>JBBPBO010001984.1:6503697-6771772 GCA_037974295.1 Cicer cuneatum | reverse complement strand
CAACAAAAAATGGGGGTTGTTTCTCAAGATGCCCTTAGTCACCTCCAGGCTCTCATAGATCAAGGTCTTCCCTTTTACTATACTTTTTTTTCTCTCTCCTTTAATTTATTTTTTTTTTAATTATCTTTTGTTTTTCACTACCTTTTTTGAATTGTTTTTTCTTTTGTTAATTTTTTTTTATGATTTCTAGTTGAAGAGCCACTTCAGAAAACGTTTCAGGTTAGTGACCATTTTTCAGTTTAATTAATCATTTCCATCTGATTTGATTCCAATGTTACAAAGTTTGAATATTTTCTTGTTTTCTTCTGTTTTTGCTAGTTGGGTTGTTTTTTGCTGATCTCTTTCTTCTGCATGACGTTTGTGAATTTGTTTATTTTTTTCTTGGTTTTTGGTTTTATATGTTTTGATTGTTTGTTTATCATTTTGCTTTAGAACCCTGAAATTTTCTTAATTGATGTGTCAAAATGCTTCGTTGTTGTTGTTGATTAGTTTGATTCTTCAGCATTCGTCCACCTATGTTTTGGATATATCACCCATGGTTATGATTCAGCAATGGAGGGATAGGGTTGAATGAGATCTGATTTCAAAATTTGAAATTCAATCAATGTGGTGCTTCTAAGTACCTTTAATTTCAAGTTTCTTGTTTGATGTGTAATTGTGTACTTACAACTGTTATTGGTAATAAGTTTTTACTGTTTCTGGAATCAATTGCAAGTAATGACCTAATTATGATGTTGGTGTTTGGCGAGATCTGGGAATCTCCTATTAACTGGTTGCAACTGCTTAAGGGCAATTTTTTCCATTACAGAGTCACTCTAGCTATTTTCCCTTTTTGGAATTTAATTGTTGTTACTTGCAGAGTGTTCATCAAGGACATTTAACCGAAACCTTGATTCGGTTTCTGAAAGCAAGGGAATGGAATGCTTCAAAGGCCCATAAAATGGTATGATATGTTTGTTTTGCTGAATGCTTCGTAAGGTTTACTTTGTTGTTGTAACTTGTAAATTGACTGTGATATCTGATTTATTTGTAAATGCCTGTTTTATTTTTCAGTTACTTGATTGTTTGAACTGGAGAGTACAAAATGAGATTGACAAAATATTATCGGTAAGTCTATATAATACTCTGCTGATACTTGTATATTATTGTTTAGATATTTCTTTTGGCAGTTCAAATAATATTTTAAAAGTTAGATGCTGGTAAGAAATCAAATGATTATGACCTTTTTTATTGGATTTTGTTGCATCCCTTTTATATATTTATTGGCAAAATCTTATTACCGTTGTATATATCTATTGTAAATGACAATGAGTTCTTACCTTTAATGCTTGGATTGTGTTTCATTTTCAGAAACCAATCATCCCTCAAGATTTATACAGAGGTGTGCGCGATTCTCAACTCATAGGATTGTCAGGGTACTCAAGAGAGGTACTTCATCAAACATAATATTTTCTCAGTCCATTTCACCTTTTACTTGTACTCAAAAGTATTTGCTCAACAAAATGTTCAAATAATGGTATATCCAAGGTTGTTACAATTGTGATTATACTGCTGAGATTGCATGATTGTACAATTTTTGCCACCCCCACCGATCCCAATCACGTCTGAAAACACAGTCTGGGGAGTTCATGTGGGATTCCCATGTTTAGGCAGCATGATGGTTACATCGGATGAAGTCATTTGTGCCAACCAAAAATATCCATATGCATTATTAATTGAAGTTTGAGTAAATGTTAATTGTGATTTCAATGTTTATCTCTGTTATTTCATATCTATAAATATTTGTTTGAACAATTTTACATTTTAGGTAAGATTGTACGATCCATATTATGATCACTAGTAGGTGTTTTCTTTATCTCTTCCATTCCTTGGTATGATCTCGATTATGACAACCTTGGCTATATATGAATGCAAATTTGTGTATCTTAATGAAAGTACGGAAGCGCTTAACTTTATATTTACTCTTTAATTTTGATTCTCACTCTACCACCCTTTTCAGGGTCTGCCTGTCTTCGCAATTGGTGTTGGGCATAGCACATTTGACAAAGCATCTGTAAGTTTCATTTATTAGAAAGGAGAAAAGGAACACGCCGGTTTCTTTGGCACACTGTCTATTGCTTTATCTTAAAGCCTTGTGTTCTTATATCTTCTAATATTATTGTGTGTTTGTGTGATTGCAGGTCCATTATTATGTTCAGTCTCACATTCAAATTAATGAATATCGGGATCGTGTAATCTTGGTGGGTATCAATCGTTGTAGTCTACTAACATTCTTTAGTTGCGTGATTGATCTGTTAATTTGGCTTCCATTCTTTTGTTTGTTTTGACCCATATATGCTTGTAGCCTTCTGCATCGAAGAAGCATGGGCGTCCTATTACAACATGTGTAAAGGTTTTGGATATGACTGGTCTGAAGCTGTCAGCCTTGAATCAGATTAAGGTATATTTTAGTTGATACAGCTACTTGGAACATCAGGTCTAGGAAACACATGATTAATTAATGAATTTAATGTCTTTATAATGCATTTTGATGTTATGACAATTAACATGCTGGTTTATGTTTAAATGGCAAGTACGATGGCCTTTTAGAGTTGGTTTAATTAATAACAAGTGTGCAAGGATGCGTGCGCGTGTGTGTAGATTTTACAATCAACATATCATGATTAATTAATAAACTTTAGCACATTGAATTGAAAGTACTAGACATACTCAATATTTCGCTTCAAGATTGAGTTTCTATTAAATTTTTACTGTTATTATTCATGAACAAATAAATAAAGCAGAAAACCTCGGTGAACTTTTTTTCTTTGTTTTTCAAATATTTTCTGCATCACTGATTTTTTGTTGATGCTGTTGCAGTTGTTAACAATAATATCATCCATCGATGATCTAAACTACCCTGAGAAGACAAATACTTATTACATTGTAAATGCACCATACATATTTTCAGGTTGTTGGAAGGTAAGAAGATGTTCTTGTATGATATTTTCTACTTATATATTGGTTTAGGTTGAACACCTTTTTACCTGTCAAATATAAAAAGGTTGAGCACCTATTGGAACCTTAAGATAATGTTGAAGACATTGCATTAACAGGTTGTGAAACCACTTTTACAAGAAAGGACTAGAAAAAAAGTTCAAGTCTTACAAGGTTGTGGGCGAGATGAGCTGTTGAAGGTAATATATTTCTTTTTTTAATTTTCTGTTATTGAAGGTAATTTAAAAATATAAACTTTCACTAAAAACACCAAAAGGGTACACCGCATAAATTTAGAAGCAGCATGTGTCATGTGAAAGTGCATACATTGTTTATGACATTTCTTCACTTTTTTATTTAAATGTGTGTATTATATGACTTAATATATTGCTCTTCAATTGAATTTAACTAAAATTTTGGCATGTAGATCATGGACTATGCATCTCTGCCGCATTTCTGTAGAAAAGAAGGCTCTGGGTCATCGAAACATTCAGGAAGTGGGAGTGAAAATTGCTATTCTTTGGATCATTCTTTCCATCAAGAGCTCTATGACTACATCAAGGAACAATCCAGAAAGATTGAAGTTATGGAACCAATCAAGCAGGGATCTTTCCATGTAGAATTTCCTGAACCTGCTGCTGAGGAAGAAGTGGATATCGCCAAGACTATAGAGTCAGAGATACACAAGTTTGAGAACAACCATGCGAATGTCGATTGATACTATTTATTTATTAGTTAACTGTCATATGGTGTCTTTGCCATCTGGTATATTTGCCAGTCTTATAAGTCTTAAAACATTTGAACCAAACATGTGTAGTAGTTCAAAGGTTACACCTGACCATTTATCAGGATTCTGCAGTAGTACTAGTTAGTGCTATAAATTTAGGGAATAGTCGGAATAAAACTGATAAGAGTTGTGGATTGTGTCATAATGCTAGATAGAAATGTCAAATATATTATTTTACTATAAGGTTTCTTCTCTATGTTCTTTTGCATTTTTTTTATGGTTAAAGAAAAAGGGACGCACCCCATGGGGAGCATCAAGGGAGGGCATAGGTGTGATTTTTTGGGAGCAACTGCTCCCACCCAACATTTCTAAGAAACCGTGGAAGTGTATTTTTGGAGGTGTACATCCGAAGTAATATTGGAGGTTGTGAAAAGTTCCTCCTGCTAAGTTTATCTCTTGCATTTATATCATCATATTACCTTCACAGTTTGAATATGGAAGATTATGTTTGAATTATTGGACTCGAAAATAAGCAGAACAAATATGTTATATTTTTAATTTATGTGCAACTATAATAAATTAACTGTACTTTATGGAAAATAAATGACTCCAGAAAATTCATTGACATTAGTATATAACAATAAATCCAATTCATCTTGACTTAGTTTCAAAAAAAGCGTCATAATCATTGTATGTGTTAACTTATAAAAACCAGTTATCCATGCATAATAAGCAGAAGCTAGGATCAGCCATTTTTGAAACAAATATATATGTTCTATTTTTCTGTTCTTGAAGCTTCTATATCTCAATATGTTGGTCATTATTTAAACGTATATTATATATAGAACAGCTACATGTATATTTTGTCCTTGGAATGTGGAAAAACTTGTCTGTTAAAGGCTTCAGGAAACTCAAAAGAAACCAAGATGTTGACAATGAGCATTCACATTTGCACAATGTTTTGTTGATTATAGAAACATAAGTGATTCTTGTATTGCAAGTAACCAGTCAACTCCAAAGAGAAAGACAAAAAAAAAAAGCCAATGCTACAACAAAAGATAATCTTTAAGAACTATCTATTCTGATATTTGAAAGACTTAAAAAATCTTCTAGGTGCGTAGAGAAATCGGTCTTGAAGAACTATCTGAGAAATCCAAATCAGGAGATACACCTTTTTGTTCTTCTTGGCGCCACCTCTTTAATTCACCTTCAACTGCTACTTTTGCCGAATCTGCCATCTCTGCATTCCTCAAAGCCATATCTGTTGCTGCCTTTATTTCTTCGATCGCTTTAAGATTAGCTTCCACTTTTTTCTCCACTTCATTTCTTCTTGTGTTGATTGTTTCCACTTGAGCCATTGCAGTGGTTTCCGTCCTCTCAATCAAATCCTCAGATTCCTTGATTTTACCACTTAGTGCAGCAAATTCATCAACTGTCAATATGATCTTACCACTTGGATCTGAAACTGAGACTCTACCTTGTGTGTTATCAGACAACAACTTCATCTCCTCAACAGCCCTTTTTTCAGCTGCTTTTGCTTCTTCAGCTTGTTTCAATAAAAGCTCTAGTTTCCCTTCTATTTCTTCAGACAAAACTCTTGATTTGTCTGCTTCTTGTTTCAGTTCCTGAGCTTTTATTCTCATTTCTTCTTCTTCTTTTTTAGCATTTTCTTTCTCGAACGATAGCTGCTTGATTTTCAAGTCTATGTCTTGACAATGACTCTCATTTGATTCTTTGTTATCAAGAGAATCTTCATTTTGTTTGCTACTTTGTAGTTCATCAGTGAGGTTAGCAGCTAGAGCTTCTGCTGCTTGTTCTTTCTCCTTTAGTTCCTCTTGTTCTTTCTTTACTTGTTCTAATTCTGCCTTAAGGGAATCCACTAGGTTTCTCAGTGAAGTTTCTTCTTCAGAAATTTCTTGCAGTGTATTTGTGGCTTCTTTGATCTCCAAAGTTATTACACTCACTGAATCCATCTCAGAATCGCGAGCCTCTTTCATCTGTTCTTGAAGAGCTTGAATCTCGACGCTTGTCTCGACAAGTTTAGCCTCTAGACTTTGTGTTAGTTCAGGATCATACTCATTCTTTAGATCCATCAATTTCTGATGCACTTCTTCCTTTGCATTTTTGTAAAAGTTTAACTTTTCTTCTCTCTCTCCTATGACTTTTACTTGTTCTTGTTGTGCCTGTGTAGTGGCTAGCTTGAATTGTTCAGTTGATGCTTTCATAGTTGCAATTTCCTTTGACAGTTCATTGATCTTTTCCATGTTCAGTTTCGCAGAACGCTGAGCTTCTCCTGCCATTTGGAATGCAGCCAATTTCGCCTCCAAGGCTGCATCGAAATCCTGCCGGATTTTATTGAGTTCTTGCTTGGAAGCATCTAGTTTCTTTACAGTTGTAGTGTACTCCTTTCTTGCATGTTCTAGTTCTTGTTTCCAAGCTTCATATCCTATGGCTTTTTGTGATAGCGCCATTTCGAGTTCTTTTGCTTGATTCTTCACAACCTCACTTGCTTCCATTGCAGATTGCTTTGATTCTCTTATACTGTTGAGCTTCTTTGTCAATTCTTGAAGTGTCACATTGGCCTTATCAAGCTCAGAAAGTGCTTTAGCTTTTGTAGTTTCAGAACTTTCTAAATGTTTCTTTATCTTGTTCAATTCTCTTTGAGCCAAGAGAAGTTGAGTCTCCTTTTCCAATACATTCTGCAAATCAGACAAAGTTAATTGATGCTTAACTCCCAAATAATCAGACTATAGACAATGAAAACTAATAAAATTGATGAATCCAAAAATCATGCAAACTTGAAAATTTTGTCATGTTGTGTGTGCCTCTTGTATTAAATTGCGTGTCTAATTAATTAACATCCTTGGTCATTCCTTTGCATCAAGCATTCAATCTTCAAAGCAGGGTTTTGAAAAAAAGGTCTGCAACTGCAATTTTGACCGCGACATCAAGATTTTTAATGCCAGTGCGACTCCTTTTGAGGTTGCATTTGATTGTCATTATTTGCAATATTAAAGATTGCAAACACGATTCATCATTCAACTTCCATGCAGGGTTTTGAAAAAAAGGTCTGCAACTACAATTTCGACTGCAATATCAACATTTTTTTTGTCTTCGCGACAATGTCAATTATTCGCAACATTAAAGACCACAACCGCAGTTTAAAATCATGATCCTATAAATTTGCGAAGAAAAAAGTATATTTGATGTTTACCTCGGACGATCTTCTCTTGATTGAATTATTACGTTTGTCCTTGTTGACACAAACTTCACCAAACAAACTAACAGCTGCTTTGACAGATTGGAATGGTGCTCTTGTGTCAATCTCCCTTTCTCCCTTTGGAGAAGCTGAATCCTTTTGATTATTATCTCTGTTTCTGAAGCTCATTATATATATGTAGATATCTTTTTTTCTTACTTACAAAATGTATCTGCAAAATAAATAGTAATGTACATTGTCAATATAAATCTTGTTACATAATACACATCAACAAAATATATATATCTTGTTACATATGGTGTAATAGAAATCCAAAATTTCTAACATGAATAAAATATATATGATTACCTTAATGTTTGATGCTAGGCAAAAGAATGTTATTAAGTTTTTTACAAAGGTGATGGAACTCAAAAGAACCAAGATGTAAACTTAGGTTCCTTTTCAGTCCAACTTTTATTTACCCTTTTGAGACCATTGAAAACAAAGGAACACCCTAAAATACGGTTGGTTAAATTTGCTTTGATGTAAAATATAACAAGACTATATGCTATTTTTAGTATTAGGAGTGCATAAAGTTTTGTGGTAGTTTTGACACTAAATGCCAACCATACAGTGTTGTTAAATATATTAAAAAATTACCTTTTCCTATCTGTAAATGGAAAGCATTATGAGGTATTCACGCGGGAAAAAAAAGGAAGATTTAACTAAGTTATGCTGGATATTCCTCAGTATATAATTTAGAATTTTTCTTAAAACAATTTTACCAAAGGGTCAATCAATATGGTATATATTTTCATGAAGTCACCCATTTGAAATGGTCACGTAATTTGGATACTTAAATTAAGGTCGAACATTCATATTCTGGCTTTATTTTACTAAGTCTGAGTCTAAATACAAAGTTGAAATTAAAGTTGCCTTTTTTTGACTTAATGGTTTAAATGAACGACGGCGAGATTACGTGAACGAAAGAAATTCAAATTCGATTGATTATGTGTGTGTTGGTATCACGTTCAATTTTTATTTGTCACATTCCAAAAATATATATTTCACATTTAACCGCAATTTTATAAAATTATAACAGTAAATATTTCACATTGTTCTGAAAAAGTCCCTTTTAGGAATCTAAAGGTGGGATGTGACCAAATTTTGGTTAAAGCATCTAGATCTAGATCCATTATTATTCATAGAATTGTGTTCAATAAGATTATGGTTTGATCATTTAATTATAACAACTACTCATTTAATGCTATAAACCTACAACCACCAAAGAGGTTTTTGTCTAACATATATCATTTAGACATAATTAACTAATAAGAAAAAGAGAGGTCTAAAGCTCCAAGGTGAGCTTGTGCTTTCCAAGTTCCAAAACTATGTGTGTTTTACTTCCTTTAGAGGAAATGTGTTTGGTTGTCTTTGTCTATGGTAAGAAGTGTGCATCAAGATAAATATTTAGCAAAAGTAGTCACTAAAAAATAATATTGAAATTATCTTGTAGGACATATATGAGTTGCGACAAGTTGAACCCAAGTTTGAGTTTGACTTGTAAAAAAAATGAGCAACTTAAAATTGACTCAATTTTCATTCATTTTATTTTAATATAAAAAAAGATAAATTAATTAAAAAATATTATTTTATGTCATTACTTTAAATTTAATCTATTAACTTATTTGCTATAAATTATTATATCTAATTATTCAATATAAACTCATCCATTATTTAGTAGTTTATTCATTGTCCGCTACATTTTGCCAAACAAAGTCTTAGTGGAATAAGTTTAAAATTTTACTTAATAGTAAAAAACAAAGAAAAGAAAAAACAAACAATACATTCAGGTATGATGTCAATGATTCTTCAGACATTAATTAGAACATAATATTAAAAAGGCTAAATAGCACTCGTGGTCCCTTAACTTAATTTCAGTTAACGTTTTAGTCCTTTATCTTTTTTTCCCGATTTGGTCCTTTATTTTAATTTTAAGTGACAATTTGATCTTTTATGTTTTAAAATGCCAACAATATTATCCTTTTTTTTTTACAATAAATTAAAAAATTCATCAAAATTTTCAACCAAAACCCATAAAATTAATTATATTTTTTAATATAATATAAATTTTATCAAATTCGTAACTCAAATCTTCAAATAAACTCATATTTTCATTTTTTATTTGATGTTGTTAGAGATAAAATTTTAAAAATCAAATAAAGAATAAAAATATGAGTTTATTTGAATATTTGAGTTACGAATTTGATGAAATTTATATTATATTAAAGAATATAATTAATTTTATGGGTTTTGATTGAAAATTTTGATGAATTTTTGTAAAAAAAAAAGATAATATTGTTAACATTTTAAAATATAAAAGATTAAATTGTCACTTAAAATTAAAATAAATGACCAAATCGAAAAAAAAAAAGATAAAAAACTAAAACGTTAACTGAAATTAAATTAAGGGACCACGAATGCTATTTAACCTATTAAAAACTTATAATAGAAAGCATTAGACATACTTTAAATAAGTACAACAAATCATTTATATGGAACTCTATTCTTTTAAAGGTACAATTTATTTGTAAGTGTTTGAACGCTGTACTTTTCAACAATTTACCTGAGACAAATAAGAATTTCTAATAAATTAATCTCTTATTTTGTTGTAAAATTTGTTGCAAATATCACAGAAAAACACAAGTAGTTACTTGAATTTTATTTCAAGCTTTGTTGGCACTTTTCAGCTAACACTCTTAAACTTAGTTTGAAAACATCTGTTTAAAACTTAATTGCCTGCAATGGTTTGAAGAGATAGACATGAGTTTTTCTATAAACTGTTTCAAATCTTGAGACCACATTTCAAACTCTGTCAACTAGGTTGATGGATAACAATGGTAACAATGGTAATAAAAGATGGTGGAAGGAAGTGAAGAAGATCACACCCACTTAATCACTTCGACCACCAAAGCAATCTAGTTCATCGCAACCGTCAAGTGTTTCACTATAGACAGAAATTATGTTTCCCTGGCCGGCATAGGCCTACAACCTTAAAGCTTTGTTTGAGAGTTAGGGTTTATTAAAATTCATAACTACATCCAAAGGTAAGTTAGAATTGATGGATTGGCACTTCAAAAAAATAATTTATGACACTATAACCGATGATTTAGCCGATAATTACTCCTTACTTTAGAAGAGTCAAATTCGTGAAGTTTTAAAGTCCTACAACACCATAATTTCCATAATTTACTTGTCACAAAAACATGACACTCCACCTAGATGCAAGATGCAGATTTCAAAAAAGCATGAGCATCTTTCAAAAATGGACTTTGTCCCAAGCCAATCAGAAAACTCGCCTAAAGGTGAGATTAATGCGTGTTGCATCCGCTTTTGCACGCTTTGGTACAGAGTGAATCCAATCTCGTTGTGTATAGCCTCTCATTACCAAAAGGGATCCATGCTTAAGTCTAAAAGTATGTTGATCAGAATGGCTACTTTTCAATCGCTTGCTCGCAGGCTCGTGACTTCCATCTAAAGATCCACACCAAAATGATATGTTTATGAACATTGTTGTAATACACATCCACATATAGAAAGACAGAGAGATTCTATAACCATAATTTGAAGAAGTGCAGTGATAGCTCAACTTTAGTAACAGAATGAACCATACCGCATGACTTTTTACATGGCTTCTTCTTCAAAACGAAGTCGCGATCACATCCGAAAGAAAGAGAAGCAATTTCAGGAGTTGGTCCATAAAGCTTCTCATCATCAGCATGCCAACCAACATAGTCATTACCACCTTTATACCTATTCAAGAGTAAGCTATTAAAACTACTTCCAGGTAGAGCTTTATGGACCTTCAGAAGAAAGTAGAAAGAAATATTAAGAGCTTGTTTGGTTAAACCTGTCAAGACTCAAGAAACACTTATGAAAATAATAAATATTAAAAACAAATCTTACAATAACTGTAATTAGCTTCTACATCTCAATTTCAGAAGCACTTTCATTTAACTTCTCTATAAACATCAGCATTTTCATAAGAACTTCTCTATATGCGAAAACAAACCAGAAAACTTATTTTGATTGAGAAATTCCAATTAAGAGATAGATCCAAACTGGACCTAACTAACACCAACACTTCATATTGAAGGCGTGTCTGGTGTCAGATATGTGTCGATACCTGACACTGTCAAATGTGGATACATACACTCAATCACTTCTATTTCACGAAATTATTACCAGTGTCTACAGGTCGGTATTAGTATTGTGTTTGGTGATTGTGTGTGCACTTGATAGACATCAACAAAAACTAAGTAAAAAAAAAATCATTAGCCAACAGCCAATGTTGATTAAAAATGATCCTTACAGCATCCAAGATGTCTTTAAGTGGTGGATAATCATCCCATGAATATGCATGTGGCTGATATCCACTGTAACTCAACTCAGTCAATCCTGGACTTGCAACATAACATGTGTCTCGAGGCTGCAAATAATTACATAACAAAAAATATTTCAAGGTGTAAGCAATACAATTTACAAATATCCTCCAATTTTTTTTTTCTTCATACAAATAATAACTAAGATAACACACATTTTTACACACCATTACAAAAAGACAACTTCACATGGTTAGGTTAACTAGATATATGTAAAAACAAAATCAAGATATTTTGTTACAATTATCGCAAAATAAAGAAATTACAAATTGGGATTAATAGTTAAGAGGATTGAAGAGAAAGATGAGATTTTTGAGGAAGCCCAGAATTTGGGGAGGGTTGAGATGAAGAAAAAGTGACCTGGAGGAAAGATTTTCCGAAGACGCGAATGGTGGGTCTGGTCCATGGAATGTGTTTGTCGAGGTAATGGAACCATTTCCATGACTGCTCCGAAGGTATTAACCTTTGAATGAATACGACGTCGCTTCCGTTTCCGAGATCCACCGTCTCAGCCTTCTTCGCGGCGTCGCTAGGGTTCGTTACCGACACCGCCTTTAGCTTCAAGGTGCTCATCGATGATGATGCCATTGCAAAATGTTCATAACTCTTTCTTCTTCTTCTTGATATCAAAATTGAATACTTAATTTTCTGAAATTATTTATTCAATTAAAAATAATAATCTATCAACAATAAAGATATAAATATCTTTTGTTTTATTAAAATTATCTTTAAAATTATTCTTATAAATAATTATAATACAAAGTATCAAATTTTTTATTTTTTATATTATATATATTATAATTATCTATTTATCTAAACAAAATTGGACTATAGACCATATTTTTTTAATTCATTTTATATTAATGTATTAAACTTTCTTGTAATTCTACTAAATATTAAACTTTCTTTTGTCATTTAAAACTTTAACCTTTCTTTTAAGTGTACCACATTTCAGTCAAAATAAAAGTGTCAAACTAATAAAAAAAATTCAGATTATGATAGGAAAAAAAATTAAACAATTATATAATTATAGGATCACTAGATAGGGTTCTATATAGGTTGGGTCAATCCGACCAACTCACCTGAACCACCTAAAAAAACAATTCAATTTAGATAAACGAGTGTGAATGAGTGAATATAGTTTCACAAAATAACAAATTGTTTAAAAAATTAGATACTTGATAAAATCATACTCAACTCATTTTATCTTGATGATTTAGTTTCTAAAAATTATTTGGTTACTTTAAGATGTTGTACTTTAGTTATATTGATGTTTGCAAGCATTTTATACAATTTTAAAAACCTAACAACTTTGGTTATATTGATACTTGCAATGAAAGTATTATATGATTTTGGTATTCTTATTAATTATATGTTTATATATATTAGTTGCTAAAAAAAATAGTGAAAATAAATTATATTATATTTTGAGAAAAATTAAGGTTATGTAATTTTTTAGAAATAATGTGTTGTCTATTGTTAACAATTAAATTAAAAAAAATGTAAATAACCTAATACTCAATCTAATTTGGAAATGAGCAGTTTGACATAATTCAAATTAATGCATAACAAATGTTTTTTTTATCCTACCCAACTCGAATATTTTCTATACGCTTTAGGTTTTGATCAAACTCAACTCAAACCGACTCACGTATAACCCTACAATTAAATATAATATTTAAATAAAAAATGTTATCGTCTCTAATGCACCATAAAAATAGTGGTTGTTGTGCGGAGACGTGTTTGCAAGGACCATAAACAATCATTTTTATACTGGAACACAACTTAACTTAAATTATGTACTATAAATACCACCTTTTGTTTGTTGCATTCCTCTCATGCCTTAGTTGAGAGGTGGTGTTCTTACAACTCCCCACCTTACTTTGGGGGTGTAGGTTTCACCTCTTTTAGTGTAGAATGATTCATTGGAGCAATCTCTTCTCATAGAGTTTTGTAGCATTTTTTAGTTGTTACTTAAATCTTTCTCATGCATCATTTTTTAGAAAGGGAAAAGGTCTAAGGTGAAATACTTCTTCACTTACAAATTGAACATCCACATTTTTTCACAGTTGAACAAAGAGTTCAAGGTGTGCATTTTTAGGTCCTATTAAGGTAAAGTAACAAATTGGTTCTATTTGACTTAGCACATGATGTGCTATGCTAGTAGGATAGTGCAATTCTTTTCTGATAAAGTGGAGGTAAAGTGCAATTCTTGAACACCTAAATTGTCCCACGTATAAATAGAATGGTTATAATTTATTAACCGTGTAAAACTTTTTTAACATTCTCAGTGCACAGAAATTTAACTAAAAAAACACCAATATGAAAATCAACAACCTAAACTTTAAATTTAAACAAATCTTACCATTCTTGTTAAGGGACCCTATTTATATCTGTCTAATACTACTAGCCACTAATCCTACATAAATTATATAACCGAGATATCTTTCTTTACTATTAAGTCTATGTCTTCGTTGACTATTGTCTTATTTGGTGGAAAACAAACAAGTTAACTAGGATCATATTGTATATTTATATACAAAAGTATAAAGAAAAAAAAAAGATTAAATATCGCACGATCAATGTTTATTGCACCGTAACTTTTTCGCATCACAATTTGTCATATCCTACACGTATATCAAACGTTCCACAAAAAGGAAATCAGAGAAAATAGCATAATTGTGAATTACAAGACTATTAGTGTAAAAATATATGACGTGTATACTTTTCAATGTCACAAGGATTCACTTATAAATATTTAAATTATAAAGATCTAATCATAACTTTTTAGAATAATAGCTTAATTAAAAAATTGTAGACATTTATATTCCAATTATTTCATCCTTTAATTTTTTTTTTAAATTGAACAAAACTACCTGCTCTTTTTTTTAAGCAACAAAACCATCTACTAGTACTAATAAAATTTGTGAAGATAAACAAATACTATTCTTCATTCCATATAAATGCAAGAGATTCAAACCATTAAACCTATGCAATTAGAATTCAGTGCTAAAAGGGGTGTTAAAATATAATCATTCAATTTGCTTCTGCCTTTTTTCTATACAAGCACAACACACTGTTACACACACCATAAAGGCCAAATAAGACATAAACTACATCTTGTTCATTTGGAAATGCAGCTTCAACTGGCTTTCATCTAACTAGGAATCAGCCATCACCAACTTGGCACTAAATTGCATTGGAATATGCATCTATGAAGGTTTTTTTTTAATGGTAGAAACACTTATAAAACAACTAATTCATCAAAAGCAATTCTCAACAACATATAAAAAGTTACAACTATGATCTAGTTAGAAATCTACCCTCTGCAACACTATTTTGAGGGAGCATTAGAAACAGGTGTGATCAACTTGAGTGTCAACTCTAGCTCACCAGATTCGACTTCGCAAAGCCGTAACCAAACATTCTGCACAACCTCACCATTAACACAATTGATACTGCTTTCGCGGACAAGACAGTTTTCGCTATCAGGTATCACCTTCCTTAATGTTGTCTCGCCCGAAGAGACTCTTAAAATGTCTCTCAATCTAGCTGCAGAGACTAATGGTTGAAGGTTTATAAAAGCATTTCCCATCTTGTCATCAGCCTTCAAAAGATCTTTATCAAATACTTCCTATATTAAAAATGCAACTCATTAGCTATATAAACAACATGAAGAGCTAATATATAGTGCGCTGAACTCTATGGTTTCAAAAATTTCAGCAGAAAAATGATCAATATGCATCACAACAAAGTTAATTATATCAACTAGAGTACCTTCTAGGCATAAAAGAATACCATGTTTGGATAAACAACTTAATTAAGCATTTATGCTATAAGAGCTTATCATGTAAGTGCTTATGTATAAGTTATTTCTATAACAAAAGATAATAAAGTCAAACTGTTTTCATATAACTTATAAGCTGTTTTCATAAACTATCCTGAAGAACTTATAAATATAAGCTGAAAATAGCTTATGAACATGATGTCAAAAGATGTTTCTATAAGCTCTCTCAAACAATCTAGCAAGTGCTTATTATGCCAGTAAATAAGCTCAAATTGTTAAATAGTAGTAGTGAGTGTGTTCTAACACAAATAATCCAATTCAAACAGGTCGTAATAAACTATGAAAGACACAGGAAAACTAAGAATGACAGGGGCATTGTAAATATCAAGAAACTCACCAAATTCAGAACTCCCAAAGGTTCTGTCAAAGTGAAATTCAGCTCTTCATTCCAAACAGGATTCAAGCAGCTATTAATGACCTTGGTCTTTGCAGTCTGATAAGATTTAATGAATGAATCATTTAATACTTTGAGGTTAAAATATACTACTAGGTATAAAGATCATGCATCTTCAAAGCTACTTTGAACATTATCTAGTGACAGAGTACTTGAATAGTATTTGAAAATACTTGTAAAAATATAACATACCAACAACAACTATTTTTAGCAATTAGTTTTGAAAACAGCTTCTGAATAAGTCATTAAGATCTCCAAAATAACTTATTTCAATAAGCAATTACTTAAACTGTTGGTCCAAATATGTGAAGAGAAGCACACAAGTTGTTAGTTACCTGATTCCCAAGTTTGAGCACAACATAAGGATCACTGGTCTTGAAATCCCGGATCACCAACCTTTTCCCTTGCACAACTATTACTTTTAGCACCCCCAATTGTTCATTCATTATACTCCTACAAGTTCAATAATTAATCAATCAGAATCAAGCCACAACTCAAAAAATGTAGCTCACAAATTTAGGGTTTGAAAACAGGAAAATAATGAGAATAGAATAAACCATGAAATACTTGTACTTCTTATAAAGCAAAGTTAAACAAAAAATAGAAACTAACATTAACAAAGGAGAGATAAGGACAAGAAGTACCGACAACAAAAAACCATTAATAATTGAACTGAAGAATGGATAATATAAATATTTATTAAGAAGTGAATCCACATTAATAAATAAATAAATAATCTTAAGAGCAAGTAGTGAAGAGATCAAGTAATTTTTGGCATTTGGCAACATTGATTCAGGCTTCAATAAATAATATCTTGAAAGAAAATATGTTGTTATTGATAAAAATGAGAAATTAAGCAACTAAGGAATAAGAACAAACTAACCAAAAGCAAGGAATTGAATGAATGGATAAGTGTTTGTGATGCAATGATCTGTTATTTATTTGTGATTGAAGAAGAAGAAGAATGAGAATGAGAATGAGATGAGAGTTTAATGGTGTGAACTGTGAAGTGGAACAACAACAACCTCGTTCCTTTATAAGACAGCTCACCTGGTCAAACGAGAACATGTCTCCTGTTTTTTTTTACTGTACTCAGTGCGTGTGAACATGTAAATCTGGATTGACCACGTTTGTTTTTCTTTGAATTTCATTCTTTTACCACTTTCTTATTTTGACAAAACTTTAAACAAAACCATAATTTTATACTACCTCCATTTTCTTTCTAGTTTTTTTTTTATAAGATTATTTTAATATTACTATCGACTTTATTTCAATAAATTTAATATTACTGTCGACTTTTTAAATTACTGTGATTTGATCGATGAAATTATATACTAAGAACAAATATAGTAGTAAGTTTTTTAAATTTCACTAAATTTTATGAAATTTAGTTTCAATAAAAAATATATTTTTTAGTTGATACAAAATTATCATGTAGGTAACTTTAATTAATACAGTATATATTTTTTAATGAATTTTTATATATTATAAAAAATTTATCTGCAAAAAATTAAATTTAAAATTTAATTTTTAGATTTATATTTTTGTTATTTAAATGTTGAATATTTTACTAAAAAATTATATTTAGTTCATTTTAATTTTAAAAAATTTAAATTTTTATGAAAAAACTTTTCATAATATTCTAAACATATTTGTAAAAAATATTTCAAAAATTTAAAAATTCTAAGAGAATTAAACATGTTTCATTTCAATAAAAACTAAAATTGTTTGCTGGATAATTTTATAGAAACTGAAAATCATTTTTGTTTTATAAAATAAAACTGTAAAGTTGAAATTTTATAAGAATAGAAAACTATTTAGATCTTAATTTTATAGATTATTTAATTATATTTGTTAAATTAAAAAAAAAAATTGGTGGCCAAATCAAAATAGTAGTCATACACCTATATTTCCGTTCCTACTTATCAAAGTTTAAAATGTGCACGTTTTGTGACTGGTTGAAATGCTGACCCTAACAACCCTTTTTGTTTTAACCAATAATAATAATACTTGATATGTAAGACAAAAAGAAAAAAATACTCCATTAAGGGTTTGCACTTAAGAAGAGATAAATTATTTTATCAAATTAATCATTTTAAATATTGGTGGATTTAATTACTATTTTCAATATAAAGTATAATACTTCCTTCAAAATAAAATATAAACAAAAATTGTAGCTAAAAAGTTAGTGTATCTAGTTAAAAGTTAAAATTAAATACATCAATTTTTCAATTATTTTTTTTTATATTTTATTCCAAAGTAATAATGTTTTGAAAGTTATATATATAATATTGAATAAAGAGTAATATAAAAAAAATAATTAAAGTTATATTGAAAATTGTAAATAACATTTTCAATTGAAGTTTTTACTTAATAAAAAACACTAATATTTTACTTTTTTTCAAAATCGAAGTTAATAAAATCTTATTTAAAATTAATATAGTCTCATTGACTTTGTTATCAATTGTAATTAAAAAAATATCAACTACAATAATATAATAAATGATTTTTTATTCTTAAATGTCTAACAATTCATTTTGATAATTTTTTTAAAGTTTTTTACTAAAATATTATTATAAACTTAAAAATGTCTCATATTAAATTTCATTTTAAACATTCATATGCGTTGGGTATCTGCTAATTTGGTTGACATAGAAAATGATACTTTTTAAAGTTTACAAGTATTTTAAGCAAAGGCGTGTAAGAAGTATAAAATGTTGATTAGCATGAGACAAGCTTATATTAACTATATATTTTTGGTAAAAGATAGCTTCATCAAACGCATTTTGATCTCTGAAATACTTTCGGTGTACTTGCATAAATATGATTGAGTTTGTAACTAATCGATAATGTAAACAATGTTTGACATGTTTTATTTTATCATCCAGTCCAAAAATTTGAATTTTGTAATCTTGTATCATGAAAGTGAAGTCAAAGATTACCAAGTGTCTATGAATGATTTTGTGAAAGATGTGCAACTAGAATGAATTGTAAAATAACAATAAAAGAAGTTGGGTATACCCCTTGTAAAGAAATGTGCAAAACTTATGAGAGAGATTGTCATATTTGTAATACTTTTTCTTGACACACTTTTTGTTTTAATTTAATTATTTTAGTCTTTTAAAAAAAAAGTGCAAAATTAATGCTCATGTAACTCCCACAATTAATTAATTTAATCAATATTTTTTTTAGATATATCTAATCATATCATATTGGGACCCTCTCTCCCATAGAGATTTTCACCAGAGGGAGTCGGGTAAAAATTCTCGCCATTTAATTTCTTATTATAAATTAGTGGTCAATAGAATGCTTTCACGAGTGATGATTTTGTTTCTAATCAAATCACATCATGATGTCATTTTATTTCCATCGTGATATCACTTTATTATATCAGTTCCTAAATTATCTCTACAAAAATATTTAATTGAACGTGTGTATAAAAACTTTATATTTTTAGTGCATTCAGATTAAATCCATAAAGATTTTATCAATTGTTTTATTATATAAAAGAAGTTATCGTGACATACAACATTTGCATCAGAAGTCAAAAAGTCATGGAACTCAATTCAGTTCACAAAATTTAAAAACCCAGCAAGTTCATAAATCACATTTAAACACAAATCATGGAAGAGCTTATGTTGAGGCCATCTTTCACACACATTCAAAGACTACAATAGTAAGAATAATAAACTAAAGATACAAATACAATTTATCACCACGTATAGCTGTACATGTTGCTTCAGTCAATTGATTATGTTGGAAGGATGAACAACATCAATGAATCATATGTTAAACCTATGATCACCTACACTAATGAAAGGTCATTTAGCACAACACAACCCTAAAAACACTAAAGCACCATCACTTTTTTTATCTCCTAAATGTGGTGGGAAAGTTACATCTACACAACAAGAGTGGCTACAATACAAGACATGCAAAGCACATCTATTAGTGTGTCAATAAATGGTATTCACCATTCACACTGATACCTATACTTGTACTTATACAGAGTAAATGATGCCACAGCACCACTTCTATTTTAGTCTTTCAAAGATTTGTGTTACAGAAGCATCCAAAATGCTCATTGTTTTTTCCCTGATGACCTTTTCTTCCCTGAGGGGGGTTTCCATTTGCTCTGCATCAAACATTTTCATTGGTTAATAATAAGCTTAGAAAATGTGCTAACTTTTTATCAAGAAAAAAAAAAAGCAAATAAAAAAGTAGGTGCTGTAATTCTGCAGTGACTCAGGTATTTACCAGCGGTTCGTCATCGGGAACTTCGGCAAATCCGGCACCATCGGGATTTGTTGGACCTTCAAGCGACTTTTTCACTTCTCTAGTAGGACTACTTTCCCCATCACTCTCATTTTGGTTCCCTTCAGCAGCCAAAACTTCTTCTCCATTAACATTTTCTGTCAAAGCTCCTCTTGATTCATCCACCTCTCTTTCTTTTGAACTTCTTTCTTCTTCATCATTTTGAATTCCTTGTGGGGAACTCTCTGTGTCTTCAGAAAGCCCCTCAGCAGAATCCTGCTTCTCTTCGTCTGGTTCCTGCCTCTTGTCATTGGGTTCTTTCTTATTACTCGAGCTCTTCCCTGTCTTACGTCTCTTTCCACGTGAAACTGATTTTGCTTTCTTGTTAGGTTTCTTTTTCTTGGTTATGATGACATCAGACCCTCCATCATCCTGTTCCCCTTCAGAACCGCCTATACAAGAAAATTAAACTAAGTTAAAGGAAAAAAGTAGAAGAGAACAGACTAACAAAATAGAAGTCTTGTAATAATAAGGAACCATAAAAAACATCGTTATAAGCAAAGGTTAAAACATTTCATGAAAGCAAGACTTCTCAATGATACATGCATCAGATTCAGATATCTTTTAAGTTACATTACCTGAGTTGATCTCAGCTTCAGATATTGTAGTCTTTTCAGGGTTTGGTAGCTCGGAACTCTCACTAGCACCCTCTTCATGTAAATTAGTTTTTGATGCCTTTTTTTGTCCACGTTTTGCATGCTTGCTAGGAGATTGTTTACCATTAACTCTAAAAAATAAAATGATACAATACAGATTACAACGATAGAACATTGAACAAAACCAATGTACAAAAGAACCTCATCTTTTTTTACCAACATTTTTGTAGTCTTTTTACTCGCTGAACCTCTTGAACTTCGCTGTTTCTTCCCAGTAGAACTATAAACAGTAAAGAAAATCAAGCAAACTCATAATGGGTTAAAAGAACATGTCCATCGAAGCTGGTAGAAATAAAACACAAGTTGTACTTAAAGCAGATGAAAATGCATTCAACTTTTGGAAACACAAAATTTTCATATGTAGACGTACAATGCAACCTATTCATTCAAATAAAACTTGAGCTTAAAGCCTAAAACTGATTCGCAAACGGAATACTTACGCTTTACGTAAAGATGGAGATTTTGAGGGCTTTTGCTTCTGGAAAAATAATAACATAAAAAGAGAATCAAACTTGAATGATATTTGATGTCTTTTAGTGGAAATAGAAAAAGGATAACAGTTGAAACTGCTTCATAGAATGAAGACAAATGGAAAATCATACCTTAGTAGATTTGTAGGCCCCATCGATAACCTCCCAACGCTCCTTTTCCAAATAGAGTTTTTCTACTTCTCCATCATCATATAATATCTTTGACACAACATGATAAAGTAAAATTGAGTCAGAATAGTATTACTTAGCTTCAGAATAACTTTAGAACAAGAGTGTAAGCCTACCACATGCTTCCTCTTTAAAGAATCATAAGACTGAACGGTTCCTTCATAAAATCTACAAAAATCAATACACCAATATGAGAACTTTAATTAGAAATTAAGGAAAACAAGAGATTTGAGATTTGAGAGCTTCAGAAATTTGCCTCTAGGGTTTAAATAGGGGTAGAAAGTGACTAATAATTAAGCCAGTAAAGGTCAGAAAGTAAAATCACATATATAAGAACAGATGCAGCACAGAGAACTTAAGATATATGCAAACTAAAAAATGTGAAGTCAAAACCAGCGACTAGAAATGCACAGTTGAAAACAAGTGGTTATAAAATACAGCACTTCCACCAGCTAAACGAGCAGATGGTGAAGTCAAAATAAGCAGCTAGTTTGGCTTTAGAAAATGCCGTCAAAAAGCTTCCAAAATCAATGAAAAAAACACAGTAATTTCTGTTAATTTTTCTTGTTTAATCCTTTATATAAACATAGTGGAATTCATGCATTGTTTAGCTTCTACAACGTATCTCTATTTATGATAGGCACTTACTTCTTATCCAAAGGCCACCAAACTTTAATTCTGCAATCGATCAGATCTTCAGCATCACTTTCACCTTTCTTTGTCATACACTAGAGAGAAAAAATAATCAAATCAAACTACTAATACTGTCCTACTACTAATACTGTCCAAGAGACTTCAGCATCACTTTCACCTTTCTTTGTCATACACTAGAGAGAAAAAATAATCAAATCAAACTACTAATACTGTCCAAGAGACTTCCTGGAACACTGACATCATACCATGGCATAGAGGTGATATGATACTGACATGAAAACCACAAACAAATTGACTGTAAAAGCAATAGAGCGAGTTACCTTAGTCAATCCTCCAATACTTTTTCTTTTCGGCCTTTTAGTAGATCCTATGGACGACTTGAACTCATCATTTTCGGTCTTATCAGTTATCTTAAATTTACCAGGACCCTGCAACAGATGCACAGAAAATAAGCAGAAGTCTAAGATCCTAACAAAAGTATAAATTCATTTAGACAGTAATACTCCACCTTTATGTCATGCTCTTCATATTTGTCAGACTCGTCAACATGATAACTCTCCGACACCTTAATTTTTTGTTCTAATGAGGGCTCTTTGCCTTTGATCAATTTCCTCTGCATATTTTTGCTACCGGTATCTGGGTTAATTTCGGAATCAAACTGTAATTTCACTCCAGAGAGAACTTCCCCTGAAACTCTTTGAGAAACCTTCGAAGAACTACTTGATCGCGATTTTGCATGGGTAATGGAAGACCGCCTCCGTTTAGGTGCTGGAACAAGTGTTTCTTCTCCTACTTTTCGTTTTTTAATTGTTAAAAACTCAGGATCTTTCTGCACCTTCTTACTCAAAGAATGTTCATGACCATTTCTTGATTCAGTAATAGTAGATTTCCCCAAGTTATCCAAATTAATTTCTCTGACCATATTTAAGATATCAAAATCCTCTTCAGCTTTTTTTGTTTTAGTTGTCATGCTCTTGTTCTTTTTCACCTTTTTGCTCTTGGTTCCCTGAGATCTTATCTTCTTAATTATTTTTCCAAGGGGCATTTCATTTCTGTCTTTTTCACTGTCCTTTAAAGCATGATCCTCAGCTGATTGAGATGGAACCTGATATAGGAGAAACACTACCACATGATTCAAGATTACAGATTCACTAGAAATTGTTAATTGATTTTTACCATTTGCATCATGCTTACCATTTCTAATTCGACTGATTCAAATTGAGCCAAGACACTTTCATCAGCCAACCAGGTTTTCACTTCACTTGCCTACCAAATACAATAAACAGCATTAAGAAGCATTTTTTTAGTTAAAGTAATTCAGTATCTCATAAATGCTAAAACTCTGTCAAAGATGACTGCAAATCCATCTCAGTTCCATGTACTAACAACCTTAAATGAAAATAACCATAACAACATTCTATCAAATAATAAGATGCTATTGCCATTTAATCACATGAAACCGTGTTCATGTAACTAAACGATGCAAGTAAGTCTATGAGATCTCTACCATCATAAAACGTTGAAACACGGACATTCAAAGTGTCTTAATGGGTTAAAAACTAATGCAATTTATATGATGCGACCACGACAATGCTACAAACCAACCTCATTTAGTTATAAATATCATCAAGTAGCAACTATTTAGAAGGCATTTTGTTTGGCATGTGAAACACACTTGGCAATTTTGCATACCATAAGGAAACTACAATTTGACAAGAGGAGATACCGTAAGATCATTTTCCTTCTCATGTTCTTTGTATAGTGTAGGAGGTAAAGGAACTGAATGAGACAATCCTTGCATATCAACATCCTTCTGTACTAGTCGTTTGGTGATTGCTAACCCAAGGTCACATATGGCATGAGAATTCTGGACATTCATTGATCACAAAATAAGATTACAGTCACTCATAACCTTTAAATTTGCAAAAAAATTTATCTATATAAAAAATATCCCCAACCTTGGACTTTGATGCATCAACCACATCTTCTGATTGCTTAATACTCTGGAAGATAGAAGTAATGGCAGATATAACTTCTTTCTCTTTGTCAGAAGTTACTTCGGACTTGACATCTTCATCTCGTTGCACTAGCATTGATAGCATCAAGTGCAACTGCCTGCAAAGTCAGGAAGGAAGAATATGAATTTTGCAAGAAAGAGCATCCGAACATATTCAGTATTTTATAGCTAAAATTTACATGTTTCAGCCTAGATGCATTCCACATTCATATTGAAAACATCATCTCCACATTATTTGTGAAGTACAACAAATCAGTAAAATAGATGCATTTAGGTGTTTCATCCAAACAAAAAAACTATGTATACAGAAAAACAGCACAGTGCTGATTATATCTTTCAAATATGCATACAATCATAGATAAGCATTATATGTTTAACAAAGAACATAAAATCAGCACACAGGAACCAACAAATGCATAAATACCACGGAAAAATTTCCTGCTGCATACCAAAAAAAAACTAGTGTGGATTTCAACCCTTTTGAACATATTTTAGAAGAATATCTAAACATGCATCCAGCACAGAGATGTCCTATATGAGTAAAATAATACCTGTATATAGTATTGTATGCTTCAGCATCCTTGCATTCATCAATATTGGGGCAAGATAGGTTAGCAAGTGCATGAACTAGGTATGGAAGGATGTACTCCAGGTAATTGGTCAAGGAATTTGCATCTGATTGCCCTGAAAGCCGCCCAACCCTTGCTTGGTGATGCATGTGAATAATGTCAGTTAAGTTCTGCTTATCCTACATTAACAGACACAATTCATCAACAATGACATACAATTGATGTCAAAACTAGGAAATTTGCAATTGCAAAAGGATTAAATCAATCAAAATATTACCTCAGCAAACTCCTCTGGCTTGGATCTAAATATGTCAAATATAAAGGCGCATGCATATTTGGCTTCCAAAAGGTGGTCTTTTATATATTGATGAACTTTGCTTAAGAAAACCTTCTTAGCTTGAGGGAAGCCAATCTATTAGACCAAATATAATACAGGAGAAGTAGTTATTTCTACAGTGGAATGAAAACTTCAACAAATCAATTTCATCCTATACACATAACTTGTGTTTACCTAATAGAGTCTTGGAATACAAGAATCCAATGGACGTACTCCCCAGTTTCTACCCTGATCTACACACTACAAATAACATAGTACCTAAGATTATTAGGCGTGTCCTTTGTTGTGGTTACACTCAAACAGTAAGAAACCAGATCCAGTGACTATAAAATTCGTCCTTGTGAGCTATCCTTAGACCCAAAAAAGGATAAAAGTGTTATTACCTATGTCCGGATATTTTCATTACCATATAAAAGTGCCATCAAAGTTGTTGAAGAATTAAGGAAAATTAGATTTGATTTTCTTTTATTTTATATTATTCTATTTATTTTTATTTTATGATTATGTCATTATTACTCAATATTATTATTGTAATTTTATTTTCTATATAAACAGCTTAGGGCTGTAGTAATAAAATATGAAAATATTTTGCCTTTTACTTTCTTCATGGTATCAAGAGCTATTGGTTAGGGTTTTGTAAAGCTTTTCACAACCCACTAGGGTTTGCTGCGTTCTAACCAACAACTGAGCTATGGCACACAATACCTCATGGAAGGCATCCCTTACGGGTAGCGACGACTATGGTTTGGGTGAAAAATCAGAAGTAGCCAACAACATCGATTTAGGCACTGGCGGCGGCTCAAGCGACAACACTGGATTAGGCACTGGCGGCGGCCCAAGGGGCAGTGGTAGTTGGAATGGTTTATCTAACAACGGTTTTTCCAATTTTTTTGGCCATGAGGGAACTTCTAATGCCCTCAAAGTTGAAATCCAAAAACTTAATGGAAAAAATTATGTCGAATGGTCCCAAACCGCAAGATTGATCCTAGATGGTAAGGGAAAATATGGTTTCCTCACAGGAGAGGTGCAAATACCTGCCACAATTGATCCTAATTACAGGTTTTGGAAATCTGAGAACTCTGTTATTATTGCTTGACTGCTTAGTAATATGGAATCAACAATTAAAAAACCTTTTATGTTTTTTCCTACTGCGAAGGAAGTTTGGGAGGCTGTCAAAGAAACATATTCTGATATTCAGAATTCTCCTCAAATTTTCGATCTCAAATCACGATTGTGGCATGCCAAACAAGGAGATAGAGATGTCACTACCTATTATAATGAGTTGATGACACTATGGCAAGAATTGGATCTCTGCTATGATGATCATTGGAAGTGTTGTGAGGACAGTGTTTTGTTTCTTAAGAGACAGGAGAACGACCGAGTATTCATGTTCTTGGTTGGGCTTAATAAGCGACTTGATGAAGTCCGAGGCAGAATATTGGGAAAGATTTCATTGCCATCACTTCGGGAAGCGTTCTCAAAAGTTAGAAGAGAAGAGGCAAGACAAGGTGTTATGATGGGTAAGACACCTTCTGTTGTTGAGGTTGAAAACTCTGCCCTAGTCACTAAGAATGAAGACGGGAAGAGAGATGGTAAGAAACCATGGTGCGAACATTGCAAACGTTCATGGCACACACGTGATACATGTTGGAAGCTCCATGGAAAACCTCTAAATTGGAAGAAAAAAGGAAGAAATGAAGGTCATGCCCTCCAAGCTGGTACCTCTGATCAAGAGAAGCAGTCTCCTTCAAGCCCATCTCCTTTCAGCAAGGAACAATTAGATCAATTGTACAAACTCCTTGAGTCTCAAACTCCTTCTTGCTCTATAGCTCAGAGAGGTAATTTTCCAAATACTGCTCTACTTAGTGTCACTCCCAGCCATACTTGGATTATCGATTCTGGTGCTACTGATCATATGACTGGGGAGTCGAGTCTGTTTTCTTCTTATAGTCCTTGTGCAGGTAACCACAAAATTAAAATTGCAGATGGCTCTCTTTCAGCCATTGCAGGGAAAGGTTCTGTTATTCTGTCACCTGTGTTAACCTTAAAAAATGTCTTACATGTTCCCAATTTATCATGTAATTTGTTATCCATTACTAAATTAACAAAGGATATAAATTGCCAAGCTAACTTCTTTCATTCTCATTGCACTTTTAAGGATTTGAGCACGGGGAAGATGATTGGCAATGCTAAGGAGAGTGGAGGACTCTATTATCTTAACAATGCACTCGACTTCAAAGACCAACCAAAAACAAGTACCTGCTTTGAATCTATTTTTGTTTCTTCTAATAATGATGATATTATGTTATGGCATTTACGGTTAGGACATCCTAGTTTTCCGTATTTGAAACATTTGTTTCCTAAATTATTTTCTAAGAAAGATCCATCTTTATTTCATTGTGAAACTTGTGAATTTGCTAAACATCACCGTTCCTCTTTCTCTACACAACCATATAAAAAATCAAAACCGTTTGCAGTTATTCATAGTGATGTTTGGAGTCCTAATAGAATAAACACTTTTTCTAATAAAAGATGGTTTATAACCTTTATTGATGATCATACTAGAATTTGTTGGGTTTATCTATTGAAAGAAAAATCAGAAGTTGGACAAGTTGTCAAAAATTTCTTTAAAATGGTGCACACTCAATACCAAACAAATATTCAAGTCTTCATAAGTGACAATGGTAAAGAATATTTTAATATATTTTTGTCTGATTTTTTTCTTGCCAATGGAGTTGTTCATCAAAGTTCTTGTGTTAATACATCCCAACAAAATGGAATTGCAGAGAGAAAGAATAGGCATCTTCTTGAGGTTGCTAGAGCTTTACTATTTGCAAATAAGGTTCCAAAATATTTGTGGGGTGAAGCTGTTTTAACTGCATCATATTTAATTAATCGAATGCCATCTAAAGTTTTAGATTTTCATACCCCTCTTGATGTTTTTCGAAATTAGTTTCCTTTGACTAGTGTATCTGCTGATTTGCCACTAAAAGTTTTTGGTTGCACTGCTTTTGTTCATGAACATAAACAACTTGACAAACTCGAGCCAAGAGCAATAAAATGTGTGTTTACCGGTTATTCTCCAACTCAGAAGGGGTATCGGTGTTTTGAACCAAAATTAAAAAGAATTTTTGTAACCATGGATGTTACTTTTGTGGAAAATCAACCATTTTTTACTGACATTCATCTTCAGGGGGGAAATTATAAGGAAGATTCATCTTTGACTTATGAAAACATCATTACTTTAAGTGATATAGTGTCGCAAAATTCTGAGACTTATACTGATGCACCAAAAGAAAATGCCCAAGAATCCATATTAGAACTCAATCAACTTATGAATGAGGTTTCGACAGATTCGGGGGCGACAATTTTAAATCAAAATCACACTGATCAAATTCTTGATCTCAATAATAATGAAGGACCACCTGAAATGCCACAACATAATGACTCAAATAAAGAGACACAAAGCAGGTTTACTACCATTGACCCTACTTGGAAGGGAAATGTCTTTGAAAGAAGAAACCATAAACAGAGAAATGAAGGACCCATTCTCCGACCCTTCCAAGATTCCGAACCAATAGATAATCCAACATATCATGTTGATACAGGTAAGTCCTCTTCTGTTCTTAAGAGTCATGTCGAGTATCCTGATATAGACCTTCCTATTGCAATTAGAAAACCTGTTAGATCATGCACTAAATATCCTTTGTCTAATTATGTGTCATACTCAAAATTGTCTTCTTCATTTGCTGCATTTACCTCTAAGTTGTCTACTGTAGAAATTCCAAAAAATATACAGGAGGCTCTAAAAATTCCAAAGTGGAAGGAAGTTGTTCTTGAGGAGATGAGAGCTCTTGAGAAGAATCAAACTTGGAGAGTCATGACGTTACCTACAGGAAAGAATACCGTTGGCTGTAAATGGGTATTTACTGTGAAATATAATTCTGATAACACAGTTGAAAGATACAAGGCACGCTTGGTTGCTAAAGGGTTTACTCAGAAATATGGCATTGATTACTTAGAGACTTTTGCTCCTGTTGCCAAGTTAAACACTATTAGAGTTCTCTTGTCCTTAGCGGTGAATTTAGATTGGTCTCTTAACCAACTTGATGTAAAAAATGCTTTCTTGAATGGTGATTTGGAAGAGGAAGTATACATGGATAGTCCACCTGGCTTTGAAGATAAGTTTGGTTCAAATGTATGCAAACTACAAAAATCCCTTTATGGTCTCAAGCAATCTCCAAAGGCTTGGTTTGAGAAATTCACTCGGTCCGTCAAAAAGCAAGGATATATGCAAGGACAATCAGACCATACGTTGTTCGTGAAGTTCTCTAATGTTGGTAAAATTGCAATTTTAATTCTATATGTAGATGATATTATTCTCACAGGAGATGACATTGTTGAGACGGAAAGATTGAAGAAAAACTTGACAAAAGAATTTGAGATCAAAGATTTAGGCGCGCTCAAATATTTTCTTGGTATGGAAGTTGCTCGCTCAAAGAAGGGAATTGTTGTTTCTCAGCGGAAATACATCCTAGATCTCTTGGAAGAAACTGGGATGAGTGGGTGTAGACCAGCAGATACTCCTATGGAATTAAATACTAAACTTTGGGAGAAAGGCAGTGTTCCTGTTGAGATTGGAAGATACCAGAGGTTGGTTGGCAAACTTATTTATCTAGCCCACACTAGACCTGACATCGCTTTCTCTGTGAGTGTTGTAAGCCAATTCATGCATTCTCCCTATGAAAAACACTTGGAGGCAGTTTATCGAATCTTAAGGTACTTGAAATCCAATCCTGGAAAGGGTTTGTACTTCAAGAAAACTAATGACAGAGAAGTCTCTATATTTAGAGATGCTGATTGGGCAGGATCAATTACTGATAGAAAATCCACTACTGGATATTGTGCCTATGTTTGGGGAAATTTAGTCACTTGGAGAAGTAAGAAACAAGGGGTTGTTGCTCGAAGTAGTGCAGAAGCTGAATTTAGAGCAATGGCTCAAGGAATTTGTGAACTTTTGTGGATTCATAAACTCTTGGATGAACTGAAAATGAAAGTTGACTCACCCTTAAAATTGTTCTGTGATAGCAAAGCAGTCATAAGTATAGCTCACAACCCCATACAACATGATAGAACCAAACATATTGAGATTGACCGCCATTTCATAAAAGAAAAAATTGATGCCGGAATTATATGCCTGCCTTTTGTGACTTCCAACCAGCAAACCGCTGATATCTTGACAAAAAGTTTGGCAAGACCCAATTTTGAGCGACTTATAGCCAAGTTGGGCATGACAGATATCTATGCACCAACTTGAGAGGGGGTGTTGAAGAATTAAGGAAAATTAGATTTGATTTTCTTTTATTTTATATTATTCTATTTATTTTTATTTTATGATTATGTCATTATTACTGAGTATTATTATTGTAATTTTATTTTCTATATAAACAGCTTAGGGCTGTAGTAATAAAATATGAAAGTATTTTGCCTTTTACTTTCTTCAAAAGTCTATCCTAAATCCGTCGTTAGGCTGCCTGCATCATCCATGCTTCAGGCCCATTAAGCTGGAGCGTAAGGAGGTGTGTTGGAAATTCCACCTTAATTACCACATTTGGGTTGCCTTCATTGCAGCCTCCGGCACCTTCATTGTGTTGGCCTGTTGAGTGTGAGGGGGCGGGCTTAATTCCACATTGCCTAGAAAGATGGTCTAAGTAGTGCTTATAAAGCTTGGACAGTCCTCATCTTACATGTCGGTATTGTAGGGGTGAGTAACTCAACCCAAATTCTAAGATTATGTTAGGAATTACTTTGTAACAGATTATATTTCTAGAATTAGACTTATTAACTGTACTTCCTTTTCTGCCAAGGAATCCTCAAATCATGGAATTTTATTTTACTGTAATTCCTTTCCTTTATTTATAAGGCCATGCGTGTATATATCCAAGTTCTAACCCACAATTGCATCACCAAATTATGAACAATATTATCTACTTTCCAATCTCTGAAACTTCTTACTAACGTAATGAACGAATAAAAAATGCTCAAGAAGAAATTAAAGTAAATAGAAGGGAGGTACTACCTCAGATGTCCTTAAAGTTAAGTGAAAAATATCAACAGGAATCTTATGATCCCAGAGCCTAGCCAAACGAAGAACTGCTTTTGCAGAAGCAAGTCTCAGATGGGCCTTATCGACTGAACTGCAAGAGGACATAAATCAGTACATAATATACGAACCCACAAAACCAATTTGAAATTATATGGAGAAAGAATGACAATTTTCATAGAAATAAATTAAAAAATATAGCTCTGTAAAGATATTACACCTTGACTTTATGTCCTTTGATATTTCACCATAAGAAAGCATGTTCCGTAGGATATCCAAAAGACCGTCAATACCAGGACGAACAAGAGCATCTTTGACAGGCAAGTAGCTTTTCACTACAGTTTTGATTCCATATATCTGCAGCAAAGAAAGAAAAAGAAGAGAAACAAAGGGGGAGGATAAAACAAACTGTCATCGAGCAGCTAGCTTACAAACATTATATCCAATAAGATAAAATCTGGACCGAACGACATACAGATACTATCTGAAGTATATGAAAATATGGAATAGACTATCTTGCTACCTACCTTCAACACACAAATATCACTTTTATCATCCCAAGCTGCTCCTGTATGATCATCTTTCTGAAACCATAATACATGCATTTAAATAGAAATTGATTACTTTTGGCACTTATCTCATAAAGAGGAATTTCATTCAAAAGAATTTAAAAGGCTTACACCATCACTTTTCAGAATCTTGTTTATTATAAATTCTTCAATTTCACTCTCTCTAGTTTCAAATACAGGCATTGCAGTCTGTGCTATACAACCCAAAGACTGCAAAACTGTGGGAAGATGTGTTTTCTCCTCCAACATACCTACAAGCCTCTGCATATAAGGTCAGAACAATAAGAATAAAACACTCCAAAGTATTATAATAAAGACGAAATTACACTTACTTCACTAGAGATAACGGCTAGTTACACCTTTCTTGTTTGGAAAATGACACACCACCTACCTTGTTTTATGTACTGTTCTTACACCTTTGATACCTTTATTATTTAAAGAAATCATATTTAACTCCCCTACTTATATGTACCAACCATATTCAAAGTACCATTAACAAAAACAAAGTAAGAGAGTAGGTGTGAGTTTTAAAACAAGAAAGGTGCAGGGTCTAATTAGCAGTAACCTCAGGGGAGGCCAATAAAACTATCCATATAATAAATCATATGAAACCTTGTATAGAACAGAGAGAGACTTGAGGCCGTCATCCTTTGTTATTGCCGCTAAAGCATGCACGGCATACTTTGCCTGTCTCCGACTACCTTCTAAACATAGTCTTTCTAACATAAGGTCTACAGAACTGCATGGCAAATGGAAATATTAAGAATAAGAGTATTATAAAAGGAAATGTAATTGAGAGTTAATAAGTTTGACTGTGGCACCTTGATGTAACTGCTAGTTGTTCTCGGATAGTACCACCAGCCGTTGCTAAAACATTCAAAATACCCTCTTTGATCATATCATTATTATTATCCTTGAGTAACTTCACCAGTTCCTCCTCGCTACCATTAAAAAAGTGCGGACTGAAACGAGCAATTATCTGCACATTATATACGTGAGTTAACCGGAAGTTAGAAAAGGTGATTCCAATACCTGTAATTTTCATGTCCAAAATGACAATATCCACAGTTTCATATCAAAACTACAGAAGTAATGTGAAACAAATGAAAAGGGCACTGCAAAAGTACAAGAACTCTGACTCGTGAAGATATTGACAAACCATTAAAGGACCTTCTCCAACAGGTTAATCGTTAAGATGAATAAGGTCCGTGACATGGTATCAGTGTCCCTTTAACCAAAAGCACAATTTTTGCCACATTTTAAGCTCAGGGACTTCACATGAGAAGCTGTGCTAAAGATATCAATATCAATAAAATTCAACGTTGTCAAACGCAGATCGCAGAAAATGGCAATTTGTTCAAATTCCTCTACGGAACAGTTCTATAGTGCCACTATTTGACAATATTTTGTAATAAATAGCGTATCGCGGAATAATAGTGATTTGTTTGAATTCCCCTACGCTATAGCATTGCTATTTAACAACATTGTTAAAATCACTCGTGGGCTTTTCAGCTAATCCTATAAGCTTAAGTTTTGGGGAAGAATTCGTACTTGAGTGATATTCTGCCTAAGCCCAAATATACCAATTAGTCAGCAGCAAGAAAAGGTAAAAAAGGGCATAGTAAATTTTTATTCCCCCCTCCTTGTCTACAATGAACTCAACTTGAAATTGTTCAAGAATCATGGCAGGGAATGCGAAATACAAATGTCCAAGAACTAAGTGCTGTAAGTCAATACACCTAAAAGACATGTTCTTACCACTAATATCTTCATGCAAGATTGTATACGCCGATCATTCTCTGCAGATTTATATCTGATGACTTCTGAAAGAATAGCTGTTGCATGCTCCTTGTTGAATAGCAAATAGGAGCACTTGAAATATAAGGTATTCAGAAATTCATTGAGCTGATGATTCTCGCCAAGTATTTTAATCAAATCATCCTGCAAACATAAAAGTAAAAAATAACCAGCATCAATAAATAACAAATTGTAAATTACAGTTTCTTTCTTTCCTCATTATAAAAGAAACATAAGAGTAGGTCAGTCTAAATGACTAAATCACAATAAGATTGTACGATTTGTATATTCAAATACTACTCTCCTAATATACACCAAGGGTCAAAAAACTGTTCAGAATTACAATGCTAACAACTATGTAAATTAATCTCATTGGTACCTTTTGAATAAGTTCGCCCAAGTAACTGGAAAGCAGATCCAGAGATGTGTGTAAAATGTATTGGTAACTGTTAACATCAAATCTACATTTACTCTATAGATTAATTCTTAGCTGTACACTATCATAGATTAGAACTAATTTAGGATTTGATGCTCATTAGCTTTTATTCTAATAGTAAATCCTGTACAGTTTTTTATAAAGAGATGGCAATCTGATCTCAGTAGACACATAGAAACCATAAACATTATAGTAACAAATTCTGAAGCTTAGAAATGTAGCCCCCAGAAACTGGGTATTAGCATCAAATATTAAGTTCTCATATCTTCACTTCAATGATTAATCCCATACACTGTAACCATGATATCCCAAATCAGTATCTCAAAAAACATATATATTAGTTTCAGATTATATTACCCTGTATGCACGAGTTTGATGAAAGCTAGTATTTGGATCAACAAGATTCGTCAAAATTTTCCAGATATTAGTGTCATTTAATTGATCAAGAATCTGGAAACTCTCCTCAGCCTTTGTTGGCTCAGTAAATGAACGAGACATTACTCGAAAACAGAATGCGATCTTTTTTTGAACCTCGGGATTTTCTTTATCCTGCATTTAAAATAGATCAATCCCTTTTCCACATCAAATTTTCTTTAAAAGTTCAGCTTTTTAACTTCCAAGGTCACATACCTGACTATTCTGCCTCAGAGCTAGATACTTGTGCAGCTCCTCTTGTAACCTGCCATCAAAGTGGTATCATGAAAACTGCAAATTTGATACACCAGGAATAATATAAGTCATCACATAAGTCAACCAAGGTCACCTTTGTTTTTGCTCCAGTATATTTTCAAGAGCCTTGACCTCCATTTTATCTAATCCAGAGAAAATATCAACCCAGTGTTTAACCATATCATTAATAGAAAACTCTGATGGAAACAGAGACCCACACAGAACAGATTCGATTGTATCTGATCTGAAGAACAAAGCAAACAAAAGAAGTGTTAATACTTAGTTAGAACACCTTTATTAGATATAACCGTACTATGCAGCAGAAATATTTCACCTGAACTCTTTGTCATAGAAACATCTAAGGATCTTCCCTGGAATCCAGTCATATCCACCGGGGTTAACGGTGTCGGAGCTTTTCTCACAAAAAGCTCTATATATCTCGGCCAATCTTTCCATGGTATACTTTTTAACAAGTTGCTGGACAAGTAAAGCAAAACAAAGATGAAATTGATATAGAATCGTCAGAAATAAGAGAGAGCGTTAGAAAAACAATAATGTCGATTAGAGGAATACATACAGATTTGTCATGAAGCCGTTCTGCAACAAGATTAACAGCTTCAGGAGGAACTGCATGTAGGGCATGACATGCCACATCACAGATAACAGCCACAACTTGCTTTCGAAAGTTTTCATCAAAATCCAGAAGCCGGTCATAAAGGGCAGCTAAAAAGTTTTACCAAACCAAACTTAGCAGATATAGATAGAAACAAAGTCAATATAAGAAGTTGGCACTGAACATGATTTACATATTTAAGGGACTCACAGATTATACGAGAAGCTTCAGCCCTGTGAGGATTTGACAGAAGAGAACATTTTACATGCTCAAGGACTGACATGCGAACCCCAAAATCACTATCGGTCAACCTCTTCAAAAACTCTGAAAGTATTGGCTGAAATGCCTCAACAATGGAAGTTCCCGGAAGAGCAATTATATCTCCAACCAAGTTCACTGCTTTCAGACGGGTTTCCAACTTGTCAGACTGTAAATTTACAAATTACAAATGAGAATCCAGACATCACATTTGGATTACAGTAAACAGTACAATTTTGCTTAAACTCGTAAACTAAATTTGATGAAAGATAAAAATGCCACAATAACTTCTTGATATGGTAATGTTAGAACTTCATAAAATTCTAAAGAACATTAACTCCACAATGCATAACAACATAACATTTACACAACAAAAATCTTATCATAGCATCAAGGTCAATTTAGTGGAAACAAATGTGATAGAACTGGTAGATTATCAATTACTAACAAAATGCTACTTCAGAAACCACGGGGAACATCAGGAAAACCAATAAATCGGTTATTTACCTGTAGCTCCCCTGTGACATAAGGGAGAACTCCAGATAGGATCTGTGGAGCACAGCAACAGACATCATATAATACTTCAAGGTACCGAACTTGACTGTTCACTGGCTTGCTTTCTCCCAACACTAATGATAGAAAAAATTGTTTAATGCTAGGTTCAAGTGTTCCTATGCATTGCTGTATGACATTCATGGAAAGCTTCCTCGCAGCTGCAGTAACATCCTGCAATTAAAAAATCAGCAAATTCTGTTTCTTATAAAATATTAGAGATAACACAGAAGATTAGATTCATCCAACAAGTGCATATGCTATCTTCCAATAATAGGATAAAAATATAAGAAAAAATACTTACTCTTTTTTCACGACCTAATGTGGACAGTAGAATAGATAAAAGATCCTCACGAACATCCTCACTCTCCTCCAAGAGAACGGCCATAATATTTTGCATGGATGATAGAACACTTTCTGGATGATCATCTCTGAGCATGAAACAGAATATACAACACCGATCATAAATACAAAAAGGATATTTATTCAAGAAAAAGAGTAGAAAAAAGTTTACATTTAAGAAGTACTACTTATGATTATTGGCCCAAAACCATTAGCGCCCAGAAGCATCACTCAATACAAATGATTGACAACTCAATTAAATAATACAATAACTGGTAAATAATGAGAAATAGTTCAAAATAAGGCAACAAAATCAGGAAGTGATCAACCAAAATACACAAAAACTTGCATTATACACAGCATGGTTTCAGGTAGAGTAAAGGCCAAGCATCACACATACAATATCCCAAATGCATTAAAAAAACAGAACAGAACACAAAAGAACAAGATAGGCAGGACAGGGAGCAATAAATCTAGCTATGTTGTCAGTCTCATATAGCAGTGCGGAGCGCCGAACCTCGAAAAATGGGATAGCAGGATCTTAGATAGAGGGATGTCTGCTATTGCAAAGGCCAAAAAACAGTATATAAACTAAACATAAAAAAATCAGTATACAAAAATACTAAAAAAAATAGCAAAATACACAAAATTAAAGGGGTAATCATACTTAATAACCAAAATCCAACATCAAAATTAAGTTCTAATAGTAATCAAAATCAAGTTTTAATAGTAATCGTAATCAACAAAACAGAGAACAGATCAGAAGAAACAGAGGTATAGAAAGAACGAAAACAACAGAGCAAGAACAGAATGATGCTGAACGGAGCAAAAACAGAACGAAAACAGTATCTTTTTCACGATGCTGAACCAATCTCTCCGTGGGTTTATAATAATAAAAAATTAGGGCTTAAGTGAAATGACCCAGATACCCTAAATGAACAGAAAAATCTAGAGAGCGTAGTTTTACTGTTTCACAATCACATAATTTCCTTCTCCACTCCAATTCCAATTATACACATATGTATGGTTCCAGTTTGTTTAACTATCTTTAATTTATTTACTCATATTTTATGACCAGCAAAAGGGACACAAACTCCAGAACCAAGTACACCAATAAAATATTAAATTTGTAACCATGGAAGCAAAAAGCAGAATATTTCAGGGGAACAATATAACTCTTAACATGAGCACACACATACAATTTACTAAGCAAAAGATTTTATGATAAACTAACCTGGCAACTGCAAAAAATGTACTGAACATCTCATTCACCAGATCATCACATTCAAGATCCAACATTACAACACACGATCTATATTTTGCAAGAGTCTCCAACATAGCAACTTCCTGGCCAAAGGATGGACCAATTATATCACTAAGACCACTAAAAGTGCTCACAATCAATTGAAAGATGTCCTGCAAATTGATCAAACAAAGATTAGGATGAATGTTCCCACCTAAATTTCTCTTAACGCTTGGCTGATGGTAAAGGATAATCATTATAACATTTTAAGTTAAAAATAATAAACCAAATTTGTGTAATTTATATAACCAGGGTAAATGGAAGGCACCTTTAGAACATCATCACTGTAAGGAGCTTCAGGTGCAGTGATCCGAGTTATCTCACAAACACATGTTGCAACTAGAAGTTTTATATCACTATCTTGGTGCTTCAGCAATTCTGGCTTAACAATTGCATTCAGAAAGGGTTTCATTGACTCCAATGCTGAAGCTGATGGTGATTGATCCATGTCAGTAAGACATGCTGCCGCTTGCTGCAGATCAAGAAACATTTTGTTGTGGGGAGCGTTAGTAGTTGCCAATCAAAAATCAACTCAACACATGAAATGAAAAGTGTAAAACGGATCACATAAGTAAAAATAAAATACTTTCTAATATTAGATACCATTATGGCAACATTTGGCCTCAAGAATTAGATTATTAGATGTTTATAACCTGGTTTATATAGTAAAGTGTAAAGTTGGTTTTTTGTTTTTTGGTGACAGCACATTCATTTGGCAATAGAAAAATGATAAACCCAATACTCCAAAATGCTGTGTAATACTGAGAAATCCATTTTCGTCAACCCCCAGTAGTAAATATCAGTCGAAAAGAATTTTCAGTAACAGGTTAACAAAATTAGTACTTTAATTATGACTTGAAAGTTCAGTCATAATTGAGAGATCTAGTGGCAAACTGGCAAACAAGTATCACAAGACTATGACAGTGTAACCTAAACAGTATTATAAACTTCAAATGAAGGCCTACTACACTACTCAATTTTCTTTCTTCATACTGCCCATTGCTTAATCGACATGGTCCTAGATCAATGAAACTAAACTATTCTATTACTAGTTACTACACATCTGGTTACAGGCTTACAGCACATTTACTGAGCCATCTCATCCATGCACTCCCTTAAAAGGATACCTACATTTTTCCAAAATAATAAATAGTAATACAAAGGACCTAGAGAATTAAAAGCCTTTGCAAGTGAAAACGTAATTTATTACCACATGTATATCATATTGAGCCAAGACCTCAGATAGCATGCTTCGTAGATACAACAATATTTACATCAAAAAATAAGCTGACCAATCATTCAGCAAGTGTGATGCCACATCTTTCTAAGTCAATTGTTTTGGAATAAAAAAATCTCCCATAATCTATAAGCTATCTCATAAAACATAGTCCAACTTTAGTAAACGCCACTTTTAATCTCCTGTACATTTCAAAATTGAAAACGGTACAATCCAGAAATGCACACTCTCACTAGCACAATATTATACGATTCAACAAATTCCAGGGTTCATTTCAGTGAGTGATTCCTTTACTAATTGAAAAACTAGACAACAACACACAAACAAATGGTTGAAACTCACAGCGACTAATTTCTTCCTTTTCCTTCTACTTTCACTTTTATCTTTCCCCCCATTATTTCGCATTCAAAGTTGAAATACTCGATAGCTTTACACAGTTTTTGCAGCATTCGTTCGTCCAAAATATGGGTCTGTTTGGATTGGCTTATGATTATCTATAGGCATAAGCACTTGTGAGTCTGTTTAGAAAAATTTGTGGAAACTTCTTATGACAGGTTCATGAGATGTTTTCAGCTAATTTCCATAAGCACCGATACAATAAGAGCTTAATTAAGCTGTTTATCCAAAGTTCCAAACAGAGCCTATGTACAGCTAGAACTTAATTAGAACACAGGATAATACCAACTTTTAACAGTACAAAAACCCCAAGCAGTAGTACCTCCAATCTCCTTTTGAAGGACTAAGTCTATATTTTGGTGCATATTTAAGATTTTGAAAAAATAACACGATAGATAATCATCATATAAGTATAACATTTCAATCAGAAAAGATGCTCCACAAACTTGCTTCAAATTAACCAAAGTCTCGCATCAAACAAAGTAAATCTGACCATTTAACATCTCAATTGCAAAAATCCCACTAACACAACCAAAACCCTCCATCCAAACATACCCTTAACAGATAAACCTAATTCAAAAGATGTTCCAAAAGCTTGCTTCAAATTAACCAAAGACTCACATCAAACAAAGTAAATCTAACAATTTAATTCCTAAATTGCAAAAGGCTACTAACACAACCCACCCACGAGAAGAACCACAAAACTTAAAATCAATCTATGCATTAGAGCTTCTAAAATCTAACAATTTAACTCCTAAAACTCTCTTCCTTACTCTATGCATTAGGTCCCCTTACACTAGAAACAGAAAATAACAGACATAATAACTAACCCCAAAACAAAAAATTCGAAATCTTTCGTAATTAAAGCACGGATTTTTAAACCTAATTGGGAAACAAAGCAACGAAAATTTCAAAAAAATTGAATAATAAAAAAGAGGGCACACCTTCAAGAGCTCGATGAGAGGCTCCTTAGAAGAAGGAAGAGTTTCGAGTTTGGATCCCAGCTCCTTGAGCTGAAGGTGAGGCTTCTGATCCATTTTCTCAAAAACGACGTCGTTCTATAGATGCACGTGTTTTTTCATGGGACAAAACGGTTAAGCAGAAGACCGAATAAAGTGAAGAAGTAAAGAAGGAGAATTGAAAGAAGGGTTTTGGTTTCTCTCTCTATCTATCTATGTTGCTGTTGTTATTACTGGTTGTGCTTGCGTGTGTGTGGTGTCGTGAAGTGGAGAGAGGATTTCGATTTTCGAACATCGAACCCAAACACTCTTCAAATCCAAATCTATGCGAAATTTCACGCGCTGACTTTTTATTGTACTCTATTTTGCCCACTGCATTTTTGCCTCTGCATTATCAACATAATTTAGATATTTTACTTTAATATTTTTTTATTTAAATTTTTTCATTATACTTTAAGTTTGAAATTTATATCTCAAGATGTCGTACTTTTTATATTAAGAAGTCGCATTGATTATCTATAGTTTTTTATTATGATTAATTTTTTTAATAAATGAATAAATGTTAATTTAATAATTAAAAAAAGTAAAATTATATTAATAAAATACATTTGATTAAAAAAATATATTAATTTTGATGTATTTTTTCAATTAAATGTATTTTATTTTATTAATAAAATTTTATTTTTTTTAATATTTTTATTATTTTTTATTTATTAAATTAATAATTATTTCTTTGATAAATTAAAAAATTTAAATATAGAATATAATTGAGAGTTTTAAATAAAAAGGGGATATAAAAATAAAATATTCACATAATTTTGTTTTAAAAAATATGTTATACAAAAAATTTAGATAAACCGCTTTTTTGGTTCTTGAAAGTACAAAATTAAGTTTGTGACATTACAGTGATATAGATTATTATAACAGTAAATTGTATCTTTTAATAATTATTTTAATAATTTAATGACTAATTTAAATTTTTTGTTGAATCAATATCAAAATCTTATGATTTTATACTTTTAGAAATTAAAATTATAGTTTATCCAAAAAATTATACACCATAAATGTAATAAATTTTACAAAATACATACGTGAGATTTTAGAAATATTTTTTATACAAATCAAATGTTTATAAAAAATTGATAATTATAATTGATAGACGATGTAAAAAAATTATGCTAATGTAATATAGTTTTTTCGTTTTATAAATAGGGTCATTTTTGCCTATTTTAAACATTAAAAAATGAAAAATATTAATTTTACCAAAATGTTTTATATATTTGAAAAAAGTGGAGTTATTAATATTAATAGAGGTGGCAGAGTCGTACATTTGGCTCAACATGGTTTTGGACTATTGAAATTTCAATGTCAAATATTATCATTGAATCGATACCTGGACCAAAATGTGTCTAAATTATATTATTTTTAATCAAAGTTAGAATGCAAAAATATTATATGGTTACTTTAACATCTCTACTAAGATGGTATTTTAAACCTTCACTTATCATTTGCAGCTCTTAAATTAACTGTATACTGATGATGATAAGCAAAATAAAACTTAGGGAATTAAGTAAATATCTAATTAAATTTTAAATGTTTAACTGTCTCATTAAACACTTCTTCTTATAAAATTCAATGGTGTTAACCAATTAAGAGGGAAATTAGTGCAGCAGTTAACAATAATCAACACTAAGTCATGGACAAACTAAAAAATTAAGAAGTCATACGAGTGATTCTGAAGCGACGACGTTTGATAAATTGAATATAATTATTCAATTTATTTTTAAAATGTCATGGAACAGTTGAGAAATTATTAAGGGATTGTTTGAAACACTTTTGCATTTTAATTTTTAAAAAATATTTTATAAATTTGATTTTAAAAATTGTTTTAAATAATAGAATTAAAAAAATTGTTTGAGATACTTGTTTTTAAAAAAAGTTTTAGAGATGAAAAAAATAGAAAACTTATTTGGTAATCTAAAATTTTAAAACAGTTTTTGATTAGAGAATTAAAAAAATTGAAAATTGAGAAATAAAACACCATTTAACTGTTTTGTTTTTTTATTTTTAAAAAGTATAATATTAAAAATAGTTTTACAAAACAGTTTTTAAAAACAAGTAATCCAAACAAATTTTTTAATTTTTAAATTATAAAAACTAAAATAGAATTTTTAAGAGGAGAATCAAACAAGTCCTAAAAGTTTAAACAGTGATGTTATAATCACACTTGGACCATATATTAGTCCAATTCTTTTTTACTATCTACTCAATAATCAACATCACTACAATTGATTGAATGTGTAGAGAAGACGCGACTCATAAGTTAACTATGTATCCATTCATAAGAAAAAAACCATAATGATCTCAAAAAAATATTCCATAAACAAAATTATCACGAAACCCCTAAAAGTACTATCAATATTGCATTTTACCCAACACAATAGATGAGGTTGTTATATCACTTATTTAATCACCAAATGATTTAATGCATGACGATCAATGTTGAACTCATTAAGGACTTCAAAGTCACACACAAAAGATCTTATGCATCTCTTATACTTCATGCTTGACAAGTAGACATTTACGTTGATATTATGAATGACATGCTGCAAACTCGTATGAATATATTAAAACGAATTTTGTTCACACAAAACCAAATATTCAAAAAAATGTCAATAATAAATGAAAGTATGACATCTTTAATTTGTATTCCCCATTCCATGTTACAAGTGTCTAGAATCGTCAAAGAAATAGTGAGACTAACCTTGCAATCAATAATTACTTAAAAAGTCCAAAGGATTCTAGAAAAATAGCACTAAAAAAAGGTGTTAGAACATTTTTTATACTGTGCCCCGCACACGCTACAACAAGAGATCTAATGAATACCTCTTTTGGCCAAATTATAATCAGTTGCAGTGATCTTTTGCTTTATTCTCCAAAACACCAACGATTTTGCAAGAAAAATAACGAGACTCAAAATTAATTAACTCAAAGACACAATGTTTCAACGACTCACTTAACGTTATAAGCATCATTGATGATTAACAACAAACGAGTGGTATGATCCCAACCTGTAAAATCAAAACTAAAGACAACATTAATTTGTATACCATCAACAAGAGTCGGAAATTTCAATTCATGTCTAAATTACATTAATTAATATTATTATTTTAAAAAAATTACTCGGCATTAATAAACACCCAACAATAAAATTACTTTAATTCTTCTGGCTTTCTAGCCGTCGACAAAATTTTAATGAAACAAATAATTCTTTGACTTTAGTCCTCCATTTTATAAATGGGTGTTTTTCATCCTGTATTTAAAAGTTTCTGGATTTTTTTTCCCCCTTTCCACAGTTTATGATGTGGTTATCCCATTTATAACATGAAGTCGAGGTTGCCATCAATAAGTTGAAAACATTGAAAACAAATCAAATATAATTTTTATTTCATTATTTTTAATTTATAAATATAGTTTTATAATTAAATAATATTATTTATTATATTTTAAAAAACGCCATGAAACCTATAGTACCATTAATTCCCAAAAATGGATATAATGAAAATACACAAATAATCACCATTTTTTATTTTTGCACAACATCACCAAAACACAAATGAAACAAGAATAGGAAGACTATTTAATAATCATCACAGGTTCTGAATTTTGCACAACACAAAATCACATATAACCAACCAAAACCTTGTCCACAAATTAAAATATATCTATAAATTAATAATGAAATGAAAATTAGATATTGACGTGCCCTATTTTTTTCTAACTCACATTATGAGAAATGAAGAAAACAGAAAGGCTAATAATTTTTTAATAGGACCAAAAACTTGAATTAAAAAAAAAGAATTAAATATAAATTTAGAGAAAATAAGAGATTAAAAATGCATTTAAATTAAAAAACAAAATATTGAGAGGCAAATAATTTAGAATATTTGGAGTACTTAAAAATGCACCTATCAGGGTGTTCAGATAAGGATTTTATCTCCTTTTGGTTCTGAAACCTTGGCACAAATCTAAGGGACGATCTACTGAGAAAAAAAAAAAGATCCACTGAAAAAAATTGGGAATAGTGAGCGAGGAGAGGAGTTTAGGGTCTGAAACAAATCTTCAACATCAACAAACCAATGACGGCGGAAATAGAGGCAAACGGCGACGCCGATGCCGGAGTTCCACAACAAAAGACGGAACCGGAAAAACCTACCGATAACAACGAAATCTCCCCGGAACCATCAGTATCGAAGAGAGCAAAGAAGAAGTTAGCGAAGCAACAGAAATATGAGGCAAAGAAGGCAGAAAAGAAAGCAGCAGCGAAGGAACAGAAGAAGAAGGAAGTCGAACGAAAGCGGAAGGAGTGGGAAGAAAGCATCGCAAGCATCCCCGAGGATGAAAAAATGAAGCTAATTGAATCCCGAATTAGCCTCCGTAAGGAGAGAATGGAGAAGAGAACACAAGAGAAAAACGACAGAAAAGAGAGACTCATGAAAGCTAAAGAACAAGGCCAAAACGTCGTCGTTGATCTTGAGTTTTCTCACCTCATGACTCCTAACGAAATCCGCAGCCTCGTTCAACAGGTTAATTCACCATTTCTGTTTTTTTTTCCTTTCTCGAAATCATTGCGATTTTTGATTGTGTATCATTTTGGATAAATACACAATTTAGACCTAATTATAGGATCATATTGATTAGCATTTTCAATATTTCAAAATAATAATTAATAGCTAAAATTGTAAAATGATAACGAAGTTCGTCAATTGTTATTGAGAATGAAGGTAGTGCACTGATAGTGGAAAACAAAGTTACAGTGTCATCCAGTTATAACTCGCCACGACAACATTAGATATCTGTTTTCGACAGAGAGATGAACTTAATTAACATTTGGCAGTTATAGAAATCATTTTGGAATATTGATACTGTGGAGTACTATGTTGATATGGTTCTACAATTTCAGAAACAAATTTGGATATTACTCCGATACTTTTAGGCGAACTCTTTCTCAAGAGTGTTAATATTGTTGTATTACTTGAGACCTTATATTACAGATGTTTGAATAAACTGGAAGAGATATGTGTCATCTATTTAAGGGTTGGTGAGTTATAATTGTATATTTGATTGTGTATTGGTAAATGATGGAGTGGAATAATGTATGTGTAGATAATGTATTGCTATGCGGTGAATGGAAGATGCGAATGCCCTGCACATCTTTGGCTAACTGGATATGAAGGAGAGATGGGAGATCAATTGAACAAGATACCTGGATTTGAAAAGTGGATAATTGAGAAGGAAAATAAGTCTTATATTGAAGCATTGGAAGATCGGAAGGATGATTTGGTGTATCTAACGGCTGATTCGGATACTGTTCTTGAAGAGCTTGATTTGAACAAGATATATATAATTGGTGGGTTAGTGGATAGGAATCGGTGGAAGGGGATAACTATGGAGAAAGCTCAAGAGCAAGGAATTCAAACAGCTAAACTCCCTATTGCAAATTTCATGAAGATGTCTAGTTCTCAGGTATGGTTCATGTCAACACATTTAACCCTTTTGTGTTTAACTGTTCATTTTAACCTTTGGTTGCTAAAAATCTGTAATTTGTATTGATGGATTGCAAATTCGATGTACTTTTTACGGATGGATCATATATTGGATCCTTTTCTGCAGTGGATTCCACTGCCGCAGGAAAAACAAGGATGAGAAGAGAGAGAAGATTAAGAGAAAATAAGGAGACAGTGAAAAAAAAGAGAATTATCAAAGTAGAGATAGAAAGGATGGACTGGAGAGTGATCCTACTATAGAGGATCTGAATCCACCGATAGGCACTATAGATTGCAGAGACAAAAGTGAATCGCCATTTAGTGTTGAAATTATTGTGGTTAGACAATTTGATCTATGAAACCAATGAAATTATAATTTGACTTATCACATGAAGTCTATTTGGGACAATTGATTTGGTCTCAGAAAATGCATCAAAAGGACCAATGTGATTGAGTATTTTAAATTTCACGCATTATTTTAGAATTTCGTTGATTTCAAATACCAAATTGACTGACCTTTAGGTCCATTTTCCTCGGAAAACATGAGGGTTAAGACTCAAAAAACAAAATTTAACTGACCTTTATAGATGTAGACTAAATTGGTGATTCACTTGATGACACTGTCTGAAATGTGGTTGAGGATCTTCAATTTTATGGACCATTTATAAATTTTGTGAATTTCAAATATCAAATTGCCCAACCCTTATAATAGTTGGACTAAGTTGGTGATTTTCTCAACAACACAATAGAAAATGCGAATTCCCATTTGTGTCTAAGACATTATTATTCATTTGAGTTTTCAGGTTCTTACTGTGAATCAAGTGGTAGAAATACTACTGAAGTTCCTGGAGACAAGAGATTGGAAAACTTCTTTCTTTGCAGTTATTCCTCAGAGGAAAAGATCTCAAGCCGATTCACAAGAAAATGCAAATAATACTGTCGAGGAAGAGGAGGAGTGTGAACAAAAAGATGATCTAATGGCGAGTAAAAAGCTATGTGTTGAAGAGAAAGACTGTGAGCAAAAAGATGATCTAATGGCAAGTAAAAAGCAATGTGTTGAAGAGGAAGACTGTGAACAAAAAGATGAACGAATTGCAAGTAAAAAGCAATGTGTTGAGGAGACCCCTTCTAACTGTTAGAATAGTCACTGCCAAACTTGTTGATGACGTGTAGAGTGTAGAACTGGAAAGCCAACACATGACATAAGTTTAAAATCAGAGCTGCAAGTGCAATTTCATACTGACACAGAATTAGCACAATATTTATATATTTATTTTTTATTTTTGTTGACAAATCTGTGACCTGATTTTCTCTGAGGTGTTTCTTCCCTTATGATCCTGGGATGGAATTACCCTTTTGGAACGTTGTTCTTTGGCTTTTGGATCATTCGCAGTTATGTTATCTGATGATTGGTGAGTGAAAATATCCCTTGTGTGCTTATTATGATATTTGGAAGTTTGCAAGGTAAAGCCACCCATGCATTTGATTGATATATTTGTGATATAATATGGAGTGAGTCCTTTTAAAGTGGTCTATTCATAATATTAAATGATTTTAGTCTCTGTTGGAGCAATATTCCTATGCTTATTATAATTGGAAATTTAGTTATACATCAAAAACTTCATCCAAATAATTAAAATCACAATATGAGATTGAAATTAAAAAACAATTATTTGGATTTTGGTGCAACAAAATCGTAAGAGTAAAGGGATAATGTCCCCTAGTCAGAGAGAACTCGTAGTAATTAACTTTAAAAAAATGCACACATAGCGTTTTAATGAATTACATTACTTAAAATGTAGACGACTCATAGTGATACTTCACGTGTCCCCTTCATTTCTCCATTTTTAATGGATTTTTATTAAAATTAAAATCCTAAATCAAAATTGTTAGGATCTTTCTCTCATTCATTCATCTATCTTCTTCATCATGTTCATCAACTCAGAATTTAATCAACTTTCATCATCTTGTACCTCTCCATATTTATCATTTCATCCAAGTGGACAAATCTTGCCCTATTAGAATCTCATCTTTGGTGTTGAAATTGGAGAGTATAGGTGAAGAAGATGGCGAGTGAGTGTTATGACGGTATTTTTGGATGAGTGGGAAGAAGATGGTCATCTTCAACATAAATTGGTTCCTCCTATCTTTCAATATTTCCAGCTATCCTCTCTTTAATTTTTGGTCCAGTTGTGTTTTAATCTTCTAGTCTTTAAATTATTTTCCACAACCATTGATTCTGGGTTTTAAGAGAAGGCTCTTTTTTAATTTTAAAATTTTGGATTTCAAGATGAGTCGAATGGATTTTCTTAACAAAACTTAGTTTCATAGCAAGAGGAAGAAGATTACATATGAGAGGAAAAAACCTAAAGGACTTAAAATAAAACACATAATTTAAATGACTGATATGATATATATTTACAAGACAAAGGTGTTTAATCCACATAAGCCCCGTAACAACTACATGTATATTTACTAGACTTAAAATTATTAATTTTAAAAAATACTTAAAAAGGATCACACATGTATTTTTGTTAATTTTTGTTGTATTATCTACGCGGAAAATTACCAACAGACAAAACTACATTAGGATTTCTTAACTTGATTTAATGTTTTAAAGAGATTTGTTAATTATTTTTGTGTTAAATTAGTCATTTATCTTTTTTAAAAAATTATTCAGTTGAACCGATTTTTATTCTTAGTCTATTTATGTTATAAATTTGTATATATGGTCGTTGAATGATATATTAGAAAGAATATTCCATCACTACACATCACAATGAAATTCTCGTTGACAACGATTAGAGATGAGACGAATATGAATACTATTTTTATTTAACGGGGAGGGTAGTCAAAAACTACTACTTGTGTCTGCTCCACCTCGTTGATATCTTTTAACAAAAATAAGTTTGAAATCTTAAATAAACTATAACAAAATCATGTTGATTTTGATGGATTATCAATTATAGTGATCAATGTGATGTAATTTAGATGATATCTCAATTAGTTGATTATATTATGTAATTAATTTACATCTTTAAATGATCAAGACTTTAGGTAACATACATGGATGACCAAAAACATTTAATGAAACATTATTGATATTTTAAAATATAAATGATTAATTTAACAAAGAGATAAATAATCAATTTAAAATTTCAAAATAGACCTATTTGTCTATGTCTTATTCCATTTTTTTTTATATTTTTATACTTAAAACGATGGTTTATGGCTAATTTTTTGTTCGGAATCTCCCTCTAAATTATTTTTTCTTCTCTTTTATTTAAACAAACTATTTATACACAATTAATTTTTCTTTTGTATTTTTCTGTCTTAGTGCGACATTTTAGTTTTTCATTTTGTTGTAACATTTGTTTGGTTCAGATTGACATGTTAAAATCGATCTAGTGCAAATTCAATCAACGAGTTTGACGTCGTCAGCGTTTCAGCTTCGAGGCATGAGTATTTTCATATACTTTAATTTTGTCATATTTGTAGGTTTTTTTTTTATTTGTGGTCATTTTGTTGTTTTATTCTATTAATATGAATGAGTGAAAGAGATATAAGATTGATTTGGTGGCCGAGGTGAGAGAGTTAGATATTTGAGTCATAAGGACATTGCAAATTTGATCTCCACCTTTAATAAAATACTAACAATATTAATAATACTAAAAGTGCAATAACCGTACATTATCAGTGTAAAATAATTTTACATTAACATTCAATAAAAGACTAATATATTTCCATGTAGCCTGATTAATTTCAAAATAACTTTAAAAACATTAGTGACGCGGTAAAGTAGTGAGTTTTCATGTCAATATAAAATAATTTTAGAATTTAATTCATAATACTAATTTGTCTTTCTTTTTTTAAAAAAATCAATTTGAAAATCTAAACTAAGTTAAAGTATCTTTTTGTAGTTTTGTCCAATGGAGATGAGAAATTTAGAAAAGCTGTATCCAACCCAAGTGCATGGTTCCAACTCCAAGTCAAAAGTCGAAATTAAAATAAAAAGGAAAATAGTAATACAATAGTACTTCAACATGAAAGTAATTCTTCACTTTATATTGCCAAGATTTTTTTTTTCTCACTCTCTAACTCTATCTTTAAATTAGTATTGTCAATACTATTTTCGGGAGATGGATTCATGTTCACTTAATTGAGCTCTACTAAATTATTAATTTATTTTGTTTTTATTCATTGAATAATTTTATTTTTTGCCACTAAAAATTAACTCTCACTTTAATTAAAAATGATTGAATATTTTATTTGTGAAGAATCAAATATACAATAATATAATTAATAAAAAAAAGTATAATAATATAAAAGATAAATCATTAAATAATTATTTAATTACATACATAAAAGAAATATATTTGTCATAATATATTTGATGTTGGAAATGAAAGAAAAAAAAAAACATAATTTTAGATCTAAAGACACATAAATAACATTGTAGCAGTAGGAGTGTTTTCAATTTTTTGGGTAAATTATGATATAGTTATTAATCTCTAAATCTTCACCTAATGATAATGACATCATCATTTTTATCACTTATGCGTAAATAAAGTTTCATATACTACATTTTTTTTTTACTATTTTTATATTACACACTTACCACTGTAATATATGATTTTGTCTTGACTAATCGAAATTCCTACAACCTGCATTCATACTACTCCTAATGCATTATACTAAACTATACATTTATGACAATGTTTAACCATCAATGCATAATAGAACTTATTTAATAAAATTATTACATTCATTTATTAATTTTTTTAATATATTTGGAAAAGTTTTAAACCACTTTTATTAATACTCTTGAGTTTTGTAAAACTAATTTGAGTAAAAAAAAGTTTTGTAAAAATAATTAATATATTTAAATGTATTAATTGCTATATCATTCCATTCAGTGGATTTAGGCCAATTTCTCATTGGTTGAACTAATACGATGAACTTAATTAATTGTTTGGATACATGCTGATTCATTAACCTGTATACATCTATAAAAAAAAAGCTACTTAATTTACACGATTGCCATAATCATTTTTTAAAATTTCTTATTACCTTTTTAATATCATGGTATTGTGACAGAAGTATAAACAATCCACAGTATTGTGTAAGGGTTTGTGTAAAAGAAGGTATTGTATTGTATATAGTTCTTTCTTTTTCTTTTTTGAATAAAATATATAGTTCTTTCTTTTAATACACTGCATTTTCAACAATTAGACGGATATTTAATTAAAATTAGCATTAATGAAAAATTTCATAGATATTATAAAAAAAAAGTGCACCTGTAAAGAATAAATTTTTTCTGTTCTTATGTATAGAAAAGTATATAAAAAAAGTAAAATTCTTCTGCGCTAGGCATCAACTTAACTTACAAAAATCCTCCAATCAATTTCACAAATAAAAAAAGGAAAAAAAAACACTTTTAGATAATTTGCCACAGGGATAACTATTTATACAATTGAACCTGTAGATATGATGAATGTAACATTTAAATTAATGATTCACTTGATAAATAAAATTAAAGGTTCATTCATACCACAATGTATTTGCAATTAATTTTTTTTTTTGAACGTAAAAAGAGTGGTTACCACTTTCATCATTATTTCCTTAAATATGATATAATCTCTTTGATTAATTTCACCATAAATATAACTTCAAATTCTGTATTCTCTATATAAAATCCATTTAGAATAATCACGTTTGTGAATTAGCCACATTGTCTCAAATGAAGTAGAGGTAGAATAATATAATCAAAATTTATTTATATCATTTTTTTAAGATAATATGAACAAATACAGCAGATTCAATGATAACAGAACATTGGCAACACTTCTTATGGTTTTACTATTGGTATCCTCTGTTGTAGTGTTCCCTTATTTTATGACCCCTGAACCTCCAATTTTTTTATTACTATGGTTATGTTTTATTCCAATTTTTGTGTTCTTTTATTCTCTTTTCCTTGCAATTTTTGTTTGGTGATATTAATTGTCAAGGATTAATTTGATGGAAGAGGCTCATGAAGGATGATGCAGCATAGGGTTTACATTTGCTGTATTGGAGATTTTTATATTTTCAGGTGTATAAATAATATTTGGATGGAATTAAAAATTAACAGGGATTTATATTATATTATACTAGCGTGTAACTCATGCCTCCGTAACAAATTACAATTTTGATAAATATATTGTCTATTAATTTTTATCCGTTAACTCTCATTACTATTTTGCATATGCTCTAGAATTAGAGGCAACAAAAAAAGAAGAAAAAAAACGAAAGTTGTACACACTTCTTGTTTTAAATAGAAAAATTAGAATTTTTCACACTATTTTTTGAATTTTGTCTTGTCACCCTAAAAATATGAAACACAATTTTGTTAAATTAATATCGTAACAAATTGTATATAATTTAAAACTTAAAATTTATAAAAAAAAAAGAATTAAACATTGTCATCCATCGCATAAAATTTTCGGTTGACATTCAGATCATGCGTAAACCACACACTAAGCACAACTCTAACAACCAAATTTCATGCATGACTCATTTTGTAGAGTAATTGAAGTAACAAAATCTGATTTTTCAGACATTGCATAAAGATGAACCAACAAAATATGATTTTTAAGACATTGTGTAAAGATGAATTTGCGATAAACGAAAATCAAAGGGAAAATGTGTATCAAATGAGATAATAGGAATGATATTTATAAACAATAAATTATATAGATAAGTGGGATATTTTAAAACTGTTAATAATGAATTTTTATTTTTACCGAGTAGAGACATTGTATATGAACCTTAAATACAGAGCGTTAATTTCAATAGCAGTGATCAAATGATTGAATTTGCAGTGAGTTCCTTGAACGACAATGAATAAATCGATGGTTCTATTAATTTGATGGAATGAAAATCGAGTAGTGATTAATCTCAAAGTTTAATTATAAATCTAGAAATACAAAAGGGACCGAAAGTAATTGGTGGTGTGAGAATTGAGGAGTGATAGCGAGAAAAATTAGTTACTGTGGATCCATGAGTGTAAGAATTGAGAAGAGACGGAGAAGTGACAGAGAATGAAAAGCAGAAGAAACGGCTGATTTAAAAATAAATTATTCAAATTGATTTAAATTAATATAGTTTAAATTTAATTAGTTTTCGGTTGATTTAAATTATAATTTGTAAAATATTATTTTAATATTAATATTATATAATTACATTAAACTAACATTGTTGAAACAAATATATAAAATAGTAATAAAAATATATAGATTAAAAATATTATTAACAAATAATTAAAATTAACAAATAATTGTATAATACAATATCTCATAATAATAATAATAAAAAATAAGTATTAAAATTTATATATAGTATTTAGTTTGATTTTTAAAAATAAATCTAAAATTCAATTGGAGCAATTTTTATAAAAGAAAATCCAAATAATTCAATAATATTTGATCTTCTGCAGTTCTTATTTTTATTTTTTGCATCGCTTTGCATTTTTTTGTTTTTTGAGTCAATTTGAAAAGTGAACACCCCCAGCTAACCTTTCATGTGATTTTGTAGAGAAATACTTTTTCCACTATCCAATGTAAGTTTGGATATACACATTTAATGTAAAGTATCATCGATTTTTGCTAATGACTAGTCTTTATTTATTAGAGAAAGTAATTCATCATCTTTAATACGAATACCTTTTTAAATAAGCTAAACAGTAGGGTAGTCTTTTAATTTAATTTTAGTTAATGTTTTAGTCTTTTATCTTTTTTTATTAAGTATTTTATTTTAAATGACAATTTGATTTTTTATGTTTTAAAATGTTAACAATATTATCATTTTTTTACAAAAATTCATCAAAATTTTCAACCAAAACCCATAAAATTAATTATATTCTTCAATATAATACAAATTTCATCAAATTCGTAACTCAAATCTTTAAATAAACTCATATTTTCATTCTTTATTTGATGTTGTTAGAGATGAAAATATGAGTTTATTTAAATATTTGAGTTTCCAATTTAATAAAATTTATATTATATTGAAGAATATAATTAATTTTATGGGTTTTGGTTGAAAATTTTGATGAATTTTTTGAATTTTTGTAAAAAAAATGATAACATTGTTGACATTTTAAAACATAAAAGATCAAATTGTCACTTAAAATTAAAATAAAGGACCAAATCGGGAAAAAAACAAATAAAGGACTACAACGTTAACTAAAATTAAGTTAAACGACCACATGTACTATTTAATACCTCCAAATAATATTCTAGAAATATTTTAAATTTCCTTTGATTTTAAGTAGATGTGGCTAGACATTTTAGTCTCTAATCATTATTTATGACAAAGTAGTCTGTAACACCCCGAGTTTAAAACACAGCGCGAGTGTATTTTTTTTTTAACCAAAATAAATAAAAGAATTTTTTTCAATTTACTTCAGAATGATTAAAATTAATTTAAATTAAATATCGTTCCACGTCGTAATCCAAAATAGAGAAGTAATTAAATAATTACATCACGATTAATCAAGTAAATTATTTTTGGGAATTTAATTCTTCAAAATATATCAAAATAAAGATACATCCAACAGCTGTATCCTGGACCCACCAAAATATTATGAGAGTGCGGAAAAATATTAGCGGAAAAGTTATACAATAATTCCCAAAATAATCAATTACATTCCCCAAAGTCAAGACCCTATACAAAGAGTCTAGTCTGATCGTGCACTAAGCTACAGTAGCACAGGTTACACCGCATCCTCTGCCAATATCGTCTTCACCCAGCTGTCTGCCCCTTTGTGTTGTCTACAAATTCGCCGTGCGTAATGATCAAGGAAAACTAACGACGTCTTCGTCGTTAGTGTAACCGTTGGTAGGAAGGGTTCGGGTATCATCTGAGGGCAAAACCCAATTTCCACAATAATAGTAAAGGGTCACCAACAGAAATTAACAGATAACACATAACATTTATCTCATAGTAACAAATATATCAATGACATATCATATAATAATGATGATAAATAAAAATGCTCATTTTGAAATTTCATGACATGTATGCCTTTTTAAACAACAATCAATTAATATGGAAAACATGTTGTAAGTACAACTAACACTTCAGCAATCACAATCATTCATCAGAAATTCAGATTTTATAAAGTACTTAGACACATCAATTTCCAATCGTCAACATATATCCAAATTGTGACCCACCGGTCAATCACCCCGATGCAATATGTATATGCTCATGTATTCAACTTCTTGGATTTACCAAGGTGCAGTCGCTTATAGACCAACACAATTTAAATATGTTTGACTTTAACGGGACTCAAGACCAGGGTGCAATCGCTCAACAGATTAGCACCAGTGCAGTCGCTCAACAGAACAACACTCATGCAGTCGCTCAACAGACCAGCACGTTTTACATATACCAAGGTACAGTCGCTCAATAGACCAGTACCAGTGCAGTCGCTCAACAGACCAGCACTCGTGCAGTCGCTCAACAGACCAGCACTCGTGCAATCGCTCAACAGATCAGCACGTTTACGCATTACTCTGTGGCCCATCGCAAGTACCACCTGACTATGCAGTGCATGAACATGCAATGTTTTCTCTTCACTGAAAACAGTATGCAACATCAGTAAAATTCAGCCTTTTCATCATTTCCCCAAAATATCTCAACACAATTAATTTCATTATCATCACATTAATAATTAAACATTCAAGCATCTCATCATTACCATTTCACATTATCTAAAAACTCCATTCTTAATTATCATAAGTCTCCCCAATGTTTTCCTAACTCTTAAAATTCATAAGACAGGGTTTAAAACTGAGATTTCTGGAAAACACGAATTTGTATTCGAATACAGCTTCCTTGTATTCGAATACAGAAGCCAAAACAGGGCAGAATCAACACTCTGTATTCGAATACAACTTTCTTGTATTCGAATACAAAGGCTGTCACAGTGCAAAATCAGTATTTTTCACAACATTAGTAGAGATCTCAAAAGCTTCATCATCACCACTTCAAATTATCACAAAAAATCCATTTATAATTCATCACAAACCTTTCCAATGTTCCCCAACACTTAAAGTTTATAAAACAATGTTTAAAACTCTGGATTTTTGAAAACACGAATCTGTATTCGAATACAGCTCCCTTGTATTCGAATACAGAAGCTGAAAACAGTACAAATTTAACACTCTGTATTCGAATACAAGATCGAATACAACATCCTTGTATTCGAATACAGAAGACAAAACAGTGTAAACTCAGCATTTTTCCCAACATCATTAAAGGTTTCTAGAACATCATCATCTCCTCTTCAAAACTATTTCAAAACTCCATTTTAAATTATTTCAAACCTTCCCAATGTTTCCCAATACTTAAAGTTCACATGATAGTGTTTGAAACTTGATTTTCTGGAAAAACACAAATCTGTATTCGAATATAGCTCCCTTGTATTCGAATACAGAAGCAAAAATAGTGAAAATCAGCATCTTGTATTCAAATACGAGGGTGTTGTATTCGAATACAGATGCGAATACAGTGTTAAAATTTCACTTCTGTATTCTAATACGACAGGATCATAGTCGAATACAGATGCTAAGTCAGAAGCAAAAATCCTTCATCTGTATTCGAATAAAGAAGCTCGTATTCGAATACAAGTTCAAAAATTTGAATAAAATAGAAACTTTTCAGGTTGTATTCGAGTACACTCATGCCGTATTCGAATACACCTTCGAATTCAGTGAAATTTTCCTGAAACTTCAACACATTTTCAAACTTTTTCCTTTGAAAAACCAACACAACACCCAAAACAGATTCAACATTATTTTGAATCACAAAACTCACGCATTTTTCATCAAGAACAGATTGTCCAGAAAAGCACTTTCATCATTCTAAATCATTTTCTTTTGAAAACATCAGCAACACCAAAACCACCCAAAACAGAATGTCAACCCCCACAAAACAGACATTTTTAAACGTTTACATTTTGGTCTTTTCTCAAAACAACATGCAAGGTATTTTCCAGTATTTTTACCCAACCAAAACAACATGCATGGTATTTTCCAGCTTTCTCACACAAACAGAACAACACTGATGCATTTAGCCAAAACAGCAAGCATCACATATCATCAACATCAACAAAATGCATTTTATAACAATATGCAAAACAGTTTTATAAATATACATTTTGATCATCTTCAGAATAACATGCAAGACATTTTTCAGTTTTCCCACACAAACAAAACAACATTAATGCATTAAGCCAAACAGCAACCATCACAGAATTATCACACATCAACAGAATGCATTTTTTTTCATTTTTCAAAATGTCATGCAAAACAGTTTTTTTTTCTTCAAACGATGACGAAACATTATTATTGCCATGACAGTATGCATTTACAACCCTAATGCAACTAGAAAGTGGAAGGTTCCCTTACCTCTATTTCATTTCTGCTCTCGTTCAGTTTTTCGCGACAAAAGTCGGCGAAACTCCCGCTCGCGTTCGCCGCTACGAAAGTGGGTTCTCTAGCTCCATAATGATGAGGAGAACAACTTTTGTACTGGACGTTTTCTGGTTTGGTGCTTGGATTTCCAAGTAATCTCACTTTTGAGGAACTCCCTATTTTTTTCTACTACGAACAGGAAACAGAATGGGAAGGGAAAGAATGCGGTTACTGTTTCATGCAGTATGGAGGAGGGAAAAATGGGTTTCTGCCTTTGCTCTTCCTCCTCATTCATATTTATAGGCATATGTAGGTGCCACCTCAACCGACACTTGTCTGATCCTCCAGCACTTAACTAGTCTTGTCGAAATTAGCAGATAACATCTTAATTAACTGCCCGATAATTTAATTACTCGTAATTAAATTAATTTACTCTTCATCCAATAATCTTAATTCATCTTCCAAAATAAATATATATATATATATATTCACTCAAAACATACATATATTAAATATTTTACAAATATCCCCAAAATACACTTAATATTAATTCCATAATTAAATTTTAAATTTAAGGGTCTTACATTACTACCCCCTTAAATTAGTTTCGTCCTCGAAACTACATGTTAATAAACAACTAAGGATATTGTTCCCTCATCTTACTCTCCAGTTCTCAAGTTGCGTCTCCCTTAGTCGGATTCCAAATCACTTTGACTAGTGAGACTTCCTTGTTCCTCAACTGTTTAATCTTCCTGTCTTCAATCCTTATAGGGAATACTTCAAATGACAGGTTATCCTTCAGGTGAATTGTATCTGGTTCGATCACATGTGACGGGTCCGCAATATATTTCCTTAACTGTGACACGTGAAATACGTCGTGAATATTGGACAGTATGGGAGGTAAAGCAATCCGATAAGCCATTGGTCCAATTCGTGCAGTAATCTGATATGGTCCAATAAATTTCGGAGTCAACTTTCTTGATTTAATAGCTCTGCCAACTCCAGTTGTAGGCGCGATCCTTAGAAATACACGATCACCCTGATCGAATTCCAAAGGTCTGCGACGCTTGTCCGCATAACTCTTCTGACGATCTTGTGAAATCTTCATTTTCTCTTGTATCCACTTGATTTTCTCTGTGGTTTGTTCCACCATCTTAGGTCCAACAATCATACTTTCTCCATCCTTATACCAGCATAAAGGCGTCTGACACTTGCGTCCATACAAAGCCTCATAGGGTGCCATTCCAATACTTGCGTGAAAGCTATTGTTGTAAGTAAACTTAATCAATGGCAACACCTCATCCCGGTTTCCTCTATCATCCAACACACATGCTCTTAATAGATCTTCCAAGGACTGGTTTGTTCTCTCAGTCTGTCCATCTGTTTGTGGATGGTAAGCTGAACTCAATTTTAGTTTTGTTCCCAAAGCTTCATGCAGCGCTCCCCAAAAATGAGAGGTGAACTTTGGGTTGTGGTCCAATACAATACTCGATGGAACTCCGTGTAATCTCACGATCTCCATAATGTAGATTTCTGTCAGCTTATCTACTTTATAAGTGGTCCTTACTAGTAAGAAATGTGCGGATTTTGTCAATCGATCCACAATTACCCAAATCGAATCATTCTTTTTCCTTGTCTTGGGCAATCCAGTTATAAAATCCATGGAAATGCTATCCCACTTCCATTCTGGTATATCCAAAGGTTGCAATATTCTAGCTGGTCGCTGATGTTCCACTTTCGCTTTCTGACAAGTTAAACAAGCTGATACATACTCCTCTACGTCCCTCTTCATTCCTGGCCACCAGTAATTCTGTCTTAAATCCTGGTACATCTTGGTCGCTCCAGGATGAATACTCAACTTACTCTTATGAGCCTCTTCCAAAATTGCTCTTCTCATATCTGCAACTTCCGGTACACAAACTCTTCCATTATATTTTAGAATATTATCTGGTCCGACCCTGAACTCAGTTGTCTGTCCTTGTGCTATCAGATTCCTCTTTTCTTGGATTAATGCGTCATCTTGCAAGTTCACAATCTCCTTAAGCAGACCACTCGAAATTGTTATCATTCCACACTTTAAAATTCCTGGTGCAAACTCTACGTCCAAGTGTAGATCTCTGAACGCTTCCCACAACTCTTGTTGTCTGGCCATTATCATTGAAGATACTGACACACTTTTCCTACTTAATGCATCAGCCACCACATTGGCCTTCCCAGGGTGATACTGCAATGAAAAATCAAAATCCTTGAGAGTCTCCATCCATCTCTTCTGACGCGTGTTCAATTCTTTCTGATCGAACAGATACTTCAAACTTTATGGTCACTGAACACCGTGAACGTGCATCCGTATAAGTAGTGCCTCCAGACCTTTAATGCAAACACTACTGCAGCAAGCTCTAAATCATGAGTAGGGTAGTTTCGTTCGTGAGTTTTCAACTGCCTTGAGGCGTAGGCTACAACTTTCTTGTGTTGCATCAAAACACATCCCAAACCTTGGTGAGATGCATTACAGTAAACTTTATATGGTTCCTCTGGTTGTGGCAAGACCAATATTGGTGAGGTTGTCAACTTCTCCTTCAGCAACTGAAAACTTTCCTCACACTTCTCTGTCCATGAAAATGGCTGATTCTTTCTAGTAAGCTGTGTCAAAGGAGCTACAATCTTAGCAAATCCTTCAATAAATCTCCTGTAGTATCCTGCTAGTCCAACAAAACTTCGAATGTCTGTGATAGTCTGGGGCTGTTTCCAGGCAAGAATTGTCTCAATCTTTGCCGGATCGACAACGATTCCTTTTTTTGTTATCACATGTCCCAAAAAGTTCACTTTCTTTAGCCAAAACTCGCACTTCGATAAGTTGGCGTACAATTGCTTCTCGCGTAAGACTTCAAGAACTTGGCGTAGGTGCTCTCCATGTTCTTCTTCATCCTTCGAATAAATCAATATATCATCGATGAACACCACCACGAATTTATCCAGAAACGGGCTAAAGATCCTATTCATATAATCCATAAAAATTGCTGGTGCATTTGTAACTCCAAATGGCATAACGAGATATTCATAATGTCCGTAACGGGTCCTGAAAGCAATCTTTTGAATATCTCCTTCTCTTACTCAAATCTGATGGTATCCTGACTTCAAATCAATCTTTGAAAACACCGCAGATCCTCTTAATTGGTCCATCAAATCATCGATGCATGGTAAAGGATAACGATTCTTAATAGTTACCTTGTTAAGTTGCCGATAATCCACACATAAGCGTGAACTTCCATCATTCTTCTTAACCAACAACACCGGAGCTCCCCATGGCGACACACTTGGTCTGATAAATCCTTTCTCCAATAAACCTTCAATTTGACCCTTAAGTTCGCTTAATTCCAATGGCGACATCCGGTACGGTGCAATTGAAATATGTCCAGTTCCTGGGTGCAAATCAATGAAGAACTCCACCTCTCTTACTGGGGGTAATCCTGGAATTTCTGTTGGAAATACGTCCGAATATTCTTTGACTAACACCACATCTTCTATGTTCACATCCATCTTGGTCTCCACGTTAGCCAATGATAAAAATTCCCGAGTTCCTTCTCCCAAAGATACTTCGAGTTTGTTAGTAGCCAAATACCGAACGATTTCAGGTTCGGGGAAAAGAACTAATTTTCGAGCGCAATCCAAGACTACGTAATTATACGTCATCCAATCCATGCCGAGAATTATCTCGAGTGATTGTAGGGGTAGACAGATTAAATTTTACCAAAAAAATCTCTATTCTGAATCGTTACAGTACAGTGTAAACATGCAGAGTTTACGGTCAAAGTCTTAGCAGGTGTGGAAACAACCAAATCAAAAGGTAAAGCAGACACCGATAACTTCAAACGATTCACACAGTCCATAGCAATGAAAGAGTGGGTTGCCCCCGAATCAAAAAGTGTAGTTAGTGTGTTACCTGCAATCTCGCAATCTTGTTGGATTAAATTAGGAGCTTGATTCCCAGCTTCAGCACCCATGTGATAGACGCATCCCCTAGCAATAGGACGAGTAGCCCTAGTTGCGTTCACTGTTGGTTCCACCTTCGGAACCCGGCAATCCCTTGCAACGTGTCCTGGCTTTTGGAAATTGAAACACATAAGATCCCTTGTGGTACAAGCAGTAGCAATATGTCCCTCTTTCCCACATCGGTAGCATCAGACTCCTTGTCCCAATTGTCGTCCAAAATTCTGATTTCCCGGCCGATTCTGGCCTCTATTGTTGTTATGTGGCCGGTTATACGGCTTAGCAACATGCTTGCCTCTATTGTTCTGATAGTGCATCCAACTAGGCCCTCCTGAATTAAAGTTCCCTCCTCTGTTGGCCCTTCTGTTCTTCATCTCTTCAACCTCTCTACACTTCTCCACTAAGACTTGGAAACGTTGAATTCCCAATGGTAAGACCGAGTCTTGAATCTCATACTTCAGTCAATTTTGGAAGCAATGGCACATAAACTGTTCATCAACTTCTTCCCAGAAAAATCTATAGAGATTCAAACTTAGTTGCATATTCCCCCACCGTCATGTTTCCCTGGTGCAATTTCAAAAAATCGTCACCCAACTTGGTCCTAGTGCTCATCGGGAAGTATTTGTCCAAAAACTTCTTTTTGAACGACTCTCAGTTCACCTCCTCTTGAGCTGACCCCATCAGTAGCCTTGTACTTCTCCACCAATACTCTGCATCCCCTATCAGCAGATACGTGGCATAGTTGACCTTCACCGCTGCTCGACAATTTATCATATTTAATATTTTCTCCATATCTTGAATCCAGTGGTCCGCTCTTTCTGGACCCTCATCACCCTTGAACTTTGGAGGATTATGACGACGAAAATCCTCTAGTCCCCTTGATTCAGCAGCACGAATCTCTCTTTCTGTCTTCTCCAGATCTCGTTGAGTCTTCGCAGCCGTTTGTGCAGCAACAGACACAGCCATGTTAATCATTGCTTCAACCATCCTATCCTCCCGGCTGACTTTGGCTCTTGCAGTGTCGTCTCTTCTTGGAGGCATTGTTTCCTACAAAACCATCATCACTTCAGTCACACCACAACTTACACAAGACTTGACACTTTAACTACTTGCTCGTATGCATGATCAGGTAATAACTCAAACCAATACTTTAATCACAGCTTTAACCCAAAACTTTAACCAAATGCTTTGATACCACAATTGTAACACCCCAGTTTAAAACACAGCGCGAGTGTATTTTTTTTTAACCAAAATAAATAAAAGAATTTTTTTCAATTTACTTCAGAATGATTAAAATCAATTCAAATTAAATATTGTTCGATGTCGTAATCCAAAATAGAGAAGTAATTAAATAATTACATCACGATTAATCAAGTAAATTATTTTTGGGAATTTAATTCTTCAAAATATATCAAAATAAAGATTCATCCAACCGCTGTATCGTGGACCCACCAAAATATTATGAGAGTGCGGAAAAATATTAGCGGAAAAGTTATACAATAATTCCCAAAATAACCAATTACATTCCCCAAACTCAAGACCCTATACAAGAGTCTAGTCTGATCGTGCACTAAGCTACAGTAGCACGGGTTACACCGCATCCTCTGCCAGTCTCGTCTTCACCCAGCTGTCTGCCCCTTTGTGTTGTCTACAAATTCGCCGTGCGTAATGATCAAGGAAAACTAACGACGTCTTAGTCGTTAGTGTAATCGTTGGTAGGAAGGGTTCGGGTATCATCTGAGGGCAAAGCCAAATTTCCACAATAATAGTAAAGGGTCACCGACAGAAATTAATAGATAACACATAGCATTTATCTCACAGTAACAAATATATCCATGGCATATCATATAACAATGATGATAAATAAAAATGCTCATTTTGAAATTTCATGACATGTATGCCTTTTTAAACAGCAACCAATTAATATGGGAAACATGTTGTAAGTACAACTAACACTTCAGCAATCACAATCATTCATCAGAAATTCAGATTTTATAAAGTACTTACACACATCAATTTCCAATCGTCAACATATATTCAAATCGTGACCCACCGATCAATCACCCTGATGCAATATGTATATGCTCATGTATTCAACTTCTTGGATTTACCAAGGTGCAGTCGCTCACAGACCAGCACAATTTAAATATGTTTGACTTTAACGGGCCTTAAGACCAGGGTGCAATCGCTCAACAGATCAGCACCAGTGCAGTCGCTCAACAGACCAGCACATTTTACATATACCAAGGTACAGTCGCTCAACAGACCAGTACCAGTGCAGTCGCTCAACAGACTAGCACTCGTGCAATCGCTCAATAGATCAACATGTTTTTGCGCATTTTAGGGTACAGTCGCTCAACAGACCAGTACCAGTGCAGTCGCTCAACAGACCAGCACTCGTGCAATCGCTCAACAGATCAGCACGTTTATGCATTACTCTGTGGCCCATCACGAGTACCACCTGACTATGCAGTGCATGAACATGCAATGTTTTCTCTTCACTGAAAACAGTATGCAACATCAGTAAAATTCAGCCTTTCCATCATTTCCCCAAAATATCTCAACACAATTAATTTCATTATCATCACATCAATAATTAAACATTCAAGCATCTCATCATTACCACTTCACATGATCTCAAAAATCCATTCTTAATTATCATAAGTCTCCCCAATGTTTCCCCAACTCTTAAAATTCATAAAACAGGGTTTAAAACAGAAGACAAAATAGCGTAAACTCAGCATTTTTCCCAACATCATTAAAGGTTTCCAGAACATCATCATCTCCTCTTCAAAACTATTTCAAAACTCCATTTTAAATCATTTCAAACCTTCCCAATGTTCCCCAATACTTAAAGTTCACATGACAATGTTTGAAACTTGATTTTCTGGAAAAACACGAATCTGTATTCGAATACAGCTCCCTTGTATTCGAATACAGAAGCAAAAATAGTGAAAATCAGCATCCTGTATTCGAATACGAGGGTGTTGTATTCGAATACAGATGCAAATACAGTATTAAAATTTCACTTATGTATTCGAATACGACAGGATCGTAGTCGAATACAGATGCTAAGTCAGAAGCAAAAATCCTTCATCGGTATTCGAATACAGAAGCTCGTATTCGAATACGAGTTAAATTTTTTGAATAAAAGAAAAGCTTTTCAGGTTGTATTCGAATACACTCATGCCGTATTCGAATACACCTTCGAATTCAGTGAAATTTTCCTGAAACTTCAACACATTTTCAAACTTTTTCCTTTGAAAAACCAACACAACACCCAAAACAGATTCAACATTCTTTTGAACCACAAAACTCAGACATTTTTCATCAAGAACAAATTGTCCAGAAAAGCACTTTTATCATTCTAAATCCTTTTCTTTTGAAAACATCAGCAACACCAGAACCACCCTGTAACACCCCAAGTTTAAAATACAGCGCGAGTGCATTTTTTTTTATCAATAATAAAAATGATTTTCCAGATTTAATTCGAAAGGAATTTAAAAATAAAGTTTCCGTAAATCAATAAGTACTCATTTTCTGGAAATTTAATAATAAACATTAAGGCATTTTTAAAATGTTAATAATGTCATAACATCCTCAAAATACAATATCAGAGTGCGAAATAAGTAGTACAAATATTTCCAAAATAAACAAAATACATTTCCAGCTTAAATCCTATACATTAAGTCTAACTGATCATGCGCTAAAGCTACAGTAGCACGGATTTCCTCCGCATCCTAAGCAAGTCTCCTCCAAATCTGCCGCTCGCCTCGACGTGACCTCCTCCTCCTCCTCATCATACAGAGAGGGGTCGGTCTCCTCAGAAGTCAGATCAATAACAAGTCTCGATCGCTTCGGCAGCGCCGGAATCTCATAACAATCATCGGAGATCCTGCACGGACCCGGAATCTCTGCTGCTACTGGCCTCGGCTCATCATTCTTCCCTTCTCCTCAGACTCATGTACATCTCCTCCAACCACCGGGTTGGGAGTCACCACACGCACGGTGGCCTTCGTCTCAACCCCTCGAACGGACTCCTCAGCATCGTCGAAAATTCCGTGCGCCTCCAATACCAGACGGGAAGGCACGGGAAAATCTATACTCGCATGAGTGCACTCCACAAAATCGTCTACGCCGTCAGTCCTGCTCGTCCTCTCCAACCACCCTGTGTAAGTCGCCCTGCTTGAGATGGGGTCAAATACCCAAGCAGTGCACGAATAGCGATCAAGGAAGTTCAACGACGTTTCCGTCGTTCGGGTACTCACGGGTAGCATGGGTTTGGGTAACATCTGAGGGCAAAGCCCAAAGTCCACATTATAATAGCAAGGGTCACCGACCGAAATTAACAGATAATCACATAGCATATATTTCACAGCAACAAATATGTCCATGATATCACATATGATGATGAGGAAAATAATAATGCTCATTTGAAAATTAATGACATATATGCCCTTTTCAAAAACAGCAGTCAATTATTATGAAATATGTGGTAAGTACAAACAACACCTCAGCAAAACACAATCACTAAATCAGAATTTCAGATTCTGGACAGTACTCACACACATTCAATTTTCACTCATCATATACTCAAACGTGACCCACCGGTCAATCCTTCAATGCAATATGTATATGCTTATGTATACAGTTTTCTTGGAATCACCAAGGTGCAGTCGCTCAACAGACCAGCACATTATGTTTGACTTAACGGCCCTCAAGACCAAGGTGCAATCGCTCAACAGATCAGCACCAGTGCAGACGCTGAACAGTCTAGCACTCGTGCAGTCGCTCAATAGACCAGCACGTTTGACATATACCAAGGTACAATCGCTCAACAGATCAGTACCTAGTGCAGACGCTCAACAGTCTAGCACTCGTGCCATCGTTCAACAGATCAGCACGTGGCTGCGTATTTCAGGGTACAGACGCTCAACAGTCCAGTACCAGTGCAGACGCTCAACAGTCCAGCACTTATATACCAAAGTACAATCGCTCAACAGATCAGTACCTAGTGCAGACGCTCAACAGTCCATCACTCGTGCAATCGCTCAACAAATCAGCACGTGGTTGCACATTACTCTGTGGCCCATCGCGGGTACCACTTGACTATGCAATGCATGAATATGCAGTGTTTCACTTCTCTAGAAACAGAATGCAAATTCAGAAAATTCATGCTTTTCATCATGTTTTAAATATCTGAGCACAGTCAGAATTAACATCATCACAAGAATGATTAAACAGTCAATTAATCATTAATACTTTGTAACGTTTTCCCAAACTCTTAAAATTCAAATACAGAGTTTAAAAAATGAGGATTTCTGGAATTTTACGAATCTGTATTCAAATACAGCTTCTCTGTATTCGAATACAGAAGCCAAAAATAGTGCAGAATTACACTCTGTATTCGAATATAGCCCTCTCGTATTCAAATACAGAGGCAGTCTTAGTGCACACAACCTCATCTTTCACTACATCAGTAAAGTCTCAAAACTTCATCTCTTCAACTTCAAAACATCACCAAACATTCCATTTTAATTCACCACAACAATCCCAACATTCCCCAAACACTCAGGGTTTACAAAACACTCTTAAAAACTTGGAATTTCTGGAAACTCGAATCTATATTCGAATACAGACTCCTTGTATTCGAATACAGAAGCATGAAACTGCAATTTTAACATTTTGTATTCGAATACAACATGCCTGTAGTCGAATACAGAAGACAAAACCTTGAAAAATTCAATATTTTCTTTCAGAAGCTAAAAACAACTTCATCCTCTCCTCTTCAAAATATTTCTAGAACTCCTTTTAAAATCACTTTAACCCTTCTCAAGGTTTCTTAATACTTTAAAATGCATATTACAGTGTTTAAAACTTGATTTTCTGGAAAACACGAATCTGTATTCGAATACAGCTTCCTTGTATTCGAATACAGAAGCTAAAAACAGTGCTTCTGGGAAAACACGAATCTGTATTCGAATACAGATTCCTTGTATTCGAATACAGAAACTGAAACTAATGAAAAACAGCATTCTGTATTCGAATACAGCATGCCTGTAGTCGAATACAGATGCGAATACAGTGTTAAAATTTCACTTATGTATTCGAATACGACATGATCGTAGTCGAATACAGAAGCAAAAATCCTTCCTCTGTATTCGAATACTGTATTCGAATACAAGTTTGAAAACTTTAAGTAAAACAGAAACTTGGAAGGTTGTATTCGAATACACACATGTCGTAGTCGAATACACCTTCGAAAACCAGTGAATTTTCAACCCTTTTCAAACTGTTTTCTTTTAACAACAAACAATCAAAGATTAAAACAGATTCAACACTTTTTCCAAACGATCCTTTCCTCATAAAAAATCCTTTTTCTTTTTAAATCATCAGCATCATCAGAATCATTTACAACAGAAACAGAATCAAAATTATCAACACCAAATCATCCAGAAACAAAAACAGAATGATCAATCATCAGAATCATCTAGACTTTCAAGCCATCAGAACATCATATAGCATTTCAGCTTTCACAACACACCAGAATAATATGCAAGCATTCAGCTTTCTCACACAAGTAAAACAGCATGAATGCATTCAACCAACAACAACCATCACAGAATCATCACATATCAACAAAAATGCATTTTCTTCATTTTTCAAGATGTCATTTCAAAAAAATAGTTTTTCTTTCAAAACAGAAATGAAATTACATGCATTTACAGCCCTAATGCAACTAGAAAGTTGGAAGGTGCCCTTACCCTTGCTGCGTGTCTGCTACTTCTCACGTCTCTGTTTTCGTTCCCGTTTCTGCGCCAAAATCCGGTGAAACTGCTGTCTGAGTTTGCTGCTATAAAACTGAGTTCCCTAGCTCCGTAATGGTGTGGGGAACAACTTTAATACTGAGGGTTTTCTGGTTTGGTGTTTGTATTTCCAGTTAATGGAACTTTTAAGGAACTCTCTCTTTGGTGTTTTGAAATCGTGAAACTGTTTTTCAGAAAACAGGAGGCAGAAATGGGAGAAGAGGTTACTGTTACATGCAACACTATTACATGCAAAATGGGAGGATGTGAAGTTCTGCTCTTTCTCTGCCTCTTCATGTGTTCTTATAGAGCTTACTCAAGTGCTGCCTTCTCAAAATAATGATAAAATAATGCTGGATTTTCCAGCTGGATTTTTCAGCACTTAATCCTTTTGCAATTAGCCACTAATCCTTAATTAATGGTCCGATTAATTTAATTACTTGAAATTAAATTAATTAAATCTTCATCCAATAATTTTAATTAATCTTCCAAGATAAATATTTATATATATATATTTACTCAAAACATACATATATTAAATATTTTACAAAAATTCCGAAAATACCCTTGACATTAATTCCATAAATAAATTCTAAATTTTAAGGGTCTTACACACCCAAAACAGAATGTCAACCCCCACAAAACAGACATTTTTAAACATTTACATTTTGGTCTTTTCTCAAAACAACATGCAAGGTATTTTCCAGTATTTTTACCCAACCAAAACAACATGCAAGGTATTTTTCAGCTTTCTCACACAAACAGAACAACACTGATGCATTCAGCCAAAACAGCAAGCATCACATATCATCAACATCAACAGAATGCATTTTATAACAATATGCAAAACAGTTTTATAAATATGCATTTTGATCATCTTCAAAATAACATGCAAGACATTTTTCAGCTTTCCCACACAAACAAAACAACATTAATGCATTCAGCCAAACAGCAACCATCACAGAATCATCACACATCAACATAATGCATTTTTTTCATTTTTCAAAATGTCATGCAAAACAGGTTTTTTTCTTCAAACAATGATGAAACATTATTAATGCCATGACAGTATGCGTTTACAGCCCTAATGCAACTAGAAAGTGGAAGGTGCCCTTACCTCTGTTTCGTTTCTGCTCTCGTTCAGTTTTTCGTGACAAAAATCGGCGAAACTCCCGCTCGCGTTCGGCGCTACGAAAGTGGGTTCTCTAGCTCCATAATGATGAGGAGAACAACTTTTGTACTGGACGTTTTCTGGTTTGGTGCTTGGTTTCCAAGTAATCTCACTTTTGAAAAACTCCCCCTTTTTTTTTTCTACTACGAACAGGAAACAGAATGGGAAGGGAAAGAATGCGGTTACTGTTTCATGCAGTATGGAGGAGGGAAAAATGGGTTTCTGCCTTTGCTCTTCCTCCTCATTCATATTTATAGGCATATGTAGGTGCCACCTCAACCGACACTCGTCTGATCCTCCAGCACTTAACCAGTCCTGTCGAAATTAGTAGATAACATCTTAATTAACTGCCCGATAATTTAATTACTCGTAATTAAATTAATTTACTCTTCATCCAATAATCTTAATTCATCTTCCAAAATAAGTATTTATATATATATATATATATATATTCACTCAAAATATACATATATTAAATATTTTACAAACATCCCCAAAATACACTTAATATTAATTCCATAATTAAATTTTAAATTTAAGGGTCTTACATAATCTATAATTTATAATCTATAGATTTGTAAATAACTTCAAAATTTAAATACACAGATATTTTTAGGTCTATAATTTTAGTCTTTAAATTAGTCTCCAAAGTCAATTACAAAATTAGTTGTCGATTAAGTCACCAGTAACTAGTGACTAAAGATTTATCAACTGAATTTAAACGGTCTCTGATTCAGTCGTTAAAAGAAACAACAACCAATCTTTAAAAAATAGTGATTAAAAAAGGTGGCCACAAAAAGTAAAATTTCTAGTAGTGGCATATCCTATTTGGCTACATTTTAAAAAATGAAGGAAATTGTGTTTCTATCAAAATGAACAAATATATGAATATCTATATTTATTATAATTATTTATAACTTACTGTTACCAAAAATGTAATGTTATAAAATACATTTAATACAATTATTAAGTCATAAATCAATTAACAAATAATGATGTTATTAAATTAAATGTATTCTCTCAAGTTCAAACTCATATATTACATTTGTGGGTACGAGTTTACCGTAGTATTTATTATATCTTATACAAGACATAAAAAATAACACATTCAATACATATATGAATATTTATAACCCACCATTGCAAAAATAATTATGGTGAATTTCAAATTAATATATATATAAAAATATATAAAATATAAAATTTCTGCAATATAATAATTATCATAACAAACGCTTCCTTCAACAATTATTAACGCGTAAAAAAAAATGTTGATAATGACAATAACTTAAGTGATTTGTAGAAAGTTTATACAATGATGTGAAAAATTATGGTGATGTAAAATTTTAATTTTAAATTACTTAATACCATATTAATAATTTCTGGAACAAAAAATTTAAAATTTATTTTATTTGCTTTAAAATTTTTTGAAAATAAAACTATTTTTTAAAGTTATTTTTAAATTTCTAAAAATAATTATTAATTTTTTTTTGCTTTAATAACTTATAAATTATGGCATTATGACCTTATGGTTAATACATTATGGCATTAGTACAAGGAAAAATAATTAAAAAAAAGTAATTTTAAAACATATGAAAATTTTGATACAGGTTTAAAGTAAATAGAAGTAATTTAAACAAAAAATTGATTTTTTTTATTTGAAATTTTTAAGGCAAAGAAAAGTAATTATAATAAAAAAATTGAAAATAAATAATTTTTTTTCCAGAAATTTTGTAAAGCAAATAAAATATTTTTTTTCTTTCAGAAATTATTAAAATAACATTAAGTATTTTAGAATTAAAATTAAATATTACCATCATTTTCTAGGTCATTATGTAAGCTTTACTACACAACACTTAAGTTATTGTCCATCATCTACATTGAAGCTGAAATTAAAGGACTAAATGTAAATAATTTTGAAAATTGGTGGACAAAAATTGCGTGAAAAAAATATAAGATCATAATTGGGGATTTACTAAAATGAGAGGGCAAAAATTGCATTTTAGCCAAAAGAACCATTACTAACAATAATTAAGAATTTATTTTTGAAAAACAATAAATAAGAATAAGAAATTATATTTCTATCAACAATTATTCTATGAATCTACTCATCTCCGTAGTTTTTTTTTTTTAACAAACATCTTTACGGTTGTTTCAAATTCAAGATCTTAATTCTTTTCCATTACAACTATAAAAATATCAATGTTTTCGTACGAATCACCCATGTTTATATTTGTTTTAAGATTATTATTCATTGTCAATATAATATTTAAAATATCGAAAATATATTCATTAGTTTTATAAAAATATTATTAAAAATTGTAAATAGTATACACCTTGTGATTTTTATATGTATTAGTAAGAAATTTTTGTGTCGTGTTTTTAAATATTTATTCATGAAAAGATTTGTTCCGTATTTTTTTTTAATATTTATAAGAAATAAATATTTGTATTGTGTTTTTTATGTATAAGTGACAAATATTTGTTTCATTATTTTTTATATTTATTACTATTGAATATTTATCATGTGTTTTTTGTGCATCAGTTATATATATTTATCAATTATTTTTTAATATTTATAAATAATAAATATTTATCTCGTGTTTTTTACGTTTGAATATCAAATATTTGTCTAGTATTTTTTTAAAAATTATTAGTGACAAATACATGTATCTTGTTTTATTTATTTATTTATATTTATTAGTTACAAATATTTCTCCTGCGTTTTTTACGTGTCAATGACAAATATTTATCTCATGTTTTTTATGTATCAATGATAAATATTTATCTCATATTTTTTATATATCGATAACAAATATTAGTCTCATATTTTTTTTATAAACTACTTTTTCGTTCTTTATTATTAATTATTTTTTATTTCCATTATCGTCATTCATTTTAAAATAACTTTTTAACAAATTAATATTTCACTTATAGAGGAAATTATTTAATAAATTTAGAGTTTTATGATTTTGATTACATTTTAATATTGAGAAGTGTCATGTCATTGTTGTTGTTGTTTTAAGTTGTAGAGGTTCCATGGAGTTGTAGTTGTTACTGTTTTTTTGTTTTTTTTGCGGTTGTTTTGTTTTTTATAGTGTTTTCATTTGGACAATATTTGTTTTTTTAAATAGAGGACATTTATTTTTTAAGTAAAAACAATTATGTAAGTCTTACATTAATGATTTAATTACTAAATTATTTTCTCTTAATGATGTAATGTTAAAACTAATAAGGATAATAATGTATTTTTATTAGTATTTTGTTTTCTTAAATTTACTGTAGAAGAGTTTTATAAGACTACAAATATTTATAACTTACAGTTACAGAATGATTATTTCGAATGTCAAACCAACAAATAGTTTTTTTTTTAGGAAACAAATAGTTGTTAGGTGCAATTCTAATTAATATATCTTATTGTAATTTTTTGTTGTTATAAATTACTGAATTGTATTAAGATCATTTTTACTATGACGCTTAGATTTTATTTTGATTATTTATAACTTACTGAATATTTATAACTTACCGTTACAAAATGATTAAATGATTATTTTGATGCCTAATTTTTTTGCTAAATTTTATGTTGTTGAATTTCCTTTTTATTCTATTTGTTTTGTGTTGCAAGTTTCAATCTATTTGATTTTATGATGAATCATCTTTCTTTGAAAGTAAACTAGAAAATCTATTGGAAGAATGAGGACATGTGGGTTTTAAATCTGTGTATTTTTCTTGAAGATATGAATTCGTTTTGGAGTATGATATCAAGTACATAGTTATCAATTTCGGTTAATAAATTTTGTGTGGTTTTTCCTCTAACGTTCCTTTTTATATTCATTTTTTAGCATACCTTTTAGGATCTAAAAAAAGATAAACAAACTATATTTTTAGCATACCTTTATAATCCATATATAAAGAAAACAATATTATTGTTTGTATTGTGAAATTAATGAAGAAATATTAGTTTGACTTTTCAATTCATAATATATAATTAATTTTCTCAGCTCAAAATTTTAAGTTTTTGTAATTTATTCGTGAAAAAACTCATCATACTATATAGAGTTGCATTGCTTTTATGGAAAACCCGCGACAGCACAAATAATTGTCGGTGCCTTTGTTTTTAATAAACTACAAAATTCCTATTCTAAAGTTAATGTTTTAAACACGTTAATATTTAATATATTTTACTCATGTTTGCACTATTTTCTTGACATCCTTGTGTCAATATAGAACTTAATTCTCCATTACTTATACTTGATATTATAATCTATTATATAGTTTAAAATGTCCCTGAATGCTTATTTAAGGAAAGGGAAGAAGAGAAAGTATATTTGATGTGATAGGTGTACCCTTACATATGGTGGAACATTAAAATTTATTGGTAAAAAATATTTGGGCACCATACATCACTTATCTGACTTACATATATTTGATAAAGTCTTGTTTAAAATTGACTTAAATATGCAAAACATCCCTACATATAAGAGTCATTTTGATTTTAATTTATATAAAAATATTTTCTTTTAAAATAATCATGCAACTTCACAATACTTTTAATTTGGTTTCTCCTATGATATTTTTGTTTAGCTAGGTGGATATAAAATGATGATTTGATTTATCTGACTAGATTAATTTATATTAATCACTTAAAAAAAATATTAACCACTTTGATCTTGATATTATAATTCTCACTAAACTGTGACCTTTTAATATTTTTTATATGAGAGTAAAAAAACAAACTTAAATTCATGATTATGTTTTTCTTTGAATATTTTTGGTTTTCTTCAATTGTTTTCACCTCGATTCCTTTTCTTTTGTTATATATTTAATAATGAAGATAATGACAATGAGAAAAAGGTAGCTTGAGTGCATATCTTTCTATTCTACATTCTTTTATAGATATAAATTGTTGTTTCGAGTTTTGAAAAAACAGTTTAAAAACAACTTATGCCACCAAAAATATTACTGAGTTGAAGAAAAAAGAAGAGAACTCACATTAGAGACAACAACAATTTTATCAGGTAACAATTTATTAATTTTAGAGACAACAACAAATTAATAAATATAGTATCTGAGACAACAATCACTTAATAGATAACGGTTTAGCGAGAAGATGACACACAATAGAGAAGAGGAGAGTTCGTAAGGTTTGTAGGGAGAGAACGTATTAATTATGTTTTTATTTATATATCAAAACAGAACATATCAAACAAATTTCAAAACAAAACAGATTTATCATCTAACATTTTATATGATTTATCAGGTAACAATTTATCAATTTTAGAGACAATAACAAATTAATAAATACAGTACCTGAGACAACAATCACTCAATAGAGGAGAGGAAGGTTCATAATAGGGTTTGAAGGGAGAGAACGTATTAAATATGTTTTTATTTATTAATTTATCAAGTATATATAACTTGAACTGAACTTTTAATTTTACAGCGCTTTTGTCCATAAGCGCTGTAAAAGGCTTTTAAAAATTAAATTCCAAAACATTTACAGAGTTTACAACGCTTTTAAAAGCGCTGTAAATATAGTGTGAGAGCGCTATATTTTACAGCGCTTTTATAAAAAACGCTGTAAACATTATATGAGAGTGCTATATTTTACAGCGCTTTTATGCAAAATGCTCTAAAAGCGCTGTAAGCATTATGTGAAATCGTTATGACCCTACAACAACACTTTTCTGTAAATCCTAAACCCTTCATTTTTTCTAAAGTGATTATCATTAAAGCGCTGTTGTATCTTCCGTTAATTTTAAAATATTATACAACAACGCTTTTAGTTATGAAGTACTTTTAAATGGGCGCTATAAAAGACTATTTTTGGTGTAGTGAATATCTTTAGTCTCTTATCTTCTTTATGTCTTCAGATGTGAATGCAGTAGCTTTCATTCACTGATTATTTTTCTCCAGCTTTTTCTTGATATCTCATTGTTTTTCTCAAACTTTTAGCTAGTCAGACTATTAGAGATTGTTGCGGATAAGATATGTTCAGTTTTTCCTACGGAAAAATGTGCAAGTAAATTACATGCGGATTTCAAATGCTCGAAAAATAATTATCTACAAAGATTTTATGTGGGGATCAATTTTCGCCGGAAAAATTTGTAGGTAACATGTTTCCTATGAATTTTAAGCTCAAATCCGCATGTAAAAAGCTATTTTCTAGTAGTGTTTTGTTATCGGCGTTATTTTTCTTAATTCAACCTTAGTTTTTATCTTGCTTGAAAATGTAAAACCCTATATTTACTCCAATTGAAGTACTGTAATGTGAAGTTAGATATTAAATCTATAAGGTTCAACAAGAGAATTGAAAAATGAAAATACTTTTGCTTCTCTAGAGGTAAGAGTTGAAACATGATAATAATTTTGATTTTTTTGAGATTATGAAAAAATAATTATTTTTAATAAATTTTTGCTAATATTTCTACTGTGAAAATTGTGTTTATTCGCTTAAATACATTACTTTTCATTTTTATTGTGAACAATCACAATTTCAAGACTTTATTTTCTATACAATAAAACAAATTTTATTAATTTCCACCAATTTGTTGTTATAATTACTATTTTATTTAATCACTATAGTGAGATCTTGGACATGCTATCAATTTGTCTATGTGGGAATGATCTTGGACATGGTTTTACTTAATAAAGTTAATGAAGTGTAACACCTAATATAATATATTTATTAGCTATCTATTCAACATAATTTCTCATGTATTTAAATTATGTGAAACATTTTTTAAATTTTATTGCACAAAGATAATTTTTAGTATTTTATTTGAGAATATGCATAAGGACGGGGTTGTTGGTCCTAATGATGTTCCATTAATCAGGGGTCGATGAAATTAGAGATAGTGTACTTAGCTTAGCATCAAATTACAAATACAAAAGTATAGTTATTTTTAAATCTAAACCATTCATTTTTGGAAATAAATAAATAAATATAGGGTGAGAATTTGGTGGTTTATTAGTGCTCCACTGATGAGAAGTAGTGCACTTATCGTCAAGTCTTTTTTTTTTCTTTTTCAAAGCAATAATATGAATTGTGAAACATAATCTTTAGCCGATATAAAGTTAAAGCCAAAATAATGAAACTCTGAAAAAAGTTTGATTAGGAAAGTTATGGTTGATAAATTTTGAATTGCTTTAGTGCAAGACTTTGCTTGCTTTTTTTCTCTTATAAGTACCCCATAAGTACTCCAACGTCAATCATCACCACACAATATAACATCTACTAAAAAAACAAAAAAATTGCAACCTTCGACTATACTCTTAATTCAAAAATCATTCTATACTTGAAAAACCATGGTGGAAAATCAAAATTTCATCAAGAATCACTTCATAAGCCTTTGTGTTCTCTTATCAGCCTTTTTACCTCCACAAGTTGTTGCTTTTTCCAAAATCACTTCTTTCACCTCTACTAATAATGTTCATGATCAAACTTCCCTTGAAGAAAGTGAAACAAATGCTTTGTTAAACTGGAAACTAAGCTTTGATAATGGAAGCCAAGCTCTTTTGTCAACTTGGAAAAGAACTACTAGCCCATGCACATGGGAAGGAATTAAGTGTGATAAATCCAAATCCATCTCTAGCATAAATATTGCAAATTATGGAATAAAAGGTAAACTCCAAACTCTTACCTTCTCCTCATTCCCCAACCTCATTACTATAAACATCTACCAAAACCACTTTTATGGAACCATTCCACCACAAATTGGTAACTTGTCCAAAATAAAAGTTTTGAACTTTTCTATAAACCCACTTCAGGGTTCCATCCCTAAAGAAATGTGGACATTAAAGAGTTTAAAAGGCCTTGATCTTTCTGTTTGTCAATTAAGTGGTGAAATTTCTAATTCCATAACAAACTTGTCCAATTTATCATATCTAGATTTCAGTGACGACAACAAATATTCAAGTGGCTATATTCCTCATGAGATTGGAAAGTTGAACAAATTAGAGTATCTATCTTTAGCAGGTTGTAACCTTAGTGGTTCTATTCCACAAGAAATTGGAATGTTGACAAACCTTGGTTTAATTGATTTGTCAAGGAACATTCTTTCTGGTACCATACCAAAAACAATTGGTAACATGAGTAATTTAAATCAACTTTACCTTGCTAATAACACCAAGTTGTGTGGAGAAATTCCACACACTTTGTGGAACTTGTCTAAGTTGACCATGCTTTACCTTGATTACAATAACTTTTCTGGATCAATCCCTGATTCTGTACAAAACTTGGTCAATTTGAATGACCTTATAATTTATTCCAACAGCCTTTCGGGATCTATTCCTTCCACCATAGGAAACTTGACTAAGTTAAGACAACTAAGATTGTTTTCTAACCATTTGTCTGGATCAGTCCCTACTTCTATTGGAAAACTAATCAATTTGTATTGCATAAGTTTCCAAGGAAACAATCTTTCTGGACCCATTCTTGACATAATTGGAAATTTGACAGAGTTAACCATTTTGGAATTATCTATTAATAAATTTTATGGTAAAATTCCACAAAGGTTATTTAATAACTTTACCAATCAAATTATCTTTTCATTAGATAATAATGATTTCATTGGCCATTTGCCAGCTCAAATATGTCCTGGTGGATTTCTACTTAAATTCTATGCTAGTCAAAACCATTTCACTGGTCCCATACCAACAAGCTTGAAAAACTGCTCTAGTATTTATAGACTTGGGCTTGCGGGTAATCAAATTGAAGGAGATATATCACAATCTTTCGGCGTGTATCCGATTTTGACATACATTGATCTAAGTGACAATAAGTTTCATGGTCACATTTCATCAAACTGGGGGAAGTGTCCTAATCTTAACACCTTGATGATATCCAACAATAATATCTCTGGTGGCATACCATTAACACTTTTGGAGGCAAACATGGGCAAACTTCACCTTTCTTCAAACCAATTAATAGGAAAGCTTCCAAAGGAACTTGGAAACATGAAATCATTACACGACGTTAAGATTAGCAACAATCATCTCTCAGGAAATATTCCAAGTGAAATTGGATTGTTACAGAATCTCATATTTTTTGATGTTGGAGGAAACATGTTGAGTGGCACAATTCCAAAAGAAGTTGTGACGTTACCCTTGTTAAGGAACTTGAATTTGAGCAAAAACAATTTTGAAGGGAGAATTCCGTCAGAGTTTAATATCTTACAGCCTCTTGAATCTCTTGATCTTAGTTGGAATTTGTTGAGTGGAACAATACCAACAATTCTAGGAGAGTTGATTCATTTGCAAGATCTAAATTTGTCAAGCAATAATCTTTCTGGCACCATTCCATCAAGTTTTGAGAATCCAATGTCAAGCTTGACTTATGTCAACATATCAAACAATCAGTTAGAAGGTAGAATACCAAATCATCAAGTTTTTCTCAATGCCTCAATTGAATCATTACAAAAAAACAAAGGCTTGTGTGGTAATCACACTGGCTTAGTTTCTTGCTCAACAAGCCACAGTCAAAAGAGCCACATGACCATTTTACTAGTATTATGTGTTATCTTAGGTGCTCTAGTACTAGTATTTTGTGTAGTAGGAGTTTCAATGTATATTCTTTATAGAAGAGCAAGAAAGACAAAAACCAAGGATGGAAATTCTAATGAAGCAAAATGTGAAGAAGTGTTTTCCATATGGAGTCATGATGGGAAAATGATGTTTGAAAATATTATTGAAGCTACTGAGAATTTTGATGACAAATATCTCATTGGAATTGGAGGGGAAGGATGTGTTTACAAGGCTAAGGTGAGTTCAGATATGGTTGTTGCTGTGAAGAAACTTCACTTGGGAATAGATGGAGAAAGGTCAAATTTCAAGTCCTTTGAGAATGAAATTCAAGCTTTGACAGAAATTTGACATCGTAACATCATAAAATTCTATGGATATTGCCAGCATTCAAGATTCTCATTTTTGGTTTATAGGTTCATGGAAGGTGGAAATTTGTCTCAAATGCTAAACAATGACACACAAGTCATTGCATTTGATTGGGAAAAGAGAGTGAATGTTGTTGAAGGTGTGGCAAATGCATTATCTTATATGCATCATGATTGCACGCCTGCGATAGTTCATCGCGATATATCAAGCAAGAATGTTCTTTTGGATATATCATATGAAGCTCAACTTTCTGATTTTGGAACAGCTAAGTTTCTGAAGGCTGATGCAAGCAATTGGACCACATTTGCAGGCACATATGGATATGCAGCTCCAGGTTAGTCGTATTTTTCTCTGTATATAGTGTTAGAATCTTGATATAACCATAAAAGAGAGAAACATTGTCTGGCCTAAGTTTGAGATTTACTAGGTCATAAGCCTCTATCGACATGTCAAACTTATTCTCACCCCTTGTCGCAGAAACATTAAATAACTTCAAAATAATAAGTGATGCGCAAGTACCAAACTCATTTTGAAAAAAAAAATAGAAGCTACTAAATTTATGGCACCTCCGTCTCTAAATATAAAAGCCTCTTGATAATTTTTATTGTCTTTTTTTATAAGACTCTCTTTGAAATTTTTAAGTGCATTAATTATTTTTTATATCTTTAAGTAATTTGCATATTTTCTGCAATCAACAATAAATATAATAATATAAATATTAACTATTTTTCTCTCTTCAAAGGTAAATTTGAAAAAACAATATCAATTCTTAACAAATTTAATATTACAATCCACTTTCTTAATTCATGCAATTTGATTAATAAAATTATATATTTAATGTCAAAGATAGTTCTAGCAACTTTTTGTTCAAAAGCCTATTAATTGATTTATGCATATTAACTTTAAAATTTTAATTAGATTGTAGAGTTTTCTGAGACTATGGAAGTGACAGAGAAATGTGATGTTTACAGCTTTGGAGTTCTTTGTTTTGAAATCCTTCTTGGAAAGCATCCAACAAATTTCATTTCTTCATTGTTCTCACCATCTACAGCCATAATTACTTATAATTTGCTGTTGATTGATGTTTTAGACCAACGCCTTCCTCAACCTACCAATTCAATTGTTGGTGATATCATCTTGATTACTAAGTTAGCATTTTCTTGCTTGACTAAAATTCCATCTTCTCGCCCCACTATGGATTATGTTTCAAAAGAAATATTTATGAGAAAATCACAATCACATGTAGTGGACCAGTTTCCTCGAATACTACTTGGACAACTCCTCTAAAATCATCCAACAACAACTTCTTGTGTATATTTTCTTGAGATTAAAAATCATGTGTAATTTTTCTTTTCAGTTTTTAATTTATTGTGTTGTCCACATAGATTATCAGTGAAAATATTTTTACATTGAAAGTACATCACTTTTAATCTATTTTTTCTTTCTCTTTATGCTTTAATTTATTGGTGAATACTTTTATTTTGGGTGAATTAATTTCTCTTTATCTTATCTTGTGGAGCTTTCCTAGTAATTGTATATGTAAGAACAAAGGCGCACCTAAGAGGGGGTGAATTAGGTGTTTAAAAAACTTTTCTGGTTTTTAGAGTTTTGTAAATTATTTTCTGGTGGTGTTAAGTGTATGAAAGCTTGTAAATGACTGAAAGTAAAGCACACAGAAATTTATCTTGGTTCCCCTTACAACCAAGGGTACATTCAGTCTTCTTGCACACCACAAGAGATTTTCCACTATTTATTAGAATAAGTTACAAGTCTAACACTAAGACTTTAGTTACAAATTCCTAACACTTTACCTAAGATAGTACACCACTATCTTAGTTTACAACATTTTGCCTAAGATAGCACACCACTATCTTAGTTTACAACACTTGAAGAAAATACACCACTTTCTTCAAATAATAACTTCAATGATTGTTTACAACAATGTTCTTAATTAAGAACAAGAGGATATAACAATTTGTACAAAGATAACAATCCAATATATTTTCAAGTACAACAGAGAACCTTTCTCAATGATATGAAAATGTAGAGCATGTACTTGAAGTATGAAAATATGACTTTGAAAAGTTCACAAAATATTTCAGCAAGTTGTTCAAAGTTGGTAGTAGGAATAGTCAGTAAGAACTGAAGCTATGAGGTATTTATGCTCCATATACAACACTTCAGATCAGTGACAATTGTTCCCATAAGGTTTGATGAACTTAAGCAATGATCCAGAACTGAAAAATTGCATTGTTTCGAAGTTGTATTCGAATACAGCCTCAGTGTATTCGAATACACTTCTGTAATGTTCAGTTTTTTTTCAAAATTTGAACTTCGTATTCGAATACGATACCTCGTAGTTGAATACAAGTATGTGACTTTTGCCACTTACTTTAGTTGTATTCGAATACGCGAAGCTGTAGTCGAATACAAAAGTTCAGTTTTAGCTACTGACTTTATATCTGTATTCGGCTACGACACTCCATATTTGAATACAGATCTTCAGTTTTTGCTACTGACATGCTATCTGTATTCAGTTACGACACTACGTATTCGAATACATATCTTCAGTTTTTGCTACTGACTTAGCGTTTGTATTCGACTACGAGAATATGTAGTCGAATACAACATTATTTTTGTCAAAAACTTTATTTTTAAATATTTGTTTATGCATTTAAATACTTAGAAAATACTTTTGATGCATATGCTCAATTATAGAAGGTTCTCATAATATTGTTTTTGAAATGTAATTTCAATTATTATCAAGTACCTTAAAGCCTAAGTTACCTAATATGACTTGAGAGATGATTTTCCTTTTGAATTTGTCTTCAAAAATATAGATCTTATTCTTTTTCAGTATATATATGTTTTCTTTTAAAATAATCATGCAACTTCACAATACTTTTAATTTGGTTTCTCCCATGATATTTTTGTTTAGGTGGATATAAAATGATGACGTGATTTACCTGACTAGATTAATTTATATTAATCACTTAAAAAAATATTAACCACTTTGATCTTGATATTATAATTCTCACTAAACTGTGACCTTTTAATATTTTTTACAAGAGAGTAAAAAAACAAACTTAAATTCATGATTATGTTTTTCTTTGAATATTTTTGGTTTTCTTCAATTGTTTTCACCTCTATTCCTTTTCTTTTGTTATATATTTAATAATGAAGATAATGCCAATGAGAAAAAGATAGCTTGAGTGCATATCTTTCTATTCTACATTCTTTTATAGATATAAATTGTTGTTTTGAGTTTTGAAAAAACAGTTTAAAAACAACTTATGCCACTAAAAATATTACTGAGTTGAGTCACGGATTAGGTCGCTCTTTTTCAGACGTTTCGTGACACTGCCCAAATTCTGTGAGGCAGACTATCAACCACAGAGTCTTTAGGATAAAACAGCACAGATACTCTGTATTGCAGTTCCACTGCACCGTGAAAAGCCGTTCTAGAATTACATCCTCAATATGGCAGTCGAATGGTTGCCACTCGTAATATGGTACTACGACCACTCGAAAGAAAGAAAAAGAAGTAGTAAGAATAGAAAGGTAGAAAGAGATAAAAGCCTCAGAGAATGGAGAGCTTTTGGTGTGTTTTTCCAACTGAGCAGAACCCTCTATTTATAGAGGAGATCTGCAACTGGATTAGAGAGAAATTCGGGATCCATCAAACCAGAACCACACAAAAAAACGTGCTCGATTTTTCTAGGTTATCTGACTCTGAATCTTCTAGGGTTTTGACCAGACACGCGTCCACAAAACAAACGAAAAAATAGGTAGAATTTTGACCATAAATCGATGCGCGCGAAATCGGGGGGAATGACTTGACTAGATCATATATTTAGTGTTGTCTCAGTGGAGGGCAGACATATGTCCAATCGTGTCAGATAAATAAAACACAGACATTCCTTTTTTAAAATAAATAATTTTCCTTGTTCTAAAAAAATAATTCACCACCCAGGTCGAGCCGGCCAGACGGCGGCGGCGTGCGTGTGGTGATTTATTTTGCATGCGTTCTCGCCCATTCACAAAATTGGGTATCCCTTGGGGTACACCCCAAGTTCCATACATCCACCTTATAAACACTATTGGAATGTGTAATCTCTTATATGTAAGACTTCTTTATTTTTCTAATTCACATACTAGCTCAAACTATCATCATTTCCAACATAAACCACTTTGTAACCACTCTGTCAAAAGAGAGACTATTTATTTTGAATTTGAAAATAAAACCTTTAATTCCCATTCTATCAAACAACTATCACACTAGAACATCTTTTATTTAAAGTAAGTCTATTAATTACATGAACCACATTAATAGATTATTAAAATAATCTTACAACCTCCCACTTGACTCACGTGGTGATTTGAGAATTCAACATTAATATATAATTATGAACAATACATTAAATTATCAAGTCATCATCTTTAATTGAATTGAAATCATTGGATCACGACGATCACAAATTATCAATTAATGTGATTCCTTTTATGTATCACAAATCAAACTCAATTCAAAATTTTAAAGGGATACTATAATTTGTGTCTTTTCAAAGACACCAGTTGAAAATGATGATAAGTTGAGCTAGTATGTAAATCGAAAAATAAGGAAGTCCCACATAGGAGAGATTACACATTCTAGTAGTATTTATAAGGTGGAAGTATAGAACTAAGGTTGTGCCCCAAGGGGTACCCAATTTTGTGAAGGGGCAAAAAGACATGCAAAATAAATCACCAGACACATGCGCCGCCGTTCGATTGGCTGGGTCTGAACTTGGATGGTGAATTATTTTTTTAGTACAAAGAAAATTAAAAAATTATTTAGTTATTTATTTTAAAAAGGAATGCTTACGTTTTATTTAATTGACACGATTGGAGTAAGATAACCTAAAAAAATCAATGACATAAATTGTTTTAAACTGTTTTTTTAAAATTCGAAACAACAACCTAAAGCTGAAGACGATAAAAAAGTGCTTATTAGAAGACAATCCAAGTTTTTCGTTTATTTTAATTGGGCTAAATAGCACCCTTGGTCCCTTAACTTAATTTCAGTTAACGTTTTAGTCCTTTATCTTTTTTTTTTCCCGATTTGGTCCTTTATTTTAATTTTAAGTGAAATAAAGAATGAAAATGTGAGTTTATTTGTAGATTTGAGTTACGAATCTGATGAAATTTGTATTATATAAAAAAATATAATTAATTTTATGGGTTTTGATTGAAAATTTTGATGAATTTTTGTAAAAAAAAAGATTATATTGTTGACATTTTAAAACATAAAAGATCAAATTGTCACTTAAAATTAAAATAAAGAACTAAACCGGAAAAAAAATAAATAAATAAATGACTAAAACGTTAATTAAAATTAAATTAAGAGACTCCGGGTGCTTTTTAGCCTTTTAATTGATGGTGGTTTTGATCAAATTTCAGGTGAAAAATCTATAAGAATGTCGGGAAAAATTCTGAATAGAAACAACTACGTTGTTGTTTTGTATACCATTTTTTGGGTGAGTTGGCAGAATGTTCCATGGGCATGTTGTGCGAGGTACCGCACTCATGTCAGCTACCATGCTTCGACCAATATGCAACAAACCACCTCCTTTGCGAGTTCCTTTTTTTTTCTTTTGCTACTTCAATTTTATTATTTACATCAGGGACAATGTAAATTTTAAGCACTGAGGTAGGATTTTTATCTATTTGTTTTTTTTCACATCATCATATTTTTAGTTTTGTGATTTTTGCACGGTTGCATCTTATTATCCTCATTTGTTTTGTAATTTATTTTGTCCTATCAAAGCAGTTCTGTGTCATTTCACTTATCCACACGGAATAAACTCCATTTCCTTTTATTCCAAAACATTTTTTGGACATAATATTTGACTAAATTTGTCCCATTTTTTGGACATAATATTTGACTAAATTTGTCCCATTTTTTAATAGAAATTAGCATTTTTCCATTATAAACCTGTCTAATACTTTATTGATATAGTATTTATGAGACAATCCTAATAGTCCTTGTGATCTATTACAAAATATTTTCTATTTCTATCGCATATGATATCTCGCCCGTGTCCTTCATTTCAAACTTTTCTCGCCTGAATCTTGCTGTTGTTACCCTGGTCTTCTACTTGTGTCACCACCACCACCGTTCCTTGAGATCCGTCGTTCATATTTGCTTGCTTCCTACTTAGATCAAGTTGATCACACTCTTCGGTCCAGATTAGTTAAAAAGTTATATGACGCTTAGTAGAGGTTTCAAGCGTCATGTAGTTATTTTTATTATTTATTTGCTTTATTTTTTATTTCAATTTCTACATATTAATTCTAAATTAAATTATTTGCATTACAATTTTAAACTTTATTATATATGTGTTATTTACTCACACTAACAATGTCGATCCACCAACTTGACTCCCTATTATACTTTATCTCAAAACTGTTCCCCGACCAACCATATTTTTTGGATAAAATCTTAAACTATATATTTCATACTAAATTCATGTATAATAGTTCTGTAAAATTTAATATTTTCTTAATAAAGTAATATAATGAAACAACTTTCTTTTTTTAAGTTGTCAATTAAATTACAAAAAATACCATTTAAATAATTTTTTTATCATGTTGACATTAATTCCTTTGTAAAACTCAAACTTCCATTTTTGTTTTGTTGATACTTAATATTAAAATTAAGTATAGAGTTATTGTAACCGATAAAATGCATCATATTATAGAAGGTTGAGACTATTTCAGTAATACCCCCTCGATGCCAACACCAAAAGTTGCCATTCCCAAACAACACACCATTTTCAAATACTCCTTGAAATAATATATATAGGGCATGATACTATATCATATGTCACCAATCATTTCATCATATTATTACATTCATATTAAATATTAATCTTCTAATAACTTGCATTTTGTACTTAGTGGGAAAATATGAGGCAACCAGAAGTAGGGGGACATGGTTCAATTGTGGCGTTTTTGATAATTGCAGCAATACTTGTATTTGGGCCATTCTTCATGGGCCTCGTTACACCCCCCGGAATTCCGTTGCTATTGGTGTTTCCAGTTGTTCTTGTAGCGCTTCTTATTTTTCTCATTATAGTCTCTAATTGATGATATGAGTATGCTTTGTATTTTTTTATTATTGTGATCACACATGTGTGTATGTTATATTGTGAAGATTATAATTATTCATGAAGCATCCATGTAATTGTTAAAGTACTTATTTTTAAGTATTATATTTCTAGAATTTAACAGTTGTTGTTGCACAAACTACAAAATGATCATCAACACAATAAGAGAAAGTAAATCTTTTATACAAATTCAGAGTTTCAATATTAAGGACTAAATTGAACAGTGTAATTTTTATTTTTCAAGTTTTTTTAAACCAATCAAATTATCTAACTTTATAAGATGTGATGTTATTGTGATTTACTTTTTTTCCTTTCATTTAAATCAATTAAATTGTCCTTTTCTTATCCTAATATTTGGGTTTTTATGATGAATTTAAAATTAGAAGAAAATTTAAATTTACAACGCTTGGATTGTTTGAGCCAAACACAGTTTTCACCAAATCTTCCATCATATCGACACAAACGCTTAAATTTAAGACAATTTCACGGTGGTGTAGAAAATTATGTTAAGGGAAATAATTAGAATGACAATTGATGCAACATCCTTTGAATCCATTTTGCAAACAGATGTTAAAATTATGTACGTATGGAATAAATGCTAAGTGAAATTTTTTAAGTAAATTTTCCTTGTGTTTGATGAATGGCCAGGTGCATAATTTATAGGCAAAGTAACACGGGCTTTGAGAGTACTTTTAATTACCTTTTTTTTTTCTTAAGCACCAAAAACTGATTTATGATTGATAAATAAATAAAAAATAGACTTAAGAATCACAAATTTTTATTTGTATTACACCATTAATACAATCGAAGAAGTTGATGAGGAAGATGTAAATAATCTTCCATGTCCAATAGAAAAACAATAGTGAAGGAGTAAGAAAGTCAATAATATATGGTAAGCAATCACCAAGATGAAAAATACCCATAAAAATAACCCAAAAGCATAGATTGAAAAGAGAAAACAAGCACACGAACTAAACATGTGAACAAGAGTACACAAATATGACAAATCAACAATACATGAAATTTTGGATATATAGTGCCAAAAGAATTAATCTTATAAAGGGCACTGGAAACTACAGTTGTTCTTTCCACAATTGTTGAGAATGAGACTCAAAGTAATAATAAAATCGTTTTTGTTAATGTATGTTATTTGTTGATTTATTTATTTAATTTTAATTATTTTTATCTATTCTGTTTGTATTGTTTTTATTTTTTATTTTTGAAGTATTATATTTTCAGAATTTATCAGTTGTTGTTTAAAGAATTACAAAATGATCATCAATTCGATAAGAGAAAGTAACCCTTTTATACAAATTTATAGTTTCAATATTGAGAACTAATTTGGACAATATAATTTTTATTCTTCAAGTTTTTTTAAGCCAATCAAATTATCTAACTTTATAAGATGTGATCTTATTGTGATTTACTTTTTTTTTTTCATTTAAACCAATTAAATTGTCCTTTTCTTATCCTAATATTTGGGTTTTAATAATGAATTTAAAATAAAAAGAAAATTTAAATTTTATATATAATGTGAAAATTAGTTAGTAAAAAACAATTGAAAATGAAGTTGAAATAAAGGATTTGGTAAACGTGGGAATGAATCAGTTTGAAGGAGAATTTCTAGAATTTTTATTTTTGAGTCTAATTATGGGCATATTTGTGAGTGTAAAAAAGTTTTACACCAAGTTGAACGAAAATCCTATCCTTTGTTCATCTCTATAATCAATTTTAAAATATTCTTATAAATGATTAATTTTCATATATTTTTAATGTAAAAAAATTTATTGTCAACAAGTCACAACGATAATATATATGTATGAGTTTTTAGAAAAAAACATTGATTAAGTCAAAACCTGCATTTTCAATTATCTGATGACTATAATTTTTTGACAGTTTAAATTTTTTTTACATTGATAGTATATATATATATTACTAAATTCATGCATCATAGTTCTATAATTTAAGATTTTCTTAATAAAGTAATATAATGAAACAACTTTCTTTTTCTAAGTTGTCAATTAAATTACAAAAAATGCCATTTAAATAATTTTTTTTATCATGTTGACATTAATTTCTTTGCAAAACCCTAACTTCTTTTTTAGTTAATACTTAATACTAAAATTTAGTATAGAGTTATTATCATTGATAAAATGCATCATATTATAAAAGGCTGAGACTGTTCCGGTAATACCCCTTCGATGTCGAAACCAAAAGTTACTATTCCAAAACAACACACCATTTTAAAATACTCCTTGAAATAGTATATATAGGGTATGACACTATATCATATATCACCAATCATTTAATCATATTATTACATCCATACTAAATATTAATCTTCTAATAATTTGCATTTTGTACTTAGTGGGAAAATATGAGGCAACCAGAAGTATGGGGACATGGTTCAATTGTGGCGTTTTTGATAATTGCAGCAATACTTGTGTTTGGGCCATTCTTCATGGGCCTCGTTTCACCCCCCGGAATTCCGTTGCTATTGGTGTTTCCAGTTGTTCTTGTAGCGCTTCTTATTTTTCTCATTATAGTCTCTAATTGATGATATGAATATACTTTGTATTTTTTTTATTATTTTGATTACACATGTGTGTATGTTATATTGTGAAGATTATAATTCTTCATGAAGCACACATGTAATTGTTAAAGTGCTTAATTTTAGAGTAATGAAATTGTTTTTGTTAATTTATGTAATTTGTTGATTTATTCATTTAATTTTGATTCTTTTTATCTATTGCGTTTGTCTAGTTTTTATTTATTTTTTAAAAGTATTATATTTCCAGAATTTAACCGTTTGTTGTTTCACGAATTACAAAATGATGATCAACTCGATAAGAGAAAGTAATGCTTTTATACAAATTTTGAGTTTAAATATTGAGGACTAATTTGGACAATTTAATTTTTATTTTTTAAGTTTTTTTAAGCCAATCAAATTATCTAATTTTATAAGATGTGATCTTATTCTGATTTACTTTTTCTTTTCTTCATTTAAATAAATTAAATTGTTCTTTTCTTATCCTAATATTTGAGTTTTTATGATGAATTTAAAATTAAAAGAAAATTTAAATTTTATATATAAGTTGAAAAATTAGTTAGTAAAAAACAATTGAAAATGAAGTTGAAATAAAGAATTTGGTAAACGTGGGAATGGATCAGTTTGAAGGAGAATTTATATAATTTTTATTTTAGTCTAATTATGGGCATATTTGTGAGTGTAAAAAAGTTTTACACCAAATTGAATGAAAATCCTATCCTTTGTCCATCTCTATCATCAATTTTAAAATATTTTTATAAAAGATTAATTTTCATATATTTTTAATGTAATTTTTTGACGGTGTAAAAAACTTTTAAAATATTTAACGACTATAATTTTTTGACGATGTAAAAAACTTTTACATTCATAGTATATATAAATTAAATTACTTTTACGTTCATAGTATATATAAATTAAATTATATATATATATATATATATATATATTGTACTAAATTCATGCATAACATTTCTGAAAATTTTAATATTTTCTTAATAAAATAACATAATGAAACATCTTTCTTTTTCTAAATTGTCAACTAAATTACAAAAAGTACCATTTAAATAAATTTTTTTTTTATCATGGTGACATTAATTCCTTTGCAAAACTCTAAAGTTGATACTTAATAGAAAAATTAAGTATAAAGTTATTGTAACGGGTAAAATGTATCATATTATGAAAAGTTGAAACTATTCCGATAATACCTTTTGGATGCAAACACCAAAAGTTGTCATTCACAAACAACACCACCATTTTCAAATACCCTTTGAAATAATATATATAGTGAAGGACACTATAACAAATATCACCAATCATTTCATCATATTATTACATATATATTAAATATTAATCTTCGAATAATTTGCATTTTGTACTTAGTGGGAAAATACGAGGCAACCAGAAGTATGGGGACATGGTTCAATTGTGGCATTTTTTTAATAATTGCAACAATACTTGTGTTTGGGCCATTCTTTATGGGCCTCGTTTCACCCCTTGGAATTGCGTTGATATTGGTGTTTCCAATTGTTCTTTTAGCTCTTCTTAATTTTTTCATTATAGTCTCTAATTGATGACATGAATATGCTTTGTATCTTTTTATTATTATGATCACACATGTGTGTTAGTTATATTGTGAAGATTATAATTCTTCACGAAGCACACATGTAATTCTTAAAGTGCTTAATTTTAGAGTAATAAAATTGTTTTTGTTAATTTATGATATTTGTTGATTTATTCATTTAATTTTGATTCTTTTTATCTATTGCGTTTGTCTTATTTTTCTTTAATTTTTGAAGTATTATATTTTTAGAATTTAATAGTTGTTGTTTTACGAATTACAAAATAATCATCAACTCGATAAGAGAAAATAACCCTTTTATGCAAATTCAGAGTTTCAATATTGAAGACTAATTTGGACAATATAATTTTTATTCTTCAAGATTTTTTAAGCCAATCAAATTATCTAATTTATAAGATGTGATCTTATTGTGATTTACTTTTATTTTTTTTCATTTAAACCAATTAAATTGTCCTTTTCTTATCCTAATATTTGGGTTTTTATGATGAATTTAAAATTAGAAGAAAATTTAAATTTTATATATAAGTTGAAAAATTAGTTAATAAAAAACAATTGAAAATGAAGTTGAAATAAAGGATTTGATAAACGTGGGAATGGATTGTTGAGAGCCAATCACAATTTTCACCAAATCTTCCATTAGATCGACGCAAACGCGCAAATTTAAAACAATTCCACGGTGGTGAAGAAAATTATGTTAAGAGAAATAATTAGAATAGCATTTGATGCACCATCCTTTGAATCCATTTTGCAAACAGATGTTAAAATTATGTATGTATGGAATAAATGTTAAGTAAATTTTTTTTAAGTACTTAATTTTCCTTGTGTTTGATGAATGGCCCGGGGCATAATTTATAGGTAAAAGTAACAGGGGCTTTGAGGGTACTTTTAATTACTTTTTTTTTCTTCTTTATTTTATTTATTCAATGTGTTTTTCATTTTGAATATATTGGATTTATTTAATGGAGGGTTAGGCAATATCTATGTATTTATTTATTCAGTCTAATTAAGTTTCGAATCTTTTCCTATAGTTACATTGAATTGCAGCTATAGCTATATATGGCTATTAGGTAAATTTTTAAGAATATATATTATGTCATGTAAAGAGAAGTAAAAATTGTTTAAGGGAAGGGAATGAATAGTAATAATTTGATGTGAGGTATTGTATTAAATTGAAGGGGCATTGTGGTAATTGGAAGAGCAAAAAGCTGATGGAGGTATAAGCTTGAGAAGTTTTGGTGTATTGGACGTGAGTAGCAAAGTATAGAACAGAGGTTTCTCACATTTTAGTGCTATTTATGATCCACAACTGAGTAAGAAATAAACATAAATGTTACGTTAAATTAAGTCTTTTGTTTTAAGAAATAATGTGTATTTTATCATTTCAATTATTATAAATACAAAGTATATCAATAATAAATTAGGAATGATATATATAATAGTATTAATTAAATATTAAAATTAATAAAAAAATTAAAGTTATAGTAGTAACAACAATTATTTTAAAATAATTTTTTCTTATAATTGTGATAATTATTATAAAATGAATGGAGTAATATTCTTTCACTTTTTAGTTCATAGTTCGATTTTGTCTTCTAGGTCGTTTGTTAAACAATTTTTTTAAGAGTAGTTCAACTTTTTGTTAATATTTTTTTAAAACAAAATTTAAAATAATATTTAAAATGATAAATTAATTTAAATAATTTATTATAAAATATTATTTTAAATATTTTACCTATTTATTATAATTTTTTATAATAAAAATTTAAAAAAAAAATTAAAATAAGAAACTATTTTGAGAATCTTATAATAAAAATCATTTTTGAGGATATCTCTTTTTTAAAAATGTGATTTTTATCACGTTTAAAATATTTAATAATGAATATCTAAATTATTGAAAAAAAATTATTATTATTCTTTTAATTTTAATTATGTTAAAATCTCTAATGATAAAACATCACTTTGTTTATGTTAGCTGCATTTTGTTGTATTATTAACTTGAATGTTATGAATTTGTTTTCAAATGTATCTTTTCTAATTTAACAACATTAAATTTGTATTATTTTAGATCAATGTATTCTAACAATTTGAATGAATAAATATAATATTTTTAGTGGAAAAAAATATCAAACTCTCAAATAGTTTTTTGAATAATACAACTTCAAAATTAGTTTCTACATTTTAATTTTTTTCATAAACTCAAATTTTTCATAACCTTTTTTTTTTCTTAAGCACCAAAAACTGATTTATAATTGATAAGCTTATAAATAAAAAATAGACTTAAGAATCGCTAATTTTTATTTGTATTACACCATTAATACAATCGAAGAAGTTGATGAGGAAGATGTAAATAATCTTCCATGTCCAATAGAAAAACAATAGTGAAGAAGTAAGAAAGTCAATAATATATGGTAAGCAATCACCAAGATGAAAAATACCCATAAAAATAACCCAAAAGCATAGATTGAAAAGAGAAAACAAGCACACGAACTAAACATGTGAACAAGAGTACACAAATATGACAAATCAACAATACATAAAATTTTGGATATATAGTGCCAAAAGAATTAATCTTATAAAGGGCACTGGAAACCAGAGTTGTTCCTTCCACAATTGTTGAGAATGAGACTCAAGGAAATAGGAACATCAAGGTGGAGGCCAAGGACATTAGCTTTAAGGGCAGTGCAAAGACAAGCTGCAGCTTCAAGGTCAGCAAGACCTTGAATGAGTGAGCAACAAGGGAGTGTTGGTGGGGCCCCCAGTTTAACCTTTACGACTTTCAACACTTTTGCACACACACCTAACTTAAGTGCATTTATAGGACATGTATTAGTACCCTTCGGATAAGGATCAACTATTGGGACTGGGACTTCAGGGACAACATAATTGGATTTCACCATAGTGAATGAAATGAGATTGAGACATAAAATTAGTGCAATCTTAATGCTAGCAACATTAACCTTACAAGCCATTTCACAACAACAAAAAAAAAAAATTCTAATTAGTATAGCTAGGATATGCTAATTGTTTGTGAATAGTGGCTTATTGGTTAATATTAATTTTGAGTGATGGAAAATTAGAGAGGTTTAGAGGGAATTTATATGTGTTTAGATTTTGTAGTATTAATTTTAAAGAACTATAGTTAGGAAAACCCGTGAACAAATTATGAGATTATAATTGAGATTTGAGATGCTTAATGCAAGCTGGCACCCTGGCTAGGCAACACGAGGTGCATATGATAGTTGCGTGAAATTTGTAGTTTATAATAGAATCACTGTAGCATCAAATGTGAATAGTTAGTTGCTTTGGAAATAGTTGAATGGTAATGACAGTAAATATTTTTTAAAAATAAAAAATTGTTGAAAATAGTACAAGAATACTTCAATCTATGTATATATAAATCAAAGGTTATAAAATTAAGCCAAGTTAATCACAACAATTCAAAAAGAAACTAGCTGGACCACTATCATTAACTAGCTGGTTATACTACTCAATGCCAAATTAATAGTCAAGAGCTCTTAAAGTTTTTTTTTCTCTCTCATGGATCTACGATGAATAAGATACGAAAGTTTTATTCTATACCTCTACAATTATATTTATATTTTCACAAAATTTTTAAAATGTCAAATATATATATATATATATATATATATTTTATTTTACTATTTTATCAAATTAAAATTCACTTTTTTTTACCTTCCAAAAATTTCCGAACAAAAAAAAAAATTTTGGTACTTAAAAGTTTTGCGGTGGAAGTTTTCTGGTACAGAAGGCTTCTACCGTAAAATTTTTTTCAAGTTTTCCGGTACAAAAAACTCCAACCGAAGAATTTGGAAAAAAAATTTCAGTAAAGTAGCGTACATTTAACACTACTAGAAAAACTTGTAACTAGTGGACAACTTCCTCACAAGTTTTCTGATAGTGTTAAATGTACGCTACTTTACCAGAAAACGTTTCCAAGTTTTCTGGTAGAAGTTATGTACCGAAAAACTTGAAAAAAGTTTTCCGATAGAAGTACCGGAAATCTTGTTTTTTTGTGGTCTGGAAATCTTTGGAAGGTAAAAAAAAAATGAATTTTAATTTGATAAAATAGTAAAAAAATGAAAGGTATATTTCACATTTTAAAAAATTTGTAGAGATATAAATATAATTGTAGGAATATGGAGTAAAATTTTAATAAAGTATATGTATGACTTGGTTTGGGCTCCATAATTGAATTTTTTACTAAGCCCTTGGTACTAGGCCACCTTTATTGTTGGGCTCTTGTTATTTCCAATCATGTGATTAGATGTTTTTTGATACTCCATATTTGGTCCTTACACCCTCACATTATTTTAATTTTTTGCTATCCTAAGGAAAAGATTTTCTACTTTTATTTTTTGAAATATATTTTTGTTTTATCTCGACGAGAGATTCCTAAAGTAAAAACACTTATGAATAATTTAATTTTGTCCCTCCCTTTCAAACAAATATACTTTTCACTAAAATTTATCATTTTTTCCTCCCCTCCAACCTAGGAAAGATAAAAAAAATTCTGTATTTGAGGATAAAATCTACTACAAATAGAGGACAAATAAGTTAATAAGTACTCGCAGATAAAACAAACAAATATTTTAACTATTCATTAGTTAATGAATATAAAGACGGATGTAATGATATTTGTATCGACAAATATCCATATATTAATAAATTAATAAAATTGATATGTTATCATACTATTTATTTATATATTAATGGAATTTTGTGATATATATTATTTATGTTTTATTGTATTAATATTTTTGTGTCGACAAAACAAAGAAATTTTTTCTAATAATTGCAACAAACAAATAATTTTTATACATAAATTATTATTTTTATTTAAATAAATAAATATTCGCTAATACGAATAAATACTTATATTTCCGTTAAACGGATATATATTTCCAAAGTAATTTTAAGGTGGCAAAAAAATCCTGTCAAACATTCCTATACGTCCTTCATTTCTAACTAAGCAGCCAACTTCCCCTTTTGAACATGTTTTTTTTCTTTCTTAAAAACATACTTATATACTTTATTTTTGGCAGAGCTTTCAAATTCGAGAGATCATTAATGCAGAGGTGATAAGCGTTTTAGACTGAGTAGGATCCACTCTTATCTTCTTTCCAAATGTGCCTATCAGTCCGTGAAATAACCCATTTATAAGAGATACGTTTCATGACTTTGATTCAGTGTCAATAAGATGAGAGACACATAAATGGACCATATGAGCAGGGACATTAGATGGCCGAGGAATCACCCGTCGTCGTCGGTGAAAATTAATTGCTTGTCCAGATGTCATCTCATAAGTGGTAAGAATGTGCTTCATGACCAAAGCTTCATTATTGTTTGCTCTGAAGAAGAGGAAAATCTTCTGCAAACAACAAATGAGTAATGTCTACAAATTTTAGTGCCATGGAGCTCACCTTGAGCTTCGGTTTGTCAATGTCAAATGAGCATCAAAAGACCTTTGCACAGATAACAGATAAACATGATCTCACGAAGGTAATCCCAATCAATCCTATCATAAGCCTTGCTACATCACCATTGGTTTCTCGAGTTTTGGTATTCATGTAGTGTATTACCTCAATTGCTACCATAACATTGTCTAATATAGATCGCCCTGGCCCAAAGGCAAATTGTGTTTAAAAAATGTGTTTATCTAGAACACCCTTGAGTATATTAGCTAACACTTTTGCAACTATTTAGTAAATGACATTGTAAAGTGCTATAGGACATTAATATATTACTATCAGTTTGATTTTTAGCTCATTCAATCCACTTTTACATAAATACATTCAAACATAAATCACTCTACCTTTTAAGTCACTTTTAACCAAAATCAACTTTACAAAATCAATTTTTTTTCCACTACAAAACCAAACACACTTTTTCTTTACCTAACCATGTCATAGTTTGAATGAATAATCAAAACTATGCACTGAAAGATGGTGTGTGTATGTGTGTCTATAATATATTATATGTTATCCTTACAATATTTTTGAATATGAAATAAAATTACAAGCTTTGGAAAATCTTAGAGATAAGAGTTCAAGATTTCTAAGAGAAGAAAGGAGAGAATTCTATGTTTCGAAGAATTGTGTAAACAAGACTTGTTTTGTGAAGTGAGGGGAAGCCCCTATTTATAGAGAAAGAGCCTCACTTGGAAAGGAATCCAAGAAAAGGAATCCAAGAAAAATGAATCCTAGAAAAAAAAAAAATATTAAATGAAAGAAGTTTTACAATAAAAATGTGAGAGTTATACAACCATACATTAATAATCAAAATTAGAAGAAAAAGTCATGTGACTTTTGTAAGTGATCATGTGTCAATTAAATAACTCTTAATCATGTCAATCCATGAATCACTCTCATTGTAAAACTTCTCTTATTTCATATTTTACTTCTCTTATTTCATATGCTCCCTATATATATATATATATATATAATATATAAACACCTTATCTCCTCCATCTGGGAAGTCATACCCAAGTGGAATCTCTATATTCGTATCTCCAACATGTCTAACAGACAAAGGTGTTCAATGGCACTAACTGAGATATAAAAGTGCTTTGCCTTTTAAAGAAAACAATAGAAATTTATTTTGTACATATTCAATTTGGTTCTTTCTGCAGACAATTGGATTTAGTTCTTTCAGCAAACAATTGGTATACTTCACAAAACTGACCATTACTTTCAAGACAAGAACATGAGTAATTTGGGATGGTATGTTGTCTAAAACAAGTTCATTAGTAAGGTGACTTAAAAGAAAAATGACCAATAATGAGAGTGTGTAAAATTTTACATATGCCATATTTATTTATGATTATCAAATTTCAAACTGCTCCTTTTCTTCACTCTTAGAAACACTGTTGGTATTGCTCAATGCATTTCCAATGCTTAAGGTCTCATTTCTATACAGATTGTCCAATTCATCAAAGTAAGGGCAAGTTTTACTATTTAGAGGCCGTTTCTTGCCGCTCCCCACTGTCCTCTTATAGTACTTGTTGATGTTTTCCCATTTCTCCTTACACTTCTTTGCCGTACGATTGTATCCCAAGCCATGCAATGCTTCAGATATCTCCTCCCATATTGATCCTTTTGATGATCCCGTTAGACCAAACCTGTGTTCCAATGAAGTTCTTACCGATATGAGTGCTTGTACTTCCACATCTGGCCATCTATTGTTACTTGGATCACTATTGAAATCTTTTCTGTTGTTCACCTCGGTTTCATTCTCTTCTGTTTTTCTGCTTCCTTCTGCTGGTTGAGGAATCTGAATTTCGTGACCCGATAGTTTCTGAAGGAACGATATGAGGGCTAAATTACGAGACCTTTCTCGGGCTCTAGCTTCTTCGTCCTTCTTAATTCTTTCCATCTCCTCGTGCCTCCAAGCTTCTTCTCTCTGTATTCTTTCCTTTTCCTTCTTGTCTATCATTTCCATCAATTCGTTATGCATCTGCTCTTGCTTTTCCATCACCTTCTTTACCAAACTTTCTACAAAATCTTCAATCTTTCTCGCCGACTTTTTCCTTCTTTTTCTGGAGCCGAATTCTTTAGTGCTTCCAGATGAATTGTCAACATCATCTTCATCATCCAACGACGAGCTGAAATGATGAAAACTCAAATTCATACCAGAATTGTTACTGTAAAAGGAAATATTCCAAAAGATCTGATGTATTGCCTGAAACTTTGGCATGATAATTCTATTTCATATGTCCTTTCTCCAAAGTAGATTTGACAATTTATGAACTATTCTATATATGCTACAAAAAACTTGTGCTGTGAAAATAAAACATAGATATTTGGATCCGAAATCCCTGCCATAAGGAAATTCTACATTTACTGCAGTCAAGCAATCTAGACATAAACCGTTTGATCTTAACCCAATGGTCTGAAATATTTGACTGGCGCAAATGTCGGATTCTACATCGGTAGGTAATCTAAATCCAAACTACAATATACCTTGTATGGTGTTTTTTTTACTAACACCATGAAACAAAACATTTTCAATCAGAAAAAGAGTGATACAAATTAGTATGATATGTGAGTAGCTAAATACCATGTTTGTGGGCTCTATTTCCTCTTCTCTCATTAAAACATAAATCTATAATGATTAATGAAGAGAGTAAAATTGACAAGAATTTGTGTGCAACACAACACAAGTTCCATGTTTCCAAATGTTCTGATTGCCTAACCATTTGTACCCATCAAATTTTCTCACCCTTGTCAATTGCCATCACCACAAATTACTTTTTACTATTTAATAAAAGTAAAAATAATAAAGATAATAATAAAAAGGTGGCTGTTTTTTTCCTCATGTGCTCAATTCCACACAGATAAAAGATATACAAATTCAAATTGAATTAAACAATTGAAAAAAAAAACAGAGAAAGCAAACATAATTTTATAATAATTGATTCTATTAAAAATTAAAATGAAAAGGGTAATAACTTTTTGAGGGGAAAAATAAAAAAATAATAACTTCGCTAGCTAGCGATAAAAAAAAAAAAAAGAGGAAATGGAGAAACGAACTAACCTGGATTCCTGCCCATGAGGCAGTTGGGAATGACCCGACCCGGATCCATTCGGGTCATGTGGCTGGATGGAAGGTTCTAGAGTGTCGAGGTTCTTGTGAGGTAGGTCAGCATGGACGACGTAACCGGGGGGAGGTGGGAGGGACCTGATGGGGCGGAGTTTTTGGGGATTGTGGTGGTTGGAGAGGAGACCGGCGGCGAAGAGAAGGTCACCGGTGTCGGGAAATGGAGCAACGTGTTCAGCGGCGAAGAGGTCCATGGTATGGTAAAAAAATGAGTGGACTGCGTGAGGGTTTTGGGGAGAGGTGAAAATGGAATTGAAAACGGTGGTTACTGGGTGGTAAGGGTAAGTTAAATAAATCATAGGCTTTTATTGCGTTAAATTAAACTTTGGTAATAGTACCCAAAACAAATTTCACAAAGTGGTAAATTTGTACCACACTATATCACTATATCATACTAGTATATCACACATAGCTACGAGTAGTGGTACACTAGTAATATAGTTTATCAAATTATATATTATATATTTAGTCAAAAATAAAATATATATATTTTACTAAAACCAATATTAATTTATTCAAACGGTAGAATGCAATGATTTATAACAATAAAAATTTAAATTTGTTAAAAAAATTTTAAAAAAAAATCTACAAACAAAATCACGCTACTAAAATTTATAATATAAAATGACGATATTTTTGTAAATAGTAATTTTTTTATATTTTAAATTAATATCTGCATATTTTGTCAATAATCTTTTTTAATATTATTATTATAATTATACTTGTGTCTTATGTAAGACCCTTAATTTTAAATATTAATTTTGGAATTATTGTCAAGGGCATTTTGGGAATTTTTGTAAAATATTTAATATATGTATGTTTTAAGTGAATATATATATAAATATTTATTTTGGAAGAGGAATTAAATTATTGGATGAAGAATTAAATTAATTTAATTTCAAGTAATTAAATTAATTTAATTTCAAGTAATTAAATTAATTTAATTTCAAGTAATTAAATTAATTTAATTTCAAGTAATTAAATTAATTGGACCACTAATTAAGGATTAGTGATTAATTAAAGGATTAAGTGCTGAAATGATACAACATTATTTTATTAGTATTTTCAAGAAGGAAGGCACTCAAGTAATTCCATGAGTACACGGCAGAGGAACTGAGCAAAGACCAGAACACACACTCTCCTATTTTGCATGTAATGAGTGATTGCATGCAACAGTAATTTTCCTCCCATTTATGCCCCTGGTTTCTGAAAAACAGCTTCACAGGTTCTTTAAATTTAGAAGAGGGAATTCCTCCAACACCATAAACTGGAAATCCAAACCTCAAACCAGAAAACCCACAATAGTAAAGTTAATCCCCACTCCTTTACGAAGCCAAAGAACCCAGTTTTGCAGCAACAAACTCTGGGAACAGTTTCACCGTCTCTGGACGCAGAGAAGGGAACGCAGCAGACAACAGAGGAAATAGCAAAGCACGCTACAAGGGTAAGGGCACCTTCCATCTTTTAGTTGTATTAGGGCCATGAATTGTGCTGTTTTCACTTCTGTTTTTAAAAGAAAAGCTGTTTTCGAAAATGACATTTTGAGAGAAAATGCATTTTGTTGATAAGTGATTATTCTGATAAATTGTTGTTGGCTGTTTTTATTTGTAAAATATGTTGTTTTATACTCTGTGTGAATGCTGGAAAATGGTTGCATGTCATTTTAATGATGAATAAAATGCATGCCATTAAACTGTTTTGAAAATAACATTAAAATGCAAAATGCATTCTGTTGGTGCTTGGTGTTCTGTGATGTTTGTTTGTCATTCTGTTGTGTTTTGAGAAAACTAAACACATGCATGTTTGCTCTGGTGTTTTTGGGAAAACTAAATGCATGCATGTTTGCTCTGGTGTTTTGGGAACTCTGAGATGTTGCATGTTTGTTCTGTTGAATGTGAACACTGAAATGTTGCATGTTGTTCTGATGAGTGAGAAAACTAAAGTGTTACATGATGTGTTGATGGTTTAAAAAGCTGGACAATTCTGATTCTATTTTGTTCTGGATGATTCTGATGATAATGATGATTCTGCTTCTGGTTGTTCTGGGTGATCTTGATGATATTGATGACTTTGATTCTGGTTGTTTTGTGTGATTCTGATGATGTTGATGTTTTAAAAAGAAAAGGGATGTTAAATGAGGAAAGGTTTTTCTTGAAAAAGTGCAGAATCTGTTTGATGTTGGCTGTTGTTTTAAAAGAATCAGTTTTGAAAAAGGTTGAATTTTCACTGGTTTTTCGAAGGTGTATTCGAATACAACATGTGTGTATTCGACTGCAACCTGTAAAATTTCTGTTTTACTTAAGTTTTCAAACTTGTATTCGACTACGAGCCCTGTAGTCGAATATAGGAGAAGAATTTCTGTTTCTGCTTCTGGTTCTGATGATCCCTGTGTGGATCATTCTGTTTTTGTTTCTGGTTCTGATGATCATTGTGTGGATCATTTCGTTTCTGTTTCTGATTCTGATGATCCTTGTGTGGATCATTCTGTTTCTGTTTCTGGTTCTGATGATCCTTGTGGGGATCACTCCGTTTCTGTTTCTGGTTATGATGATCCTTGTGTGGATCATTCTGTTTCTGTTTCTGGTTCTGATGATCCTTGTGTGGATCATTCTGTTTCTATTTCTGCTTCTGATCTGAACATTCTGTTTCTGCTTCTGATGGTTCTGATGTTAACCATCTTCTGATGATTCTGATGTGAATCAGTCTGTTTCTGCTTCTGATGGTTCTGATGTGAACTATTCTATTTCTGCTTCTGATGGTTCTGATCTGAAACATTCTGTTTCTGCTTCTGATGGTTCTGTGTGAATCATTCTGTTGTTTCTGCTTCTGGTGATTCTGGCATGGACCATTTGTTGGAACCAAGTTGGTTCTAAGACTTAGGATTTTGATGTTTACAAAAGCACTCAATGTAAACTTATTTTATACCTTGAATCATTAAATTAAATGTCATCAGAAACTGAAGAAATCAGAAGCAGAAGATCAAAGGAAAATGAATTCTGGAATTTCCAGAAGATGTTTCAGGATGACTAAACTGAACCAGAAGATAACTTTGCATGCCTATATCAGAAGGAATAAAATTCAGAATGAAACATGGATCATATCATTGGAAAGCCTGCCAGAAGGAGAGTTGATCAAGACAAACAGGAATCAAATATCAATTTTATTCCAGAAGTTATTCTGACCAGAAGATGGCCTGGCAGTAAAAATTACACAGCCCAGACTTGTTCCAGACTTGACCAGAAGGTATGTTTATGAGTCCAGAACATGAAGATCAATCCAGATTTGGCCCAGACCATAAGATAGCATGATTTAGGGCATGGAACTAAGTCCAGAACAAAAGAAATGAGTTCCAGAATCAACCCAGACCTGGTCCAAAATTAAAGGTAAAATGTCCAAACTGAAATATTTTTTGATCAAGTTTATTTCAGTTTGTTCCAGACCAAATTCCAGAATCTGTCCAGATCAGAGTAAAAATATCCAGATCAATGGTTCAGAAATAATTTTTTGAGTCCAGTGATGGTCAAGATCAGAAAATCAGACCATGGCTCAGAAGTGGCCGAAATCAGAGGGACAGGCTGTGCAGTCCAGAAATGGCCGAATCCAGAAGTTCATAGCATATCAGGCGCACATCCAGGAAGGCTGAAATCAGAAGATCAGAGGGCTATGAAGTGTGGTCCAGGAATGGCCGAATTCAGAGGACAATAGCATAGCAATCAAGCTGGTCCAGCTGTGGACTATCGCATGAAGATCCAATGGTGCAGATTTGATCATGGGAATTAATGGTGAAGATCTCATGATATTTTTATCAAAATATTATAAAAGATTTGTTATAAATTAAATTGGAGTAGCATGGAAGTCAGGAGCTGTGGCGGGAAGCAATGCACATATTTGATTGGCCAGTTAAGATATGAAACAAATCTAAGGCTTAAAAAGATATGATTTTTATTTAAATAAAGCTCAATTGGTCAAGATATTTTTACAGAGAATCCAGTTATATTTAGCTCGAATTTAAGGATTGGAAGAGGCCAAAATCAGCATCTATAAAAGGAGGCACAAGGCATATTACTTAGTATCGAAAATCACAAAAGGGTCATACACTTCAAAAGCAAACACTCTCAAATTTTCATATAAGTCAATTGTTGAGTCTCAGTTTTTAAAGCAAGTACTCTTGTTGTTTTCGTTCCACTGTGTCAAATCTAAGTTGTTGAAGTAGAGTCTACGAGCTGTGGGAGTCAGTAGAGGTAGCAGGTTACTTGGCAATTAGATTCATAGTGTTGTGATTTCTTCTACAATCTGGGGTGTCAGATTGGCTGAAGAACAGGAGGTGTTTTTCCTCAAGAAGTCTAGGATTGTTAGACTATTGAGAAGACTGACTTGGAGGGTTAGTAGTAAGGTTGTAATTCAAGTTTGAATTAGTGAAATCCTTCAAAGCGAAGGGACTGGACGTAGCCTCGTTAACGGTGAACCAGTATAAAATCTGTGAGTTTTTATTTTTATTTTTATCCGCTGCTAACTCTGTTTTAATTATACATCAAGTTTTGTTTTGAAAGTATTAAAACAGGAAAAGTTTCAAGTTAAGTCAAACACAATTCAACCTCCGCTTCTCGTGTTTGCACCTTCACCATTCTGTGCTTCTTCTGATCAATTCTGGATGAAGTCTGGGTTATTCAAAATTCGATTGTCATGCCATGTTCTGGTCAAATTATCTTCTGGATTACTTCTTGCTTTTGATAAGTTATGGCCTGGAACAACTCTCCACGTGGCAGGCTCCACGATGGTATGGTCCAAAGAATCTTCTGATATTTATTCCCTCTGATATAATCCATCAAAGATATCTTCTGGTCACTTCTGGACAAGTATGGACTGTGTTGAAATTACACTGCCAGACTATGTTCTGATCAGTATAACTTCTTGATTTCTTCTGATATTTGAATCATTCTTGTTTGGAGCAACTCATATTATGGCAGGCTTCCCTCTGGTATTTTCCAGATGTTCTTCTGATTTTGTTTCTGTTTGATATAGGCCTCCAAAGTTATCTTCTGGTCGGTTTTGGACATTCTGGTTTATCTTCTGATAATTCCAGAAATGCATCTTCTGTAAATTCAAAATGTATCCTCTGATACATTCATCTTCTGATGGTTCTGGGTGAATCATTCTGTGTTGCTTCTGATGATTCTGGTGTGAATCATTATGTGTTGCTTCTGATGGTTCTGGGTGAATCATTCTATTGTTTCTGCTTCTGATGATTCTGGTGTGAATCATTCTGTGTTGCTTCTGATGATTCTGGTGTGAATCATTTTGTGTTGCTTCTGATGATTCTGGTGTGAATCATTCTGTGTTGCTTCTGATGATTCTGGTGTGAATCATTCTGTGTTGCTTCTGATGGTTCTGGGTGAATCATTCTGTTGTTTCTGCTTCTGATGATTCTGATGTGAATCATTCTGTGTTGCTTCTAATGATTCTGGTGTGAATCATTCTGTGTTGCTTCTGATGGTTCTGGGTGAATCATTCTATTGTTTATGCTTCTGATGATTCTAGTGTGAATCATTCTGTGATGCTTCTGATGATTCTGGGTGAATCATTCTGTTGTTTTGCTTCCAATGGTTCTGGAGTGCATCATTCTGGTTCTGTTCTGATGTTAATCATTCATTCTGGGTCTGTTCTGATGTTAATCATCATTCTAGGTCTGTTCTGATGTTAATCATCATTCTGGTTCTGTTCTGATGTTAATCATTCATTCTGGTTCTGTTTCTGATGTTCTGGTGTTGATGATTCTGATTCTAATTCTGTTTCTAATGTTCTGATTCTGGTTCTATTTTCTGATGTTCTGGTGTTGATGATTCTGGTTCTGTTTCTGATGTTGATCCTTCTGGTTCTGTTTTTGATGTTGATGATTCTGGTTCTGTTTCTGATGTTGATCCTTCTGGTTCGGTTTCTGATGTTGATCATTCTGGTTCTGTTTCTGATGTTGATCTTTCTGGTTCTGTTTCTGATGTTGATCCTTCTGGTTCTGTTTCTGATGTTGATTATTCTGGTTCTGTTTTCTGATATTCTGGTGTTGATGATTCTGATTCTAATTATGTTTCTAATGTTCTGATGTTAATCATTCTGATTCTGGTTCTGTTTTCTGATGATCTGATGTTGATCATTCTGGTTTTGTCTTCTGTATTCGACTACAGGCGTGCTGTATTCGAATACAGAATGTTAAAATTGTAGATTTTCACTAGTTTCAGCTTCTATATTCGAATACAATGGAAGCTGTATTCGAATACAGATTCGTGTTTTCCATAAAATTAAGTTTTAAACTTTGCCTTGTGAATTTTTTAAAGTGTTGGGAAACTTTGAGAAGGATTAAAATGATTTAAAATGGAGTCCTTGATATAGTTTTGAAGAGGAGAGGATGATGTTTTGAAAACCTTTAATGATGTAATGAAAGAGGTTGATTTCTGCACTGAAATCTGCCTCTGTATTCGAATACCAGAGGGCTGTATTCGAATACAAAGTGTGAATCTGCACTGTTTTTGGCTTCTGTATTCGAATACAGACTCGTAAATCCCAGAAAAAAATCTCAGTTTTAATTCTGTGTCTGAATTTTTGAGAGGTTGGGAAAACATTTCAAAGTGTGAATGATTAACTCACTGTTAATTCATGATTGTGATGTTGTTATTTATGACTGTGCTGAAATATTTAAATATGATTGAGAGGCATGAATTTCTGTTTTGCATTCTGTTTATAGAGAAATGAAACACTGCATATTCATGCATTGCATAGTCAAGTGGTACCCGCGATGGGCCACAGAGTAATGCGCAACCACGTACTGATCTGTTGAGCGATTGCACGAGTGCTGGACTGTTGAGCGATTGTACTTTGGTATATAAGTGCTGGACTGTTGAGCGTCTGCACTGGTACTGGACTGTTGAGCGTCTGTACCCTGAAATGCGCAACCCCGTGCTGATCTGTTGAGCGATTGCACGAGTGCTGGACTGTTGAGCGTCTGCACTGGGTACTGATCTGTTGAGCGATTGTACCTTGGGTGATGTCAAACGTGCTGGTCTGTTGAGCGACTACACGATGTGCTGGACTGTTGAGTGTCTGCACTGGTGCTGATCTGTTGAGCGATTGCACCCTGGTCATGAGGGCCGTTTAGATGTGCTGGTCTGTCGAGCGACTGCACCTTGGTGATTCCAAGAAAATTGTATACATGAGCATATGCATATTGCATCTGGGTGTTTGACCGGTGGGTCACGTTTTGGATATTGTTGATGATTGGAAAAGTAATGGGTGTAAGTACTTGTTGAAATATGAGTTTTCTGATGAATGTTTGTGATTGCTGAAGTGGTGATTGTACTTACAACATGTTTTTCCATATTAATTCATTGCTGTTTTGAAAAGGCATACATGTCATGAAATTTCAAAATGAGCATCTTTTCATCATTATTATACAATATGCCATGAATATATGTGTTGTTGTGAGATATATGCTGTGTGCTTATTTGTTAATTTCGGTCGGTGACCCTTGCTATTATATTGTGGACTTTGGGCTTTGCCCTCAGATGTTACCCGAACCCGTCCTACCGACGGATACACTAACAATGGGAGCGTCGTTAGTTTCCCCTGATCTTTACGTACGGAGTCTACGTGGACAATGCAAAGGGACGGACGGTTGGCTGAAGACGAGACTTATAGAGGATACGGTGGAGACCGTGCTACTGTAGCTTAGTGCATGATCAGTCTAGACTTTTGTATAGGGTCTTGAGTTTTGGGAAATGTAATTTTATTTTGGGAATTAATTACTTTTCCGCTGTATTTTTCCGCACTCTGATACTGTTTAGTGGCCACAGGTCAGGTGTCCTCTTTTGAAATGAACTAATGAAAATCTTATTTTAATTCCCTTGAATTAATTCGGAAATTTTTTTTATTGATTTATTTTATGTGAAAAAAAAAAATACACCCGCACTGTATTTTAAACTCAGGGTGTTACATCTTATGTCTTGTAAAAAAAAAATTTGCCGATGAAATATGTCTATTATATAAGCTGTGATAACAATAAACATTTTAATTAAGTGGTTGAGTTCTAACATCAATGGAGTTTCAAATAAAATTAAAGAATATATCTAATTACTTATATAATATATTAATAATTAATATTGATTATAAAAATATGGTAAAAATATTTTATTTTAGGATAATGTACAGTACACTCAAAAATTGATATAGAACATATTTTGAGTTCAAGTCTTTATTATTATCTCATAATTTAAAGAAAAATATAATTTTTTTTGCGTAAAAGAGGATTGAAATACAAAAGAGAAACTAAATGATTAGTTGAATATAGAAACTAAACTATAAATTTATATAATTCATATCTCTAATCTAACCACTCCACTGAAACTTTAATGTTAGAAGTGACTTATATAATTTTACATTTAAGTATATATGTTTTTGTACGAATACGAATACGTTATCCCGTTGATACATTATTCGATGGTTTTATTATTTTGGTTGAGAGCGTAAAACATTTGAAGGTGATTAAGTCCATATAAATTTAGATATTTTGAGTCGAGAACAAACGAAGTAACGGCAAAATGTTGTTGATGAATTCTACAATTTGAGAAGTTTATAACTTAGTTTCTAAAGAGAGAATAGAAGAGCATTCTAAATTTATCTCCATCTAGAGTTCCCAACCTCGTTCATTCCTTCAATTTTTCAATCTTTAACGTGAAAACTTTGATTCACATCAACAGCATGATACTCAGGTCGCTGCCAAAGCTCTCACTTCTCTTCTCTTCAATCAACAATCCTCGTTATCTTGCAAATGCTACTCAACGTTTTATATCTTCATGGAGAACCGCAACAATTATTACAACACCCGCATCAAGAGGTAATTGCTCTACTTCAAACCAAATTCACCTTAACCTATTTTCATTACCCACAATTCATTTTTCCTGTATAATAAGTATAAAGATTTATTTGGCTTATTCACTATTCCACCTAAAACAAGTATAGCAATTGAAACTGTTTCGATCAAAGGGCGTGTTTAGATTGTTTTATTTGAATTGAATTTATTTACTGACATAGTACTTTGTGATACTGTTTAGGAAAACTTACTGAAACAACTTATGATATTTTCGTTACTTGTTTTATGGTATTTTTCATAAACTCTCCACGGTAACTTATATAAAACAATCGCAAGTACAATTTAGTGGGTAGCTACAAGGACATTGATATGTTGGGGCTCAGGTTCGAACTTGAGATTCTCCACTTCTCTACACTTAGTGTGAGAGTCTAGTCACTACACTACTTAATAAATAAAAAGGATGGAAATAAATGTAGGTTGAACTAATTCAGTTTATTTAAAAAGTAAAAGCTATTTTTTGGTGCATAATGGTTCTGAAGATTGTAAGATTCAGTTTGAAATTTATTTCAATCATCCATATGGTGCTATAAAAGTTTGGTAAGATTGTTTATAGTGGATATTGTTCTTCTATGAGGAATGTTTAAAATGATTCTTTTCAGGTTTCTTTAGAATTGCTAAAATAAACAAATCTTTTGTATAGAATCTAATGTTTCTTTTTCTCACTTTTCCTCAGTAGTCAAGATTCGAGTGAAAACCCCAGTTCCTCCTATTCGATCCATGTCAACCTCGCCAATTTCACCACAGACTGCATCAGAAATAACTGCAGAAGATCAAGTTCAACAGGTTAAACTACTAACATCAACTGATGATCATTACGGCGGTGTTATTGTGGAACTGGATCAACCTATGGATTCTACAACATTTGTCTCAATTCTTAGAGCTTCAATTTTACACTGGAAGCAGCTGGTAGTCTTTCATAATTGTTTCTTACTAACTAATATTATCATATTTGATTGCAATTATTGATGGAAAGTAGAAACATACTAGTGAAATAGTAAATAAAAATGCAGGGCTTTTTCCATGTACAACTATGCATGATTAAATTAAAATAGGCGTTGTATGTTTTTCATCCAATGGTTGTTAGAGGGCAACAAAACAAACACACAAAGTGTGTTTGAGTAAGCATTTGACACACGAGTTTGACTTAAATTTGATTTTGTGAAATTGATTTGGTTAAAATTGAGTTATCTATGTTTGGATATTTAAAAACAAATTTGATGTAAAACTTGGTCTGATTTTTTCGACCTAATACAGAAGCTACTTTTATCACTTTCACAATGTGTTTGGTTTCATGGTGGTGAAAATTAATCTTAAATGAATTTATTTTGTAAAATAGATTTTGGATAAAAGTGAGTAAAAACTTAAAAAGTAAAGTGATTTATGTTTGGAGGAAAAAAATATCAATTTTGGTTTGAAGTTGCCCAACATCTACTTTTATTACTAAAATTGCGTTTGAAAGGAGGCAAAATCAATTTTGACACTCTCCACTGTGAAACCAAACATACACAAATGAGTTCTAACTAGTTAATTATAACATATATAGATATGCTAGCATCTTATCTTTCTCACCTTTTCTTGTGTTCTAATTAATTTGTCTACTTATGTCTATCACTTTGTTTAATGCATACCTATGAAACTTTAGATCAGATGAAAGGCTTATCCATTCAAAGTTCATGCATTTGGTTAGATATTGTTCAAACTTAATGTTACTGCTGTCAGAGGGTAATAAGACAAATACACAAGTGAATAGATTATTTCCATGTATTTTTATCCTTACATATGTGCTGGGAATCTAGAATCTGTCACAATTTTTTTTATTACAGTTACTAAATCAACAGTCTTGCAGTGCAAGAAGGGAGTTTGGATAAAATTACCTATCCATCTTGTCAGTCTTGCTGAAGCTTTAGTTAAGGTGACTCTGTTGCTTACCATATTGATAATGGTTATGTTGAGAAGTTTGATTAATGAAAGTGGATGTTCTACTAATATTGTCATGTATCAATTTTATGGCTTAATCATTTTTTCTGTGACACTTTTATGCAGGAAGGTTTTTGGTATCACCATGCAGAACCAAAATATTTAATGCTTGTGTATTGGATTCCTGAAAGTCCAAATACTATTCCTCCAAATGCCACACACAGGGTGGGCATTGGTTCATTTGTCATGAATGAAAAACACGAGGTATTTTGTCTATATTAAATATTAAACATAATGTATTGCAGCTTCATAATCAGGCTTGTAGTTAATTGAAGGTACTGCTTGAAAATTGAGGGTTGAATCTTTGAAAAATGCAGTTGCACTGTCCTGTACCTTGATAAAATGATAATCATGGATTGGGATGAAAAATAACTTGCATGCTTTTCATTCGAGAGAGAAGTAGTATATTTGGATCGTTTAGGAAAACAAAAGGGAAAAAGAACCTTGCTTCTTCTTTGTTCATAGAGAAACGTGACTAATGGAGTCTATTTTATTAGTATATGAAATGACATCTTCATTCTCTCACACATTCCTCCCACATATCTTATTTCTTATTACTTTCTGTCTGGTTCATTATCTGAATTTACATGGAAAAAGGAGTAACATGTCTTCACCAAGAATTCTTATAGTCATAGTTCTATTGGCAGCTAATATCTTGTTTTATTGATATTGGTTGATCTTAGGTACTAGTTGTTCGAGAAAATAGTGGACTTTTTCAAGGAACCGGAGTCTGGAAATTCCCTACTGGAGTTGTTGATCAGGTAAATGTGTTGGATAGCTTTCTCATTTTAGTATAAGATGATATTTTGTGTGTGTATGTATAATCTACTTGTTTAAACTATACAGGGAGAAGATATTTGTGTAGCAGCAGTAAGAGAGGTCAAAGAAGAGACAGGAGTAAGTAATAATGATGCTGTACCAATTACATGCGGGCTAGTCCATGAAGTTTTCAGTTGGTTTAAGCTTAATAACTCTTTATTCTTTCAATTTTATAGGTTGATTCAGAATTTCTGGAAGTATTAGCATTCAGGTAGCATACTTGTATGAATACATTATCCATTCAGAAGTTCCAATGATTGAAAAAGGAGACTTCAAATTGGAGGTACAAGGTTCAATCAAATCTCATAGTTATTGTATGTGGCAAAAAGGGACTAACGTCCCCATCAAAATATTAGTGCAAAATCATAACGGGGAACATGGAATTGGTACCTGTTTAATTTACATACCAACTGCAGGCTCCATTTTAGGTCTTGCAATGTCAAGCGCAAGTATCAAAGCTTGCCTGAGTTGACCATTTTTTGGCAATATCATTGTCTACAGGAGAATTTGTGCTGGGAACATTTATTTATTGCTATTTTTCTTGATAAATTAGTAACCTATTCTTCATTTGAAGTTTCATGGACTCTTGTGGTGAAGTATTTAGATGACTGAGCATTCTTTTCTCCTTTCATATGAATATTTGATCAACAGACAAAGTCACAATTCATTCTTTGAGAAGTCAGATTTATTCTTTTTGTGTATCTTGCGGCCCCTTTCTTCTGACATCCAAATGCAGAACTCAGAGATAGATGATGCACAGGTACGTTAATTTTAGTTCAAGGCTTCAAGCTAATCAATATTTTTGGTTTGTTTCCCACGTCTTTAAAATTGTTCAATAATCAATACTTATGAATCATAAATATACCATTATTTCTCTTCCTCCTTCCTTGGTTAATCCATCACATAATATTTTCCCCAAATTCCAATATTGTATCATAGCTATCTTAGATATGTTATCAGGCAACCCTCACTTTACAAGTCGATTTTATAAGGTTTAATTAAGCCTAAAATCTAAGATGGTATCATAGCATTGGTCGACATTTTAAATATCCAATATTGAGCGTGAAAGGAGTGTTGAGATCCCAGATCCATTAGATATGGCTAAATTAGTCATTATAAGGCTTGGACAACCTTCGCCCTAAGCTAGTTTTTGACATTGATGTAGTCATAGTCCAAGTTCTAATACTGTGGATACTAAATCTCTCCTTTTCAATTTTGTTTTGCTTTATTACACACAAGTTTGACAGTATATTGTACTTTTGAAAAAAGATCATGAGGAAATATCATTATAATTTATATAGCCAAAGTAAGATATTAATTCTTCATATTGTTCATTACTGTAGTGGATGCCATTTGTGGAATACGCAGCTCAGCCATTCATCCAAAAGAGCGATATTTTGAAGTACATGAACGATATTTGTTTGGCTAAGATTGACGGGCGATATTCTGGATATGCTCATGTATCTACATCATCAAACTTCTCCGAGCAGCGACATTATTTGTACTTGAATACTGAAGATTTGAAAAGGCTCAATTCTTGAAAAGCATCAAAAGGTTAAACAACTAGATAGGATATTCAATCTTGGTTACATTGTAATGTTTGATTCATAAAGTGAACAATGCTGGTTTTCATAAGTTAAATTACATTGTTTTACCATAAGTACAGACCTTATCTGATTTTCTTCGTTATTTTATTTTGAGCGAAAATTGATCATTTTCTTATATATTAATATAATATTATTTGAGTATTTTAATTTATTTGTTGTTGTAACTGAATATAATTTGTGATTTTTTAAATTTTTATTATAATTTTGTATTGTGAATTGAACAATTTAATTATTTTAATAAATTATGTAAATAAATTTATGTTTTTTATTGACGTATTCGAACCTTGATTTTTTTAAAGTAGTTGTATTCGAGTACTAATACCCTGATATTAGTACCATACCCTTATCTATGCATTATAGTTGAAAAGCAATTGCAGTGTAAATCAAATTTTATCGCGTGGCCATTGAATCGGTCTTTTAATTAAACAAAATGGAAAAGTTAAACAATCAACAAAGAATTATGATCATTAAACAAGTGGGTGGATTCAATGAATTTTAATCAATATCGAATCAATTACAAGCACCCTATTTGGTTTGTGGCTGTCGAATGGTCAAAAGGATAAATAGTCAGTGGTAATGCATGATTATCTATATAAAATGCTGGATTTTTTTTCTTCCATAAGCGTGGCGTCATGCAGACATCATAAAATAAAATATATTGCAGGATTGTGCTCAAAAGTAAGAAAGAGTACTGGACTCTTCTGTAGACAACACAATTCTATCAGTTTAAATTGATTAGTTTCTGTTTTTTAATTTTATTTTTTTTATAAAAGATGGTAAATTATAACATTATTTATCAATTGACTTAAGGCTTAAAACGGATTAATTTCTGTTTTTATTGATAAAGTTTTTTATTCTATAAAATGATAAATTAATTGGGATAGTTTTTTTTCAACTCATTTCAGAATCACAATACAAAAATAAATAATCTATTTTTATAAAAAATTGCATTGAGAAACTGAAACAATTTGCAGGTGACACGTGACATATCAATGTTGAGAAACCCTGCTTTATAACATAGATAATATGAAATTCTTATCCAATCGTAAACAAACTTTTTAAATGAATGATTGTGGATGTTGAGTGACATGATTTATTTGTTGTTTTTGTGTTCCTGAAGACGACGTAGTTCAATAATATTGGCTAAGACTGCAAGAGTATTGAAAAGATTAAGAGTCTGATGCATGTAGCTAACAAATTTCATTTTAAATTCCTAACAAATTGAACAGCACGTAGCTAACAACTTTTAAAAAAAAAATGATAAATACTATTATAATTAAGTTGTTTTACATTTATAATTAAGTTGTTTTGTACTGTATTTGAACATGAAACAACACATTTAATACAATAATATTGATATTTGTTAGTTAAAATAAAACTTAATAATAATTAACAAATTTTATTTTAAATTCTTAATAAATTAACTATTAATATTTATAAAAGAAAAAGTGTTTGTTGCTAACATATTATAGTGAGATCTTTCTTTTCATTCACTTTTTTTCTTTACAACTCACAAGACTTAAACTTGATATCTTATTTAATTGATTCAAGTCTACTCAACTTAATATTGATTGAACAATACGTGTTGCGTATGGATTTACCTTGTTATATGTTTTAACGTCTTTTTCATTTTTGTTTTGTAAGTATTTTTTTAATTTAAATAATATAAGTTGGATTTAATTTTAAAATCATCTATGTTATTAAAAAAGTTTATGTGGTAAACGGAAAAATGATGTGACAGATTAATAAAGTAAATAATTAAAAAAATAAAAGTAAGTAATTAAGTTGACTAAAAAAGAAATGGAAAAACGAAATAAAAGAAAATTGAAAGTATTATGTTTTAGAAATTGGTAATGGGATGATGGTGATTCGATGTTAGTGATCTACTAACGGTGATGTGATGATAAAGAAAGTAGGAGATAACTCTAATCCTCAAATTTATTTCTGATTTTGGATGGAAGAACTAAAACATAAGATTTTCAACCTTCCTTCATTTATTTTTTCCATTTTTTTTAATCAATTTAATTACTTAATTTATATTTTTAATTATTTAATTTATTTATCTACCTCGTCCAACTACCATGTCACTCCTCCATTTGCCACATAAAGTTTTGTTTAATAGCAACTAACGACAGTGATATTTTAAAATTATATTTAATTTATAGGATTTAAATTGAAGTATATATTTTTCCTTCCTTTTGTATTATTTTCCATTTTTAAATATTTTTTTTCTAAATGTTTCAATCAATCTTTAACGTGTGATAATTCATAGTTGATTGATATTATTCAATACTCTATGGAGACATTCATTATTCCTCCTTCTGGTGCAGCTACTATCATCATTGATTAGGCCAAATGACTTTTCTTATTAACTATTTAGTTTCTTATTTATTTATTTTGTATCTTTTTTAAATACTTCAATGTACAACTAAAAATTAAACTCATATTAGTAGAAAATGTTGACTGCATGTAATTCATTATAGATACTATTTTTTCAGTTGAATAGGCCAATCATATTTTGAACCGTTTTTATAAATTTCTTTGAATTTAATTGAATATTTATAAGGTTTTCTTTTTTACATTCCTTTTTCTCGACATTGTAGTTTTGAGTTTGGGAAATTAAAGACAATATTGGTTTTAAGATTTGAATTTGTTTCAATCTATTGTACAAACATATTTCTAATTTCTTTTAAATACCTTTTACACTAAAATGGTTGATTGCATACTAAAATGTTATCAAATTCTTTTAAATATCATTAGACACAAAAATAGTTTGCATATCGTGTAATTCATTTAAAATGATAAATATTTTATTCTTATTGACAATGATTCTATACTCATATATTTTTATCATATCATAAAAGACATTTTTTTTTCAAAATTAATATTGTAACTTTGTTATTATTTTGTATTAAATACTTGATTCTCCAAGAATTTGTTTGTATGAAAGAATTGAAATTTCTAAATAATTAAAAGTTTTAAGCAATTCAAAATGCTTCAACTGCATTTTCTTCATTAATAAATTGTGTTGTTTAGATAGAACAATTGTTTATTTAAATTTTGATCATATTTATAAATTTAAAATGTGTTAAGCAAAAATGAAAATTAAAAAAGGGCAAAAATTTTGAAAGTTTATAGGGAAAATTTGTGATTCAAATTGTATAAAGTTAAGAAAGAATTTCAATTCTCACCGCTATTTGAAATTCTCAAAATTTAGTTTTAACAAAATACTTCATTTTAAAAATTCTTCAAATTTATCATTAAAAAGTGAAATTTCCATAGAAAAATTTTAATCACGCTCTAAAATTACATTACCTCAAAAGTTAATTCATCCAAACACACTCTAAAATCATTTTTTATATACTTAATTTTAAATATTTTGTAAAAAAAAATATAAAATTATATGTTTGTTCATAAATGGCCGCGCAACACGCATGTCTAATTCTAACTTTCAAAATAATGATGTCGACCAATGGACGAGGAAGTGTGCAAAAGAGTGTGAGAGAGCATATATGCTTAGCATTGCTCGTATGAATAGAGAGATAAATTAACTTGCATATAGGTAGTCATTACCTACCGTAGTTATCAATATTAACTATTGATTGGTTTGTCATTATAAAAAATATAAAGCGAACTTGATGCTTTAAAAATAGTGTATAAAATAATAATTCAATGGTATTATTGGGAAAAAATCATTAAAATGACATTCATTTTGAAATAATTTTTTTGTTAAAGAGACACTCAGCATGAAACAAAGCGAGTATTGAATTAATATATGCTATAATTACAATTATAATTACTTTTGCTCTAACAAACAAAACATAACAATGGTGTGATTTTGAAATATCACCCATGTTTTCAATTCTAGTTGTTCATTTTTATTTAATTTTGTCTTATAGATACCAGCTTATTTAATTGTTCAGCTCCTTGGATCAACATTTGCAAGTGCAGCCCTTAAAGTTATATTCAGTGACAAAGAGAATCATTTTGTAGGGACACTTGGTTCTAACCTCCAAGCTTTTGTGATCGAATTTATAATCACTTTCTATCTTATGTTCGTCATTTCTGGAGTTGCTACCGATAATAGAGCGATAACTATTTTTTTAAATTTGATTGTTTAATGATAATAATTGTGTTTTATTTTTATTAAAAATTACGATTAAAATTTAAGATATCTTAAGCTATTGTAGGAGTTAGAAAATCACTTTGTCAAAATTGGTTTAGTTTATTCATTTTATTTCTACATATTGGTGAGTTGGCTGGACTTGCAGTAGGATCTACAGTTCTTCTAAATGTGTTGTTTGTTGGGTATTAATCTCAAAACCTTAATAAATATTACTATATTTTCTTATTAAGTGCAAACTTTGCACAGAGAATATACATTAGTCAATAAAATTAAGATGTTGCATAATTAAACATAAAACTTACATATGAATGAAAATATATTTGACAGACCAATCACAAGAGCATCCATGAATCCAGCAAGAAGTTTAGAACTAGCTATTGTGCACAGTGAATATAAAGGAATATGGATATATTTGATGTCCCCAACTCTAGGAGCTTTGGATGGTACATGTGCATATACTTTCATCAAATACACAAACAAACTAGTACGTGAAATCACTAAGAGTGTTTCATTTCTCAAATATTGAACAAACATAACTTAGTGATTAAATTCAAGTTCATTTTCTTGTTTTGAATATCATAATGTATTATGATCTAAGTGTATGATAGAATGGCTACTTTAGTGTGAGAAATAAAGGAAATGCAAAGTGTTATACAATTTCTTCTTATTTATGCTGCCACCAAAATGCATGACATTTGTTTTTAATTTATAGATTTTTTTATAAAAAAAATGGACATAATTAACTCATGCTTAAAAAATTGACTTGTAAAATAAATAGTTAACATGGTGGTCAAGGTCTTCCCTGAAATTTTAAAATCCATGTGTAAATTTAGATAACAATATCCCATTAATTATTTAAGTATTATTCTTTTCGCACATTTTGTTGCAAAACAACTGTTAGTCCATTTATAATCAAGGTTATTTTTTTTAAGACTTGTGTGGTCCATACGAGGGTTTAGGAGCAAAAGCACCACCTATAATTGGGGGACATTGAAGCTTTTTAAGACTTTTGTAAGCATCCAATACTATGGGGCATTGAGGCTCTTTTAATGCTTCTTCAATCCTCTAGTCCTTTTGGATGTACAATCCAAGTAATTGCTTCATATAATTCAAATTTAGGATGACAAACTCAAATTTTTTATCAACTTCAATTTAGAAAAAATTCTCTCAACGGATGCAACAGTAATATGAATAGTTAAGATTATTCTATAGGTTATGTATGTATTTGAGAAATATTTAAAGTAGCGTTGACATATGTTGATGTAGGAGGGTTCACAGCCAGAATCGAGGAAGAAACGGCTTTGCGGACAAAAGCAGCAGAAAATGCGGAAAACAATCGTTCGGTGTCAGATTGTCTATTATTATACCTTTCCGAAAAGGGAATCGCGCCACGAACACAACTCATGGCTTTGCCATGATGTATGGGCTCCAGAACCGTTTTGAGCTTGTCTTGGGCCTCAAAACAGCCGTTTTAGTTTTTCCCATAATTTCGGGCTTTTCTGTTTTACATCGTTTTAGTTTTTCCTTTAATTTCGGGCTTTTCTGTTTTACCTAATTTTCGTACTAGGGTTTCTATTTTCTATTTAAAGACTTTCTATGCTGTAACAAACAGTATTTTTTAATAAAATAATTAATTTTGAGATTTTTATCTTCTCTGGTGGATTCCAGATCTTGTTCTTTTTTTTTATGATTAACGCTTGCTAACCCTTTTGTGATTCCGACTGCGTCATATGTTCTTACATATTATTCATCAATGAGGTCCTAAGACTAGCAACATAAGTTAAACCTACACCATTGTAGAGTATGAGTCAATTTCTTACCAACTGAACCAACCTTTGTTGACCATAAAATTATATTTGATTAAACTTTTAAAATCTCTCTAATGAATTTTAATTCGTCAAATAGAATTTCACCATAAAGTTCATAAGAATTATAATATTTTAAATAGATATCAGAATGTTTGCAACATAATTTCAAATCATTGTGAGAAAATAATAGATTAAAGAATACATCAACATTACATTCAACCTTGCAAAATAACTCCAAAGAAACTATATAACTTTACCCTTTGAAATAAGAATCTTAAGTAACGCAAATAAAGAAATATTCTCCACCCTTTCACATGGATTCTATAACCAATTTTCAATGCCAATCGTCCACTATTGTGACTAACTAACAAAAATCAATCATGTAATCGAGATAAGCCTCCATGTGATGCAAGCTAACTTGGACTTTTGAGTTTCCTTTCCCTACCTTCACATTGAGTTGAAATGTCATTCGACAACAAAGTCTTCTTATTAGTAATATACAACCCCTTCTAATCTTCTAACGTTTTTCACTTCATTTTCCACTTAAGATATTATTCATTTACCCAAGAATCTAGCCTAACAGAATGGCCAACAGTCACAACCTTTTGGGACCATTTTCCTTTCCTTGACCAAACAAAATTGAATTGTAATCAATGTCGCTGTCTCTTATACGCTCTTTCTTTGTCAAGGTTTCAAATAAAGATTTACGATCATATTTTATGCACCATGATATAATATATGTTTGGATCTGAAATAGAAATTTCAATCTCGCGTCTTAGAGCAATTTAGTCGTGAAAACTAATAAACTACAAAATTAAGCTTCTTTGTCGACGTGGTTTTTCTAAATGCGCGCAATACCAAATAAAACATAGTTGTCAATAGGCTACATCAATCATATTTGACCTTGATGCGATTAAAAACCTTGCTTCTTGAATCTTTATATTTGCAAAGTCAATATGCACTTGGTTAGAGATTAGTAGAAATAACAACAAAATCCGCACCCGTGGATATCTATCCAAACTTGTCTCGATTGGAAAATTCATTTTGATTGGTGCAGGTTTTTCCTTAAATTAAAACTCGGATGCAATGACCCATCCAAACACGTACCCGCTGTTTCTAGTAATATTATTGTCATTTTTAAATTTTATATACATGTACATATTCAATATATTTAATATTTTTAATTTTATTATTGTATAATTATAATAATATTACTTTTAAATTTATTATATATATAAATGTGTGTGGATGCGGACGAATAAACTCAAATATGTAGTAGGCAAAAATGAAAGCCTAAGTTTTACACCCGATAAAAAATGAAAGTAGAAGCGAATTTTTTCCAACTAATCAAATGCAGAGTTAAGAAAAGCAAATTCTGCCCCTTTGTCATACCTATAGATTAGTGGAGTGCATAGTTAGTTAATAAGATTGTTGGAAGCAAAAACCAAATTCCGCATAACACGGAACTATGTCTCATGTTTCTGCCCGAACATTGGCCAATGATCACATTATGTTCCTACACATTCTAGGAATATAAGCATAGAATCATAGTTTCCACTTTTTCAAAATTACAAATTTAGCTACTTAGTTCTAATCATTAACTTCTACGGACTCTCTCTATGGACTCTTTCATAGAATCATAGTCCAGTTTCTAATTAAGGAAAGTATACGATCAATGTAACATGACAAGATGCAAAAATTAGAAAACTTATTGAAGATAAGAATAGTACACAAAAAGTACTCTATATACATGCAACATTTATCACCTCTCCAAAAAAGCAAAAGACAAAAACTACTAAAACTTTGTGCATTAATTCCACACCACCATCCATAATATAAAAAAATACAGGAAAATATATCAAACATATGTCTACATAAACTCATAGTTGAAACGATTTTTAATTAGAATTTACTTACCTTTTTGACTAAACTTCGAATTACCAAAACCCTTTTACTTGAAAATCGGAGTGCTAAAACAAAAAATATATACAAAATAAACTTGTTATCTATGATTCCTTTGAGAAGATGGTGATCCACTTCCAGATCCATACATGTTATGTCCCATCATGATCATCATAGAAGATGGAACCCCATGACCATAAACTCCACCACCAACATTTCCATCATCTGTATGATCACTCCTTCCAATCATAGAACTCTTCTCTCCTTCCATCTCCCTATACTTATGAAGATAAATCTTGAGTGGCTCAACATAATCTTCAAATCCAAGGGTTGTCATAGCCCAAAGAAGATCATCACCGTTGATTGTCTTTCTCTTCTCTTTCTGACACTTGTCAGAAGCTTCCCCTGTTAAGAAACTTATAAACTCTGATACACACTCTTGTACTGTTTCTTTTGCTTCCTTTGAGATCTTTGCGTTTGCTGGTAAAGCTTTCTTCATGATCCTACTCACGTTTGCTATTGGAAGAAACCTGTCTTGCTCTCTGCACACTGTTTGACCTCCTCCTGACTCATTGTCTGATTCAGCCATACTTCCAATCTTAATGAAATGTTACCAACCAAACACAGTCTTATTATATATAAAAATGTGTGTGCACATTTATATATGCGATAAATAAGTTTTTATTTTTTATAAAATTTGAACATTTTATTTTTAGTCTGTATAAATAATTTTTTTAAATTTTTAGTCATCAACAAAATTTTGTTTTATTTCTTGTCTTTGTTTTTAAATTAACTAATGTATTTCTTTAGAATTTTTTAATGATGCATTTATGTTTAGGATATTATAAATACATTTAATTCATATTTATAGTTAATGAGAGATAAATTAAATATGAATTTTTAAGTGTAAAATTTATATTTAATTTATTTTTTGTAAAAAATATTTTAAATTTTTGTGAGAGAAATTTTTATAATATTCTAAACATACGTGCAAAAATCATTCCAACTTTTGAAGAGTGATATGAATTCAACTTAAAAGTAAAGATTGAACATAAAAATGGAGAAAAAAATGTGACTAGAAAGTTAAGAAATTTTTTACAATAAAATGGAAAAAAAATCATTCAATTTATAACTTTATAATTTAATTTATATACATTGTCAGTTTACGATGTCAATGAATCAAAATCGTTAAATTATTAAAAATATTTAATTTAATTGTGATTACTTCAAAAATCACTTAATATAAAATTTGGCAATAATGTAAAAATGTTGCGGTGCATGAAAATTAATCTATTTTATTTGTTATTGTGCTAACATAATAATTAAGACTATTTTACTAGTGGGTGGATGGTGAGAGAAAAAATCCATAGTGTAAATTATATAGAATGATTTTGATTAGATTATGGGTTTCCTTGGATTCATTTAGATATAACTAAACTAATTATAGTTGTTTTTTTTGTGTGCGTGTGTCTATCAACAAGTTTAAATAGTGAAATATTGGAATTGAAACATTAGGTATGGTTTGAAAATATGGAAAAATTAATGAATAAAGAAGGTTGGAATATGACGGGTGAATTATAGGAGTGGGAGAAGTGGGTAAGTAGGGTATGTATGGGTGTTGATGTTTGAGTGTGTACTCATGGGTTGGATTTGAGAATTAGGTCAATTGAGAAGGTTTGGGTTTTTTTATCCAAATAAATTTAGATTAGATACACCACACACAAAGTTAAAAAAGAAATTACAATGTGTGTTTCATTCAATCATTTTGACAAATTAAATGTGTATTCATATGAAAATTTTGATTTATAGTTTTATTTCAACGAAAGAATTTCAATTTTCAGTGTCACTCCAAACAATCTTTAATTTTTGTGAAAATATACATAAAATTAATGTTAATATTAACAAAAGATTCTAATTATAAATTTTAATCATAACTTGTATAACCACTTAAGAAATTAGCTGAAGTTGTTAGAAGTGGTTTAATTAATAAAATTTTCAAATAATGAGTACTTAAGTAGTAATTTTTAGAGTATATTATAAAATTTTATTTGTATTCATTCATTAAAAAATTATTAGCAATAATCAACTATAGTTGAATTTTGTGGTATTTTAGAAAACTAAAAAATTTTCCTCTTTAGAATGAAAATTATTCTGAAAACTCAAATTTTAATTTTTAAAAATTCAATAAAATTGTAAAATAACAGTTTTAAAAAGAAACAGCGAAATACTTTAAAAAAAATTAGAAATATGGGCAAAGAATATAATTTGAGGCCTAAAAAGTAATCTTTTTAAAAAGTCAATACTTTATTGTTTTTATGAACTAAATAAAATGAACTCATTTAAAAATGAAAGATATTTTCTCAGCCAATATAAAAATACATTCTTTTCTTTCTTAAATATGTTCATTTTGTTTAGTCTATAAAAACAATAAAATATGATCTTTTCGAAAAATATGAACTTTTCAAATATACGTTTGAATTGATCAATTTTAACGAGTAAAAAACACATTTGAATCAATTAATTTAAACAAAAATAATTTTTAAGAAAATATAGAGAGAGAAAAATGTCACTGACAAACAAACTATGTTATTTTTTTTTAGAACCGCATAGACATTTTGAGTTAAAAAAGTCAACTATATTTTAAAAAAAATTAAACCAAAAAATGATCACAAGAAAAACACACAGAAAAACAGAGTAAAATTTACAATTTCATATACATATTGGATGATAACCCTTAGTAGACATGCAAAAACAACGTCCCCCACTATGTCACCCAACATCTTTATCACCTTAATTGTGAATATTGAAGACTTTATATTTATTAATGTTAACATTATTATAGGTACAGAAATTGTAGCCAAAATTCAATTCAATAATACTACATTTTTAACACATACACACCAACATAAGTGATATTCTTCCATCCTTTGACAGTGAAATACATTGAAAGCTGATGAACACAAGAACTAAGAATATTCACCACTATATATGCTGTGTTACCAGCTCAAAACATAGCATAAAGAAAATTTACTTAATCTAATAAACTACTAAAAAAAACATAGGTACTACAAATAACTTGTCTACATAACAAAGCAAGCATTTGGGTTCTCATCACTGAATATTTCAGGTGCATAAGCATAGTCAACATAGTATTTTGATGGCCAATATTCACTACGCTTGATGTCAGTTTTATTATCATCTTCTTCTACATTGTTTTCTTCACCTTCTTTTTTCTCATCTTCTCCTCCTTCTTCTTTTTTCTCTTCCTTTTTCTCCTCTTCTTTCTTCTCTTCTTCCTTCTTTTCTTCCTCCTTCACAATAGAAGCTTGCTTTTTTGTCCTCTTGTTCACTTCATCAACAAGCTTTTCTGGCTCAATCACACCTTTTACTATGGCTTGGTCATTTACCAAATCTGTTTCCACCGATTCTACTCCTACATATATGTTATTGTTAACACATATTAGTATGTCATATTATATATACATTTACACTTGGTAGTTACTTTGTTACACAAGTTTGTTTTGATGTACTAGTTACTTAGTTGTTCTCTTTGGCTACATAAGTCTTACTCCCTTTAGTCTCAAAAAAATCATTGCAATTGACCATTTTACCCAAGTTAAGAAAAGATAAAAAATAAATGAAAAAGAACACGATTTTACCAAACTACACATATCAACTATCGGTTTATTTTTATTATCATAAATCCAAAGTAGAGAATAATAACTTTGGAATGATGCACACAATATTAAATAGAGGGTACAATTGAAAAATAAACATTTAAAGTTACATTGAAAGCTAAAGCGATCATTATTTTGAGATAGAGTGAGTATTATAACTTTTGATGTAATCATCATTCTCATTATCAATTCAATTTTCATATTATATTTTTCTCTCACTAATAGTTTCTATCAAGAATAGTATACGTAATATGTCATACAAAATTAATTTTCATACATTATGAATCACAATCATTCATACGTGTAACTTTTTAAAAACAGTTATGGTTAAAGTCTAACGTTTTTAATAATATGATAATTGTGATTGATTGATAGAGTAGAAAATACTTATATTTGAAGATGAAATGTAAATTAAAGTATTGAAGTAAGATTCAATAAATTTCAAAATCCAAGATGGATGAAGACAAAAAAAACCAGTTGAGTGGTTGATACAATTATGAACGTGTTTGTTGTGTGTGCTGTGCAGCACTAGTGAGAAGACAATTTACAAGAGCAAATGAATAGCAAAAAGAGGGAAAGAGAATGAATCTTTATATATATATATATATATATATATATATATATATATATATATATATATATTACCTTTTATCTTACGGATTCTCTTCTGTATAACTTGAGCACATGCTTCACAATGCATTCGAATTTTCAGAATTATTGTTACCACTGGAGGAGCCTGAAAAATAATTGAAACAAACCATTAGACAGTTAATTTCACATATAGCATAAGTAAGCTCAATTTAATTAGAAGACTAACTACTTTTAACTCTTTAAGTCTTAACATAAGTTCTTTTGGAGTATTCAACCGTGTCTATTGGTGTGTGTGTGTTTTTTTTAAGTTGTCTATTAGATTATTGTTGATTGGTTCATAAGTTGAAGTAATTTTAGCTCAATTTTTTCATCATTAATATGCTAATTAATTTTAAAGTAGTCTTACTAGTTTCAATATTCACAACCCAGATATGGGCCATGTCTCATGTGGATGTGGGGTTTCTATATGTACAAAAAATATCAGTTATCAGCAAAGGAGTAGTCTCCTAGAGACAGCAATCTTCCCCTGCTCATCTCATCCTCATCCAATGCATAATGGATAAGAACGGAATCCAGATTGCATTTAATCAATACTGCATGCAGTCCTATGGTTAGGACTATTAAGATTACACGTATTTTTAAATTTAATAATAATATAAAGTTTATTTGAACTATAGATCGTCTGAAATTAATCAAACGGTTTTTGAGTCCATATTACAAGACTTCGTACAGTATTAACGACATGTAATCCAAATTCGAACAACAGTACTTGTTATTTTAACTTTCAAAATATATTTTATGGACACCTACTTTTTTGCATTAATACGACACTTGGTTAATCATGTATAAAAATGTGATTTATCATGTAGTATAACCAACCACAATTTTAACTATAATTTAAATTAATCACTAATTCAATTGAATTAATTATATTTAATCACATTTTTACACATGATTAATCAAATATTGTGTATATGTAATACAATAGGGTTGATATGTGATTAATGTTTAACTTTTAACTCATGTCACATGGTATTATTATATTATTACTATGTTTTATTTATAAAAAAAAATTCTGAATTCCCTGTTACCTGATTTCGATGTGTTTATGTTTAACTTATATATTGGAGTGTTTTATCATTTATCAACCCCTGAATTTTAGTACATTACAGGGTAGGCAGAGTAAAAAAAAGTAAGAGTTGAGTATATAATAATAGAGTGAGTCCGTGAGTGTGATCCCATTTCAAGTTGTGAAAAGGGTATGGGCCCATACCCCTCTTATTTGTCACAGTCTTTGCCCTCGTTACATGTGCCTTTATGGTAGGGGCATTCTTTTCCTCATTTTGTTTCGTTACTTTCATGCTTGTAGTACTATTAGTAATTTAGTAATAGTGTGTATGGTATCCATACATTGTGGAAAATACACCAACAACAAACCAAAAGGGAAACACTTGTGCAATTTGGAAATTCTATCCATTCAAACTATTTCATTCATGCATGTTATTTGGTCATGTGTATAGGTACAATCCCCCATTACTAGGAACTTCATTTAGTCATGATAGAGAAGATTAATTATTTAATTATTATTACCTCATCCTTTTTCTCCTCAGGTTGTGGTGGTTTGATTTCTTCTTCTTTTTTATCCTCTGGAGGTTTAGGCAAAGGTGAAATAAGCTCCACTTTTTTACCACTTTTCTTTTGTAGTCTTTCAAGCACCTTTATGGGGTCTGCTGCCTTTCCTTTCACTACCACTTTGCTGCCCTTGCTATCTGCAGTCACCTCCTCCACTCCTGACACACACAAAAATTAATTTAATTTAAATGAAAAGAAAATGTTAATTAATACTTTTTCACCCACCTATACCTTTATTTAACATAATTGCAATAATAATAATTAACTTTTGTCACTATCTGAATGAACATGTGTAAAATTACCTACCTGTAAAATTTTAGAATTTTATATAGTGACAAATTATTTCACCTAGTATGATGTGAAATTCAAAATCAATCATGGATTGTAGATCCCTCTAACAAGGAAGAAAAGGAGGGAAAAAAGACAACAAAAGTACTAGCATACACTAAATCATAAAAACTGGCAGTATTAATGTGTAACATTAAGTTATTAGCTATCCTTGGCTAATTAAATTAAAATAATCTAAATTCAATACATTGCAGCAGAAAACTTCTTTTATTAATTTGATAAAATTACTTGGTTAAATAAATTCATGTAAAATAATGTCTTGAAACTTTAAAGCAAAATTATTATTGTATTAATTAAAGTGACTATTTTACAACTACCTTTAAAAATTTGAGTTTTATTTTTTAAAAGTTATAAATTATTTATTACCTTCAAATCCTTTCAATGCTTTAGCAACTTTCCTTGCACAAGCTTCACAATGCATGTCAACCTTGAGTACAATCTCTGGAGGTTCTTCTTCATCTTTCTTTTCCTCCTTTTTCTCTTCTTCCTTCTTTTCCACTTTGGTTTCTTCTTTCTTTTCTTCTTCCTTGTTCTCCTTTCAACACCAAAACAAAACATTCAAGTCCAAATAGCTTGCAAATACCAACTATAAAATATTCATTCATGGACTATAGTATAAAACATTAGGATATAATGATACTCGAAATCTAAAGAATAAGCATAGATGTTAGAAATATAAAAAAAATAAATAAATAAATAGACAAGAAATTGTGTAAGATAACTCTTACTTCACTCATTTTGCTTAGAAATTTTGGTGGCAACAGCAAAGTGTAATAAACTATTAATTGATATAGATGAATGAATATCCAATATTTGTGTATGTTTATCTAATGGGTGAATGAGGGAGAAGAACATTAAATTAAGGTGGAAAATTTGAAAATATATGAGGTGGGCCGTTTACGAAGAATAGACATAGGAAGGACCATGGATGAGTCAGCATGTCATAAGCCACCTTTCATTTTCTTGTGTTAATGCCCTCTAACTTTGGGCCGTAGTAAAGATACTAGTACTATTGTTCCTAATTGTCATAATGTTGTACCAACACTAGTACCATGGTCGTCATATATATATTTTTAGAAATTTTTATATATATCATTTTAAATTTTAATACTTGCAAATTATTTTAGTCATTGTAAAATTTATTTATATATAAATTGGTTTCCGTAATTTTCTACATAAATCAACTCTAATAAGAACAAATTTTATAGAGTCAAATAAAACAATAAATACTAAAAATAAAATAAAATAAAATATATTTATAAAGATGAAAAATAATTTTTAAACAAAGATTAAAAACAAAAGGCAGAATATTATTATTTTTTACTCAAAAAATAGTATGTTTTCACGATGAAATGCATATTTAAACTTTTCTATAATATCAATCGAGTATATAGAGTTCTTTTATAAAGGACAGACATAAAAGATTAAATATAAAAATTAAGTAACAAAAACATTTTCTTTGTATTTATCTCAATTCTCCAAGACAAGGATCTCGACTCATACCGAATTTCTACTACTAAAAAACCATTATGAAATGTCTAAAATATATATTATTTATGAAAATAATTTCTAACGTTTGAATTTTTATTTTATTTTATCAAAACAAAATTTTAAGGTAATTAAAAAGACGATGTTCCAATTTAAGATAAACAAGATTTTTGAGTTTATTAGACATTTTTTCAGCTTCAATGACACTAATTAAAATCGAATTCACAACATAATTAAAATTTGATAAGACTATTATTACATATTAAAATTTTAATTTTAATTAATTATACTTTTAATTTTTAATAGTATTGCTAAATTCATAATAAAATACTATAATTTTATCGATTTTACTGTGAAACTAGATATATGCCATGTGATAACTAATGTGACATTATTTTTATATAATTAACGTGACATCTTTACATGTTGCTTGCTACATGTGGTGTGGCAGATAACATGAAAAAATAACACCTTTAAAAATAATGCAATGTTTTTGCTAACAATTTTTTTTCTCTCTCTACCATCTTCTATCTCTCTCTTTATTCTCTCTATATATAATCATAAAAGATATAGTAAATTTTATGTTATTTTATTTGTCATTTGTATTGTGCGACAAAAAAATTATTTATTAACCTAAAAGTTTATCTTATTATAATGTATTTGTTCAGTATCTATTTTTTTACTAATAAATAGTGGTAATCTCTCACTTTTACTTCTGTTTTTTTTTTTGTAGTTTAACTTTTTTTTCATTTAAGAGAAGTGATTTATGATCAATTTTTAATCAGAATTCACTACTCCAACCATTTTAACTTGAAGGTTGACTAGATAAATTTTACTGAATATACTCTGAAATATCTAATTAAGGCTTATTGAGTTTATAGCTCTAGAATCTAATTATTGAATAGTTTATCCATTTAAAATTAAATTACGGATTAATTGTTTGATAAAAAAATTGCTAAAACTTGGTAACCTTTGTTGTCTGGACATAAATTAAAAGGAAACTGGTATGTCTACTTAAGTTTATAAATTACTAAAAAAAATTCGCTGTTTATAGTGGAGATTATTTAGAAGTTTGAAAAAAGATCCCACAAATTGAGTTAGAAAATGACCTATGTCTATACACTATAGTTCAACTATAGGGGTTCAAAACTTCCTCAAATAAACATCCCAACTTCGTTTCCCTCTCTTATTTTATTTCACTTTCTCTTTTACCCCCCACCACCCTCCTAAAATTCCAATTCATGAGAGAGTTGTATATACAATAATACAAAAACATTTGCCAAAAAACAAGTATATACAAAAATTAATGCAAAAGTTTTGCCCTTTCTTCAAATCTTCGGCCACTTGAAAATGGTAACCCCAACACAGGTATGGGCCAAGTTTTATGACGTTGAAAGACTGTTTTAGGTCTAACACACTTTCTGGGCCAAGTTATCCTTTAAAGCCCACCTTTGAATAGCTTACCATTTTTGTTTTCCAACTTAATAGAAATGCTTCGACCAACCAACAAGGGTTGAATGATGAATTCTCACTGAGAGATATATCTGAAGGTGCAAACACGAGAAGGGGGGTTGAATTGTGTTTGACTTAACTTAAATACTTTTCCTGTTTTAATACTTTTAAAACAAAACTTGATGTATAATTAAAACAGAGTTAGCAGCGGATAAAAATAAAAATAACAACTCACAGATTTTATACTGGTTCACCGTTAACGAGGCTACGTCCAGTCCCTTCGCCTTGAAGGATTTCACTAATTCAATCTTGAATTACAACCTTGCTACTGACCCTCCAAGTCAGTCTTCTCAATAGTCTAACAATCCTAGACTTCTTGAGGAAAACAACCTTGTCTTCAGCCAATCTGACAACCCCAGATTGTAGAAGAATTCACAACACTATGAATCTAATTGCTAAGTACCTTGCTACCCTTTCTGAATCCCTCAGTTTGTAGACTCTATTTCAACAACTTAGATACAACCCTATCTAATTGCCAAGTACCCTGCTACCTCTACTGACTCCCTCAGATTGTAGACTCTACTTCAACAACTTAAATTTGCCACAGTGGAAAGAAAATAACACGAGTACTTGCTTCTTGAAAGCTAAAACTCACAATTGACTTCTATGAAAATTTGGGTGTTTGTTGCTTTGGAAGTGTATGACTCTTTTGTGATTTTTCGATGCTTTATTCTTTAGCATTAAGTCTCTATTTATAGTTGAACTTTAGAACTTCACTGATGCTTTACTTCTGCAGTATATTTAGATTAATCTGTTTTGAAAATATTCTGGAGTATTTTGCTCAGATTTTGTTTTGAGCCTTTTGCTCACTGATCTGTTTTGAGCATTTTGCTCAGCTTCTGTTTTGAGCGTTTTTCTCAAATTCTTTAATTCTCATGATCAAATCTGCACCATTGGATCTTAATGCGATAGTCCACATCTGGACCAGCCTATTTCATATTTTGTGATCCTCTGATTTCGGCCATTCCTGGACCACACTTCCTAACCCTCTGATTTCGGCCACAACTGGGCCATGGTCTGATTTTCTGATCTGGACCATCACTGGACCAAATAATTATTTCTGAACCATTGATCTGGAAATTTTTACTCTGATCTGGACAAATTCTGGACTTTGGTCTGGAACAAACTGAAATTAACTTGAACAAAAAATATTTCAGTCTCGACATTTTACCTTTAATTTTGAACCAGGTCTGGATTGATTCTGGAACTCATTTCTTTTGGTCTGGACTTAGTTCCATGCCCTGAATCATGCTATCTCATGATCTGGGCCAAATCTGAATTGATCCTCTTGTTCTGGACTCATAAACATACATTTTGGTCAAGTCTGGAACAAGTCTAGACTGTGTAATTTTTCACTGTCAGACCATCTTCTGGTCAGAATAACTTCTGGAATAAAATTGATATTCGACTCCTGTTTGTCTGGAACAACTCTCCTTCTGGCAGGCTTTCCAATGATATGATCCATGTTTCATTATGATTTTTTATTCCTTCCGTTCTGGGCCACCAAACATATCCTCTTGTGATGTTTTGACATCCTGGAACATCTTCTGGAAATTTCAGAATTCATTTTCCTTTGATCTCTGCTTCTGTTTCCTTCAGTTTCTGGGGCATTTAACTTAATAATTCAAAGTACAAAATAAGTTTACATTGAGTACATTTGTAAGTATCAAAATCCTAAGTACTTAGAACCAACTTGGTTCCAACAATATCTCATATTTAATGTCTGATGCGCCTCAAATACGTACCCACTAAAAAATAATTTAATTACTCTAAAAATTTATCAATTGAAAAATATATAATTAGATTCATGAATTTGTTAATAATTAGTAGTTAAAATTTAGAACTAAACAGTTTTAAATTAGGCCTATGAAATTTTAAATATTTATAACTAACCGTCTAAATTTGTAAATAATTTATAATTTGTTGGTTTAGATATACAATAAGAGTGTTAGTAGTTAGTATTACAATGGAAGTAGCATCTCTTCACGTGGAGACTTATAGAGTTAGTGGCACATGAAATTGGGATCTTTTCATGGCATATTTGTTGGTGATTATATGAATGTGTCGTCATTTTTGGTGAGGAAGGCTTTCAACTCCTCTTCTTGTTCGACCAGTAGCTTTATGCCGATTTTTCATTTCTTTGTTAGTCGTCCTTGAATTTAGACCTTTTTCATTTCCCAACCGATTAGGGTCTTTCCTCATCCCTTCTTTCGCTAAATAATCGGAGGTCAAGGACGAAGAAATGTCAATCTTGGCCTAATGTCTTTTTCTTCTGGTGATTCTCTTCAAATTCAAACTATCTATAAGTATAACACTTTCGACCAAGGGTATGGTTGCCCTTGATAATGTCTACCTTGTCTTCGTTGATTGGGTACTTGATTCAAAGATGTGGGTATGACACAATAACTCCCATGGCATTTAACACAAGTCATACGATTGTCGTATTGTAGGAAGAATGAGCGTTGACGATCATATAAGTAAGCCTTATAGTTTTAATGTTTTTTCCTTCACCAATCATCATTCATAAATCAAAGTATCATCGACTTCAACATGTTCTCCTGAAAAACAATAGAGTTCTCGATTCTTTCAGCAGTTCCCTCTTCACTCTCATTTCTTGAACCATTGCCAATACATGACATTGGTAAAACTACCTTTGTTGACCCAAACTCATTTTATGCTAAACCTTCAAGTGGTGACAACTATTGCTACTAGTTCGTCCTCATGGGGTTGGACGCCTGGGAAATATGCACCAACGAATGAAATATTTGGGCGTCACATAGAGAGTAAATTAAGCGAATGTACCTTTTTCATGCATTGCATGAGGTTCAACCTATAGAAAATTCACTTGTGATACACTTGACGATGTTAGTGGCTATCTCATGTTTGTCTTAATATGACTATTTTTTTGTCTCTTCCTTGCGATACAATTTTAGCATAGAACGACTTCATAGAGTGGTTCGTTAAGTCTTCAAAACTATTGATTGGCTGGCTATGGAGTTTGGTGAGCCATTTGAGAGCTACTTCTTTTAGGGTTATGGGAGAATATTTTGCAGCTTATTTTGTTGTTGTCGTCGTCGTCGTTGATGAACATTTGGGTTTAAGACGCTGCCACATGATTGTTGGGGTCACTACATCCATCGAACAACTCGATCACTAGTTCTCGAAATCGTTGTGGGACGACCACCCTTTGTATTGCCTTTGAGAATGGTTGGAACCACAAAGGGTGAGTCACATTGGTTCAATGTTGCTGCCATTTTGGAGCTCTCCCAGTTGCAATTTCGAGGCAACTCTCGCATTCTTCCACTGCTTGCTTGCACAACAATTGTTCTTTGTTGTGTCGTCATTGTTCCCTGTTTCGTTGATATAAGTTGTAGATGACTTCCACCATTTCTTCTAGTCTTTCATATTCTTTGTTATCCAGCTTTGACATGGGTTGTCCAACTTGGCTTCTTGTGTGTATCATTGTCTTGTTGCTATCTTTTGGTAAGGCATAGAGAAAAATGTTTTAACTGTGTTTTAATACTCACAAATTAAAATAATGTTACATCTGTTTAATTTATCTAAGAATATATTTTTTTATTAATTTTTATTACAATGAGTTTTGAGACAAATAACTTATAAGACTTATGTCCTAACAACTGAAATATTAAAAAGATCTGATATCTAGTTAATTTAATATTTATTTATTGTGAATGTTTTTAAGAAAAAGTAAAATGAAATTGAAATTATAAATAAAACAATTTTTTTTACAATGATAAATAAATAAAAAATTAAAAGTGAATGAGTGGGTTTGAGTTGAACACCCAACTCATTATGTTTTAATAATACTAAAATGAATACAAATAAGTAAACATATCATTTTTTGTAAAAATAAATAAATAAACATATATGATTAAATAAAAAAAACCAAATGAAAAAGGAAATCCTAAAATGGACATAGAAGGAGTGGGCGGCTGCAAACAAATTCACAGAGAGAAAAAAGTGAGTTTCATTGTTAAGAGAGAGAGAAAGAGAACAAACAGACAAAAATGACCCTAAAAGGGAGTTGCACGAGGTGGTGGTTCGTCGGAGATCGAAGTCGACAGAGGTGGTTGGGTGGACGCTTTGAGAGTAGCGCTCGCAGTGGTGGTTCGCTGAAGGTCGAAGTTGACGGAAGTGGCTGGGTGGACGTTGTGACGGCAGCACTCGCGAGTGGCCGACAATGGAAACATATGTCGATTTGATTGTGGTTTCGTAGGGGATTTGCAAAGGATGATGAAGGTGGTGATGTGTGTGACTCATGCTCTCTCTAACTCTCTACACTTTTTCTATATTCTACTACCTTATTTTTCCTTTTCTATGGTTTCTTTTTTCATCTCTCAAACATTTTTCTCTTTATATTTTTTGTTATTGTTTTGATGGTAGTAGAAAGACGATTTGTATGATTGAGGTTGTTGAAGGCCAGAAGATATAAATGTGTTGGTGTGATTTAGCCTAATTTCTTATTGATTTTAGATTTCTCAGTTGTTATTTTTTACATCTTTTTTTTCATGTCTTTGGTGTCATCTTTAAAAATAATATATATTTTTCTTGATTTAATTTTTTATTCTCAATTTATATGCTACAAGGATGAAACGTTATGTGAGATAAATTGAGTTATGGTTTTTCTATTGTTTTGTAGAAATTATGGAATGGTAAGTGAAGGATTGGACTTCAACTTTTGGATGGAGATCAAATTTGGTGAATATGCCAAAGGAAGGAAAGATGGAAGTTGAAAATGTGGAGGAGAGAGGCTGTAGGGTCTTTATGTTTTTACCAAAAATATTATTTTTATTTATTTGTTAGTTATTGTTATTTTTTGTTTTGTTTTGTTTATTTATTTATTTATTTATTTATTTTTATGATGTAAATTAGACACTTTGTTAAAGCATCAATGAGAATATGAGCTTAATTATTGGACTAGATTTATAAGTTTCATTTTGATTTTTTTGGAATTTTTTCAGGACAATAAAATGTGATCTTACATATATAAAATTAAACATATTATTATGATTAATTATTTTTTAGAATTTTTTAATTGATCGGAATAAAATTAAAGTACCACAGTGAGTATAGAGTAAAAGAATGGTTCCACTATTATTGCTCAATGACAACATATTACACCAGGTTTTTTCTTGAGGTAATTTAAAGTGAATCATTTTCTAGAGATTATTCTCCCCTTTGTATAATCTTTCAATTCAATTATCTTCGTTTGAAGGTGTTAGGACAAATTCCAAAGAATAAATATACAAGTCCTTAGATAGTATATTCGTCAACTGCTATATTGAGCTAGATGCGCTAGACTTCAAGAGAGATGCTCTATAGATTATACTAATAGTCTTCTTTCGATCAAATGTCTTTTATGAATTTGGATCATCTCCTTTAATCCCCTCGATCACTCTCTCCTTCTTTCTATATATGTGTTAATTTTATCATCTCTTAATTATTTTGTTATTTTTCAATAAAAAGAGAGTAAAATTTAGAAAAAGATAAAAGAGAATGAGATAATAACAGAAGAGAGTTGAAGTAGAAAATTCAAATCCATCTTCTTATATCTATTTTGGTGTCACTGTATATTCTGGCATCTTCCTCTGTGATCTAAAGCTTTTTTATTTTGAGAAAATATACTAACCTAATCTAAAATCTCATTTCTTAATGATTGAAACCGCGTTTACACTTTTCACAGAAGTTACTATTTGCACACAAGAGACAACCGACCGACGCATTCGGTTAAAACCATGATGGATGTCTAAGCTTTCACTACCTATCTACCTCAAAGAAATAGGAGTATGTGAACACTCTCTGGACCCCACAAATTTGGACCACTCTCCAACACCCACCCCATCTGCAACTAATTCATTATAATGCCATATAATTCTACCCTCTTAATAATTTAATTAAATTATCTGAAGGTTGGTCTATGTTTCATTACTACTTCTCATGTGCTACCAAATTATAGGATCTGGCATCATTGCCACGTGTACGGTCGGCATGTGGTGGTGCATGACCATTATTGCACATAACCAAACTCATCTAACAAACATTAAAAAATTAACAGCAGTGTTATTTGGTACTAAAAATTTGTACAAGAAAACGAATAACACACAAATATATAGGGTTTTAACTAATTAGTAGTTGAATGATCATCTAAGAGAGAGACCGAGTAGTTATAATTTATAAATGTATATATTGTTATATAATATATATTTTTTTATAAATATTTTTTATAAGGGATTTATATGATATATTAAAAAATTAATATGTTTTAGTATTATTAAAATTAAACCTTTAATAGTTGAATGACATATTTTTTATATATATATATATATATCAAAATCTTAATTTAATCAATTTTAATGGATATTATAGTAATACATACGTAAATAAATTAAAGAAAATTATTAATAAAAAATTTATAATACTAACAAGCACTCTATTTTTGAACTTGTATTTTTTTTTTCATGACAATTCATATTTCCCAAAAATTAATGCTTGATTATGTCCTACTCTAATGTAATCATGGTAAGTATTTTTTAACACAAAATTGGCATTTAATCAATTACTATTAATAGGGATGCATGAACTTGCATTGAGTCAATAAGGATGGGCTTGTAAATCAAAAACACCACATGCTGTGTGCTGAGAGAGCTGATTTAAATTGGAAAGCCATCAATATTATTAACAACATAGTCGACATACACCCTTTCAGTTCCAGCAAAAACTTCACTCTCCAACTCTATGTAACAATAAATTCAACCTTAGTCCCTTTGTGTTGTTGCTCTGCATTCTCTATCATTTTTATTTGATCCTCAGATCTGATCTCTGTTCCACAAACTATGGCTGAAAAGGTAAAGTGGATTTCAATTCCCACCAAAATTATCATTCTTTTCTGATTTCCAAAAACAAACACATAATTATTATAAGATTGTTTTTTTAATTTTTTTTGTTACAAAAATAAAATTGTGATCTTTATTTCATTTTTAGTGTTTTTCTGCTTGAAATTTGTGTATCATAACCATATGATGTCATTTTTTATTAAAAAATAATAATTTTATTTCATCATGGTCCTATAATTTTAATTGGTGGTTTTCGTTCAGGTGACTTTTATGAAGCTAAAGGTTGATCTTGAGTGTGATAAATGCTACAAGAAGGTTAAGAAACTTCTCAGCAAGTACCCTCGTGAGTTCATCACCACTGCTTTTTTTTTTATCTAACACATAATACACATGTTATTAAAATAAAATAATATGCATATAAGTTATTTATTTATTTAGTACTTTATTAGAATTTGTGACACTAAAAATTGAAAAATTGCATGCATTTTGATTTACAAAAATAGAAACTATAAAGGGCATCAATTTGAGTTTTTTATTTTTTTTTTGGTATTGAAATTTTTGTGAACAAGAGAAATTCGAGACCAGAAGTACGATGAGAAAGCAAACATTGTGGCAATCATGGTGGTATGTTGTAGCCCTGAGAAGATTAGGGACAAGCTTTGTTGCAAAGGTGGAGGTTCTATCAAGAGCATTGAAATAGTTGAACCACCAAAGCCCAAACCAGCTGAGCCCGAGAAGAAAAAGGAAGCCGATAAGCCCAAGCCCGCTGAGCCCGAGAAGAAACAGGAAGGGGGAGAGAAACCCAAGCCTGCTAAAGAGCCTGAGAAGCCCAAACCAGCTGAGCCCGAAAAGAAGAAAGAGGCGGATAAGCCTAAGGATGCAGAGAAGCCCAAACCCGATAGTGATAAGCCCAAAGAAAAACCCGCATCTAATCCAGTCCCAATGATCCCACAAATGCCACCACCGGTGGCGGTTCCAGTTGGGATGTGTCTTGCTCCACCACCATACTACGAGGGTAGGCCTCTTATGCCATACCCTAATCAGTATGGTGGACCAGTGCTATGTTACGATGGTTACTATGCAAGGCCCGTTTATGATAGCTATGGTGGAGGAGGGCCTTGTTATGCGAGCCGTTGTGATCAATATCTCAGCGAAGAAAACGCAACAGGATGTGCAATTATGTGAATCTTCACATTAGAAGAAACGTTTCTTTGTTTTTATTTACTAAAGTTATTATTAAAATTCATATGTTTCATAGAGAGATATAGAAAAAAAGGAGCAGGTGAAAAAACGAAAAGTTATTTGGTGGTTTAAAACGTCAATGATGTATACTATTTCGTTCATCTATTCATAATTTGATAATAAACTTGCAATCTAATTTGAAAAGTGATATATTTGCCTTTTTAAATTGATTTTTTTGAAAGCGTTGACTTTCTAACCACCGTCACCCATCTGCACTTTTTTAGATCAGTGTCGTCATAAGGAATTAAGGATTCTCATAATATGGATTAGTTATAAAAAAAAATCAATTTTCTAAAACGTTATTTGACCTATTAAGATTAATTTAACAACAATGTCTAATATGTTTGGTTTTACATTTTTGAAAGTGTTAAAATTTATTGAAAGTCTAAAATTGATTTAGATATATTTTATTATTATTATATACGTAGGATTAACTTTGCCTCAATAAATGATTCTAATTTTAAATTAGAATTTCAAGTTTTAGTACATAGAATTTATTTTTAGCTTAAAATTTATCATTTAACTTATTTTTATTAATGTATCTAATATAAATTACTTTATCTTTAACTAATTCACTTTTAGCCCAAAATAATTTTGCAAAACTAGTTCATTCAAAATTTGTCGCTGCAGAACTAAACACATATTTAATTATATTGTTAAAAGATCAAATAAAAAATAAATAAATAAATTCAAAAGACCTAACTGAAAAATTGGCTAAAATTAATTGAGTAAATATGTGAGAGTCTCATACAACCACAAATAAGTCGGTCACAACACTTTCTGGTGGTCAAAACAGTCACATTGTCCAGTTTTTTGTTACCATTTATGAGAGCTTTAACCGAAAATTTGTGACAGAAAAGACAACCACAACACTTCTACGGTACATGCGGCCACAAAAGGATAAAAGTGTTTTGAAAAGAAAAAAAAACACAATTTGTGTCCGCTTAGGCCGCCACAAACTGCGTCGTCAAACCCAAAAAAATCTCATTTGTAGCATTTTTGCCGCGACAAATGAGTAATGTAAGACCCTTAAATTTAAAATTAAATTCAGATTTAATTTTAAGTGTATTTTGAGAATATTTGTAAAATATTCAATATATATATATGTTTTGTGTAAATATATATATATATATATATGTATTTGTGTTGGAGGTGGAATTAAAATTATTGGATAATGGATGAATTAATTTAATTTTGAGTAATTAAATTATCGGGCCGTTAATTAAGATATTCTCTGCTAATTTCGATGAAACGGGTTAAGTGCTGGAGGATCAAAAGATATTTTAATACAAGTGTTGGGTGAGGTGGCGTAGATATTTATTAAGAAAGAAACAAATTCTTCTCTCCTCTGACTGTGTCAGTTTGCATTTATGAAGATATTTAAGTGAGAAGCTTTTTCTTCTTTCCTCTATGCGCCAGTTTCTGCTTTAGTATTTTCTTCTTCTTTTGATATTTCTGAGTGTTGGTGAAGAAAAACAGTTTACTCAAAAGCCATTTTCTTGAAAATCTGAGTGTCGAATCAGAAAGTTTCGAGTACGAAAGTCATTCCTCTGATCGTTACGGAGCTGAAGAACTAACTTTCGTAGCGGTGAACGCGAAACGAGAGTATCATCGACTTTTGTCGCAGAAGCGTACGAGTTAAGGGAACGTAACTAAGGTAAGGGCACCTTCCAACTTTCTAGATTTGCATTTAGGGCTGTAAATGCATGTGTGATGAATGATTATTGGTTTATGTTTGTGAAAAACATTGTATTCTATTTTGGAAATCAAACTGTGTTGATGTTCTTGCTGTTTCCAGTGAAGGAACTGATTGTGTTGATGAAATCATTATGTTGTGTTTTTGAATGATGATTTGGTTGGTGTTGTATTGGAGATGATCCAAATGCTTGAGTTAGTTTGTGTGGGACTGTTTTGTGATTGACTTTCTGGTGTTGATGATGGTTTCAAAAGAAAAGGGATTTAAAATGGTGGAAGTGTTATTTCTGAAAAATCTGTTGTTGTTGTTTAATGAAAATGTTCTGAGTTTTGAGGTTTCTAAAGAAGGGTAATTATGATTCTGGTGTTAGGTTGGTTTTTCAAAAGAAAACAGTTTGAAATGTGTTGAAGTCTTAGGAAAATTTTTACTGTTTTCGAAGGTGTATTCGAATACAACATGAGTGTATTCGAATACAACCTGTCAAACTTCTATTTTACTCAAGTTTTCAAACTTGTATTCGACTACGAGCCCCTGTAGTCGAATACAGAGGAAGGATTTATGTTTTCTGATTCTGTTTTGCTTCTGATGATTCTGATAATCATCATGTTTTCTGCTTCTGGTGATTCTGGCATGAATCATTCTGTGTTTCTTCTGATCAATTCTGGATGAAGTCTGGGTTATTCAAAATTCGACTGTCATGCCATGTTCTGGTCAAATTATCTCCTGGATTTCTTCTTGCTTTTGACAACTTATGGCCTGGAACAACTCTACACATGGTAGGCTTCACATTAGTATGGTCCAAAGAATCTTCTGATATTTATTCCCTCTGATATAGTCCATCAAAGATATCTTCTGGTCACTTCTGGACAAGTCTGGACTGTGTTGAAATTACACTGCCAGGCTATGTTCTGATCAGTATAACTTCTTGATTGCTTCTGATATTTGAATCATTGAATCATTCTTGTTTGGAGCAATTCATATTATGGCAGGCTTCCCTCTGGTGTTTTCCAGATGTTCTTCTGATTTTGTTTCTGTTTGATATAAGCCTCCAAAGTTATCTTCTGGTCGGTTTTGGACATTCTGGTTTATCTTCTGATAATTCCAGAAATGCATCTTCTGTAAATTCAGAATGTATCCTCTGATACATTCACCTTCTGATGGTTTTTACTGTAGTAATTCAAGTTCAAAATAAGATTTCATCAAGTGTATTTGTACACATCAAAATCCAGATTATTTAGAACCAACTTGGTTCCAACATCATTCTGTGTTGTTTTTGATGATTCTGGTATGAATCATGCTGTTGTTTCTGCTTCTGATGATTCTGGTATGAATCATTCTGTTGTTTCTGCTTCTGATGATTCTGGTGTGAATCATTCTGTTTTGCTTCTGATGATCCTCATTCTGGTTCGGTTTCTGATGTTCTGAGGCTGATTATTCTGGTTCTGTTTTTGGCTTATGTATTCGAATACAGATGTATTCGAATACAGAGAAGCTGTATTCGAATACAGATTCGTAAATTCCAGAAAATTCAGTTTTTAACACTGTGTTTGAAATTTTCAAGAGGTTGGGAAAACATTTCAAATGTTGATGATTACTTGGCTGTTTGGTCATGTTTGTGATGATGATAATTTTGACTGTGCTGAGTTATTTTAAATATGATTGAAAGGCATGAATTTCCTGATTTTGCATATTGTTTCCAGATAAGTGAAACACTGCATATTCATGCATTGCATAGTCAAGTGGTACCCGCGATGGGCCACAGAGTAATGCGCAACCACGTGTTGATCTGTTGAGCGATTGCACGAGTGCTGGACTGTTGAGCGTCTGCACTAGGTACTGATCTGTTGAGCGATTGTACATTGGTATATAAGTGCTGGTCTGTTGAGCGACTGCACTGGTACTGGACTGTTGAGCGTCTGTACCCTGAAATGCGCAGCCACGTGCTGATCTGTTGAGCGATTGCACGAGTGCTGGTCTGTTGAGCGACTGCACTAGGTACTGATCTGTTGAGCGATTGTACCTTGGTTTATGTCAAACGTGCTGGTCTGTTGAGCGACTGCACGAGTGCTGGACTGTTGAGCGTCTGCACTGGTGCTAATCTGTTGAGCGATTGCACCCTGGTCTTGAGGGCCGTTAAATTGTGCTGGTCTGTTGAGCGACTGCACTTTGGTAATTCCAAGAAAATTATATATATGAGCATATACATATTGCATTGGGTGATTGACCGGTGGGTCACGTTTTGGGTATGTGATGTTTGAAAATTGTGTGTGTAAGTACTTTATAGATTCTGGAATTTCTGATGAATTGGTGTGACTGCTGATTTGATGTTTGTGCTTACAACATAATTTTCATATTTATTTGGTTGCTGTTTTGAAAAGTACGAATGTCATGTATTTCAAAATTGAGCATCCTTATTTATCATCATTGTTATATGATATGACATGAATATGTTTGTGATTGCTGATATAAATGCTATGTGGTAATTGTTAATTTCGGTTGGTGACCCTTTACAATTATTGTGGAAAATTGGGCTTTGCCCTCAGATGTGAATCAAACCCGTACCCCCGACGGTCACACTAACGACAGGGAACGTCGTTAATGTTCCTTGATCTTTACATTGTGGGCTACGTAAAGGGATGGACAGCCGGGTGATGATAAGACTTGTGGATGAGGCGGTGGAGACCGTGCTACCATAGCTTAGTGTATGATCAGAGTAGACTTATGTATAGGATTTTGAGCTCAGTGGTTGTAAATATTTATTTTGGGAATTATTGTAAAACTTTTCCGCACTCTAATGAATATTTTGGTGGATTGAGAATCCAGTTTGATGTATCTTTATTTTAGCATATTATAAAGATCAATTTCTCCCAAATATCTCATTCGATTTAATGGTGATGTTGTTCTAATTACCTTACTATTTCTGATTACGAAGTCGAATGATATTTAATTTGAATTGATTTTAATTTCCTTGAAACCTAATTCTGAAAACTCTTTTTTTTATGTATTCGTTTTTTAAAAAAAATACACTCGCGCTGTGTTTTAAACTCGGGGTGTTACAAGTAACTTTATTAAAAAACATAATTTTAAAAAATTCAAAATTAATATTAAAAAATAAAATATATATACAAAAATAATATTAATATAATTTAACAAATGAAAATATAATTTTTTAAAAATATATAAAAACAACAATATAATTTTAATATTAATTAAATTATTATTACTATACAAAATTAATAAATTATATCATACAAACCAAAAATAAAACACATCATGATTAAATAATAATATTTAAATTATTCATACAAATCAAAAGTAAAAATAGAAAAAAATTATTGAAAATCATCATAATAGTTTCTCTGATTATTAGTTTCACTTCCTCTATCATTATTTGGTGGAATATTATCCAACAACAAAAATCCCTCAAAAGTATTAATTAATGTACTAATGACAACATGGTTTGATGTTGCATTTCACATTTAAGTACACCACCACTAGTTGACAGAGCCATAACCGGTTGAGTTTGATTTAAATCTGGTCTGATCAAGTCAGCTGTTGGTATAGTTGGTCAGTATCGAGTTTGATCTGCTAGAGGTTAAGGAAGCTGTTGTGAAAGAGACAACACATACTGATAATTATTAAAAGATTATTCCTACCGGAACATTGACTGCTGTTGTTGCAATTGGAAGGCGGAGTTTGAAGGTTGTTGTTGCTGCTATAAATATTGTTGTTGTTGCTGGAATATTGGTGGTTGTTGCTGCAAGTTATGAGACCGCATATATTGTTGTTATTGTTGCCGCATGAACTGTTGATGAAATGCCAGAGGAAATTGTTAAGATGAAAATTGTTTTGATGTTGTAAATTTTGTTGCCTGTTTGCATTTAATTTTTCAATTGATGTTTGTATTAACTGTTGGGTTTTTCTTCTTGCTCAGTCATTCATTGTTTCTTTAATTGCTCAACATTGTCAACAGACAATAAAATCAATTCATACTAAGATAAAAAGAAGATTCAGTTTGAATATATCTTGATGGACCTTTTACCAATGTTAATGACAAACTACTTGCGTCCAATACACGTCCTTTGTACTTGTCACCACTGATGTTCATAAAGCTTGTAGTCCCGTATGATGTTCATAAAATAGAATATTCACACTCTAAAAATACTTTATAACCATTTACCTTTTTTTTATTCAATAATAAATATGTAAAATACTAATCTATATTTAAAATGCATTACATACTAACTTCATGTAGGATATTGTTTGACTTGAAACTTACGAACAAATAACAATTAATATAATAACACCACTGTCAAAACATAAAATATTAAATAATATTCATTAAATAAATTACTTCAATCTAAAATTACATTAAAAAACAAAACATAAAGTAAAGACATACTAAAACTCAATAGAGAAGTATAAAATCAATATAATGTGAGAAACGTAACAATTGTCTGAAAATAAAAGTTGGAGAAAATTATTTGTAGAGAGAAGATCGAGAGAAAATTCAGGGAGAAGTTAGAAGTAAGAAATGAAAGAAAGAATGGTAGAATGATATATATATATATATATATAGAGAGAGATAATAGAATATTTGTAGCGGCCTAATCGGCCACATATGTCAATGGATCTATTATACATTTGTGGCGGCCTCGGCGGATAGAAAATGCAGTTCAAATTTTATGGCAGCTTATTCCGTTAGTAAGCTGCAACGATTAGAAATTTGTTATGGTATATGCTGCCACAAATTCTTGCTGAAAGTTCCAATTAGTCAAATCCTTTGTAAGAGTGTAGGCCGCCACAATTTTAAATAAGTTTTCTCTCCAACATTTTTGTGATCGTTTGGCCTCACAAAAGTTACAATTAGTAAAAAAAATTGATTTGTGAGGACTTTTTGAGCCACTAATAACAATCAATTTGAATTTTAGTTTTTGTGAGAGTTTTTTTTGCCAGTAAATAGTGAGGTTTTTTTTCAGCCATAAAATCTTTCTTAAGTTTGTCATAATTGATGTTATTTTTGTAGCGTTTTCGGTATACAATTTAAAGGATGTTGTAACTAGGCATGGCAACGGGGTGGGGAGGGGGCGGGTTTTGCCTCCCCACCCCTGCACTCACTACAAGAAATTTTCATTTTTGCGACACTTTGCCTGCGACTGCGATGGTTCTGGAATAACCGCCCTTAACACGACTTTGCGACGGTGTTTGGGGCGGTTTTTGTCAACCGCCGCCGCTGTGTAAGTCAAATCTCGTCCCCTTTTCGTTTTTGTTTCTCATTTCTCATTTTCCTCACTCCCGCGTTTCTGATTTCTCATTTTCATTTTCGTTTTCATTTAAACCCTAAAGTTTCTGAAAACCCCCAAATCTATTTGTGGAGAGGTTTTTGACAACCATCGCCGTTGTTTCTCATTTCTCATTTTCCTCACTCCCGCGTTTCTGATTTCTCATTTTCATTTTCGTTTTCATTTAAACCCTAAAGTTTCTGAAAACCCCCAAATCTATTTGTGGAGAGGTTTTTGACAACCATCGCCGCTGTTCGCGTTTCATTTTCCAGATTTTGTACTCTCATTTCTCAGTCCCGCGTGTATTCCTTTCTTAGTGTCGCGTGTGTTCCTTTCTCAGTTTAGGGTTACCCTAAAATTTCTGAAAACCCCCAAATCTCTCAACCTCTGTCAATGCTGAAGAAAACGAAATCCCGCTTTGAAGAAAAACGAAATCACCTCTGTCAAAGAAGGTGATTTATCATCTTGGGAACAAATTAACGTAAAACTGGCTCAACGAATTACAGTGAGATCTGTTTCCTAGTTTTTTATTGCTATTATAATAATTGTTCATTAGTTAGCTATCGACCTATCGTATTATTCAGGCAACTATTTTACATATTAATTTTATTTGTTTAGGTGATTAAAGGTAGAGTTGAGGATGTTGAGTTGCCAGAGAAAGCAGATATTCTGATATCGGAGCCCATGGGTAAGCTCATATTCTGCTTTTTATTATAAATCTAGCTACAGGTGTTAATATTCAATTTATAAGTAGTATACATATCTATATCTATGTTGTCTTGTCAAATAGTTTTATTTTGCTGCTTTGTAGTGTAGAACTGTAGGTTAAGTTGCTGCATAAAGTTTTGAAATGTTAGTGTTTTATAAGCCGGAAAAATCCCTCTGTTGTTATGCAGGCACTTTGCTAGTTAATAAGAGAATGCTGGAGTCTTATGTCATTGCCAGAGATAGGTTTCTCATTCCTACTGGGAAAATGTTTCCTGGGGTGGGAAGGTAAATTTAGCTCCCTTTCTGTTTTTCTTGGAGCTTCTTGCACGTGGGCGTGGCAATACTAACATGATTATGACTATATAATTCTACCAAGGGAGGTCATTGTCAGATAACTATCTGCCTTTTCAAATTGATAACATACTTCCATTTAAATTTGGTTTTTACCCCCAATGGTATTGACAATTCAACAATTTTAAATTTTAACATCTATTGCAATTTCAGTGGTGGTTTACAATAATATCCAAACCAGTATGTGTTGAACCTTGTCATTTATGTATTATGCCTTCATTTTGTTTAATTTCCTTAGCCAAATATTATTTTTGAAGGACTAGGTTCTTACCTGCTCTAAATGATATATGATATATTATTTTCACAATGGTATATCAACATTTAATTATCATCAATTTTTAAACCTATTTTTTTCAATTTAAAAGGGATTTTTCTTTAAAAAAATGTAGAAGCAAGCCTTTCAAATTGTGCACTTTTCCTTCACAATGTTTGTAACTATCTAATTATTGTTTTATCCTAACCTTGAATTTATTACTGGTGTAGGATTCACATGGCACCTTTCACTGATGAATATTTGTTTATTGAAATTGCCAATAAGGTGTGTAGTTAATTTGTTTGTGTGTGTTTATTTAGTGATGAATATTTGTTTGTTGAAAATGCCAATGTGTTGCATAATTGTATGTCTTATATAATATATACAGAGACACCCACACTTGTATTTTTTGAATAACTCATACTTCTCATACATCTATAAAAGATTTATTTGCTTGCTGGAGTTGGCAGCAGTTTAAAATGAAAAAGCTTATCATTATCAATGTTTTTTCAGGATTGCAAAGAAGCCACAACCTAAAGTGTCTCTTTATGAGATTTGATTCAATTATCTTTTCAAATGGATTTCAATGATATTAAATTGTAATTTCTTCCTCTGAAAGGATGTTAACAGAAGTAGTAAATCATTTTGATTTTATGTTGATTTCATAGTTCTTGTTTTAGAATTGCTTCATGAATAGCATTCATTTATAGATCTACTAATCATTCTTCTTTTCTAACTATTATTTTCTCTATGATACTCATTTGCTATTGTTCAGGCCCTCTTCTGGCAGCAGCAAAACTATTATGGCGTTGATTTGACACCCTTACATGGGACTGCATTTCAAGGATATTTTTCTCAAGTATCAGACTAGCTTGTTGTTCAGAAATTTATGGAAGGTTACTTATGGTTTTCTGTGGGAGTGGGCTTCATTTGGGAATTACTATGATATGATTGTATGTGTGCAAGTCCCTCCTTGAAATGAGAAAATATTAAATGTGATGCCTTTTTTTTCATTCTATTGCACATGTATCAAATTTAAATTTATCATCCATTTTTATTTTCTTAAAGTGCTTGTGCCTATTGAAGTATTGTAAGATATTAAGACTTCAATTATTTACTCAATGACTATAATGGTTTTGACATGTAATTACTAAATTTATTGATAGTGTTGGTGTTGCTATTAAATTAAACTTTAGTTACTAAAATTTCATAACTAACTTATTTTTTCCTCCATAAAGCCTGTTGACTATAATGGTTTTGACATGTAATTACTAAATTTATTGATAGTGTTGGTGTTGCTATTAAATTAAACTTTAGTTACTAAAATTTCATAACTAACTTATTTTTTCCTCCATAAAGCCTGTTGTGGATGCTTTTGATCCAAGGTTGTTAATAGCTCCCCCAGTGTTCCATGTATTAGACATCACCAAGATGAAGGTAAGAACCAACTTTTATTGTTTTATTTTCTAGTTGTCCTTTTGGCAGTTGACATTAATAAATTACACCTTTTTATCAAATAAACTGATTTATTTTATTATATATTGTATTTATTTAAATACAACTAACTTCTTTATTGTAACTTTTTTTTATGTAAGATCCTGTCATCTGATAATCATTGTATTATTGAGTTGTTCTCTGGAAGAAGAGTATTTCTTCAAAACTTATTAAAAACCCAAGCTTTTTTCTGGTTATGTATCATTTTGTACAAATGTTCTACTATTGGTTGTAGACTTGATTGTATTTATTCCTTATGTTTTTATTTCAATTGCTTGAAATAAAATTGCCAATGAATTTTGACCCTATCACTCTTTGTTCTGTAGGAAGAAGAGCTGTATGAAATTGACATTCCTCTGAGATTCATTGCCTCTGTGGGCACCAGAGTGAAGGTGCAAACACGAGAAGGGAGGGTTGAATTGTGTTTGACTAACTTGAATACTTTTCCTGTTTTTACACTTTTAAAACAAAACTTGACGTATGAATAAAAACAGAGTTAGCAGCGGATATAAAGTAAAAATAAAACACAGAATTTTTATACTGGTTCACCGTTAACGAGACTACGTCCAGTCCCTTCACCTTGAAGGATTTCACTAATTCAAACCTTGAATTACAACAGTTCCAATGACCCTCCAAGTCAGTTTTCTCAAACAGTCTAACAATCCTAGACTCTTCAGGAATACAGCACCTTGACTTCCTAAGTCAAATCTTCTCCTGCCAATCTGACAACCCCAGATTGTAGAAGGAATTACAACGCCTTGAATCTAATTGCCAAGTAATCTGCTACCCCTTCTGACTCCCTCAGACTGTAGACTCTACTTCAACAACTTAGATCTAACACAAGGGAAAGAAAATAACACGAGTGCTTGCTTCTTGAAAGCTGGAACTCACAATTAACCTCACTGAAAACTTGAGTGTTTGCTTTGAAAGTGTATGACTTTTTTGTGATTTTCGATGCAAAGTATTCTGCCTTGAGCCTCCTTTTATAGATGTGAATTAGGGTCTCTTCCAAGCTTAAATTCGAGCTGTATCTTGCTGAATTCTCTTGCAAAAATAACTTGACCAATCGGGCTTCATATAAATAAAAAACATATCTTTTTTAAGCTTCAGATTTCTTTCAAAAATAACTGGCCAATCATGTCTTTAGTTTCTTCCCGCCAACAGTTCCTGAATTCCACAATACCTCACTTTATTTTTGTAACCAATCTTTTTAATACTTTGATCAAAATAAATTTAAATCTCCACCGTTAATCCTCATGATTAAATCTGGACCATTTGATCTTCTGCGCTAGTCCACATCTGGACCATACTAAGTGATCTGCTGTGATCCTCTCATTTCGGCCAACCCTGGACCACACTTTCTAACTTTCTGATCTCGGCCATCCTGGTCTAGCAAACTGATCTGCTGTGATCCTCTGATCTCGGCCACTGCTGGACCACACATTCTGACCTTCTGATTTCGGCCAACACTGGGCCATGGTCTGATCTTCTGATCTCGGCCAACACTGGGACAAATACTTAAATCTGAACCATTGATCTGAAAATCTTCCCTCTGATCTAGACCAATTCTGGACTTGGTCTGGATTAAACTGAAATTAAAAACGGACAAATAATATTTCAGTTTGGACATTTTACCTTCTATTTTGGATCAGTTTTGGATCAATTCTGGAGATCATTTCTTCTGGTCTGGACTTAGTTTCATACCCTGAACCATGCTATCTTCTGGTCTGGGTCAAATCTGGATTAATTCCTTTGTTCTGGACCCATTAATTTATCCTCTGATTAAGTCTGGATCAAGTCTGGGCTGTTTATCATTTCACTGCTAGGCCATCTTCTGGTCAGAATAACTTCTGGAATAAATCTGACATTTGACATCTTCTGGTCTGGAACAACTCTCCCTATGGCAGGCTTCCTTCTGGTCTGGCCCAGGTCTCCTTCTGACTTTGCTTCCTTCTGTTCTGGGCCAGCAAATATATCCTCTGGTAGTGTTTTGACATCCTGGTGTATCCTCTGGTAATTCCATGATGCATTCTGGATGCATTTTCTACCTCTGCAAACTTCATTTTCTGGTGGTATTTACTGTAATAATTCAAGGTACAAAATAAGATTACATGGAGTGCTTTTGTAAACATCAAAATCCTAAGTACTTAGAACCAACTAGGTTCCAACAATCTCCCCCTTTTTGATGATGACAAAACCTTAACTTATTTTGCTAGCTTATAACTCGAAGACTTGAATTACTCCCCCTCAGACCAATCTCTCCCCCTAAGTCTGATACTGACTTTTTCTTCTCCTTTTCAACTCCTTCTCTTTTCACTCTTTCTTTTCTTCTATTCTCCTCTCCTTTTCAACTCCTTCTTTATTCTCTCTTCACATTTCCTCTCCTCTTCAACTCCTTCTCTTTTCACTCTTTCTTTTTCTCTCTTTATTTTTCTCTCTCCCTGTTTCCTCTCCTTTTCAACTCCTTCTCTTTTCATCTCTTTCTTTTTCACTCCTTCTTTCTTTTTATCTCTCATTTTCTACTTATTTCTCCTTTTTCTCTCTCTCTCCCCCTTTTTGTCATCACCCAAAAAGAGGTCCTACTATTTTTGTATTTTTTGTTTTTCTGTTTACAAATTACAGAAAGTAAAACAGAAAATAAAAGACAAAATAAAATTACAAGAAATTTAAAAACTCCTAAGATGAGTACTTGAGCTAGTCAGATATGGAGGTAATGTTGAGATGCTTCTTGATGAACTCGAACCTATCTTCTGGTAATGCTTTGGTGAAGATATCAGCCTATTGATGATCAGTGTCCACAAACTGGATGCTTAAAGTCCCTTTTTGAACATGGTTCCTAATGAAATGGTGTTTTATTTCAATGTGTTTGGCTCTAGAGTGTAAGATAGGGTTCTTGGTTAGGTTTATGGCTGAAGTGTTATCACATAACAAAGGGATATTGGTTGTAATCTTCAAGTTGATGTTTCATCCAGAGTAACTGTGAACTGCATCCTGCTGCTGCTGATATATACTCAGCTTCAGCTGTTGACAATGGCAATGGTGCTTTGTCTTTTGCTTGACCAAGAGATCAAATTATCACCTAAGAACGTGCAGTTGCCACTTGTACTTTTCCTTTCCAGCTTGTCTCCAGCATAGTCGGAATCACAAAAACTTGTGAGTTTGTAGGTGGGGGTTTTCTTGTATAACAAGGTAAGGTTGGTGGTTCCTTTAAGGTATCTCAGAATTCGTTTGACAGCAGTTAAATGGGATTCCCTAGGGTCAGCTTGAAATCGGGCACAGACACAAACACTAAACAAGATGTCAGGTCTAGAAGCAGTTAAATATAGAAGGGATCCAATCATACCTCTGTATGTTTTCTGGTCTACCTTTTGGCTAGTTTCATTTTTCTCAAGTGAGCAAGTTGGGTGCATGGGGGTGGCCATAGGCTTACATTCACTCATTTTAGATTCTCTTGCAAAAATAACTTGACCAATCGGGCTTCATATAAATAAAAAACATATCTTTTTTAAGCTTCAGATTTCTTTCAAAAATAACTGGCCAATCATGTCTTTAGTTTCTTCCCGCCAACAGCTCCTGAATTCCACAATACCTCACTTTATTTTTGTAACCAATCTTTTTAATACTTTGATCAAAATAAATTAAAATCTCCACCGTTAATCCTCATGATTAAATCTGGACCATTTGATCTTCTGTGTTAGTCCACGTCTGGACCATACTAAGTGATCTGCTGTGATCCTCTGATTTCGGCCAACCCTGGACCACACTTTCTAACCTTCTGATCTCAGCCATCCTGGTCTAGCAAACTGATCTGCTGTGATCCTCTGATCTCGGCCACTGCTGGACCACATATTCTGACCTTCTGATTTCGGCCAACACTAGGCCATGGTCTGATCTTCTGATCTCGGCCAACACTGGGCCAAATACTTAAATCTGAACCATTGATTTGAAAATCTTCCCTCTGATCTAGACCAATTCTTGACTTGGTCTGGATTAAAATGAAATTAAATCTGGACAAATAATATTTCAGTCTGGACATTTTACCTTCTGTTTTGGATCAGTTCTGGATCAATTCTGGAGATCATTTCTTCTGGTCTGGACTTAGTTTCATACCCTGAACCAAGCTATCTTCTGGTCTGGGTCAAATATGGATTAATTCCTTTGTTCTGGACCCATTAATTTATCCTCTGATTAAGTCTGGATCAAGTCTGGGCTGTTTATCATTTCACTGCCAGGCCATCTTCTGGTCAGAATAACTTCTGGAATAAATCTGACATTTGACATCTTCTGGTCTGGAACAACTCTCCCTATGGCAGGCTTCCTTCTGGTCTGGTCCAGGTCTCCTTCTGACTTTGCTTCCTTCTGTTCTGGGCCAGCAAATATATCCTCTGGTAGTGTTTTGACATCCTGGTGTATCCTTTGGTAATTCCAGGATGCATTCTGGATGCATTTTTTGCCTCTGCAAACTTCATTTTCTGGTGGTATTTAATGTAATAATTTAAGGTACAAAATAAGATTACATAGAGTGCTTTTGTAAACATCAAAATCCTAAGTACTTAGAACCAACTTGGTTCCAACAGAGAGTACACTGGTTGGCATATTGGTTTGATGTACTGTTCAATGGAAGGTAAACATTCCTCTTTATTGTTATTTGGTTGATGCCCTCAGTTGTAGCAACTTTTGAAAATGCCCAACAGCTCCCTTTTTCATTTTTAAACAAAATTAACACAAATATTAATTATTCCATCCCATTAGATTGAGTAACATAAGATAAAATCATAATAATAATATAATAGCATATGTTATAAAATCCATAATATATATTTGCTATTATAATACTATAACTGCTTTAGTTTTTTATATTTGTTAATTTTAGTGGTATGCTTTACTTTTGTTAGTGTGTTAAAAACTTAGCTACCAAGAAAAAAATTATATTGAGCTTTATATATTTTAGCTTCTTTACGAAGTGTTTTTCTGATACACCTTCTCCTTTTAATGTCCCTAAAGGTACAGGTTGATATAAAATCCCATGAGATCGAACTGTTTGTCTTTGGTTAAAAATATCAATTGTGTAACAATTAATGTTTGCTATATAAGAAATTTTGTTAATTAGTATTTGAAAATGTTTGTCAAGATTCATTGAGGTTAATGTAATTTTTTCCAGGCAACAGACATAGAATCGCTAATAGATAGTAGACGTTCATCTGTTTCTAGCCACCAACCTGATGATCGTAGAGCAACATCATTAGGGACTGATTAGATATTTTGATGAACTTTTATGTTTCATGGAGTTGTTTTGTATATTTAGCCACTCCACTAATGTTTTGAATATTTAAACTACTTTATTTATTATTTTAGTTAAGTTCAATGTATGAATTGGTGTTATTTATTTTCAAAAAATTATATAAATTGAATTTAGCTACAATAGTTATTTAAGTGTGTATTTAAATTATGTGGATGATATTAATTTATAAAAAATCAAAAAAAAAATTGTATAATAATTTTTTAATTTAAATTATTAGGATTGCGACGGTTCAAATTGTCTCAAAATTAATATAGCGACGGTTGATAATTGTCACAATGTTTCGGATCAAATTCTCCAAAATAAATATACGTTTCTAACCATGTCACAATGTCACAATGTTAGTAATGCACAATGTCACAATGTTTCGTTCAAATTGTCGCAATGCTTAAAAAAATGAACGTGTTTTGCGACGGTTTGAACTGTCGCAAAAAAAGGTATATTGAGGCGGTTAGGAACTGTCGCAAATTTGGCGACGGTTGAAACAACGGTTTCTGGAACCGTCGCAAAAACGCCTTGCGACGCACGAATCTGCGACAGTTGACGAATTGTCGCAATCTTCCATTTGAGGCAGTTGTAACCGCCGCAAAGCAAATTTTTTTCTTGTAGTGACTCAATTAGTCGGAGAAAAACCTCCACTCGTCCCCTTTCTTATCATGTGTAAAATTTAAGTCCTTATCTTCGTCCGCGACGGAGTTTGAGGCATCCATTGATATATATATATATAAATAATAAATTTAAAAGTTTTATTATAATTGGTATAGCAGATATGGTGGATATCAACACTTTCTAAACTTGTCACCGTTTCTAAATTTTAATTTCAGAAAAAAAAATTGTACTCGCGCTGAATTAAAATAGATTTTACCTAATCTAAATTAAAACGAGTTCGAATGGACCTTAAAAAGAATGAGTTGTATTGTTATATTTAATTATAATATGTGATGAGGTTTGAATTTTTTAATAAAAAATATATATTTATTTATTTAAATTGATAATATTTTAATACCAAATAACACAAATTTAAAGCTGTGAATATTTTAATTTTTAGATTAGATTTTTTTTCACTGGTTGTTAGTTTTTTCGCTTGTACTCCATGCTTTTGGTATGAGAATTTGTTAGGAAGCTGCCAGCTAATTGACCATATCCACATATATATATATACTGCAGCAGATATATTTGAGTTTGTGTTGTCATGCTTTAGTGGTTATTGTATACATATGACCTCAGTAGACAATGACAATTTGACAACCATGATTCCATGATTCACTTTTTGCCAGCAGTTTCGACTAATTTGCCCACTGATTATAGATGCACCAACCTACACAAAATTTGAATTATTATTGTAAAAAATATATAAATGATCATGCTAACAAGTAACAAATGTTTTAAAAATATTTGTTAATAATAAAAAAAATATTTAAGTAAAAAGTTTAACTTTTTACAATTTTAAAATATAAATTACACAACTTTCATAAACATAAATAAAGATGTATTGAAAGGGAATGATGCCTACTCCATTATTTTTTATTCTTTCTTTCTTTTTTTTGCAAAAGCATTCTTTTTAATTGTCAAAAAAAGTTGTTCCTATTTATATATTATTTTAAAATTTTAAAGTTATATTAACTTCTTTTTGTGTGTGTGTCAATTTATACATTTGTTTTGTCAATCATTTTACACTCACACTAATAAAGATAGACTAAACAAATGAATTTAACATATTTGTTTTGTGATTAACATCTTATTTTAGTTAATATTTAGAGAGTTGTTTATGGAAGTTTAACGTGCATGAAAATATGAAGCATTTTATTTGGCTAATTGTTTATGTCTGTCTCCCTACCAACTCATTTAAGATACTTTGTCATCTTACCCATCACTCCTCTTGCAAGAGATAAATGTTATATGAATTATTTAATTAATTAATTTTAGATTGACAGTAAATTAATTATTAAGAATTATTATTAATTAAATTATGGTAAATTTTGTTTGTTGAATGAACTGTGATGAGTTGGATCATTTGTTAAGCCAAATGAGATGTACATGTCATAAGTTGTTTAGCTATTTTATTATTATCAAATGATCAAACGGTTAATATAATCCAAAAATATTGAAATCCTAGATGACAATGAGTGTAGTTTACCACTCATATCCTAATCTTTGTTCCCGTACTCTCTCATATTTTAAAAGTATGTTGTTCTCGATTATTCTTAATAATGTAGATATGCTATAATTTGTATATCTAACACTATTAAATTCCAACATTGTAACCACTTGCAGGAAACTCCACTTCATGTTTTTGAGATTGCCCTGTTTTATGCGTCTGTTTGGACAATTGTCTAGTTTTTCACCTCTATTGTGTTTGTATCTTCCAATGTTCGGGATATGTTTCATGTGCATGCCACTGGATCGATTGGGTCTCATTTTGTCATAACTTGGTGGATAATTTGGAAAGCTTGAAATGAGGAGATATTTTTAAGTGAACATGAAGTCTACTTACTTGATTGTTAGTTCTACTAAGAAGCACCTATTTTAGCAGGATGCTTGGCGCCCCACTTCTACTCCTAGTCTTTAGGTCAATGTTGGTGGAAGCTCGTGCTAATTATGGTGGACTCATTCGTAATGACATTGGCTCATGTAGGAATGCATGTAACCTTTTTGGTTGAACTCTATGCCATTCTCAAAGGATTGTAATTGGCTTGAGATTTTAGGTTTAGAGTTATTACTTTGGAATCAAACTCTATATTCGTTCTTGATCTCATTCTATTGTTATTGGTTTGATTGGTACTTTTATGACGTGCCATTGGTCTTTACATTTCACTTATACTCTTCGAGAAGGGGATGAATGTGTTGACTAGTTGGCTAAATATGGTGCTCATATGGATGTTAGTTTGAAGGTTTGGAGCTCTTCCCCTCCTTAAATTGTACATGTGTGGTTGCATATGCTTCTTGTGTCATGAGCCAATTTTGTTTCACTTTGATGAGGTTTATTTTTGCTAATTTTTGTTGTTGTATTTAAGTTGTAAGTTGTGACAATAGTAAGACAATATTATTTTTAGTCTAATTAAAAAGAGTTTTGGAGTTTAAAATATTGTTGTATGTCGCCCAAATTTTGATTCAGTATTTTTATTCATTTAAGAATTACTTTGATAGATTTTAAATAAAAATATAAATTAATTTGATAATAGCAATCAATATGTCACGTCAATGTAGTTAAAATCGTCAAATCAAATAGACTAATATAACGACCTAAATGAAAATCATTTGATGGACATAAATTATTTTAAAATATATATATATATATATATATATATATATATGAAAATGGTGCACCGAATGAAGACCAGTTTGATCGTTTAATTATAGATAATAATACAAAAAGGGCAAAGTAGCATGTGGCTAATGAAAATGAGGTCATTTGATAATCATCCAAAAACAATAAATAAATAGATGTAGCCACCATAAGCAACCAAAACTCAATAATAGGGTCATCTCAATCTATAAGCAATAGGCATAATCATTTTCAAGATTCTTTCGAACTTACGATCCCACCAAAACTTTGTCATCTGATCGCCTTCATCCGTCAGCACCACATGCTTTGGTTTGGACACACATATGTTAAATAAAGAAATTCGGTATCCATAATGGAAGCTTTGGAGGTGGGTAATAATATCGTGTTAGATTAGGTATAGAACATAATCCGCATTCGCATATATTTATTTAAAATCGTCGGGAGTGATGCGGGTGCGAATTTTCTTCGGATTTAAAATTTAGAAGCAGGATGATTGTAAATGTATTGATATCCATCCCGCACCTGAACCCGTATCGCTAGTAATATTATTATAATTTTAAAATTTTGTATACATGCACATATTAAATATACTCAATATTTTTTTAAATATTAAAAATTATAATCTCATCTCTATAAAAATATTTTATTTTTATTTTTATTATTGTCTAATAATAATTATTTTATTATATTAATTATAATAAATATGAGTTTTAAATTTATAGTTTTATATAGAAATATGCGGGTGTGGGCGGAGAAATCCGAACTCGTTGTAGACGGAGATGGAGGTTTAAATTTTACACCCACTAAAAATGGGACAGGTACGAGTTTTCCCCAATTAGTCGAGTGCGATAGTGAAAAATACAAAATCCGCCCCCAAGATTAAAATGAATTTTGTATTTAAATGAATAACTGTGGTTGAAATGTAATTTATATATGAAGTTATCAGTACGATCTATTTTAGTTTTTTTTTCAGTTACTAGATTAAAAATATTTGATGTTTATTAATACTAACATTAAAAATTACTTTCTTTAATGAATGTTGTATACTATAAGAAATGTAATAATTAAAAAAAATAAATTAATTATTTTATCAAACTATTTATCTTAACTATTGATAAATGAGATGTTTACGTTTGGTGCTCAATGCGGTGGAGTTGGGGGAACTCACGGGTTTTAAGGAAACCTATTAAAGACCATAATTTTAATCCATTAAAACTAATGCATTTATTAGACGAACTATATTGACTAAGAACTAAAATGGACTAGAATAAATTTATTAAAGACTAAAACAACTAAAATCTTAATCCATTGGGATTTATAAATTTATTAGACAAACTACATTGATTAAGAACTAAAATGGACTAGAATAAACCTAGTAAAGACCAAAATAAGCTAAAATCTTAATCCATTAAGACTTATGCACTTATTGGACGAAATACATTGCCTAAGAATCAATATGAATTAGAATAAACTTATTATAGATCAAAATGACCTAAAACCTTAATCTATTGAAACTAATGCACTTATTAGACGAAGTACATTGACTAAGAATCAAAATGGACTAGAATAAACTTAGTAAAGACTAAAATAATCAAAATTTTAATCATTGAGACTCAAACACTTATTGGACGAACAACATTGAATAAGAACCAAAATAGATTAGAATAAACCTAGTACTGACCAAAGTGACATAAAATCTTAATCCATTGAGACTTATGCATTTATTGAATGAACTACATTGACTAAGAACTAAAATGGATTAGAATAAACCCGTTAAGAGCAAAATGACCTAAAATCTTAATCCTATGAAAATAATGCACTTATTAGACAAATTACATTGACAAAGAACTAAAATGGACTAGAATAAACCTAATAAAGACTAAAATGACCAAAATCTTAATTCATTGAGACTTATGCATTTATTGGATGAATTACATTGATTAAGAACTAAAATGGACTAGAATAAATCTAATAAATACTAAAATAACATAAAATCTATAAAAAAAAAAACTCAAATTGATGCCCTTTATAGTTTTTATTTTTGTAAATCAAAATGCATGCAATTTTTCAATTTTGTGTCACAAATTCTAATAAAGTACTAAATAAATAAATAACTTATATGTATATTATTATATTTTAATAACATGTATATTATGTGTTCGATAGAAAAAAAATTAGTGGTGATGAACTCACGAGGGTACTTGCTGTGAAGTTTCTTAACCTTCTTGTAACATTTATCACACTCCAGATCAATCTTTAGCTTCATAAAAGTCACCTGAATGAAAACCAGCAATTAGAATTATAGGACCATGGTGAAATAAATTTATTATTTTTTAAAAAAAGAATCAACATCATATGATTATGATACACAAATTTCAAGCAGAAAAGCACTAAAAATGAATTAAATATCACAATTTTATTTTTGTAGCAAAAAAATCTATAAAAAAAATCTTATAATAATTATGTGTTTGTTTTTGGAAATCAGAAAAAATGATAATTATGATAATTATTATAGGAAAATCTCATCTATCAAATTTTACAATTTGCAGATGATACAATTTTGGTGGGGGAATGAAATTTAGATGAGACTTTTCTGCAGATAGCATCAACGTTTCTTTGTGGTTATGTGGATTCAGTGCCTTTCAAATTTCTCGGTTTACTAGTTTGGGCTAATCCGAGAAATTTTTCAACGTGGAAACCAATGTTGTGCGGGTCAGCACTTGTCATTGGAAGGAAGGGTATCTCCGTTGAACTCACGGCTTAATAGCATACCTTTGTAATTTTTGTCTTTTTATAAAGCTCCAAGAAAGGTGTTGGACGTTATAATTAAAATTTAGAGTTCTTTTTTGTGGGGTGGAAAATAAAAAAACTTGTTGAGTGAGTTGAGATACAATTTGTAAATCTAAATTGGAGGGAGGTCTTTGTGTGAAGAATGTGGGAGTTTCTAATATTGCCTTAGTAAATGGAAGTGGAAGACGTTGTCTAGTTGTGGTTTGGTTTGGTTTGATTTGATAAAATTCAGGTATACTCTTTTGATTCTTAAAATTTTATTTAACTAAATATCTATTATCAATAAAAAAATAGTCCATTTGGTGGAGAGATTTATTGACCCTAGATTGTTACCTAAGAAGCATAAATACTCCAAAAATAGAGACGTAGACGTATTAGATATGAGTCTGATACCGATACTTCACAATACGTATTCTTGAAGTATGAGAATTATTATTTTTATTTTTGTTAAAATTATTTTATCCAATACTTTTGAAATGCTCGCGGATACAGATGTATGAAAATAAAGAAAATAAAGAAGGTGAGACAATTTTTTAAGACATCAATCCACTTTAAGATATTATTAATACTTTTGAATTCAAAATAAATTATCTCTTGATAAACGAGACTTCAAAACTTTGTTTGTTTTATTTATTTATGGATGTGAAAATTAAAAACACTTTAAAATTGTTAGTTATTGAATAAAACAAATAATCATTTAAATTTTTTTAATGATATTTTTGTTGATATTCTAAAACATGAATTAAAATATATTATAAAAATTATGATTATTATAATTATATATTTACAAAAAATAATCAATACATATTTCTTTATAAGTATTCAATATTCTACACGAATATAATTTTTTTTAATAAAACTATTGCTAATGTATCTAAAACGTTTTGTATCCTAAATTTGAAAAAAAATTATGTATCTATCTTGTATTACACCCGCACTTATACTACGGGGCTTCATAGGTTCTAACTTAACATCAAATATGGGTTGGTTTGGTGATATTGTGGTTGTTAAAATTGTATTAAAAATTCAATATATAACAAAAAAATAAAAATATAATATAATAATTATAATAGTAACAAAAAGGATTATTTTATGTATATTTATTTAAATAAGTTAATGTAATATATAGTTTGACTTTTATAATTAAATAGATTTTTTTAAAATCTTGACTAACATGTAGACTCATGTTGATTGGTCCCACTTATTCCTACCGAGCAAATAATGATATTAAATTATTTCAAAAGAAGCTTTTCAAAAAAGAAAATTATTTCAAGGAAGAATTTTTTGACCGGTAGATAGAGCTAGTAATTGTGTCGGCAAGCACCATTGTGTTTCATAAAAAAGAAACACTTTTGTTAAAAATACCACATATAGTTTATATAAAAAGAATAGACAAAAATCATGAGTCCAATATAATTATAAAGAAAATTATATTCATGTATTATTTAAATTTTTTTTATGTAAAAGACATTGAATAGATACATTATTAATGAAATATATGTTGTTTTTCTTGTAATTAACTAATTCATGAAAGATAAATTTTTTAAAGTTTTAACTAATTAATCAATAAACCATTTATTAAATGTACGATTTTTTAAAAAAGAATGTTTCTTTTAAGTTTGATTTTATTAGAATTTCTTGAAAAAATATTCCAAAAACTAAACAAAATCAAACCGTATTTTAATTGGTTTTATTTTTTATCTTTTAAAAGTGTGGTTGTTGCATCCTACAAAAAGTAAAGTTATGACATGATACATAATTTTATAAAGATGACATGATGCCTCAAAATGTGGGTGATGCATCTCATATCCTACAAATATATTAACTTCTTCACCATGATAGATCACTTGCTTCTTTAGTTCTAACATTTTTTGATTTTTTTTATTGAAGTTGTTTGTGCAATAGGTCGAGTTCAATAAATTGAATGCACTTTGGTCTCAATCCACCCACCTTATTTGAATTGCAATGCCTCTAACAAACTTTCTCTCATATTAAACAAGAACTCCAATCAAACTTCTTTTTGTGTCCTACAATTTTGGGACACAATTTTGTTATCATTTCTCGTAGACATATATTTTCCATAATAATGCATTGTAGTATATAGTTAAACGAACTTCATTTCTTCCATTCCATTGAACTGCCCTAACATGACTTCACTCTCTATTACTAATCCTCTTTTTCTTTCATTTTCAATCTCCTCTTCTTCTTCTTGCAACCGCAATTTCAATTTCAAATTCAAATCTTTTTCCCACCTCAACCAAGAATCAAATTCTCATCACCCACTTACAAATTCTTCATCTTTATCCAAAACCAATATTTGGGTCAATCCCAATACCCCCAAACCTAAACTTCATCGAAACAAACCCTCTAATTCTAACAACAGTTTTCTCCTTAAACTCGCTGAGTCTTTGGACTCGTGTGATCCCACTCAGCAACAAGTCTATGCAATTCTTAACGGTTTTGGGAACGACGGCGTTTCAGAACGAGATGCTGTTTTCATTCTTGATAAGATGACGAATCCCAAAACTGCAACCATTGTTCTTAATTACCTTAGGGATAAAGTTCAACATGCTAGAGACAATGGGGTGGTTCTTTACAATGTAACACTCAAAGTTTTTAGGAAATGTAAGGATTTTGAAGGAGCACAGAAGGTGTTTGATGAAATGCTTCAAAGAGGGGTAAAGCCAAATAACATTACATTTACTACTATGATTAACTGTGCTAGAATGGCTGCTTTACCTGATAAGGCTGTTGAGTGGTTTGAGAAAATGCCGGGTTTTGGGTGTGAACCCGATGCTATCACTTTCTCGGCTATGGTGTGTGCTTTTGCGCGTACTAATCATGTTGATATGGCTCGGCGGTTATATGATCGTGCAAAAATGGAGAAATGGCTTATTGATGTAGTAACATTTTCAGCATTGATTAAGATGTATGACTTGTCTGGAAACTATGATGGATGCCTGAATATACACTTAGAAATGAAGGGTCTTGGTGTGAAGCCTAATGTGGAAACGTATAACACTTTGTTGGTTGCCATGTTGAGAGGCAAGAGGCACTGGCAAGCAAAGACTATATATCAAGAGATGAAAAGTTATGGAGTTTCGCCGGATTTTACAACTTATTCGACTCTTTTGAGAATCTATACTAGAGCACAATTTGGTCAAGATGCTCTTGGTGTTTATAAGGAAATGAAGGGGAAAGGAATGGATGTGAGTATTGATCTCTACAATGTTCTTTTAGCTATGTGTGCTGATGTTGGCTACAATGAAGAAGCTCTGGAGATTTATGAAGACATGAAAAGTTCGAGGACTTGCCGGCCTGACAGTTGGACATTTTCAGCCTTGATTAATGTGTATTCAGGCAGTGGGAAAGTTTCCGAGGCAGAAGGGATGTTGGATGAAATGATCAAATCTGGATTTGAGCCTAACATTTTTGTCATGGTGTCGCTTGTCCAGTGCTATGGAAAAGCCAAGCGAATTGATGATGTCGTGAAGGTATTCGATCATTTCTTGAATCTGGGCATCATTCCAGATGATCGCTTCTGCGGTTGTCTGCTGAATGTTATGACACAAACACCAAAGGAAGAGCTTGGTAAACTAGTAGATTGTGTTGAGAAGGCTAATACAAAACTTGGGTCTGTTGTAAGATATTTGGTAGAAGTGGAAAAGCAGGAGGGTGATGGAGATTTCAGAAAGGAAGCATCAAAACTTTTGAGTTCAGTTATTGCTGAAGCAAAGAGGCCCATATGTAATTGTCTGATTGATCTTTGTGTCAATCTGAATCTACCTGATAGAGCACATGACCTTCTTGGCATAGGCTTGACACACGAAATTTATAGGAATATACAATCGAGATCACAAACAAAGTGGTGTTTGCACTTAAAGAATCTCTCAGTCGGAGCTGCTACGACTGCTTTACATGTTTGGATAAATGACTTGTCTAACTCTTTGGAATCAGGGGAGGAGTTTCCACCACTACTTGGAATTAACACCGGGCGAGGAAAACACAAGCATTCATGCAATGGTTTAGCTAGTGTATTTGAATCACATTTGAAGGAACTCAATGCTCCGTTCCGTGAAGATCCAAATAAGGATGGCTGGTTTTTAGTTACAAAGGAAGCAGCCAAATCATGGCTGGGGTCTAGGGGTTCAACCAAATCTATTGCTCCTTTAGACTCTCTGGTTTTTAGTGCTCCATCAATGGCCCTTCCCTATTGAAAATCTTTTAGGGAATGATGTGCCGTGTTACTTTCATGCATTTTCATACTCCAAATTCTGTAAAGAGTGTTCTTACACAGTGCTGTTGAGTTCTGATTCTGAATCCGAAATTTTGCTTCATTGGACAAAGGACCACGAGAAGATCAATAATATGTGAGGTATTCACATGTGGGATGCAATTCAAATTACAATGCTCTGCCTGGTGTGAATAGAGGGTGCCTTCTTGAAGGACTTATGTTTTTAATGAAATGTATCAGAAAATTGCAACTTCCTTTCCTTTGTCTGTCTCATTCCATGTTCCTTATTATTTTTCCTGCCAAAGTGCCAAGATAACCTTCAGTGTCTGACCTTAGATTTATTTGATGTGGTATTATATTTATGTAATTTTTTATATTCCTTTATTTTTCTGCCTTATCTTACAAATACTTAGAATCTTTGATACTTGTAGTTTCTTCTAGCAGAATTGAATGCATTTGGTAGTTTTTGTAAGAATTCAGGGTTGAAGGAGCAACAGGTATTGTATCAAAATGTTTTCCAAAGTTATGGATACAATATGAAGTTTTTTACCCTATTCTTTCATTTTCCTTCCTTGTATTGGAAGTTCTTTTCATCCTGGAAGTTCAATAAAATCAAATTGCCATTGCCATGCTTCATGTGGTATCTAGCACACAAGGCTATAGTGATTTGCTAGTTTAAAATTGAGCAGGAAGACAAATGATTTTTGTTTTTGTTTTTTTGAAAAAGAAAATTGCACTAACTGGATGATAGAAATTTTCCACTGTTACTAATTAAATGAAATGACAAACATAAGTAACAGCTTGAATGGGTTGGGTGAATAGCTCAACCTCGGGTTCAAACTTGGATGAGGAAAAAAAATATTAATATAACAATTAATTATTAACTTTAACTGTTAAAAAAAAAAGTAACAGTTTGAACACAATTTACTTTTTTGCTCAATATCTATGCATTTTGTTTCCCCAAACAGATGGATTTTGATGTAAAATAAAGTAAGTTACTCATGCAAATTTGAATGATTACAGTAGTTAGAAGGAAATCCATTCAATTGTGAGACTCGTTCTCTTTTCCGTTCCCTCCAAGCCAAGAGAACTAAAAGATTGCATAAATAGATTGAAGAAAAGAAATTGAAGATAAGTAGAAGATACAAAAAGTTAACTCTGATTTAGTTGCTACTTTCTAAAACAGAAGGTCCTGCTATCTGATAGTCGCAGTAAACTTGACCTTGAGCATATAGTTTCAAACTTTTAGTTGTTAATAAGAAAGTGAATCTAAAAATGAGTGTGGTCCAGTTCCAACATAGACAACTAATTTTAATGGGTGACACAAAGTTTTGGTGGAGACAATACTATGATGTGGCTTAAATGTTTCAAAAAGGAGGGATCATCTGATAAGAGCATTGCTCAGGTGATTTCTAGAACCCAACAAAATCACATTTCTACTAAAAAGAAGGAGTCTAACAATTCTAAGAAATTGGGATCCGGTTCAAATTTCCTGCATTTATATAGTCAAACATCGATAACTACTCAATTAAGATCAAAAGCTCTAAATTTAAAATCGATATTTTAACTGCATTTATTTGGACTGTCAGACCAAGATTCAACAGCCACTGAATTGCTGACTGCCAGAAAAATCCTCACAGCAAGAAATCCAACTCCAAAAAATTGAGGGTGCTAGATTCTACCCACCTCGTATGTGAGATTAGTCAAATGACAAGAGTAACGTTACTAGTTACTACCCTTATCCAAATTTCACAATAAACTCAAATTAAAATGTACATTTTTGACAAGAAAATTAAAATATACTTAGTCTTATTTTTTTTTTTAGTAGTAAGTGAAATTAATTTCTAACTTTGTAAAGTACTGTCAAATAGGTCTCAAAGACTATGAATATTTCAAAAAAGATCTGTAACTTTATTTAAATTGTCTATTTTATTGAACTGCTTACTATCAATTTAATCTTTATATCCCAAACAAACATTATTATTATACAGTTAGTTGTAAAAAAAAAACACACACATTATACAGTTGAGTTCAGAGTGAGAGGGAAAATGGCTCAGGCTTACCCTCTCTGTTCTTCCCCTTCTTCTTATGCTTTCTCTGATTTAACCACTCGCATCTCATCCCGTTATTCTTTCATCAATTACAAACTTCCCAATTTTTATCATACATCTCGTAAATTCAATACCTTCTTCTCCTTCCAACCTCTCAATTCTCTTCAACATGAAAATCAAAACCCAGATGCAAAGTCCTCAACTTTATCCAAAACCAAAAAATGGGTCAATCCCAAAACCCTTCAAGCCAAACGAATTTGGAAGAAATCATACGCCGTCGTTTCATCTCTCTCCAAATTACCCAAATCTATTCACGAACAACAAGTTTCTGAAATCTTGGATGCTTTAGGAGACAATGTTACAGAACGTGATGCTGAATTCATTCTCCATAACATAGCCAACCCAGAAACCGCAATTCTTGCTCTTAAATACTTCCAACACAAGATTCAAATTGAACCTGAAAGACATGTTGTTTTCTACAACGTGGTGTTTAAGCTGTTTAGGGAAATTAAGGATTTTGAAAGGGCAGAGAAATTGTTTGATGAAATGCTTCAAAGAGGTGTCAAGCCTGATATCCTTACGTTTTCAACTTTGATTAGATGTGCTTCTGTTTGTTCTTTGCCACATAAAGCTGTGGAGTTGTTTGAGAGGATGCCTTCTTTTGGGTGCGAACCCGATCATAACGTGTCCTCGTCCATGATTTATGTTTATGCTCGAACTGGTAATGTTGATATGGCTTTGCAATTATATGATCATGCAAAAAATGAGAAATGGCTTGTTAGGACAGTGGCATTCTCTTCTTTGATTAAGATGTATGGTATGTTGGGAAACTATGATGGATGCTTAAGCGTTTATAATGATATGAAGGTTCTTGGTGTTAGGCCTAACATGGTAATGTATAATGCTTTGTTGTATGCAATGGGGCGAGCTAAGAGGGGAAGGGATGCTAAAGGTATATATCAGGAGATGAGAAAGAATGGATTTTCACCAAATTGGGCAACCTATGCAGCTCTCTTGGAAGCTTATTCTAGAGCACGGTTAAGTAAAGAAGCTTTGAGTGTGTATAAGGAAATGAAGGAAAAGGGGATGACTATGAATAAAGTTCTTTATAGCATGCTTCTTGACATGTGTGCTGATGTTGGCTATGCAGATGAAACTGTTGAATTATTTGAAGAAATGAAGCATTCCAAGACTTGCCAGCCCGACAATTTCATATACTCGTCATTGATTAACATGTACTCGTGTAGTGGGAATGTTTCGGAGGCGGAAGCAATGTTGAATGAAATGATCAGCCGTGGTTTGGAGCCTAATATTTTGGTTCTCACAATGTTTGTTCATTGCTATGGAAAAGCCAAACGACCGGATGATGTTGTGAATATATTTAATCGATTTTGGGATTTGGGCATCACTCCTGATGATCGTTTGTGTGATTGTCTTTTGTATGTCATGACCCAAATACCAAAAGAAGAGTTTGGTAAGATAACATATTGCATTGAGAAGGCTAACCCAAAGCTTAGTTATGTTGTGACTCATTTGATAGAAGAGAGGGAGGGTGATGGAGATTTTAGGAAGGAAGCATCAGAACTGTTAAGTTCAGCCGATGATGATGTAAAGAAGTCTATATGCAATAATCTAATTGATCTTTGTGTCAACCTAGGTTTGCAAGACAGAGCTTGCAAACTTCTTGACTTGGGAGCGACACTTGAGATATATACCGATATACAATCGAGAACTGAAAATCAGTGGTGTTTGAACCTTAAAAAACTCTCAGTTGGAGTTGCTATGACTGCATTACATGTTTGGATAGATGATTTGTCTAAGGCTTTTGAATCAGGTGAAGAGGTTCCACGAGTACTTGGAATTTGTACTGTCCCTTGGAGACACAAGCGATCGGGTAAAGACTTGGCTAGTGTATTTGAATCATATCTGAAGGAACTTGGTGCTCCTTTTCATAAGGCTACTAATATGGTTGGCTGGTTTTTTACTACAAGCCAAGAAGCCAAGTCATGGCTACATTCTAGAGATTCAACTGAAACAGTTGCTGCTTTGAACTCCATGGTTTTAGTTGTTCCAACAGAGGCTCTTCACCATTGATAGAGTTGTTATAGGTTAGCATGTGCCATATAGTTTCTATCCATTGTTCTTTACCTTGTAAGGAAATTTTGGTATTAGTTTCAAAAGATAATATTTATATTATAATGGATGTATTGAATTGTGAATGAAAGCCGGATACTAGTATATTCTATGAAACATAATCTAATATTCTTTTATCTTACAGTAATTGGTCATAAATATATTAATTACAAAATAAACTTCAGAAACATTTGTGTAACTGGCAATAAACTCTATACTTAATTAATTGGACACAAGTGCTTCAGTTAATGTCAGCTTTAGTTAATGTCGAATTGTTAAATCACTGATATATCTTTTTGAAAAAATCATCAATAAATATTTTTGATGTTTTTATTTTAAAATAGTTTTAAAAGATGATTTTTAATTTTTGTTACATATTAAAGTTGAACTTCTGTGACATAGAACAAATATAATCTCAAATTTTGTATAAAGAGTAGTTTATTTTATATATGTTCTTTTTTTACCTTTGCATACATCTATTCCACTCAAACAAAATTCAGATTCTATATATGTTATTTTTTAATGATATAAAAACATTAAAAATGTAATATGAATACATGGTAATGGTAATGAGATTTTTTTTTCTTAACGATCTATGAGTGTTACAATTAGAGTCTGAAATCGAATACTTTTGATCGATTTGTATTTAACTGAAATTCATTAATCACTTCACAATTTAAAAAAATAAAATTATAGAATATAATTTAGAAATGCGAGATTGTCATATTAGATATGGAGTAATGTTTAAAACCTACATTTGGGTCAACCCCAATAGCTGCAGAGCCAAACATCTGTTGAAGAAATCTTATTATACTCACACTTCATCTCTATTGAAAAAACTAGCCAAATCTGTTGACTAATGTGATCCTAATGAGCAACAAGTTTCTGAAATCCTGAAAGGTTTTGGGGACAATGTAACTGAACGTGATGCCATGTTTATTCTCAGTAATATGGTGAAACCTGATAATACAATGCTTTGTTTTTCATTACTTTTCGCAGAAGATTGAACCGGTTAAGCTTGTTATTCTTTACAATGTGACAATGAAACTGTTTAGGGAGAGTAGGGAATTTGAAAAAGCAGAGAAACTGTTTGATGTAATGCTTCAAAGAATGATAATGCCTAATCTCATCACATTTTCAACCATGATTAGCTGTGCTGCCTTTTGTGCTATGCATCATAAGGCTGTGGAGTGGTTTGAGATGATGCATTCCTTTGAATGTGAACCTGATGATAATTTGTTGTCGTCGATATCTTCATATGCACGGATTGGTAATGTTGATATGGCTTTGAAATTATATGATCGTGCAAAGAAGGAGAAATGGCATGTTGACATGGTGGTGTTCTCAGCGTTGATTAAGATGTATGGGAAGTCGGGTAATTATGATGGATATTTAAGTGTTTACGATATGAAGGTTCTTGGTGCTAAGCCTAACATGGCAACATACAACAATTTGTTGCATGCTATGGGAAGAGCTAATAGGGCTTGGAAGGCAAAGGCTATATATGAGGAGATGATAAACAATGGAATTTCGCTGAATCAGTCAACCTATGCAGCTGTCTTGCAAGCCTATTGTAGTGGAAGGTATAGGGAAGATGCTGATAGAAACCAACTGGTATATTGCTTATTCGAGAGATCCAGAACTCTCCCAATGCCTATTAGGCCCCCAAACCAATACAAATGCCAAGATACCCTTTCTCTCAATCACCCCTTCTATTTATAAGCAACATGTCTTATTCTCCTAATTAACTTATTCTTATTATAACTGCACATAACAGTTACATATGAGTTATCATTAATAAATAAATAATAATAATAATAAGTATAACAGATGCATTGATTGTGTATAGGAAATAAGAAAAGGGAAAGGATATGTGGATAAAATTCTGTATAACATGCTTCTGGACATGTGCGCTGATGTTGGTTATGCAGATGAAGCTGTTGAAATATTTTAGGATATGAAATGTTCTGATTGTCATACAGACAGTGTTACATACTCATCCTTGATTAACATGTACTCCTGCACTCGAAAAGTTTCTCAGGCTGAAGCCATGTTGAATGAAATGATGGATTGTGGATTTGAACCTAATATTTTAGTTCTTATATCTCTTGTCGGTTGCTATGGAAAAGCAAAACGAACTGATGATGTTGTGAGGATATTTGATCAGCTTTTGGATTCGGGCATTAAACCGGACGATCGCTTGTGTGATTGTCTTCTGTATGTTATGACACAAATACCAAAACAAGAACATGGTAAAATAACAGATTGCATTGAGAAGGCTAATTCAAAGATTTGTTGTGGTTAGATAGTTGATGGTAGAGAGGGAGGGTGATGGAGATTTTAGGATGGAAGCATCAGAACTTTTTTAACTTAATTGATGAGTATGTTATAAAGAAGTCTTTGTGCAGCAGTCTAATTGATCTTTGTGTCAACCTGGAAGTTCCAGATAGAGAGTGGCCTTCTCAACCTCGGACTTACTCTTGAGATATATACAGATATATAGAATAGATCTCATACTAAATGGTCTGTGCATGTAAAGATTCTCTCAAATGGAACTGCTCTAACAGCCTTACATGTTTGGATAAATGACTTGTCTAAGGCTTTGGAATCAGGGGAGGAGCTTCCACCAGTTCTTGGAATTTATATCGGGCCTCGGAAAACCAAGTCTTCACCTAGTGTAGTTGAATCATATCGGAAGGAACATAATGCTCCATTCCAAAAAGATACTGATATGGCTGGCTGGCTGGTTTTTGACAACGAATGAAGCAGCCATGACTTGGCTGCAGTCTAGAGCTTCATCTGAAAAAGATGCTGCTTTGAACTCCAGGGTTTTAGGTGTTCCAACAATGGCTCTTTCTCATTGATACTGTTGTTTTATGCAGCTATGCTTCATGTAGTTTTTTTTTTTTTTTGCCATGTGAAGAAATTTTGATATAAGTTGATTTTCGAGAAATATTGTTTTATTGTGGATCTCTTATACTGTGATTGCATCCCTGATTTAGTATAATCTGTTTAGAATAATCAAATATAATCTTTCATCTTAAAGTGTAGTTGATTTTACACTAAAAATCAACTGTTAATTTGTAAACAAATAATAATTTTACTTGTTTGGTTCTGTCTGATATTGGTCTTTAGATTTTTTAAAAGAGTTTGTTACAAATATGAAATATCTGATACAACTGCATAGTTCGAAAACCAGAAGATCTTGTTAGTTGTTACCCTCATGTTATAATGAAACATAGCAATTAAAGTGTCATATTCCTTTTAAACTGTTCCAATTGCTCAGGGCGTGTAAACAACTGAAAAAAGTCAAATGAATCATCTTCTTTTTATTTTCTTTTTTATTCCAAAAACCTTTGGAAAAAACGATGTCGGTACTGTTACGGTTGACTTGTATGTTGAGCATGATGGTTGACCTTATTTAGTCAATTTTATTAAGTGGGGTTGACTGAAAGTTTATAGTTTTATTTATTTATAATGATTGGTAAAATGAAGGAAGAAAGTGCTTCTGACTTTTGTTAAGAACAATATTTTAAAAGTTTCAAGTCACTACTACCACCCCATTTGACTTTTTTGAGGGTTTTCTGTATATTTATTAAAGAAGTCAAAATTGGAACCAAACAAAGCTGTGTGATCAGTTGATGGCTTGCACGTTTAAAAATAAAATATATCCTCCAACATGGAATTGACTCAACCAAACCTCTCTCTATATAATGGCAAGAGTCTTTGTTCATTTGATCATGCAAAATGGGAAACTGTGTGGCTTGTTATTCTCAACCACAGAAGAAACAAACTAAATCGCCTCTAAATGAAGGAAGAGAAAAGGAGGTTAATAATGCCTTGGAGCCAGTCGAAAAGATGAAAACTGCTTCTAGTAAACATTACATTGTGCTACGTAGGAAAGTGCAGCATGGAGAGGTTTATCATCTTGCACCATTCCTAATGCAATCTGGTAAGCCTTTGGTCCCTTGTATTGATGATAGAAAGGTGAAGACAAGGATTGTGAAGATTGTGGTGACTACAGAAGAGTTGAAATTACTATTAAGTGGATCAAAGAAGTTTCAAATCAAAAGTAGAGTTGCCCCTGTTAGGAAAAGTTCTGTGTTGAGAAGGTGTCCAAAATGGCTTCCTTCTTTACCAACTATTCAAGAAGAGGTGGAAAACTTTTGAATTGCGGTGGTAGTTGCAATTTAAGCTTTGCTATCATCACTTGTGCAATAAATTTTATTTGTAGTTTAAGTTTTCTGAAGATAGGTTGTGTATGTTCAGGAAATTGAAGAAGTTTACCTGCTTAAATTTTTTAAAATGTAACAGTAGGGGGAAGAAAAGAGAAAAGCAAAGCTTCTCAATGTACATCCTCTTTTGTTTTCTTCAGATTTTAGAGTTTATGTTCATACTGTATGAGTCGTAAATGCTTGCTGTTGTTCATATTTTTAATTGAACAATGAGCCTATGATAATTATCAATTTTTATTGCTCAAGTGATACTACGTGGTATAATTTATCCTTGCTATTTCTCTACTATAAGATAGTATAATATGAAGTTTCTTCTGCTGATTATATTCTTCAAAGTCTTGTTAATAATCTATAATTCATTATAGGTAGATAAATATCCTTAACGCTCAATTATAAGTGAACTTACAGCCATCACACCATTAAGATTCAGAACTATTGCGACTTGAAGTAACAATAGTTCTACCTCTATCTAACTTGTAATTTGACTCGTAAACTAGTTCGTTAATGCGCATAATGCAGACATGTGATTCAATTGTTTTTTATGTGTTAATTATGTACAATCTCTGCTGATGCATTTGACAAACTTGGCCACTGAGTAATGCTTCTGTATGTACAAAGTTGGATCTCACACTTCTTACCCAAATGGAACTTTATTTGAACACACTACCACACTTTTATGTTTTGTATATACACAGAAAAATCACAAGATGCATTGATAAATAAATTGCCTCCAATTTTATTAACATAAAGAATCTTCAATGTTCTTTCATCACCCTGCAGTAATTTTATAACAATATTCAGGTCAACTATAGAAGTAAAAGGTATCAATCATTCAAAAGAAAAGTCACAAAACCTTTTAGAGGAATTTGAGCTTCTGATTTTCCTCTTATCATCTGATTTTATTGATGCAACCTCCTTCTCTCTAGCAGCTGCTTCTCTTTTCATTTTCTTCCATTCTACTTCCATAGCCTTTGTCAGTGCATCAACTTTCTTTGTGAGCATCTGAAAAAATATCTCTTTAGTTCTAAGTGTGATAAGGGAGATATGAAGGAATGTTGTTAATTGCAGCTATAGTGTAGCGGATTTTGAACAAATTGCTATTGTTCTACAATACACTATTTAGTACAAAATGTTGTCAAATAGAGGCTATAACAGCAATATTACATATCGGAATTTGAACAAACCACTATTTTCTGAAATCCGTGGTTGACAACACTGATATAAGGATAGGGGCATAGTTGTTACTAGTACCTTTATTTCTTCATCTTTAGTGTGTAGATTACTGTCTTTTGTTTCACAAGACTTCCTCAAATTGATGACCTCTTTTTGAAGCTTATCGTATAGAAAACCTGAGACCACATCATTGTTTCCTAAATCATTACAGCTATTACTTTTAGAGTTTTCATTAACATCAACACTGCTGGTTTTAACATTTCCTGATCCTCTTTCACCATCACATTTTTTTAAGTTCATGCCTGTTTTCACCTGCATCTCATTCTCTTTTTCACCACTATCAGAAAATTTGTTTCTTGATGCCCATATACCTTTTTTCAACACATTTTCTGTAGAACCATATTTCATTTTAGTAATGCTACTTGGGTTGAGGTTCCCAGCAATATTGTCTATGTTGCCTTTTATGTTTGGCTTTTTGAACAAAGCGCTTGCAATAGTAGATGCTCTTGGTTGTGATGTTGACCTTTTTCTCAGTCCATCGCTGTTCGTTACGAAACTTAAGATATTAGATTTATCAGCTTTTGGAGTTCCGGAAAATGCATTGGAACTCATTGAGAATTGCTTTAAGCCTTCTTCCAGTGTTTTTAATCTCAACTTCAGTTTATCCTGAGAAAAGAATACCAGATGATATTATTTATTGCTAAAAGATTGATTTATAAGCTTACATGGAAAAAATAAATAAATTACCTTCAATTGTGATTCTGCTTTTGCTGTTCTCTCTGATATAGCTAGCTTTTCTTTCAACCTTTGCATCTCTGCCTGCATATGCATGAACATACTAGATCATTTAATTTTCTTGCCTATAATTCAACAACCACATTTTAGAACAAAAATTCCTTTATAAATGACTTTCTCAGCTATTTAAAGTATAGTTAAGACTTAAGACTGAACATTAGTTTTCTTGATTGGACTTTGAACCTTTTAAATTTATTAAGTATATATACATGTGTGTGTAATAGTTGAAGATTTATAGAAAAAAAAAAAAAGATTTTCAAGGACAAATATACCTGCATAATCCTTCTCTCTTCCAGCCATTGCCTTACAGGCATGACCTTATCATTTTCATCTTTCCATTCGTTAGCCGCAACAGTTGCAATTCTATTCGCCGAAACTTTTACCCTTGCTAGTTCCCTCTCCAGTGTTCTCTTTTCCTCCTGAAATTTAAGCTAAACCATGTTACTATGCAGATCAACCACTAGATAGAAATCCCTTAAATAAAAAACTAGTAAAAAATGCAAGTAGTCTTAACATATGCCTACTTGCAACTCAGAAATCTGTCGCTTATAATCACGAACGACATTCGCATTGGCTCCACTAGATAAGATGAGCTCCTCAAGTTCATGGATTGTTTGGCTAAGTTTTTCAACTTCCACAATCTTTTGCCGGTGGCTTTTCTCTAAGATTTTGTTCTCCTCCTGTTCATGAAAGATGTAAATTGGCTGAAACTAATTGTGGTTTAATATAGAAACTAAATGTGAAAAGGGAAACATAAAAAGTATGCCTGGCAGATCTCAATCTGTCTCTTCAAGTCAAAGTTTTCATTCTGAACTTCTTCAACTATCAAAGCTCTCTCTAGTGCACTTCTTAAAATTATCTCAGCTTCAAGCAATGCTGACTCTTTTGACTTTGTAAGTCTTTCCAAAGCTTTCTTATCTTCTTGTAGGGCTGAAATCTGTAAATAAAATGAATGTTAGTTTTGTCATTATGCACAACACATAAATAATCATTTTATTTATTTCTTTGGTATATAAGTAATCATATTATTAGTTTGCGAAAACGAAAAAACTGTCATGTTTTTGGAGACTAAAAACATACTTGAGCCTCATTATTTCATTGTAAAAGCATCTTAAGTGGAAATTGCATGAGCAGTACCTCATTCCTATACATCTTAATCTCAGCTTCAAGAGGAGTGATGACACTTTCAAAAGGAAAAAAATCTTCTTCCTTTTCATTTGTGTGCAATTTTCTAAGAGCTGCTTCTGCAGCATATTGTGCTGCCAATGCATCTTTCTTTTCATCCGTCAGATTCTTGATTTCCAGATTCTGCATATGAAAATATTTTGAAGAACATGCATTTTAGAGTTTAGCATTGTTTAACATCCTTCCAACTTCCAAGATATATTAATACCATTCAAGTGTACCTTGTGTTTAAGATGATCCTCACTAAGTCTTAGTCTCTCATCCAACTTATTGATTTCCTTTCTCAGCTGGAATTGGAGAAAGATAATTATAGCTATTATTAGTAAGTATAAAATTTTATGCTTAAAATAAATAAATACCTCCTCTATGGCCTTATCCTTCTGAGCTTCAGTTGCCCTTAAGGCCTTGATTTCACCTTGGCAAGTCACCAGTTCACTAACCTTTTCTGCAATGGATTAAAATTTATTCATAATTGTTTTTATGAATTTTTCTGCTAGTAACATATGAGAGGATCCAACAAATTCATAGAAAACAATGGATTACTTAAAATGAAAATCTATTAGCAATCAATAAAGCATATTTAAATCATATCAATATGAACAGTGGCAACTATTCCATGTAACTTTTGCCCCCTTAATCTTTGTTTGATTTCCATGTATAAATTGTTGCTAGTCCCCATACTATCACTTATTAGTCAAGATGTGTGAAATTTTTTTCATAATAAGCTATCAATTTTCTTTTACACATTTACCATGGTGTTGGTGACAGACAAATATACTTTTACTTTTTTAAACTCCATCTCTAATGAGTAGTCTCACTATTATTTTATATAGTTTACCTTATCTCTATTTGGAGTTTTCTAACACTATCAGGACAACTTTTAAAGGAAACAATAAACTTCTTTTTATTTACCTTATAAAAGGTAAATTTAAGAAAAGAGTTAACATACCCTATAAAAAAAGAGCACGCTTCTCCCAGTTTCCTTACCAGTGAACCAAAGCCTACCCCTCAAGCAATTGACATTAATATGTGGCTACAAATAAGAATGAAACAAGCAAATATTTTGAAGGTTTAGTTGTTTCCATATAAATCCATTTATACTACTTCACTTGAAAGCTTAAGTTTTGAAAACCTTGCCCCTTAACACAACTAAGTCCATCTAATTTGTCATTGAGTTGTATTATTTTGACAGACAAATTTATATCAAATTTTGACACTAACTTGAATGGTTAGCACAATTCAAATATGAGGTTAATTACATTCAGTATACGATTAATAAATATAAGAAGGTGTCACAACTCATTGACAATCTACTGAACACAATTAACCACAACTTTGATTGTCATTAACCAGAATTTTCAATTCTATATTCGAACATAAACACGATTTGGATGGTTAATTAATGGATGTATGTATATTTGAGCACATAAATATTGTGGTTATTACGTTCATAATCATGGTTAATTGTTATAGGTGGATAGTTCATGAGTTGCGACACCTTGTCATATCATTTCTCTTTACCTGTGAGTTGGTTTTGCAAATTATCAATCTCCAACACAACAGCACCTGGTTGTACAAGTGGAAGCTCTTCACTGGCAACCATTTTCATCTTTCTGAGGTGTGAAATAGTTCAAACAGATACGGTAGCTTGAGTTCTAACAACAAATGAAGTATGCTCACTGCTATATATAGTATTTTTTTCCTTTGGTTTCCTGTTTTGGTAAGTGCAGTGGTGAGGCTAAGTACAAAAAATACCAACAACAAATGATGGCTTTCACAACTCATAATAAGGCAATATATATAAATATATAATATAATAATAATGAAAGAGAGGTTTATGGAAGAAAATAAGAAAGTCCATTCATATAAGGAATTGACCTTAAAGATAGGGATGACATTCCCCAGCAGTGAAGCAAACTTAACATATATCAAATGAATAACAGGACAGCTAAGCCGGCTACTAATACTTTAGCTGTTAAAATCAAACTTTGACATGACATTAACTGCTACTTTCTATTTTTACTTTACTTCATAGTTTTTTACTCCTCTATGATAAGGCTTAAGGCTCCTTTCAGAATTATAAACCAAAATAATACCATAACCAAACATTTTCTCACCAATATAGTTTTAAGTAATGTGATCAGTTAACAGTATAATATCTTGTTTGTAGTACATTATGTTCACATAAAAACCAAGGGTGCCTTTGAAATAACTTATTCACAATTTATCCAATTATAGCATAAACAGCTGCATAAATATTTAGGCGAGTTTATCAAAATAGCTTATTGCATATACGTAAGTTATTTTTAACTTAATTCAATAAACTCTCTAGGATAGCTTATTAAAACTTATAGTTAACAAAATGATATTTTGATACAATTTCGACAATAATTTGAATGGTTGCCGAAGTTAAAATATATAAATCACGGTTAGTACATGATTAATGAATGAATATACAAGGTGCCGCAACCTATTAACCATCCACATCCAGTGAATATAATTATCCATGATTTTGAACTTCATTAACGACAATTTAAAGATATTCAAATATACATGACACCCATTAAACATTCAAATTATGTTTACATATATACATGATTTTCAAGTGTTCAAATATACATAATATCTATCTAACAATAATTTGGGTTCAAATATACACCTTCGTCAACCTTTTTTCTTGGTGATGATATTGTGGTGTTCACTAGACGTGTCCAAACCATCTAAGATCAAACTGTTATCTATTCTTAAATAAGATTTCCATTTTCTATCATATAAGTTTAGTTTTAAGTGCATTGCATAATAATAACAAAATAGTGCATTAGTTGGTGACAGTTTTATCTTTCATTCTTTGTTTTTCTGCTGACACATTTTGCTTCATTCTCAAATCAAATCTCTATTATTTGTATTTAAGAGTCTCAAATATAAAGTATTCAAACTAATAAGACAAATCAGATGAAGTAGGGTTAATCAGAAGATCCTATCAAACTATATGACATTTATTGACTTGATGAGAAATACTTTTATCAAATTTAACTATCTTAATTAACTTGTCATATTCTATCATTATCAATGGAAGGATAACACTTAGGACTATTGAATTGCTTAAGCGCTAAAAATGTTAAAGAGATCACTTCTCCTTTATTTTTTTTCTTTGTGAAAGTCATTTAGAAAAGACTACACATATGTGATTCCAATTAGAAAGGGACCAACTAAAGTGGCTTCAAAGAACAAATGATATTTGGATTAATATTCAGAACACTTGTCATCTTTGCTTAAAAGTATAATAATTCAATATAGTAAAAAGATTATAATAAAAAAAATACGGTTTATGCACTCAAAGCCAAAATATCAGATTTTTTTTAATCTTGTTTTACTGTTTTTGGATAGTTGCAACAAATAGAAGGCTTTACCAACAACAAATTATTTAGCCACATACAAAACCCTGAAAATAAAATACCATAAAAATAGTCAAAAGTGTTATTGATGAATTATATTTGAATTTATCTGTTACTTACAATTGTTTGATGGTGATAGGATGAAAGATGGATATAATGCTAAGCTTCTATTTCATATATTTTATGTTAGTTTGAGTTGGTAGATAATCAAAGAGATTGAATTTAATACATGTATGTACTGTTCAAAAGTGTGTATATATATATATATATATACATGTTGTTGGTGTAAGTCTATAGAGTCTTCTGCTACGTGTTGTTCAAAGGGAAGCTTCAGATGGACTAACATAGAATTAAAAAGTTGATTAGTAGAAAACTCGAGTTAATTATATATATATATTATAGTATAAGTGGAAGTGTTTATATCCCAATTCGATATTTTTGATTGATTATAATTTATTTGAGTTCAAGTACTTGATTAATTAAATATATATATTGTTTGATTGAATATCTATTGATTTAATTATGTATATTCTAGTATCTACCAACACCCTGAGCTCTGAACTTTCTATTATATTATATACAAATTAACTTCTATTAATAAATATAAGAGTAATCAATCACTTGTGATAATATTAATAACTCACTCAAAGTTTCAAACAAAAACTGATTTAGTAGAAACCTGTGCGCATAAGGGTAGTTGTAGAAAGTGATGTTTTTTATTTTTTATTTGTTTGTATGTATTAATTCTAATGATAAAGCATGGAAAAGAAAGAAGGAATGAATAGTTGCCCTGAATTGCCCTTTAGTTGTCATCCTTATGGTAAAAATATGAAAAGTTATATGAGTACATATATACCGTAGATATTGAGAAATAAAGAAATAAAGATCCGTGCGCATAAAGAAATAAAGAAAGTGAAGTGGAATCATTCTTGTATGGTCACAAGAATTTAAGTACACTATATATCACACACAAAAAGTAGAAAAAATAATAATTAAGTAATGTATAATTTTAAAATAATTATAATAATATATTTTTGTATATATACCAAAATAATGTGTCTAAATTCTTGTGACTACACAAGAATTGTTTAGTTATATGGTATATTAGTAATGTGATAGGAAGAGAGATATAGAGAAAAAATAAAATATTAAATGAATGTTATGAAAAGTTATAAATGTCCATATATAAGAGTTAAAAAATCACTGTATTGTCTATGTATTCTTTCAATAAAAACACCACTGATATTCTTCCATAAAAAACCGAACTAAGTTTCAATATCCAACAATGGATTTGTATGAGTGGTAAGGTACTAAAACCACTTAGGTGAATAGTCATATGTTCAATATCTAACTCTTACGGAAGAAGAAAATCCAATTGAAAGAAAAAATCTATCTTGTGTGTTCAATATAATCTCTGGTAGAGATTAATCACTGTGATAGATACTAAGCTTGTATAACATGATTATTAAAAAAGTACATTTCATTCAATATTTTCCTAATCAATGTTGACCTTATACATTTTTATATTCGATTAGTCAAGTCTACGAGTATTATCTATGTAAAAAATAGTATACTAGTACAATACTTCAAATGTCATTATACTTATTGAGTGGATATGCAAGTTTGTTGTTGCTTAGTAATTGTTTTGACAGTATTTGCTTAGAAAATGTTAAAAGTAAATAACACTTTTACACGACAACTTCTTTTACACACTCTACACTTTCCTTTTTTCTAATTTTATATCTATCGAAACAGACTTGGGTTAAAATCAGATGAATACCCACATTACATATTTAATTATCATGCCTTATTTTTGAATGGCATGTATGAATATAAAATAAGGCAAAGGGAAAAAAATTCTTAAAGTTCCAAAATGCATCCTAGACACATGTTGTTATAGATTACGGTTCCTGCATAAATGGAGAAAATGCAGTGTCTACCTGCAACTTATTTTTAAGTTGCTTTGGCCTACCCTTGAAATCTTTAGGCAACAAAAAGAGTTGAAAGCATTTGCTAGCAGTCCTTTAGCAACTTTGTTCCTGCCAACATTGACACAGAGAACATCATTTGATTAGTTAAGCTTGTGAAGGTGAAAAAATAAATCAAAATACAGAAAGGTCAGACCATAAAAAATTAATGTTCTTTAAGACTTTAGCTTGATTTAGTCAACTGAAACTAGAACTAATGTCATTTTGTTTTACGTATTTCATACGTCCGGTATATTTTATATAATGTTGCAATATTCGACCGTGCACACAGAAAAACCTGCCTATGGCTAATGACATTGTATACAAGTAGTTATCAGTGTCAATTAATTACATTCCTATCACCTTTGAATCATTATATAATTCTGTAAACTACCAGCTATTAGGAATTATATCGTGATCAACTTCTGATGAGAAGAGAAGCCTTTGGGAGTTTGTCCTTGTGGAAAATAATTATTGCATTATAATGGTTTAAAGGAGTTTGAATTGAAAAAGGCACCGTAGCAAGAATTGAAACGTTCATCTAAGTCTACAACCGAAAGTTGAAACGTTCATCTATATAAACCAATCTCCTTCTGAAATGTGAGTTTCCTCAGTAAATTTGCGCTGCTTCGGGAATAAGCAACTAACCGTATAAGCTCCTGTTAAAATTAAAAACATTAATGAGTCCATAAATGCAACAAATACCATATTATCAACGTGCACTCACTAGTTTAAACAATATTGAAATGTTGACATCATAAGAAGGTTCAAAACAACAGCACACACCACTATACTGAACCCAAATGTTGTGGACATTCTCACTGGCAACTTATTGTTACTCAAGAAACTTCAGGCCATATGAAATGATTACCTAAACAAATCTAAAAAATTATATGCAAATGCAATTCAAAGAGCAACTATCTAGTGCACTAGGTGATAAATCCAGTCTAAGCCTCAAATGCTTTATATCATAAACTGTAACATCACTGGCCCTACATTTTGTTCATTCTCTCGCTGACCTTTTCTTAGCAAAAAGTTATCCTGAAAAGCCATACAGATGCCATCAAGCACAAATGTACCAAGACACACAACTTAATTTTTTTTCTTTTTCATTGCTTTGGTTCAAGTCATTCTTGATGTCAACAACCAGGGGAGAAAAGTCAATCACAGTTCGCGAGCAATGGCAGGAACCTGTCAATTAGCAATCAATAACCGTAGTTTGAAATTTGAATGTTCAGTATTGACCCTTGGGGTAAATGTCCATCCCAACTTCATATCCAATTGTGAAACACCTTAACAAGGTAATGGCCACATTAATTGTGGTAATAAGGTTTATGATATTCCACCAAGAATATTTGGTTTAAAGGAGTACACTTAGATGATCTTATCTAATTACATAAACACTTGTGAGACTATTTGAGTGAGCATGTGGAAACATCTTACGACATATCCAAGATAGCTAATGAAAACAGTTTATAGCTTATATGAAAACAATTTTATTTTATTTTATCCTTTGTTATAAAGATACCTTATACTAGTATATAAGCAATTATTCTATAAGCACTTAATTAGGCTGCTTCGTAAGGCATTAAATATCTCCCAACCAAATTTGAAAAAAATTCGGTCTACCTTAGGCAGCTGCAAAATAGTCCTTATTTTAAATAAAAAAATAATAATAGTGGGAGAAAATTACTAAGGGGAAGACATAGTCAATGGTTGAGCGCAAGAAATTTGACATCCTGTGATGCAATGGTTGAGCAATTGCTACATACATAGTCAATTCAAGTGTGTTGAGTAAATGAGTAATAACAGTAATTGAAATACACAACACACCTTAAAAACCAGGTGATCCATGAGCAGGGAGAACCAAACGTTGGCATTTCCTTCATGATGGTATATACTATACAATAATAGTCAAACACAAATGTTCTCATAATCTTGACAAAAAAAAGAGAGTAAGATACCAAATCAACCAGAAAAACAAACTAAAAAGCATTGAATTTTACATTACACATATCGTTCCACATAAAGGAGAAAATTTCGATAACACAAATTAGGGTACATATCGACATCGAGAAAACTCATTGAAATTGCTCTGAAGAATCATATTAAAGATGACATTGAAGGATTCTAGCAAAGTAAACAATACGAAAATTCAAAAGTTGTAACTAATGAGAAAAGGAGGAACAAATAATATACCTGAAATCCTACGTAGAGCATAAAAGTGAGGTCGGAGGTGTCGGCGTGTCGCGGCCGGAGGCAGAGGGACAGCCGGACAGGTGGTGCACTGCTGGTCTCACTGTAGAGCTTGGGAGAAGGAATTAGTAGGAGTTTTTACTTTTCGAAATGTTAATTTTCTTTAACAATGTGTTTGGTTGGGGTGATTTATAGATGACAGAAATAAAAGAGAGTGATAGAAGAGAAATGATAAGCCATCCCTGTTTGGTTGACAAGAGAAACAGAGAAAAGAGAACAAATACTCATGGGACCACCGGTTTTTCAATCTCTGCATATATGTAAAGAAAGTGGAGATAAGCTATTCTTTATTTACTACTTTCCAAATTATTTTGTCAAAAAAAAACATATTAAACTTTCAATATTTTTATTAATGTTTAAGTTAGAATTTTATTTAACAACTTATTTATTATATTGATAGTGTGATAATTAAGTGAAATTAAGAGATTCATTTTAAATAAAATGTACGTGTTCAAGTGACTATGAGTCTATTTTTTCTCACCTACATCTAATCACTTAAACTCATATATATATCCATATTTACAAAGTTGTGTGACTCGTGATCCAGTGTAACCCGTCAGTTTATCAAATTGATTCATTCGAGTAACTCAAATTCAATAGAGTTAATTGAGTTTGCTCATACTTATAGATTAGATTCTAGTCTAGTAAGTTCAAAAACACAAATGATATATTTAGATAGAGTTGTTAGGCCAACCCAACCAATCTCGTGAAACTAACTCGAATAATCTAAAAAAATAAATTAGGTTAAATGGATTAAATCGTCTTTGTTTTTTATCATTTTAAAAAATTGATCACCAAATTATAAGTATTTTAGGATTTTTTTTATTATTATTATTATTTAGAGAATTTTAGGATGAATTTTATGACTTTACTGTTTTATTTATAATTTGGCATTTATTAGAAATGGTTCAACCATGTACATAGTCATATAGTATATTACAAAGCGTAAAACACATTATGAGATATACGCGGAGATCCACCCACAACTAAATCAACATAACAGAATTTCCAAGCTGATCAAATACACCAAAATTGGTATCTCTTACACACACAAAAATCATTACGTAAAACATAATTTATATTTTCACTCAACTCAATCCAATGTTGCAACTAGTAATTTATTCACTAGATTTAACTTGAGATTCTCTGCATGATTTGAGTTTCAGTTTTGGTCAATCCGATTCATGTACAACTCTATTTTAAGACAAAAAAATCAATAATAATATAGATAATTAATACATTTTAAATCGATAGTAATTATATTTAATAGATGATTAAAAAATATCACAAGGAATAATGAGTTTTGGTGAATCCTAAATTGATTCGAGTATAAAGAATTGAATTGAGAAAAGGGACAACCACTATATACATTTCAGATGTCATATCATCAAATTTTAATGTCATTTCACACAAACTTGATAAAAATGATCAACTTGAAAACTTACCTAAATTAAGAGACCAACTTGAATCTTTTTAGAGTTAAGGGGATAAAATTGAACTTAAATGTTAAATTTTAATGGACCAAATAGGTATTTAATGAAATTTAAAATTATGGTTAATTGTATTTTGTGAATAATGTATAAGTTGCAATACTTATTATATTCATTAATTATCTATTAAACGTAACTAATTATATATTTAAATTGTATTAATTATTTAAATTATTGTCCTATTTCATGTTTAAAATAATACAACTCATCATTTTTTTTTAAAATTATTGTGTTATTTATGACCAATGACTTGACAAAACAATTCGCTCGTCATTAGTAAGATTGATTCGAATTTAATAGGAAAATTACAAATTCATAAAATTTGAATCGATAGGATAATAAGTTTGGAATTAAAGATTTATTTCATGAACTCAAAAAAAAAAATCTATTTTATTTCATTGAGCTTCATTCCATTCCACCCTATTTAGATGTGCTTAATTCCTTTTAAGTATACTCTTAAATTTAAATGAAGATCAAATCTTAGTTGAAATGACATGCCATTGTTCATTGATTAATTCATTCATTTTTGTTAATCACATGTTTATTTTTTCTAATTATACCTAAATAATCTATTTAGGTAAATTGATTTTATGTAAAATTAAATTGTTCATTGATTAAGTCATTTATTTTTGTTAATCACATATTTATTTTTTCTAATTATACTTAAATAATCTATTCAAGTAAATTGATTTTATGTAAAATTAAATTCACGTAGTCTCCTTTATCATAACTAAGTTCTGCCCCATTGATTAATGATTTCCAATTTAAAAACATCCACTCCCAAAATAGGTCATCGCAAACCGACCAGACTAGAATTTGACAAAGAATGTATACCAAATACTTTCCATCAACTTGTTTCAATGACTAATATGCCCTTCCCAGTTGGTCCATAAAACAATTATTGTAAGCCCTATCCTTTCCCTGTCCTGGCCGTCCATGAGAATTTTTAGAGTCACTGCTCTAATGAAAATTAATATGAAATTATGTTAGTATAATGTCATATTCCTTATCTCATTTGAAGAAAATATATCTATGTTGATTGAGGAAAATTATAATCTATGCATAGATGCTGTGTAGGGAAGTTTATAAAAAATCTAATATAGCACATGATAGGCTTATGTTGTGGAGGATGCATAAATATATACTCCCTCCCTTTCACAATTTTTTTTCATTTAATTATTTTACACATATTAAAATATAAAATAAATGAATAAAAAAATTTGTGATTTAACTAATTTATTTTAATTATTATCGATATATTTTCATTACAACAAATATAAAAGTGACGAATAATAATTTGGAACTTGGGAGTAGAGTAAATTGTATTAAGAGAAATGTTACCAAAACATTCATCAAATTGTGTGGATCTTATTTAATTTTATTAGTACTCATATGAATTTTAACTAATAAAAGAGAGTATATTGAAAAATGTGTGTCAAATAATATGTTGCTAACTTAGTGTTGTATTAATTAAATAGTACAATTGAAATAAAATAACTAAAGTTGCATTGAAAATAAAAAATAACAATTATTTTAAATATTTTTTGCAAATATGACAATTATTTTAAGGTGAATGAATAATTGATAATTAGTTCCTGTTGAGTCGGACTAACACCTTTAATGAATCTGATTTCTCAACTACATTTTTCTATTCACAAGGTTCAAATTCAAGACTTTCTTAAAAAGATTTAAGTTGAATTCCACTCAAATCAACCCAATATCAACTTTTTTACTACTTATTTTTCTCAATAATTAGTAATACCATATTAAAAAAAAAAGACGAAAATAGAGGTATTAAATTCTCTTTAGTATCACTAGATAATTTTTTTTTCTTAAAATATACTTTATCTATAATTAAATCATAAATAAAAATTATAATTAAAAAAAAGAGATGAATAGAAGATGGATTTAATTTTTCAATTATCATTTTTGTTTATATTTCATTCTAAAGGAGTATAAAAAATAGATTTAACATGTTTGGCACGAGGCCAACCAAACCGTTCATTGTCTAGTTTAATATGTTCTTTATAATCTAAATTGTACGTGAATTAAAGAAACTTCATCTTGTATTTCTGTTGTGACCTTTTGTTTATTGTCAAATTTTCTTTAATAAATTATAGGCTAAATAGCACTTGTGGTCCCTTAACTTAATTTTAGTTAATATTTTAGTCCTTTATCTTTTTTTTTCTCGGTTTGGTACTTTATTTTAATTTTAAGTGACAATTTGATCTTTTATGTTTCAAAATGTCAACAATATTATATTTTTTTTACAAAAATTCATCAAAATTTTCAACCATAACCCATAAAATTAATTATATTCTTTCATATAATACAAATTCCATCAGATTCGTAACTCAAATCTTCAAATAAACTCATATTTTCATTCTTTAATTCACTTAAAATTAAAATAAATGACCAAATCGGGAAAGAAAAAAAAGATAAAGGACTAAAACGTTAACTGAAATTAAATTAAGAGACCACGAATGTTATTTAGCCTAAATTATATATAACCAACGAAAGGACAATTTGGGAAAATAGATTTGTCTATTAGAAAATAAGTGGCAGATGGGGCAAGCAAGCTTTGAAAAGCCATTAAGAACACCAATTCCAACCTCTTGAGATATATATTATACTACTCACTTACCAACACTTAGAAATCACCACATTCTCTTCACCCTTTCCCCATTCTTCCTACAAATTCCTCATCTTATCAATAAAAGTACAATTAAATATATCATGGACATATCAGAAAAGCTTCTAAAGTATAAATATCATGTAACCATAGCAATATTAATTTCATTATTATTTTCCTTGCTGATTTATGCAGCTCCACACTTTCTAACCATTCTAGCATATTTTTTGCCTTTATTTGCTTCCACCACTGTCTTCTTGATTGCAATAATAGCCTTTGGAGGTGTTTCAAAATTCTCAAGTGAAGTTCATGACGAGAAAGTTGGTGAAGGAATCTTGGATTATGTAGCTGGAAGAACAGAACATACTCAAGAGGCTCAATACTTCTAAGTGAATAAAAGGGTGTTCATGTTTCTTGCTTAGTTCAAATGGGTTAGAACTTAATTAATTAGATGCTTTTTAAGTTCAAAAACCATGTTCAATGATAAATGTATCATTCCAATGTGTAAAATAATTGTCACTATTGTATATTTTTCTTGGTTAATCTTCATATTTTGGGGGGTAAATAATGTCTTCATTTTTAAGTAATAAAAAATCTATTTTGTGTATCTTCCGTGTTTATTCAATCACCTAGCCTTGGTTTTGTTTGTATTTATTTAATCACTATTATGCCTTTCTTTTTTGTTTTTTTGCTGAATGTAACATGTCTTTTTATGAGGGCAAGTTTTTAATAAGTAGAAAAAAGAGAAAAGAAAGTTATTCTATTTGTAAATGGCAATTTTAACATCCTTTTCTGAATGATGTAGTTGAGGAGATAAGAGGCTAAATTAAAAAAATTAATTAGAGAGCTACAAAATGTATCTTTTAATGCATGATCTCATTGCTGTAGTTTTATCATGCCATTTTCCAATGTGCAAAACTTTTTTTTTTTTTCCTTTTGAGAAAAATAGATACTAGCATCTAACCTATCAAGTGACCCTACACTTTCCTTGAGTTTGTTCATTTTCTTTTTATCTTTTGTATTATGAAAACAAAATACTCAACACAGATAGCACCTGCCCAATGAAGTGACACTTCTGAATTATCTTTGACAAAATTTGGATTTTGCATTTTTATCCTTGTATTAAAGATAACATTGTCGGAATAATTTTAATAAAGCAGTATTTAATACTACTTCGAAATTTGCAAACGATAAATAAAAAATAATAATTTTTTTGTAAAAAAGTGATACTTAATAAGAAATTTAAGTAGTAGTTATGTATGAATCATCTATGCCAACCTTATATGGTGCAATGGGTTGTAGAACCGTTGGATCTAAATCAAACAAATGTTAAAAGAGTATCCAAATCCATTAACAACTATATGAGGTCACTTGTTGTTGTTATTTTGCTTGGTTCATTCATTCATGTGCTCCATGTTGTTCCTATAGAGTAGAAGTGTGTTTTGTTCTAGTCACACACATAAGTTCAGTTTAATTTTTGGCATGTGACTTGTTTTTTCATTGATTCAGTGACTTACTTTAGAGTAGCTAAATTCATGTAGTATCTATGTAAACAGTTTTCGATATAAAAGTTAAAGAATATCTAAATATTGAAAAAGTTCATGCAAAATCAAAATTAAATTGTAGCAAAATTATTTATAGATTTATTTATCTACTCGAACATGTAAGAGTAACATATAATAGTAACAACATTCATTCACAAATTAATATTTTAATAGTATCCTCTTTGTATTCTTTGTTGCAAAATAATTAATAATTTATTTATGATTAAAGTTTTTTAAAATATTTATTTTCAATAGAAACCAACACAAGACTATTTAATTTATTTTGCAATATTGTAGATCGTAAATAAGATTTTAACTATTTTAATTTCAAAAAACTCTTTTTAGCAGATGCAACAGTAACATAGATAGTTAGTATTATTCTATAAGACATGCAAACGGTAGAAAAACAATGAAATGTTTTAAGAGAATTCAATATCATAAAACTTGATTTTAGTTCGATCTTGAAATAGAATTTCACTTTCAAGATCATAAGAATGACCATGTTTCAAATAAGTTTCTAGATTTTTGTAACATAATTTCAAGTTTTCATAAAAAATGACCTAAATCTTTCGATACAAAAAAAAAATCTCCTCATATATATGTTATATATTGCTTGAATCTTCTATTACATGAGTCAATTATTTAATCTACTGTATATAAAAAATAAGGAATCTTAAAAGACTATTTAACATACTCAAAGTTTAATTGTGTTCATTCAAATGGATTTTACACTAAAAGTAAATAACAAATTTATCTTTTGTCTATGATTGATGGTAAATTGATGCTTTTGTCTTTCTTGCGATTTCTTATTTAAAATGTCTGAAATTTAAATTGGAACTTTATAATGGATAAAATAATGTCTAAATTAGGTTGCAACATGAAAGAATAATATACTATAACATAATAAAATATTCTATTTGATCCTTTTTACAGGAGACATTTAAGTCCAAAAAAATTATATCAATTTTTATTGACTTAACTATCTCTTATGAAATGACTCGAATTAAGTAATTTTTTATTTAAAATTATTTGAATATGATGATAAAATTTTATAGAAAATACCATTCATAAAGGCCCCCTTTGAAGTTGCTTAACTCATGAATATAATCACTCTTGAACCAATATTCTTTCTCAATTTTTGCACTTTAATACACACAAATAATATTTTAATATTACGAAACTCTTTTTTAATGATCCGTAAATGTACAATTTTAACTCTATGAAACTCAAAATCACAAGTAAACAATTTACATTAGAAATGTTCTCAACAGTTTAAAAATAATATTTTAAAATTTAGATCGAAATTCGTACGGCGAGACTTCCAAATTATACTCAATTGATTCTACCATATTCGAACCATTTAATAAAAAGAATACATGAAATATATTAAAAAAAATCTAAATTTTCATAATTTATAAAATAAAAATTTATAAAATATATAACAAATATTCAATATCTATAACAAATACATTAAAATTTACTACAAAGATAAGTCTTCATGATATAAATTCAAACATCAAATTTTATATGAATCAATCGAATAATTACATATATCTTGCATATTAAATTGAATAAGAGTAAGTGGAATAAGAGTTTTTGTTTTTTAAGTTAAACTTAAAAAGATTTTTTTTTTTAATTTAAAAAACTTGCATGATTTAGAAAAATTAAGCAGTTTTCCAAAACAGAATTCAGTTCATTGATCCAGTCGAATCTAACTAGATTCAACCCAATTTTTACTGACTAATAATTTTTGTGTGCTGATCCAACCGAAAAATAAATTTGATCCTCAATTTAACTGATTAACTAAAAGGCGCACATGAAAAATGGCGTTCCATTAATGTACTGATGCATTACTGTACTTAATAGGCACAACAACTATAACTTGGGTTAGGTTCGTATATCAAGTTGCTTCTTGCATATCAAGTTATTATTAATTTATGAATAAAAAATTTAGATTCCTTTACTTTCTAAATATATTTTTATTTTTCAAAAATAGCTAGTGAAGAGATAAAAGATTAAACAGTGGAAAATTGTAATTTAGAGATGATAAAATACAAGTTATAAAGAACACATTTCCAAAGTAGTGAAAATGATTTTTGACATTTTTAAAAATTATAGGAATTTAAATTTATTTACAGTATTAATGTAAAGAGTTTTTGCAATATCACTTAATTACAATTATTAAATTCTTAAAAATATTTAATTTTTATTATAATTATTTTTTAAATTATGTTTATAAATAATTGTGAAAATTACGATTATTAAATTCTTAAAAATATTTAATTTTTATTATAATTATTTTTAAAATTATATTTATAAATAATTGTGATAAAACTTTAAAAAAAAATTTAAACTGTGGATTATGTATTGGGTCGGGTATAAACCCATTAACCAACCTTCACTGCAACATTAAACGGCCCAATAAATAAATAGCCCAAAATATAAAAAAAGAAAATCGTATTTGGATACTTTGATGGTGAATTTGTAAAACAGCACAACAGAAACTGGGAAACAAGACGAACCAGAAAACAAAGGTTTATGTCTCTTCTCTCCGGTACGAAATTAACAATTTTTCTTCAATTTTCGCAAAAACTACATTGTAAGCTTGTGTTTCTACTTTCTAGTACCTCAAAACCTATTTCTAGTTCCAAGTTCAATAAAACCTTTTTTTTTTCTTACACAAAAAAAAAACTTTTATTATTTATTTTGCCCAATTTTTGGTTTTCTATTTTTCTTTATTCATGTAAAGGGTTTAAGTTTTGTTGTTTGAAACTTCCTGCTTCTGGGTCACTTTAAAGTTTAAAACCTTTTTGTAATTTCAAAACTCCATTGAAGTGTGGAACAAACAAAACCATGAATTCAGTACCTTCCAAAAACCTATGGATTCGGAGACAACAGTGTCCTTGTGGTGATTGGAAGTGTTTCATTACATACGAAGGTGATGCTGAGGAGTGTTCTGCAGCACCAGAATCAGTGAAATCAGATAAAACATCATCTTGTGGAACTATGATTACCCCTTATGTTGGAATGGTGTTTAAGAGTGATGATGAAGCTTTTGAATATTATGGAAACTTTGCTAGGAAAAATGGTTTCTCTATTAGGAAAGAAAGAAGTAGAATTAGCCCTCAGTTGGGGATTTACAAGCGTGACTTTGTTTGTTATCGATCCGGGTTTGCCCCGGTGAAGAAGAAACCCAATGGAGAAAATCATAGAGATAGGAAATCGGTTAGGTGTGGATGTGATGCAAAAATGTATCTTTCTAAGGAGGTTGTTGATGGTGTTTCTCAATGGTTTGTTGTGCAGTTTAGTAATGTGCACAATCACGAACTTTTGGAAGATGATCAAGTGCGCCTTTTACCTGCGTATCGTAAAATTCACGAGGCTGATCAGGAGCGTATACTCTTGCTTTCGAAAGCAGGGTTTCCGATACACCGGATAGTGAAAATGCTTGAGCTTGAAAAGGGGACTCAAGGCGGGCATTTGCCTTTCTTGGAAAGGGATGTGAGGAACTTTGTTCAAAATCGCAAGAAGGTTGTTCAAGAGAATGAGGCACTGCTAAGTGAGAAAAGAGAAAACGATGTTTTGGAACTTCTTGAGGTTTGCAAAGCCATGAAAGAAGCAGATGTTGAGTTTGTTTATGATTTTACAGTGGATGAGAATGAGAAGGTTGAAAATATAGCTTGGTCGTATGGTGATTCTGTTAACGCGAATGCCATGTTTGGTGATGTAGTTTATTTTGACACTACTTATCGATCAATCACTTATGGATTGCTTTTTGGAGTGTGGTTTGGTATTGATAGCTGTGGCAGAACCATTTTTTTCGGTTGTGTTTTGTTGCAGGATGAAACGCCTCAATCGTTCTCGTGGGCATTACAGGTTAACTACTTCTAGCATAATCTGTATGAGATTTTACTTGTACCTTCATAAATATATTCGTCTTATGATGATTATTCCTCAATACAGACATTGCTCCAGTTCATGACAGGAAGATGTCCACAAACAATTATATCTGATCTTGATCCCGGGCTTAGAGATGCCATTAGAAGCGAATTTCCAGGAACTAAACATGTCATTCCACTGTGGAACATTCTGAACAAGGTATCAAGCTGGTTTTCTCTTCCTCTTGGTTCTCGCTATGCAGAATTTAAATCCGAATTCAATGCCTTATTTCACATTGAGAATACAGAGGATTTTGATCTTCAATGGAGCCAAATGATTTCTGTTTTTGGACTTGATTCAGATAAACATACTGATTTACTGTATTCGGTTCGAGCATCCTGGGCACAATCCTACGTGATAGGTTATTTTTTGGCTAGAATGGCGACAGCAGCGTATTCCAAGTCTATAGATTCATTTCTGAAAGGAATCTTCACCGAACATACATGTTTGCGTAGCTTTTTCGAACAGGTATGTTGGTATAATTCAAGTTTTGCCTCACATACTTGCTGCTCTAGCCTTGTTGTTCACTTTGCCTCACATGTTGCAGGTTGGCATTTCTGCGAATTTTCGACATCAATCATATCATGAGACTCAATATACAAATCTTAGAACTTGCATACCAATCGAAGAGCATGCACGGAGTATCCTCACACCATACGCTTTCAATGCTTTGCAGCAAGAGTTATTGCTGGCAATGCAGTATGCTTCATCCGAAATGGCCAATGGATCATATATTATCCGACACTTCAAAAGGTTGGATGGAGAGCGGCTTGTGATATGGCTGGCAGAAGATGAACAGATACACTGCTCTTGCAAGGAGTTTGAATCCACGGGAATATTATGCAGACACGCTATTCATGTACTTGTAATGAAGAATTACTTTCAGCTTCCTGACAAATACTATTTAAGTAGATGGCGACGGGAATGCTCTTTACTTGTTGAGGATGAACATAACAACCGAAGTGTAATTGGTGATGAATGGTTTCAAGAATATCACTCCCTAGCTGAAACTTTGTTTTCAGAATCATTGATTACGAAAGAGCGATCCGACTATGTTCACAAAGAACTGACAAAAGAACTTAATAGGATTCTTCATGAGGTTAGAAATTTGCCTGAGACTGATGGAGTCTGCAGCATGAACATGACAGTTTCACCAAATAGCTAGCAAGATTGATGTTTTGAGTTGTATATATGTGATGAAATGCAAATTTGAAATCATTGGCATCATGATACTGTACATGTACATGAAGATATGATTTGTTGCTGAAGTGCCAGCAGCTTTTGTAGTAGTTATCAGGTTAGAGAGAAAGTTTATCGAATGTCCATGGATTTTACTGATGAGCATACTTTATATTATGTACTTCACTGTATTTTTCTATAATCTATGAAATTGATGTATGTTACTTTCATATATTCGGTTAGAAAACCCCCCAAATGAAAGTGAAGATTGTTGTGACTTTGGCAATTGAGCTCTAATGTTACCAGCAAAAGCCCCTGATGGTATTGTCATTCTTTTCTTTACACTCCTTCCATTTCAATATGAAAGTCATTTTAGAAATGAAAAAAATAAAATCAATTTGATTGTCACTTTGGATTTTAAAGACACAATTAATTACTCTTTTTTTTTTTTTTTAATTTACTCTCAAATTAAGAGTATATCCACTATTTCCAACTCATTATATCTTATGAACAAGATAGCCTAACCATCTCTTTAGAATTACGGTGGAATGTCCACTAGAGGGAGATTCAGAGTAGTTACTGACTGCACGTATTTACACAGTTAATGACTGTGACTATGTAATCGAGATTGGACGGTCTACATTTTAAACTCAGTAAATTTAATGTTTAAAAAAAAAATCAAAATTATTTTGAAATCTAGACTATTTGATCTCAATAAGACTATCATGACTTCACCTAATCCAATTTCCACTAAGATACCTATAGACGGAAAATTCTGGACCTGCTATGAGCTGAAATATGTGGGCCAGTTTCTCCATATTTCTCTAGCTGATTCTATGTATGAGCTGAAATGGTGGCCACAATCTCTTCAATTTTTGCTCCCTTGTTCATAGCTGAATGTTTGGACCCACGTGATTATTGATTAATTAATGAACATGGTCGGCTAGTTATATATTTGTCTTCTTACAATCCAATGTCAATTTCTTAACAAAGTTAGTACAATTATGCTAAAGATTTTGGCTATACTGATCCATATACTATTGTCTATGATTATACTACATATGTGGACGCTTTATTTGTCACAACTTGTAGACAGATACTTGTATTTCTATGTAGCTAATGAGGGTCTTTTGCCGTTCTAGATTTCTCTTTTCAAGGGTTGACATAAATTGACATGATATGTTCAATCCAACACTTTCATATATTCATTTAAAAGAGGGTCCCTCGCTTTGGCAGAAAGGGACCTTGTCCATTATACTTAGTCACAAACAACATATTGGAATACTAATACAAAGGTTGACAAAAAACACTGTTAACTTTCTTAGCCACTTTAGTGTAGAAACTAGAAACCTTATTGATTTCTGATTAGTTGATGATTGACATTGTCCAGTTTAATTTATTTTGATGACAAAAGGGGTGGAAATATAATGTCCTTATAATGACCTGTTAAAAGCCTTTAAAATTGTCATTGAAATATCCACCATATGTGCTTAATATAGACTATGTTTTCTTTTTGGTGCACCACATATCCACATTTGAGCCTGAAAATATGTGGTTTTGGTTGTATAAAAATGGAAGATAGTTGATAGGACGGAAAAGTGTCACATGTAGTCTACAGCAGACTGAAGCTTAAAAATAGTTCAAAACTCAAGAGCAACCAACATTGTCATCTTTAAGTAAAATCTTAAAGTTATCTATGTTCCTATACTTAAAATAGTACTGTGATTAATGTTGATTCAATAAAAATATGAGAAATTAGATATAAGTTGAATTTTTAAGAACTAATATCTTTTTTCTTCATTTATTCTTAAGAATAATAAAAGAGTATCTATTTTTAAAAGATCTTGACATAATAGGACCAGTCCAAAATGCATCTATAATACTAATTTTAAAACGACACGACTTAGTTTAAACGATTAAAAAGGAAATTAAGAAGCTAGAAGAAGGATGTGGAATATTATAGCTCATCAAAATGCAAATTAACAAAAGGGACTAAAAAGTGAAATACAAGCATAAGGCTTAGTCATATGAAAAAAGAAGACTAAAGTACTTAATCCCTTCTCTTCTTTTCTTAGATATATTATCATGTACTAGACTGCAATAAGTTGTGTTTGAGCTTCAATTCTCATCTCCTCTTTCATTTTCCTTATGAATTCTTCAAACTTTCTGTTCAATTCTTCTGTATTTACTGATTCTTCATTTGTTGCCAATATTGTTTCTCCTACTTTATCATCATCATCATCATTATATATCCCTTTGAGCTTGATCTCTTTTTCTTCTGCTATGCAAGCCTCATTTTGGATATATAAGGTATCTTCTTTATATTCTTCATCCATAATAGAAACTTCCTCGTGAGATTCAAAACTTGTTAAAGGGACAACTATTTGATGAGTCCATGTATTTTGGTGGTCCTGATCATTAGTCTGTTGTTGCTTCTGGTACTCTACCATATCATAAGAAGCATGAAGTTGATCAAAGTGAGAATGTGAAGAGGTAGTAGTGATGATGAGTGAGTTCTTGACTAGAAATGCAAGGATTCCATTACAAATGAGAAACATGTATTTCCTTTCAAGGGTGTGAGTGAACAAGGTGAAAAGGAATGTGGAGAAGTAGGCATTGAAGGTTTGAGGGTATATGAAAAAGCCAGAAGAGTAACAAAGGAAGATAGAAAAAGCAGAAATTGAGAAAACAAATTGCAATGTTCTTTTCAAAAACAGCTTCTTGTTCAATCCATTCTCATTATGATCCATCTTAAGAGGATTGATTTGCTATTGTGCTACTTAATGGAGGGTGATAATTATGGCTATTGAGATTTTCTGAGAGGAATGAGAAAATGGCTTTGGAATAAAATGATATGTGTTTGTTCTTGTATAATTGTATTGTTAACTTTGTGGCTTGAGAGTATATTGAACTATAAGATATCTTTTATTTATAGTAAGCCTGAATCGACTATAGTTTTTTTTTTTTTTTTAATAAAACCAAAATATATAATATGAAGGATCTATGCATAAGGTGTAATAAATGAACAAAAAGAAGGTCATAGACCCTACACACGTCTCCAAAGAAAAAATATATTAATGAAAGATATAATTCTACTTTTATCAAGTTATATTTGTTAAATATTAGTGTATTATTAATATAATAAATACATAGTAAAAGATATTATATTAAAAATAATTCAAGTAATATTAATTAAATTGTACAATTAAAAAAAGTGTATTGAAAATTAAAATGATTGATCAAAGAGTAAAACAATACTATTAATGATTTTTGCATTCCAAAATCTGACTATATTGTCAAATATCCATCACTCCAAATAGTTTTCGCATTTTACAATTTCATACATATTATAAAAAAGATGATAAATGAAAAAAGAAACTCATAATTTTACTAATTACTAAATTATATTATTAATAATTAGTATATTCTATTTATCCTATTGTAAAATAAAAATAATAAACTTTAATACGTCTTTCATACTTTAACTTATTTTAAAGTTGAATTTGATTTCATAAATTTAAAAGTAGTAAAACTTTATTTCTTAACTTATATCTAACGCATATTGGTCTTCTCTAAATCTAACAATCTCTACCGTTGTTAGATTCAACACTGACGTACTAATATTTATTATTTCTAAAAACAACAATTAGTTTAATTATTTTAAACTTTAGTTATTTCTATCTAATTAATATATTACTAGTAATATATATATATATATATATATATGTACTTTGGGGTGAAAATATATTAGATTAAGTTAAACTTTGTAAAGTTTGAGTGAGATATACTATGAAAATGTTATACTTGACTTGACTAATTTTTCAAAGTCTGACAAAGTTTATATCACTATTTTTTTTGTGAAAGTATATACTACTAAAAAAAAGTGGTGTAAATTTTTTTAAAAAAAATAGCCTAATAAGTTAATATATCAATAAATTTTAGTTTTAATATGTCAAGAATAGACGTCGATCAGTATACTTAAATTACAAAAAATGTTAACAAATCTATAGATCAACACAAAATAGAAAACCGAAAATTATAATAATAGTTAAAAAAAAACTATTTATATTCAATTAAATATATCATTTGACATATTTTCCTTTACTTTTACCCACAACAATTTTTCCTTTTTTTTTTTTTGTTTACGAATGCAACAATTTTTCCTATTATATAGAGAAAAACTACAAGCCATTTATAGATAGATATTCATTATAGTAGCAAACTTTTTTTTTAGGGAGTAGCAATTTCTTTTGGGTACAATGAGAGTACTAATTTTATTAGAGAGCTACATATGTATCATAAGTACTAAATAAATATCATACCACGTCAAGAACAGAACTTTAAACTATAACATTTATATCATAGAAAAGGGACATTTGTAACAACTATATATAACTCCTTCAATTAATATTGATGAGGCCACAAGAATGCTCCAATTGCAAAACCTCTCTTCTCATCAAGATTACCTTTGAAACTTAATCCATATTGATTAAGAAGCAAATCCACCTTCCATTCCTCCATCCTCTCATAATCAAATTTGGTGTAACGTGGATAGTGAAGAGGCATTTTAAAATTACCATAAGAAGAAGGGTAATTTAAATTTTCAACATCAAAGCACTTTTTCTTGACCTCTCCATTTGAGTAACCTTCAATTTTCTCGTTTGTAGGGTACCCTAAAACATGGCAAGCTGAATGGAGAAGCCATCTAAGTGCCATGCCTCTTAATTTCTTTGTTCCTATGAGAAACAAATTAAAATTGGAAGAGGCAATTAAGAACTTTGCTTAAAGCAAATAACTATACACCACTATATATAGGAGTTGATGCGTATGCCCTATAATTCGTGGATGAATAACAAAAATTTGCGTATTACACGCGTTAATTAAACTGTTTGTTAATTAAGCTATAATTGTGAATAACTTTAAAGATACGGTTTGTACTACGAATTTTGTACTATGTATGTGTATATTTTTATTTTATTTTATGTGGGGTGCTGTGAAATTTAATTCGGTTATTATTTATTTTTTATTTTTTGATAAAAGAATTCGATTGTTATTTTGACTATTGAGAGTTATGCCATGAATATACGGTTGCTTGGAGTGCATTGATAGGTTAAGTCTTTATTTGAAGTGGTTTTTGGTCACATTTTCAATGATATGTCATAATTATAAATGCAATTGTTATTGTTGCGTGTATATATCAACATAGCTTGAATTGTGACACCCATCACCCTTTACGTCATACTCATCAATAATTGCTTTCTAATCACTATAATTCTCTAGTACTATATTTGAGTTTTATTAACCTAAATTGGCTAATTTTTTAAATGTATACTAGATTGGTAATTTAGTTGAAATTATACACTACGTTTGAACTCTTAGCAATAGCATCTCGATGAAATATTTATAAATAATAGTTTATAACCTCCTTATTTGTATATTTGTATAGATAAGATAATACATGAATAATTTCGATCTAATATAGTATACATATTTTTTTTAATCGATATCATTTAAATTAATATCTCAGTAATAAAAATACAACTAATTATTAATATCCTCGTCTAAGAGATTGTTAAAGTTTTTAAAAAAATTAAATAGTGGTCCAAAGTAAAAAATTTCTATACCAAATTTATTAATATGAAATAGAAGAGATACTTCAACTTGTTTTTAAAAGAAGAAAAACAAAATACACCAACCCCTGGACACCAATCAGAAAATAGTAGCCAAATTTTCTGCTTTACTTATAAATCAACCCTAAGACTAATTTGGGTCATAACTCATAAGTAAAATAATCAATAGTAATACCATGAAATAAAACTTCATTCCTCACCATAAAAGACTAAGAGTTGCTTTATTATTGACCTCTAAAAAGTCTAAATTATTGACCTCTTGCTATTTCTAGTAATTTTAAATAAATTGTTATATTAAATTGTTTTCCATTTTTTATTATAAAATTCATTTGATAAGGGTTTATTGTTAGATTTTTTTGATAGATCTATATTAGACAAACTCCACAGCCAAACATTATAAGAAAATGAACAAAAGATAAATAGATGAAGAATTGTAGAGTCAATTCAACATGTTTAAAAATCTAAAGCAAATATTATAGTGAGACCTTTTAAAAAAAAAAATACAAGACTTATAAAAAATAATCATATTTTGTTATATTTAAGTTTGAACTTGAGTTCTAACGAAAATGACACTCTTGTGTGGTGAAAATTTATAACTAATCTATATATTATCATAATATTCATATAATTCTGTCAAAAATTAATAATACTCATATAATTAAATTGAGTTTTTTAAAGAATTTTTTTAAGCTAAAATTTTAAGATTTAAAACTCTAGCTTGGATTGCTTGGCATTAAACAAAATGGATAACAAATCTTAAAAGAGAAATTTGAATATTTTACCTTGTACCTCACATTTTACATAAACTACCTATTTTATTATTTTCTTTTTTTTTAATATTTTTTCCTACTCCACTAAATTCAACTAAAAAGCTTAAAAAAAATTCAAAATACAGATAAATTTCATAAAATTTAAATTTTGTGTACTGAGAAGTTTTTAAAAAAATTGGAAACACAAATATGTTTTAGAAATTTCCAACTTTGTAAAAAAAAATTTAAATTTTTTTAGCATAGTTGTGTTCCTAAAAAAATTTATTGTGTTCCAAAAATAATTCTTGAAATATAACTGTGTTCTTAAAAGTTTAAAATTTGGGTTACAAATTTTTTTTTTTTAAGTTTTTCAAAATACAAATAAATTCTCTAAAACTTCAAAAAAAAAAATAAGTTCTATAAAACTTCAAAAAAAATATTTCAAAACACAGAGTCACCTTTTATCCAACTTTCCAAGCCTCTTACAAGACCCTCCAATTCCACAACCAAACACCACTTCCATTCAACCAACACCCCACAATTCACTCACAATAGCAAGAAATGTGTTTACCACGTACCTCTTTTATTATATCTCTACAGTAAATTTTACACAAATTACATATTTTACTGTTTAAAAAAAAATTTACTTTCATTATCTTTAATTGTGTTTTGGAAAAATTTTAAGGTTTGAATTTTTTTTAAAATACAAATGTGTTTTAAAAAATTTAAATTTTTTAAAATATTTTTGTGTTTTAAAAAATTCAAATTTAAAATAATATTTTTGGTAGACATTACTTTAACAATGTGTGAATTTTAAAAAATAAATTATTCTACTGAGAAATTTTTTAAATAAATTCCGATTTTCAATTTTTTTTTTTGAAAAAATAGTAATATTTTTTAAAAAATTTGAAAGTGAGTTTTTCAGAAAACATATATGTTTTAAAAAGCATAAAAGTTTATGTTTTTCGAAATATTTAAACTTTAAGTTTTTCAAAATATATTTGTGTGACAAAAAACTTAAATTAAGTTTTTGATACACACTTTAATATGTGTGCTTTTCGAAAGAATTTTTTTTTATTGTTTGAGAAAATAATAGTGATTTGTAGCTTTTAAATTAAATAAGGGTAAATAGAGTATTCATTAAAAAATTTAAGATGAAGATAAATATTTTCAATGTAAAAGTTGGTGATATGATTACTCTCATTTAAATGTTAATTCAATTCACTCATTCACCTGTATCTTTTCTTAAAAATCTATTAAAGGTTGCTTATTGTACACAGTTTATACAATAAAAATCACTTTTCAATCTCGATATCATGTGTCACATGACTATCAACTTAGACAAAGTCATCCATATAACATCATAGTGGTAAATATATGCTTTGATACATTTTGTCATCTACTATAATGCTTTTAGGATTTACGATTATCCTGATAAACGAACACATTATTTTTATTATATTTAATCATTAGTTACATATTAAAAAAAAAAAACTTCTAAGAATGTCATTTGTGTTCTCAAGCTCTTAAAAAGAAGATATACCTTGTCAATATAACTAATATCAATCAATTAATATTTTTAAAGATGTATTTAATTGTATAGTCTTATATCCGCACAATTTATAGATTTATCTTACATTGACGTTAATTTATCCGTTTATACGTTTCTTTATTTAGAAATCTATCAAAAACTTTTCATTGTATGTCCCTCATATGAACAATCATTGTGTCCTTGTCAACCTTTTAAGTGTTATAATCGAGTTGTGATAGGAGAATATAAAGAGAGATAAAAATTAAGGTATGTTGTAAAATTGTGTTTGATTTTAAAGAGAAAAAAAATAAAGTGAGTGGAGGGAAAAAGAATGAAAGACACATTTTCCTCAATTAGACACATTTTTATATAGCAAAGAAAAAAACTTTTATAGAGACTCGCATTTTTAGAAAAGAAAAAAAAAATTATTGAGACTCCGCATTAAAATTGTTTCGACACACAATCAAGCGGTAAATAGAAAAAGATACTCATTTGTGTTGAATGGACAAAAAGTGTCCTTTAATTGTGTGCATTTTTTTAAACTCAACTTTACTTTTTTGATATTTTTTTTTATATATATAAACCATGAGAAACGTTAACGGACTACCATTATTAACTCATGTATTTAGTGCTACCTTTTTTGTTACCATTAACCCATGTATTTAGTGCTATCTTTACTATTGTATTAAATTAATAAATTTCTATTATATACTAAATTTTCAATCAAGGTTATTTGTCCATTTTATGAATAAAAATATTTCTTTTCTTTTAGTTTAAAATTCACTTTTAACACTTCAAGTTTTAAAATCTGACAATTTTGATCTTTCTAATTTGAAAATTTTAATTTTAACCTATTAACTTTAACCCCTTTTGCAATTAAGATGTATTGTAATTAGGGGTGAGAGTAGGCTAGGCCAGCCGTCATGGACCTATAATCTGGTTTGACCGGTTCAATAAAAAAATTAGGTTAAGACTTTTTTTTTAAGTCTATTAACTTAAATAAATCAGGCTCAAGCTTATAAAAAAATATATCAAGTCTCATAGGTCAGTTTATATATCTTATTTATTAGCATTATTATTTTTTATTAATATTAGTACTTGTTATTTTAAAATCTATCAATATTAATCGTCTTGCTGACTTGCCGTTCATTTTGTTTTATTTGTAATTTTTTCAAGGACTTTTTGCAATTTGCTAATAATTGATTCATTTTGTTTATTTGTTTTTTTAGAAGTTTGTCGCAGACTTGTTAGTTATAATTTTATTATATATAGTTATAATTTTATTAGTTTTTCTTATATTTATTGTTTTATTTTGTTTTTTTTATGATTACGTTAACATATTTTAAGATAAAATAAAGGAGTCAAAAGTGTTTTTTTTTTACTTTTTAAAAATTATTGTAATTCGTTGTACGCTTTTATTTTTTTAAGGTGTACAAAAAATCATAATAATTTTTAATAAGATAAAAATAACCTTTGATCATCCTATTTTATTTTATATTTATTTTAATTAATAATTAAAGCTAGCAATTTTTAAATAAATAAATGAGTTTGGGATTTTTTTTAAATAAACTAACAATTTTTTAAAAATAAGTTCACGTAATCACAAAAAAAAAATCATATGAGTATTGACTAAGTCAAAATTAAGAGGTGTTTTATTTATAAAATAAATTAAAATTAAATGATTAAAATTATAATTTTTAAATTACGAAAGCCAAAATCATCATATTTTAAAATTTTGGAGGCATAAAGTGACTTTTAACCTTTCTTTTACTTATTCTTATACTTTTCAATTTTTTGTTTCTCTCACTTTCTTTCCTTCCTTCGATATTCTCTTACAAACCAAATGTAAAAGTGGAGAAAGAGAGATAAACAGAAAGGATTGAGGATTGTGTGGGTAATTTTGTCAATAGGAGAAAATTTGATGGTGTATGTACAAAATGTGGGGTAAGTAAATATATATTTCCCTATCTAAAGCTTGTTTATGATCCAAGAATAATAAATCCCACAAGCACACACCATTTTCATTTTGTTGGTCCAAGTGCATACAGTTTGAGAGTTATTTTCTTATCCAACAATAATGTATGGGCTGGTAATACCAAAAATAATAGGAGATTTTTTCCTACCCATATCCTCCATAATTACTAACAAAAATATAGTTTTTTTTCTTTTGAATGTGTATTTTCAAACGGATGTGTTATTTTTTAGAAAAAATAGTGTTAAAAGAAACTTTCAAAACAATAATATGTGGGCTGAATTGTTTTTCCATGGTTGTCCCATTCTTATTTCATATGGGCTTCATCTAATAAATCCATGATATTAGAAAATTTTACTTCATACCATTATCTACACATTTGATATGAAATTTCACATTTGCCTCCTATATACAAAGTAAATTTTACTTTCATAATTTTCACATCAAAATATTCCAAAATAAAAGTGAGTCTCCCGTTTTCAAAATTTATGGGAATCTTTGAAAAAAGTTTTTTAGTTTTAATATAGTTCCAAAAAAAATTTGATGAAAGTTTTTCAAAACACATTACTATTTTAAGAAATTTGAAGACAAATTTTTCATACCCCTCTTAAATATTAAAAAAATTGTCTTCATATTTCTTATAATAGTAATGTGTTTTAGAAAACTTTTAATCAAATTTCTCTTTATAATGAAACAAAAAAATTTTATCTAAATTTCGGTTTAAAATTATTTCAAGAAATTTAGAATTTCAAATTTGTCTAATATTTTTTTAAAAATTTAAATTTATTTATTTATTCCATGTAGATGCGTTCTACACGAAACTAATCTACATCGTCTATTTAGAGAGAACTTCATATTGAACAAACTCGACCGACAACATAACTCCATATAACGGTTAATATGACTCAACTTATTATTAATCCGCGACAATAGCTGGTGTAGGAGGAGCAATTGTATAGCAAGAGTAACTTATTTTGAATTTCAAAAGGAAAATGTATCTCTAACATCAATGTTAGGATGTATCCATATTAGATTAGAGTTTCGTTTTCGTATGTGATACTAATACCCCATAAAGGAAGAGATATAACTCCACACTAATTAACCAAAGATTTTGAAGGTGTAATTTATGTTGGCGAGTGAGCTTTTTAATTCTCTCCAACATTGAGTGGTATTTTCACGAAAGGGTTTGGTGGAGTAAATTAATATTAGAATTTGGCTAAGGTTTTCTTCATATATACTCCTCCTATCTCATACACAATTACGTACCACGTTAAAGCTTATGCAATGTAACGCTGTTGGGCTATTCTATATATCTTGTGGATGGAAATTAAATGCAGGTGTTGTTTGACAATAACACTATACTATACCAAACAATACACCAACCTTATATCACTCATTCCTTATCTTCTCGTGGCTTAAATGTTGGGTAAAAGGGATTCAATTGCATGAACCACTGCCCTAGCGGGCCCCAATTAACATTGTAGTGTGTCGTTTTATGATTGGTTTGCAAAAATGTATAAAAGTTAGGTATAGGTAGTACTTTGAAATATTGCTTCATTTTTAATGTGCATAATAATATAATTATGATTATTTTAAAATCTCAAATATATGTTTTACAAAATATCTGAATCCACTCCTTTTCATTTTTCAATAATAGGATTTAAGAGATAAGATAAGCACATGCTTGTCTTTTTTTATATGATTATTAAAACTAAAAAATAACTATAATTATTATTTTTTATATGATTACCAATCGCCCCTATAAATTATTGAAGTTTAATAATTTTCTTTTACAGGTATTCTCAGAGTTTTTAAGTCGATAAAATTATTTTTAAAGTCAATAAAATTCTCACAATAATCCAAGTTTAGCGATATATATTTATTATCTAATAACTGTTGTAAGATTGAGTGTTAGTTTTAGTGTATGATAAGTTCTCATTTTCCTTTATTTTTTTTATTACAAAATCAAAATACTAATAAGTAGTATTTGCATTGCCGTGATTTTTCACCACAATTTTATTAAAATCGAACTCAAATCTAAATATACTTTAAAACAAAATTTCATATTCATGTAAAAGTTACTTTAATTTTACCCAAAATTACCCAAAATAACAATTGAATATAAGTTTGAAATCTCTATATAACACAACCGAACACATGTTAAATATTTTGTTTGGTAACACCAAACACATGCTAAATGTTTATTGAGTTATGCCGAATTTATTTTCCATTAAAGTAAGCACTAGGCATGTTTGGGATTATATAACAAGAGTTTAGTTAAAATCCTTGACTTCGAGAAGGTCAACAAAATCTGCTGCAGAAGAGAAAATGACACGTCAACCAAACGACGTCGTAGAAAAATCTTCCGAAAAAAAAAAACGAAATGCCAGTATCATTTCAGTACCATGGTACCCTGCAGTGATAGATACCATACTACGGTACAGTCGCAAGAAACATGATTTGATATATCAAGATAAAAAAAAAGGAATCAAGACGGTCAAACACAGTCATGAAAACGACACGTGTCAATTATACACGTGTATGCGCAGCACCAGAATATCCCTCCTAAATAAAATTAAAATTCCATTATTACCCTCTGGCTTCTGACACTTCCTCCTCCACACGGCAAAAAAAGAAGAACTCAGAAACACCAATAAAACAAAAAAGAAACAAAAACTATACCAAAAAAAAAAAAACACATAAACATGTTTCTCTTTTGAGGTTTTTCTTAGTCGTCACTCTCACTCTCATCAGCAACCCTTTTCGTCTCTTATAGAAGGGATTCAACCATTTTCTCTTAACCCTTTTTTTCTGCCCAAAAAACCTTTTTTTTTTGTCTCTCTCTCTCTAACCCATTTTCTTGAACCCCACTTCATAAAACCTGGGTTTTGTTTCTTAACAAATAATAACCTAATGACGTAGTACGATGAATGTAGCTTTAACCTTTCTTTGTTTTTTCCGCTGAGGCCATTATTTGACTTCACTTCTAGTTTTTGTACCATGCTTTCTCAATTCTTAGCGACCCTTTCTTTTCTCTCTCTTTAATCTTGATCCCCTTTTACCCATTTCATCAAGACTTAAAAAATATCGATTTTTTTTCATTGGGTTGTTGTCGGTTTGGTGGGTCTTCAATGGTTTGAGTTTGGGAACGGTGTTTTTTTTTTTTTTATAGGGTTTTTCCTTGACCAATTTGGGGTTGGTTTAGGAACGGCCCATCATTGTTATTTTTGTTGTTGTTGTCGTTTAATGTGGTAGAGTAGAGTGGTTGTTTTTGTGGTGGTGGTGGATTGAAGAATGTCTAGTGACGAGGTTGATCCTGTTTTTGTGTCGTGGGAGGAGAAAGTGATATGTCAAGAACGTGGGAACCGAGTGATTCATTTCTACTTGAAACATGTGTCTGGGATTTCTGTGCTTTCTGTTGTTGGGACTGAGAGGAGTGTGAGGCACATGATGTATGTTGTTCCTCAGCAATTTTTGCAGGCTTATGGATCCACCACCAGTGCTTTTAAATGGAGGGCAAGGAGGGAGGTTGTTGACTGGCTCAACCATTTGGTTTCTAGGAATCAATCACACCATGCTGGTAATTTCGTTTGATTCTAATGCAATTTGATTTTGTTTGTCAAGAAGTATTGTTTGTGTATGCATGTGCAAGTTCTGAATTATGTTTACTGTATGAATGGTTTTTGTGCTCTTGAGATTTTTGTTAGGAAGGTTATTATTATTTTCTATATACCTGAGTTCATGTGCTCTTGCTGTATGCTACCTGACTTCTTCATTATCAACCACATTGTGTACTTCTTCCAAAGAGTTATCCATCAAAGAATTCGGTCATGTCCGTGTTGTATTAATTGTATATGTATTTATTGGCTACAAAAGATGTTTTCATGAGGATTCATGATCACTTTTATCGTTGATCCATGCAAAGGCTTTCAATTGCGATTGCGGTTGTGAATTACGTAACGGTTATTGATGTTGTAGAAAATTGTGAACCAATGTGGTATATGTAGTTGTGGTAGCGGTCGCGATGCAGTTGTGAAGATCTTTAAAGCCTTTACGTTGCAATTGCGGTTACGGACTACAATTTAAAACCACGGTCCACATTATTAAGACTTAACGAGGTTTTACGTAGGTTGCCCGGTGTCTTCTATCTTACTCAACATAAAGTTTCAGCTTTGATTGTTATTTCTGTGGTTGTTGATTCATGATAGCTAACTTGAAAAATGTTCGTACATCTTATTTGTAGAATGTTGTGTTTGAATTTTCATATTCATGACTCACAATGAGGGTTAAAAAGATTTCGAAAATATGAGCCTTTTGATTATTTATTGACTGAATTGGTTTGTTTTTCAAATAGAATAGCTATCATACTAAATGTTTTTTTTTATGTTCCTTGAGCACAATCTTATGATATTTATATTCTATTTTTTAAAATTTAAATATTTGGTATCATGGATGATTAATAATCACCATTTTAGTATCCGTAGTTGTTGTTGTATTCATGGTAAGTGAAACAAATGCGAGAGCGTGATTGGTTTTTTTATACCAGTTTATGGCATGTAGTTTTGTTAATGTAATTTATGAAACCATGGATTATTTTAACAATCAAATATTAATTCTTTTTTCCTTTCTTGGGAGCTTGATATATGTTTTCAAATAGCTGCTATAGCATAACGGAATTTGAACAAACCGCTATTTTATGCAACCCGCAATTGACAAGACTAATCTGATTTATGAGGTATTCTAACTGAATACATCACGACATTGCATCAAGTTGTACTCATAGTTGGAAATGGCATATTTAGAAATGTAATCGGCCCTTGTGACTAAAACAATTTGTGTACATTGACAGGAAAGTCAAGTTATAGCTTACATGTCATCTTTATCAGCTGCCACTTTGAGGCAAAACAAGCAGAAAAAAAAAAGAATTAAGATTAAGGAAGATTGTGGTAATAATAAGAGAACTAGGGTTTTAGGGTTGAGGAACCAATTGAAATATATCATACAGTGACTGAATCCAAGTCATACGGACTATTTATTCTAGGTTTACTAAGCCCAGCCCAAAGAATAATAGTCCATCTTTAACTTTGGCAGCACGTCAATGAAATATCGCTTGTTCGTAAATGACATAATACCTTTTCCTTGGCTGTTTTAAAGCCCACTGACGCACTTCTATAAAGCTGTTCAGAAAATGCATTACATTGCGAAATTTCACCAGCTTGTGCTTCTTCGATATCGTTGAGGCTTTCACTGCGGTAAAGTAAAGGATACATAGTGGTGAGGGAGAGATGTGTTTCGATGTCAGGCGTTTTCTGGAAGAGGAAATGGGTACTGTTCATTTTGTTGATTAACTTCCTTCTCTTTCCATCATTGCCAGACTTTGTGATTTCTTTGATCTGTTATAATGTTTTAGATCTGTGTTCTGAATTTATATCTGGGGATCTGTCGATTTTATTTTATTTCATTCCATTTTTATTTAAAATCAATGTATTAGACATGGTTGAATCGTCTTCTGCTGATCGATTTACTTTTGGAGATCTAAACCTAATAATTTTCTTTCTTATTATGTTTTCTCCCGAGTCTCGAGTCTTGATCCATTGGTAAGGTTGCTGCATTGGGATTGCGGTAGTAGTAAAATTAGTCTCATAACATCGATTGCCTGTTATTTTCTTCTTTTTATTTGGATGCAGGTTTGACTTAATTTGATATGGTATCCTTTGATTGATTGGCAAATAATTATTTATTGTCTGGAGGAGTTATGTGTGTCTAAATAAAATGTTGGAGGCTCTTTTAATGCATATCTCCTCCTGATATTTATGGATACTATTATTTTTTGCCGTGCCTTTGTTTTGCTACAACACGGTCTATCAATCCTCTTCGAACCACTTTTATTCTTGTTATGGGAAGAAAAAAATTCTGAGCAACCTAAAATTTTCTGACAGGTACGGAGCTGGATGATTCAGCTCAAGCTGCAGGATCTATTGATATATTAGCAGATGGAGTCAATGCTAATAAAAAGAAATTACTTGATAAAATGGTACAGAAATGACGACTAATTAAATCCATCTCTCATTAGTTCCCTTTGTATCTTCGTATGACATGATTAATTCGCCATGTCTATCTTTTCTGCATTGCAGAGTTCTAGGAAACTGAGGTTTCAAAGTTCAGATATTGAATGGTCAGGCGTAGCTTGGTTTTGTGCTAAACAGCTAAAGCACTACTCAGGGTTTTATGGGAACGGGACAGCCATATACGTAAGAAGACTATGTTTTTGTCGTTGCATCTTAGTTATTTTGCTCCATTCTTGGTGTCATTGATTTTTCCTGGGTGAAGAGGGTAATCTTATAATTCTGAAATGTTTCTTTCTAACTTATAGGTTCATTCATTTGTGTACATTATGTCTGAAGAGGAAAATCACTATCTTGGTTACTTGGAAGACATGTATGAAGACAAAAAGAAACAAAAAAGGGTGAAGGTACGTTGGTTTCACCGTGGTGAGGAAGTTAAGAATGTGATGCCGGAGCTGGAACTTCAAGAGGGTGAGGTTTTCATCACACCTAATGTTCAGGTGATCAGTGCCGAGTGTGTCAATGGTCCTGCAACAGTTATGACTCCTAAGCATTATGAGAAATACCAAGCTGATGTGTCAAACACCTCCTTATCTGAGATTCATATATGCTATAGGCAGCTTAAGAATAATAAGCTTAAACCCTTCGCACTTACTAAGTTGCGCGGTTATAGTAACCAGTCTATACTTTCTAGTTTGGATAACCCTACTCTTTCGAAAAGAAAGGCGAACTGTCCAAAATTGCACGCAAAAGATAATGAGAACTTCACTCAAGATGATCCTTTGAGGTCCAGCAATAAGAGGAATAGAAGTTCTACAGACTATGCGGCACCTGATAAAGGTTCTTCTGGTCTGCAAAATTCTTCTACTATAAATGAGATGTCAAAAGGTGAACCGAAATACCCTAGTCTAAAACTTAAACTGTCGAGAAAAACAATGGGTATTAAGGTTATTGGACCTAAGCCTCAACTGCCTTTTAAAGTCAACGAAAAGATAGAGTTTCTCTGTCAAGATAGTGGCATTCGAGGATGCTGGTTTAGGTGTAAAATCTTGAGTATGACTCAGAAACAGCTGAAGGTTCAGTATGATGATCTGATGGACGCAGATGATGTGGAAAAACTTGAGGTATGTAATGCCTTATATTTCTTCTATCTATTTTGTTTGCGATTTCCTATACAAGTACAAATAATTATTATGGTGATTTTTGGGCTTAGATGTCCAATTAATCTCACTGATTGAGACCTACTGAAGCTAAGGAAAGAATACAGTTCTCAACTCTGTTATTGACTTGTGTAGGAATGGATCCCTGCGTCTAGAGTGGCAGCTCCTGACAAACTGGGTATGCGATGTTTAGGCCGCTTAACTGTACGACCGCGCCCTCCTGAATTTGCTAAAGCTCATACTTTTGAGATTGGAGCAGCAGTGGATGCTTGGTGCGGTGATGGATGGTGGGAAGGTGTTATAGCTGCTGTTGATGTTTCCGAAACTGGAACCTTGCAGGTTTATTCCCCCGGTACGATTCAAATTAGTTAATTTTTTGTTTTGTTTTGTTTTTTACTATGGTTGGTGAATCATGTTTTTCTTTGGGTAAGGCATCTCATGGTAATGTGATTCTCATTAGGTGAAGAGAAGTTTCTATTGGTAGAAAAGAACGACATTCGGATTTCCCGAGATTGGATTGATGACAGGTGGGTTGATATATTGGGAAAGCCTGACATTTGCAGCTTTTTATCTTCAAATGCTGATTCCCGCACCAAGTTGGCAGCTAACTCTGCAGTGGTGGATGGATCTATGAATGGCGGTTCTGCAATAACTGAAAGCAAAGCGTTGCCAATTGCCAAAGCTGATGTTGCTGAAAAGGTTGAGCCAGAATCATCTGGTTTGGAAGCACTTAATGCCGGTATGAAGAGAATGACTCTATGGAAACCGCCGCTCCATGCCATTCATGAAGACGAGGATAACGATAACTCTGGTGGTGGCTGTGATGGTGATACTGACAATGTAGATGATGAAATCAAACCACTCCATGCCGTTGATAAAGACAGGGATCGTAACTTTGGTAGTAGCAGCGATGATGGAACTGACAACAATGCGGATGATGGAACTGACAACAATGGCGATGATGCGAACAACACTGGAGGAGATGACAGCAAGGAAAAGTTGGCGATGGAGGAAAATTTTGGTTGTTCTGAACCAAAACTTGATGCAGTGGGAGCAATACAAGTTACATGAATATATGGTAGAGGTAAAATGAGAGATTTTTCTCTCTCATACTGATTATAGTTGAAGGTGGACTTATGATGTATATAATAATGAAATGAAACTTCAGGGTAGCAGCAATATATATATTAATGCAGAGAGAGGATAATGGTCTTTAAGGTTCTTACTCTAGATAATCGTAGTGTATAGCTTATGTTTTTGGGTTGAGAGTCTTTGATTAGATGAACAATCTATAAGGGTTATATATTTTAGGGTCCTTGTTTAATTCATGTGGGTTGTTAGATGCTGCACAATTGCACATATATCCGCTGAAACATGAAACTGCATGCATATCAATGAGTTTTTAGACCAAGGGTAAAGTTTGTAATTTGAGATTTTAAGTAGTTTTTACCTTTGATTATGAACCATATAAGATTTTATCTTGAAAAATTTGCAGAATGTGTATGCACCTATTCATAGGTTGGCTGTATGTAACCATATGTTCGGATTCTTGTGTTTCGATCGAATTACCAGGGAACGGTAAATGATTGATATTAATGATCGATAATGTCAGTTCTATCATTGTTGCGTGAGAATAATGTTGTGTTTTGAACTGCAGTTTGATCTCCATCAACAGGTGGTGGGATTGATATAATGACTTGGAGTTTCAATATAAGGGTGCTACTTTTTATCATCCTTTCATGTTTTTGAAAGTGTGCATGCATCTGAATAACACAAATTGTCCAAATATACACATTTGGACCTGTACATGTAAAGTTTGGTGATTTTTCTGGATGTATACTTTCAAAGGCAGATGATCTTCTAGTCCTCAAGATTCTTGGCTTTTTAAAAATGGAACTAATGAATTTGCCGAGTTTGAATAAATATTGGAGGTGGATGAACAGCCACCACTTTCGCATTAATGTTGTGTAGAAAGTGTCCTTCTAAACCATTACCAAACAGGCACTAAATGAATCTTGTCAAAATTAGGTTAGTGGTTTTCTTGAGGCTTTTTTTCATCTAGTGTGTTAAGGTAATTTGATAACATTTTCATTGGAAATTTTTGTTGCTTTCACTTAAGAGAAATAAGATATGTTACTATTAATGTAAATTAGTTTCATACACAGTCAAATAAAAATTGAATAAATAGTTTTTTAAAAAAGCGGTTCAAATGTACACATGGGAAGATGATTAGTTCATCATGTTAGTTTTTTAGACTTGAATCCAGGGCCTCTTCTTTAATACTCTTTACAAAACATTGATATTAATATTGAAATTGCGACAAGTTTATATAAGATCAGTGATCTTAACTCTTAAGCACGTTGTAGAAGTATTTAGCATATTAGAGCATGCATACCCAATGCAGCTTTAGGCCGATCAGAAAATCAGAATTAAGCATTAATCATGTAATCAAAAGTCATTAAAATGAACCTATGTAATTTTAAAATCTTATTCATATTTCTACTAATAATAAAAAAAAGTTGGATTAAAATATATTTTAACTATATGTAAATAAAAGGGACTTATGTTTTTTTCGTCTATTAGCAAATTTTGATTTTGGTCACGTGACTAAAAGCACGTGAATTGTGTATTTTGTATGGATTACAATGAATAAATTTATTATATGGATCATAATTAAAATGTCAATTTTGTGAGAACCACGCACATATATAAACCAAAACCTTAATTCACCAAAATAATTTTATACAGATGTTCAATTCTATTTTTATGGCAAGGGAGAGAAAGCGAAGACATAAGTTGAAATCCTTGAGACAATTTTCTAATAATATGTCTAATCAAGTTCTTTTTCATCTAATGTTGGGTGTTCTTTGAATTCTTATTGGAAAAATTGGGTGATTGTCCATATGGATGGAAATGAGGTGGTGGAAGATGTTTGGAATTTTGGAAAGTGTATATGGTTTTTTTTTAGGTTTTTTTCAAATAGCTGAATTTTAAAAAATTTACCAATATATTTCATTTTAAAAATTATATACCAATTTATCATATTTTTTTTCTCATTTTAGAAAGTCGCATTTGTAAATGGCAATTTGGTGTTGATTTTTTTTTTAAATAAAGAAATAGTCTTTTGAAAAAGGGACTTCTTACGTCTAATTTTTTTTAAAATTTAACTGAATATATATATATATATATATATATATAATTCATTCATAAAAAACAATAACATAAAAATTACGATAAAATTAAACTCAACACCAAGTCGCCGTTGCAAATGACAACTTCTAAATATGAACAAAAATAAAATAGATTGATATATAGTTTTTAAAAGTGTATATTGATAATTTTTGTTGAAAATTAGGCTATTTAAAAAAAAATCCTTAATTTTAATGAGAAAAAAAAATAGTTGAATTTTTTTTTTTAAGAGACCAATAAAAAAAGTAAGAGGGTGGATAAGGGAGAAAAAAGGAGTAAGAGGGAGGATGATGGTGGGAAAAAATCTAAGCAGGGGGAGGAAGAATGGGTGTAGACAGTTTGGTCTGTGTAGTGGGGGTTTGGTGTTGAATGGTCTCTATGAAGATTGTTTGTTATAATATGAGATTGATTAAGAATAAGAAGCATGATATTTTTTGTATTAAAGAAAAAAATATCAAGATGGTGGATCAATTTTTCTGTTCTAAGCTTTGGGGTTATTTGGATGTGAGTTTTTCTTTTAAATCTTAGTAGGATCTTTTAGAGGTATACTTACTTTATGGAATACTAATATTATCGAGGTGGAATTTTCAACATGTTTTTAAACCATGTCTTGCTATAGGTGGAAGGTGTATCTCCTCTGGAAAATTTTTACTCTTGCAAATGTTTATACTCTTTGTGATAGTAATAGTACACAGTTATTGTGGAACCAGTTATTTGATAAAAGGGAGTTTATTATGTCAAAAGATGCTCAAAGTATTAATAGTTTTAGAGGTATTGGATTTTATTGATCTAACGTTACATGATAGAAGATTCACTTGGTCAAGTTTAGATGGACTATCAATGAACAGGTTGGATTGTTTTTTGTTATCTCAAAAAATGGGCGTTAAAATGGCCACATTGTAGACAAATGACCTTGAAAAAGATGTCTTCCTAATCCTTGTTCTATCATGCTTAGTATGGATTAATCTAATTGGGGCCCTAGACCATTTCATATGCTTAAATGCTGGGATGATATTTCTAGTTACCGTGATTTTTTGAAGGAACATTGGGATACTCATTATGTTGAAGGGTGGGGAGGCTTTGTTCCGAAGGAAAAAATTAAATTAATTAAATGAAGACTTAAAAGCTTGGCATAGTCAGCATAGTAAAAATATTGAAGGTCAAGTTAATGACTTAAAAGATCAATTATTCGAACTTGATGTGAAGGGGGATCGTGGTGAGTTGGATGAGTCTAATATTGAAGCTCGTACAAATTTATCTTTGAAGTTGTGTTCTCTGTCAAAAATCAATAGGAGTATTCAGCGGCACAAGACTAGCAATTTGTGGTTGGATCAATCAACTTGAATTATTTGATTGCAATATTGACTCAAATGAATTTTCTGTTGGGAAATCAAGAGATAGGCTTTTTAAACTGTGTTAAAATTAATCTCAATAGTGAAAACACACTTTAGTTAAAGATCACGTAAACACAAAATTTCACATGAAATTTCACTTGAAGACTTCATGTGTTTACCTTTTGAAGTGTCAAGAAGGTGGATCACCAACTCATAACATCTCTCTTTAAGCATACTTTAACTTTGGTCATCAACGCGGAAATTACTGACATCTCTACATAGTATGCACGAGGACAAAACAGAACGTGATATTAGTCATTCTATGAGGATAGTGGCAATCAGGATTACTTGGGGAATGTGTTATTCTTCTATTTATAAAGAATGAATCACTAAAACCTTAAGACTCCTATTTTAGCCTCAAGCCAAAATAAGTCTTAAAAAATTTATATTTAATTAAACTCTTTTAATTCAACACAAGTTATTAATTTAATTAAATCATATTTAATTAAATTAATTTTCAATCCTTATTTATTTAATCAAATTAAATTCAATTAAATAAATTATAAATATGCTAATGTATTAAATCATATTTATACAATTAACATCTAATTAAGTTAAATCTTATTTAATTTAATTATTTGTTCTGTTGTCGGTACTTTATGTGTGTGACTCTTATAGGTTCTCAATGAAATGATAATAATATTAAATATTATATATATTTTATATAATATAAAATATCATAAACAATTATTGGCATTTGGCAATGCATCATTGCTACACAATACGACTCAAACATTACTGCAACCACTCATTATTGTGGAGTAATTGTCCTTTCGTCCAAATGTCTAATTGAACGCAAGTCACAATATGTGTCATGCTTGCAATGCTTAATTATTTATTTCTCGATTCTAGAGTAGACGCGTAAAACCAATGGATTTAATATCACATATTGATTCATTCTTGTGTGGTCATGCATTTCCACGATCTTACTCTATCGAGTGTCTCAAGACATAACTCTTGTTATGTAGGAGGGACAGATCCTATCTACATCATTTACATCCCTCTACATGATTTATTGTAGGCCCAATAATCACTTTTATGATTCTCCTGTTGCAGACAATGTTCGATTGCCTTAAAGCCTACAACTCTCCTTGTATGGATCGTAGTGACTTAAGTCGAATGACTACTCACTATGGTCGCATGAGAATCATAAATGACACTAATACAACGATTATTTAGCATTCTCATGGTGGGTCAGTCCAGTATAAATATTACACTTGATATTTATACTTATGTAACAATTTGATATCACATATCTCTGACCCTTGAGATGTGGACATCAGTTTACCCACATAATAGTTTCAATGTATTATTGTTGTTTTAATTAACATTAATATTTTGACTATGTATACATTAAGAATAGTGTTCTAATGTACAATAAAGTCTCACGATCAAGTCATATTTGATGTTCTATTAAATGAACTATTTATTTTAAAGACTTTATTATTTTATATGGTTAATAACATAATAAATTATGCCTTGTACATATAACCAAAATCAGATATATGATTTAAATATATGATATGAATAATAATCTATATAAAATAGATTGACGCTAGGGCTTACACCAACACTTTCCTCTCAAGTGGAGGAATTATATTCTGGAATATATTATCTTTGTATTAAGTTGGAAATAGGCTTAAGCTAGGGAGAACCTTTGTCTCCGTCTTTATTTTTTATTGCAGCAGAAAGGCTGAATTCTCTAATTTTGACATGTATTAACGTTGGTCTTTTTGGTGGTTATCCAATTGGTGATGATTTCAGGGTATCACATTTGCAATTTGCAGAAGATACCTTAATAGTGTTTGACAAGTCTCACGGTAATGTCAAAGCAATACAAGCTTTGTTGTGGATTTTTCAACTTATGTCCAGGTTTAAAGTTAATTTTAATAAGAGTTTGCTTGTCGGTATCAATGTTGATGAATCTTGGATTGAAGAAGATTCAGTTGTGTTTCATTGTCTTATTGGTGATACGCCGTTTAAATATCTTAACCTATCAATTGGTGGCAACCCTCGTAGGCTTTCCTTTTGGAAATGTCGCAATTTGTCAATGGTGGCCTTTGGTGTTACTCAAATTTGTTTTGTCATCTATATTGATTTACTTTTTTTCTACAAAGCTCTTGCAGGTATTATCCCTTTACTTGAATCCATATTTAAATCATTTTTATGGGAGGAGGGTAGCAAGGATGTGCATAAAACTCATTGGATTCATTGGGATAAATTTTGTTTGGGTAAGAAAGAAGGAGGGTTAGGTGTGAGGAGGATTAGGGAGTTTATAGTTTCATATTCTATATTTAAAATATGGAACTGAGCATGAGATTCTTAAAATTAGGGGCGTTATGAAGGTGCAAATACGAGAAGGGGGGGTTGAATTGTGTTTGACTTAACTTGAATACTTTTCCTATTTTAATACTTTCAAAACAAAACTTGATGTATAATTAAAACAGAGTTAGCAGCGGATAAAAATAAAAATAAAAACTCACAGATTTTATACTGGTTCATCGTTAACGAGGCTACGTCCAGTCCCTTTGCCTTGAAGGATTTCACTAATTCAACCTTGAATTACAACCTTGCTACTGACCCTTCAAGTCAGTCTTCTCAAATAGTCTAACAATCCTAGACTTCTTTGAGGAAAAACAACTCTTGTTCTTCAGCCAATCTGACACCCCAGATTGTAGAAGAATTGACAACACTATGAATCTAATTGCTAAGTACCTTGCTACCCTTTCTGAATCCCTCAGTTTGTAGACTCTACTTCAACAACTTAGATACAACCCTATCTAATTGCCAAGTAGCCTGCTACCTCTACTGACTCCCTCAGATTGTAAACTCTACTTCAACAACTTAGATTTGCCACAGTGGAAAGAAAATAACCGAGTACTTGCTTCTTGAAAGCTGAAACTCACAATTGACTTATATGAAAATTTGAGATAGGTTGCTTTGGAAGTGTATGACTCTTTTGTGATTTTCGATTCTGAGCATTCTGCCTTGAGCCTCCTTTTATAGATGAAAATTAGGGTTTCTTCCATGATCAAATTCGAGCTGAATTTTGCTGGATTCTCTTCCAAAAATAACTTGACCAATTGGGCTTTATTTAAATAAAAAACATATCTTCAGATTTTCTTTCAAAATAACTGGCCAATCAAATCCTTTCATTGCTTCCCGCCACAGCTCTTGAATTCCATGCTACTCCACTTTATTTTTATAACCAATCTTTTTAACACTTTAATTAAAATAACTTGCAATCTCCATCGTTGATCAATTCTGGACCATCAGAATTTTGAGCGCTAGTCCACATCTGGTCCAAGCTAAATGATATGTTGTGATCCTCTGAATTCGGCCATCCCTAGACCACACTTCCTGACCCTCTGATCTTCTGATTTCGGCCAACCTGGATGCACGCCTGATATGCTGAATTTTTCTGAACTCGGCCATTTCTGGACTTGCACATCCTGTCCCTCTGATTTCGGCCACCACTGGGCCATGGTCTGATTTTCTGATCTGGACCATCACTGGACTCAAAAAATTATTTCTGAACCATTGATCTGGATATTTTTACTCTAATCTGGACAGATTCTGGAATTTGGTCTGGAACAAACTGAAATAAACTTGATCAAAAAATATTTCAGTCTGGACATTTTACCTTTGATTTTGGACCAGGTCTGGGTTGATTCTGGAACTCATTTCTTTTGTTCTGGACTTAGTTTCATGCCCTGAATCATGCCATCTTATGGTCTGGGCCAAATCTGGATTGATCCTCTTGTTCTGGACTCATAAACATACCTTCTGGTCAAGTCTGGAACAAGTCTGGGCTGTGTAATTTTTCACTGTCAGACCATCTTCTGGTCAGAATAACTTCTGGAATAAAATTGATATTTGATTCCTGTTTGTCTTGATCAACTCTCCTTCTGGCATGCTTTCCAATGATATGATCCATGTTTCATTCTGAAATTTATTCCTTCTGATCTGGGCCATCAAATATATCTTCTGGTCATGTTTTGACATTCCTGGAGTATCTTCTGGTCATTCCAGAATTCATTTTCCTTTGATCTTCTGCTTCTGATTTCTTCATATTCTGATTGTATTTAATTTAATAATTCAAGGTACAAAATAAGTTTACATTGAGTGCTTTTGTAAACATCAAAATCCTAAGTCTTAGAACCAACTTGGTTCCAACACGTTAGAGAATCGTTGTGGTGGAAGGATATTCAAAAGGTGTGTGGGCTTGGTAGTGCGGGGGAAGATGATTGGTTTAGTAGCAATGTCATGAGAGTGATAGGTAATGGTCAAAATATTTTATTTTGAAAAGACTCTTGGTTGAATGGAGGCTTGTTGCGTGAACGTTTTTGTAGACTTTTTAGCATTGTTTCTAATAAAAATGTAACAGTAGTCGAAAGATTGTTATGTTTTGCTTGTTAATATTGTTTGGCAGAATAATCATATTGATAAGTGGTCTTGGCAAATTGGTCATGTTGAAGGTATTGTGTTAAAGATGTTTAATTAATGCTCACTCATCAAGTGGAGGAAGTTCGTCCAAGGTTTCTTGATTTAATTTGGCATAAAATGGTGCCTTTTAAAATTATCTCTTTGTTTGGCGACTATTCAACAATATGTTACCGACGAAAGAAAATTTGGCGCATAGAGGTTTAATTCTGAAAGAATATACGGTATGTGCGATAGGTTATGATAAAGTTGAAGATGTAACTCATTTATTTTATAATCGTCGTTGTTTTGGTGTGGTTCGGAATCATCTTCTTCTTTGATTGGGTATTTAGAGTGTTCTTCCAAATGATGTTTTCGATCATATTTCTCAATTTTGTGATTTACTTTTTCAAAATAAGGAAGTCAAAAAAATACTTACAAGTGATTTAGTTAGCTTCTTCTTGGGAGATTTGGAAGGAGCGCAACAATGCAATTTTTTCTCCAGGAATGGCCCGTGTTAAATATTTGGTAGATCGTATTCAAGTTTTATTTTGGTGGTGAATTAAAGCAAATGCTAAGAATTTTGATTATGCATTTTCTCTTTGGTGGACAAATCTTTTGGATTATTTATATGTTTCGTCTTTGTGTAAATATCTTTTGAGTTTTTTGTTTGTTGATTTTTGTATCTTGTCTACATAAATCATTTTTGTAATTCTTTTGATTTTTTCTTGGCATGTCTTATGCTAGAAAATATTTCTTTTTTTATTTATTCAATTTTGGCTTTTCCACAATTTGAAATGTTAACACAATTTAAATATGTGATTAATTACGTTATAGTCAACAATAAATGAATATAATCTATGAATAGTGAATATAACATGTTATCTCAACTCATTAATTATTTATTGAACATAATTAATCACAATTTTTTAATGTTATTAATCACAATATTTAGGTATTCAAATATACATATATCCATTAATTAACCATATTATGTTTAAATATATATAATTTTCAAGTGTTCAAATATATATGATATTCATTAACCACAAATATACACTTGAACTCTATAGTTAATAATGTTCAAAATTTTGGATAATTATGTTCGAAAAATAATTAATGAATTGTGACAACTTATATCTATTAAACGTCTACTAAATATAACTAATCGCACATTTAAATTGTATTAATGAAATTTGAGTCAAACTAACACTACTCTTGATTTCTTTAGATTGCCAATGTTGAAGTATTTAGTAGCACTAATGATGTGTTTTTTTAAATTCACTAAATAAAGTGGCTACATATAGTACATATTATTATATGGCTATTTAAGATATTTTTGCACATAACAGATCATAAAAGATTTTAGCAAAGCAAAGTATTTCATGAAGGTTAAACTCATTATTTTAGTTAGTATAAATTGCATAAAAACAGAAGAAAATAAACATTCTAGCATAGATAATGTGATAAAATGATAATAAAACAATCTCTTCTAAGATTAAAAAAAGAAAACTTTAATAATAATAATAATAATAATAATAATAAAACTTGATTTTCAGTTTTTAATGTTTAATTCATTTAGTCCTCAACAAGCTACATTAATTTATCCTGATTTTGAACTTTGAACACTTTATGGGGTTTAATGAAGATTACTTTTTCCAAACACTTAATAGTTGCTTTCGATCTTAAAACATTTGTCACGATTAAAAAAATTGTTTAAAAAAAAAACAATAAATATGCAACAAATTTTCAAGGGTATTGGTACCAATAACAACGACTAAGTAAATAGAAAATTTATTAAGCAAAAAAATGATAGTCTACATATTATCAATAAATCTGCAATCACCCTATAAAACTCAACTACACACCACTCCTACCAACTCCCCATTGATGGAAAATGTCATATAGAAAGCATATGATTAACCTATGTGTATAGTACTATTATATCTAACTCTGCCTATTACTAAACCATGATACAACACTTCAAAATTTCTAGAAATGTTGATAATTTGATATACAGCTCAATTTTTTATTTTGATTATTATTATGCAGGCCTAGAACAGAAAAATAGATTAGGAGAGTTCTCAGGGTGAACCAATTCCCTTCTTAATTAGCATATCATACACCCTGTCAATTTTCATGGTATCCATCTTGAACATTTGATGAGCATCCGATTTCGATGTGACATTGCCGGCAATCATTTGTACAGACAGTTGCTCTTGCATCTTTAGGTACACGGCTGGAGGCAACCTTAACTCACCGCACAAACGTTTCTCCTGACATGGTAATTACAGCCAACAATTTCAGAAAATACATTAACAATCGATGTACAGTTTTAAAATGCAAACTTGGCAAAGACAAACATGCTTACAGGTTCAGAAAGTAAATCTGTTCCATAGTATCCTGTTCTATCCATTTCATTGACAGAACTTGAAGTAGCAGGCCCGGCAGGTCTTGTTGTACTCAAATCCTTACCGGCAGAGTCTGGAGACATTAATGCATTTGGAACCCCGTGATTATTTGGGATAACTTGAGGACTTTCTCTTGCCCTACGAGCACTTTCTTCAGCCTGCTTTCTTCTCTTATTTGCCAAATAAATATCTGCTTCAGCCGAAGTACGACAACCAGCAGCCCTGGCTTCCTGCATTACCATGTTCAAATACAGAGTTAGGGTCAATTGTTTGATCCAGGTGATGCAGTATGCGCACCAACCACCACAGAATCAATACAAACAAATAAATGAAGCATCCATTAAAAATATGAATGTACAAATACAAAACTCTGATTGGATATAAATTTAGACAACAAATTCTTGCAACTCATAAGTCATATCTAGTATGCTTTATGAGTTGCAAGAATTTGTTGTCTAAGAAATCTTAAGCCCGTGTCTCAAACCTTAAGTTCTTCAATTCTTTTAAGAGCTCTGTGTTCAGAGATGACTGTTCTGAGCAATTCATCGTGATCTTCCTTGGTATGAAACCGCATGAATATGTCATATTTCCTGCATATTGTTTTTTCCTCAGGAGTTAAATCCTTCTCAATTGGATTTGGGTATAACAGATTTCTTTCAAGTATGAAATCCTTCCGGCGCTTTCTTTCATCAAGCCTGCAACGTATTTCAATTTAAAGATGGGAGTGTGAGCAATAATACTCTGCAAATAACTTCAAATATTTATACCTATAGATGACTCAGGATAAGAAAACCTAGAAAACTAAAATGGTTTTTTGACCTTTTGGAATAGATACGCAACACACGAAGTTTGATCTCTCGCTCGTCGTCAGTGTCAGTGTCCTTAAATTCCATTTCGGCGAGTAGTTGTTCAGCATCATTATCATATTCAGGATCGAATTCCTGTCTTTTCGCATTATAACCACTGGCTTCAACTAAAGAAGGGCCTTCATTTGCTGAGGAATTTGGCTTCTTTCCTCCAAAATCTCTGTCTATTGGAGAATCTGCCAATGGCAAAAGAACTAGGAAATTAAAGACAGAAAATGTAATGTCATGAATTGCTAAATTACTTCGAATTTTATTCATTACTATGGTTGAAAATTAATGCAAAACAGAAATACATGATAATCTTATTTCACTTTTTTTTATACAAATTAAAGTAAGAGTTATTATTCCAAAAAGATGTTGGTATATTTTAAAAAGTTTATATGGAGGTAGAAATCCAAAGGTTAGAACTTAATAATGTCAATTGAGATTTAGGACCAAATATAAAATGCACACCTTCCATTTTGACAATTGCAGGACCACCTTTACCCCGGCCCACATTGGACGCCTTCTGGTTAGTGCCAGACGCAGCATGTGTGTTGCCTGAGGGCCCTGAATCGGACTCTGCAATATATAAACAATATAGAGAATGAAAGAAGATGACAATGAGCAAACTGTTATAGAGTAAATAGTCAAATTGGTCCCTGAATTGTAAGTGTCGGTCAAATTAGGCCCTGAATTTTGCAAATTGACAAATACATCTCTAAAATTGTAAAATATCAATCAAAATAGTCCTCAGTAAACTTTTGTCGTTAAATATTTTGATGTGACACTTTAATTATTTTACAATTACAGGGATGTATTTGCCAATTTGCAAAATCCAGGAACTAATTTGACCAACGCTTACAATTTCAGAAATCAGTTTGTCTATTCATAGTTATTGACTTACTTATCTTACCTGAATTCATATTGGAAGCCAAACGACTATTGGAACCAGTTTTATGAGAATCTTCAACTCTGAATCAACAATTAGAAGTCAGAACATGGTATTGAACATGACAAGAGTTAATGCATACAAAAATGATAGCCTTACTTGGATCTAGATGGAGAAAAGGGCGTTTCTTCCTTTAAACTAAGATCCCCCATGGAAATTCCTGTGCCAATCACAAGTGACCAGTAATTAAGAAAAATATCACCAAAACAAAAAATAACAACCAATCTGCAAAAAATCAGAAACCATAGATGATTATAAATTTATTCTTCTTTTATCTAAAATATATGTTAATCAATTATCAGCAACATATAAATGAGCCTTTATTATTTATGGTTTTAAGGTACATGATAAAAGTCTACAAGTTCACGTGATCTAAAAGAAGTCATAAATGAGGCATGCATGAATTATAACATCATGCTATGTAAGTGAAATCATTTTTTTCCCAAACATTAAAAACTAATGAATTTGATGTTGTGTGTTGCAACAAACCTTTCTTGTCATCACCCTGTCCTTTTGCCATGGCAAGTAGTTCTTTTCTGTTTTTCCCAACAACATGAGACATGTCCTAGAAAATAAAAATGGTCAGCATTTAAAATGCCTTTATATGAACAAATATGATAAGAAGCACTAATTGCACGCAGCTTCATTTGATGCATGTCATACCGGAAGAGGAAAGTATGGGGAGTTTAAGTAGACATTCCTATAGTGTTCTATGCATGCTTCTTTGTTCTTTGTTCCAACATGCTCAGCGACTTCTGCCCAGTTTCCCATGCCATACATTTCAATTCCCTAAAACCAAAATTTTGTTACTAGCATTCCCTTGAACATCAAATATAATGCTTTACGGTATTACACAACTGGCATTAAATTTAAACAAAGTACCTCTAGAAGCAAAATTTCATCATCTGCATTCCAGTCTGGGCAAATAAGAGGGAAAGACAAATTATCCTGTCAACATGGAACCGTGTTAAAAAAACTAACATAGAGAAACCAAGCAATATTAATAACAACAACATTGCCAAAACTAGTAGTAATGCAAATTTCTTAATGGCAGTTACACAAATACACAAGCATACATTATTTCAAATATGTTTATATTCCATATATGAAAAAAAAAAATAAAAACAGTTTCAGGATAATTTCTAATCTAACTTAATTGATTAATCCTGAAATTATACTAAGTGATCAACCTTCAATGTAGCAGGAAAATTACAGGATAGCCTTTCTCTCTATCAAAAGGTTAAGTTAACTAAACATCAAAGGAAGACATTTGAAATTAATGGTTACTGACCATAACCCTGTAAGGATGATTGCTTTTGTGAGGTGTCACCTCAGCTCCAACAGAAAAGCACTCTATACATAAGTCAAAATCTGGGCACACGGCACACTTAATACGGATTTTTCCTGTAATATCTTTATTACAGTAATTGCAATGATACAAAGCCCTTTTCCCTTCACTTGCTCCTTGACCTGACTCACACGAAAACCCGAAAAAATCATTTTTGCAAATACAATACCCATGAATCATAAATCATTGAAGACGAAATAGACAAGCAAAAGCTATAAATAACTATCACTGCTATAGTCTATTTTATTCTTTAGCAAAAAGGGTTTAGTATCTCTAAGCAGTACAACTTTCGACTCCAACTTATCTATTCTATAACTTTCTTCTGTTTCTGTTTTGAAAACGGAAAGAAAAGAAATCCGCGACAACACCTAAATCATATCTTCAGCTAAAGATTATTCATTATATACAGAAGGATATTTAAAACTTTGTATTCGGTGGATGACAACTTAATTTAAGGTACATTTGCATTTCTGTTTCAAAACATCCGCTTGCTTATGTCCAAACACACGATTACAGTTTCACATCTGTATACCAAACAAATACACATTAATTCCATAATACAATACAATTACAGACTTATACAGTATGAATTGATGTTATTTTTAATCAAGGTTTTAAAAGAAGGTCCGCGGCCAAGAAAACGGCCGCGACAAAAAGGTATAGGTAGCGGTTGTTACCATTATTCCTCATTTTAACGAAGTGAAGAAAAATCACAGAAAATAACTGCGATGCCCACGACGAAACGCCGTTTATAAAAAAAAATCCCTTTTTTTTTATCTCAGATGGATAAAAACACATTTACAGATATAGATGTAAACACTACCTTACCTCATTCTCTAGTTCTAACCTTCCTCGTCTCTCAACTAGTATTATACATTATATGATAATACAAATAATGTTAATAAGATTTGTGTAATGCTTGCGGCAACCGCAATCCATAACATAACATAACACCTGTAATAGCTGAAGCCGCAAAATTGTTCTATGTACACTATCTAAATTTAGTAAATTAAATAATGTGGAGATAATATAATGTATTTCTACAGTATAATAACACAGTGCACTATAAAATATAATGTATTTCTACATAATCTCACAGTGCACTGTAGAATTAACCAGTGTATGATGGTGGAAAAATTACCTGCAGCTCCAGATTCTAAATTATCACCACTGGCAGCATTCTTTTTTCTCCTTGACCTACACAGTCAATAAAATTAGGCACAAAACAATTAAATACATCATTGAGCAAAATCACCACAGCATTTAACTACATCTGTGATCAAAAGTCATACACATTGAGGAAAACAAGTTGTGCAAAATTCAATAACAATGGTAAAACCGTAATTGAATTTTTCAATTGTAAAATTCAATAACGAAAGAGATGAATGAAAATCAAACCTTTGGCTGGGGTCATCATCGGCGTGGTGAAAATTTCCACGAGAACGACCCATTGAATTTCTGAGTGAAACCCTCAATTAATTTGAGACGCGCAATCACGATTGAAAAAGAGGGTAAGTGAAATTTTTATTATTTTATTTTTAATTTATGAAAAATTAAAAACCCTAGATATTTAAGGCTATTGAAATTAGGTATCTCAGAATTATTTGTTTTAGAAGAAAAAATGAATCTTTTAATGGTGAATTAGAGGATTTGGGTTTGGTATTTGAATTTCTCGTGCTATTACGAAGAAAAAGTGCGACAAACGAAACGAGGATGTTTGGGTTCGAGTTTGAGAAAATAGGTCAAACTACTCAAAACACGTTCACTTTGGGTTGCTGAGTGTAACTGGATTACGAGGAATCAACTTCTACTTGTATTTTGTGTAACTGATTTTTTTTTTTTTTAGAAAAAAAAACAAAAAAAAAGACATAGTAAACTAGTTTTAAATATAAAACAAAACAAAAAAACTACTTTTACATATAAGACTTCTCCAAAAAAAAAATACAAAATTTTATATGGTAGTACTATATTAATATTTGACGACTTCGAATTAAATATTTCTTATTTTTTTATTGTATTTAGTATAAATTTTGTGGTTCTTTGAAGAAGAAAAATCACTATTTTTATAATTATTTTGATAAATGCTTATAATATAAATTAAATTATTGGTTTTTCATCGAATATCAATGTAAAATTATTTTACAATACATTTTTAGTAAAAAAAAATTATTTTAAATTTAGATATGAGTTATCTTTTAAATTTTGTTTCAAAAAGATCTTTTAAAATTAACTTTTCTAAAATAAAATAAAAAATAGTTCACGTTTTGTGTTTAGATTACTTTATTTTGAATTTAATAATAAAAATTTCAATATCCTAACAAAATTCAATTTGACTAAGACATGGAAGACAACAATAAACTTATCATAAAATAATAATAATAATAATAATAATAATAATATAGAAAAGTATTCTTAATTCTCTATTCTTATCCAAAACTATAGAGTTTAATGCATTTTGCCATATATCAGTTTTTTTATAGGTGAATAATAAACATTAATTTGCCTATACATTTTGAAGTTAATTTGCTTTATGTGAAAAATAAAAAAATACTTTGCACCAAAAAAAATATAAAATATAACTTGTGCTTGTTTTGGCCTAAAACTGGTGGTTAGGTTGACTCAATATCATAACAGCTAATGATTGCTCCAACACTTTTGTTTTTTGAGCATGAATCTTGATTTTATTAATGTACATCCAATTTTGATTTCATCCATAATGTATTCTAATATTGCACATGGTACAAGACTCCACCTCTAATAAACTACAGTAGTGAGATTTTACCAAGGTGTAGTGTGTATAAATTTCGTTTTCCATAATCACAAAAGCTTTCAATATAGTTAAGTATGAAATTTTTTGTATAATCATAAGGAATGAGAACTATCCTTAATTAGAAGGCATATTTGTCATTTACTCTCGTATATATCATGCTGCATTTTAATTTTGTTTCCACCATTACCTAAATGATTATGCAAGGGATAATCAAAATGTAGTGTTCTTATATTTGAAAAGTTATCTAACAAATTCATCTTACATTGATACATTATACATATATTAAAAATCATCATGAACAGAAAAAAAAATCAACAACAACAACAATAATAATAATAATAATAATAATAATAATAATAATAATAGGGAAACATTCTCACATTTGCATTGTGAAAAGAATACAAGAAGTTTGTTATGTTTACATTGTTGGAAAACGCAAGAAAGAGAGAATAACACTCACAATTCCTCTTCATCCATTAATATAATGTGAGAAATGTCAGCTAGATGATTTGCAAGAAGAGGCAAACAGAGTAAAACAGAGAGAGCGAAGAGAAAAACAGGGGAAGTTGAGACTTTTGGGTGTAAAACAAGAAACAGAGGAAAATTGTGGGAGAAGAGAGTATTTAGAGTTATTTTTTATACTATGAAAAGTCTATATTCTTTCATTTATTATCAAAATTTCTTAAATTAGATATTAATTGTATTATTCGTGCGTTCAACGGTTTTTATTAAAATACACACTTCAAATATTTTTATACATAAGTATAATTATATATGATTTATTGGTTGAATGTGTGTTAAAATATGGTGATATGATTATATTTAATATTGATTTATTTTGTCAACAAAATAATAGTTTATATTTGAAAAGAAGGAATTATTTAGAAGTTAAAGGGTTTGTATTAGTTTTTAGCCAAAATAGTTCGTACGAATCGTTAACTTAATTTTAGATAATAATTAAGTCTTTTTTATTTAATTTTAAATAATAATTTGATTATTTATGTCTTAAAATTTCAATAATATTATTCTTTTTCGTAAAAACTCAAAAAAATCATCACCATCTTCAAACAAAACTCATAAAATTCATAAATTAAATCTTCAAATAAATTTATATCTTCTTTTCCATTAACATCAAATTTATCAAATAAAAAACTCACATTTTATGATTTGATCCCCAAATCACCAAAACAATATATTTTTATTCTTTCTATCCTTCTCCAAATCAAATATCTTATCTAATATATTAAAATGTGAAGTTTGTATCTAATGAATTTGATGTTGTTGTTGGATATGAAAATACGAGTTTATTTAAAGACTTTGAGCTATAAATTTGACGAAAATGTGGATTTTTTTTAAGATGATTACTAATTTTCTGAGTTTTATTTGAAGATGATGATAAATTTTTTGGATTTACGTAAAAAATGATAACATTTTAAGACACAACTTATTAAATCGTTACTTAAAATTAAATAAAAGATCAAATAAAAAAATTTAAATAAATAACTGAATTGTTATCTAAAATTAAATTAAAGAACCGCGCGAAATATTTTGCTTAGTTTTTATTGAATATATTTATGTAAAAATCAGTTGAATAATAAATTTTAGTGTAAAAATCACGTTTAAACTCAAACGCTACAAAATTTTAACATTAAATTATAATTAATCGTAGAGATAAAATTAAATTAACTAAAAACAATCAAATTTATCGAAATCAATTTTACATCCAAATAATTAATTTTAGATATTTCAAACATGTATATTACTCACAAAACATAATTTTCCCTACTTAATTGTAATTCAAGACATCGTGAAGTTGAAAACTTCGTGCTATAAATAATCAACAAATGTTTGGATTCAACATTTTACATTTTTCAATTAGAGGTTAAAGTTTATAAAATACCAGTGTCTGTTAAAAACACAATAAATAATTTTACAAAACGTACTATTGCTTACCGGGTAGAATACCGTGTTGTGAGTGGTTGGTTCTCTGAACATACTGAGTTGTTCTTGATAGTAACCATTATTGCTTGTAGAATACCAGAATTTGAGTTTGGTTGCTGTGTTTCAGATGATATAATTCTGTAGGTTATTTCATCATTTGTCATTTTTTATTGATCTCTTATAGGCAGGTGTGTGTATGTCTATATATATATATAACTTATAAATGGTAGAACTAAAATTAAATAGTGTGTAATAAATTGATAGAAATAAAATCAATAAAATAACAAACCAAACAAAAAACAAAAAATAGATTATATGAATTTCATACAATGACAAAAAAATTAATTAAATATTTTATTAATTTCTTCATATTTTATAATAATGATTGTAAGTATTTTTTATTTGGCTAATTGTTGAAAATATAATATAACAAAAGATTAACTATGTAATGATTGATTATTAAATACTTTTAAGTTATAAATATTTTTTTACTATATATTTATAATATAATATTCTAGAGTATTGGTACTATTTATAATTTACTCAATAAATGATTAATAAGAAAAATAGTAAATCCTTTACATTATATGTTATTTGGATGCCGGTGAACCTCTTGAATTTACTAACATAATTTATTACTTTTAATACTTTTTAAATTATTTTTATAGGTATATATACCAAAAAAGTCGGTTAAGAAGTCCACCATCGAACCTCTTTTTTCGGTGCGTATGTCTATATATTATTCACGTAAAAAATATTAACTTAACAATATTAGTATATGTCTAAAGTTTAATTAAACACATATTATATATTCCGAAATTTTGCTCTCAAAATTGGAAGTAAATGCTGCAAAAATGGTTACATTAGTAAAAATAGTTTGTCCCAAAAAACATAACTTTTAAGTTTACAATGCAATTTCATTTTTTTTAATTTATATTATTTAATAAAGATAAATTATGATATGAATCATGATCTACGGTAAATCAGTTTTTAAAAATATTTAAAACTTCAATAATTACACGTCGTTTTTTAGATGTAGACACTAATGATCATTTTTATTTATGACCAAACAAATAAATACTTAAATAATTTTGATTCAATAACAATATGAAAAAATAAATATGTATCTCGTATTGAATTAAAGACATCAATCAAATCACTAACTTATTCATAAAGACGAAAAGGGTCGGAAGCTATTATTCTAAGAGTACCATTGATTATAGTTAAAATTCTCAATAATTTTTAAATATTAATCTACGGTGGACCGTTTATAAATATGATCCACTGATTAACTCACTTCTAATTAATAGTACTACTATGTAAATTACTTCTAATTTGTTATTTTATTTTACATTTATGATGATTGAAATACACTAATGATTAATAAAAATATTTTATTTATTATCTTTTTTATTTATTTGTGTGAAATATTCAAATAGAACAACTATCTTAAAATAAATAGAGTAATTGTTTAAAAGATACGAGAAATACTTATCCGAGCATAACTTAAAATAGATATTATATATTTGAGTGCATGCACAAAACATACATATTGTTTTATTATTTTTAAAATCTATTATTTAGTTATTCTTTCTTTTTTTCTTTTTCTTTTATAAGTGTGTGTCTAGATGGTTTGTTTAATGTCTACGCAAAATTTTCTCAAAAGATATAGTTCAATTATCTGCCTCTCTCCACTTAACTCCATCTTCTCTATGTTGTCTCTATCCACTGGATTATATAATAATGTGTATTATATCTTAATTATTTCCTAACAGTTATTTTGTGGTGGTAATGAACAATTTGTATTGTCAATAAGATAATTTAATAATCTGTAAACATAGAATCTTTTTGAAATTTTACATATAATAGATAAGACAAAGAATAAAAAAATGATTACTATAATAGAGTATTCGAATAATAATAATATCTCAATAAAATAATAAATTAAAAATTATATTTCAACTTTTGAAATATTATTTTGTTTATATTTGACTTAACTATGAATTGAGTACAAAAAGAAACCATAAATAGGAAGTGAAGATTCGAAAGAGTTTAAACCCTATTAATAGCATGGTGTGAACTGTATCTCCAAATTCCAAACATAGGAATGAATTAATAGCGCCTAATAACATGTGAGATATTTTTGAATTTGTATTTGTACAGCGCGAAAAGTAACTTTGTCTAATCACCCTCCACGTGTCATCAATCTAAAAACCCTAACACAAAAAACAACACCGTTAACTTAACTTCACTCATTTCTTCTTCTTTGTTCTTCCTCACTTCAATTCAAACTTCAAAATGGCTTTTTCTTTTTCCAAAAAACCATCTTCAAGATACACTTCCTACGATTCACGCTCTTCTACCTCCTCTCATTTTTCAGATCCATCTTCATCTTTCGAGTTAAACAACCCTAAATCATCTTCCTCTCGTGCCATTGTCAAATCTAAATCATCACATGTGACCCATAACACTAAGGTGGACCCCACGTTAACTAAAATGGTTAAAAATTTCATGGATAAGAAACCCAAATCAGTCAACACTACTACCAAGTTGTTCATTCCTTCTGATGTTATTGCGCAAGATTTGAAGAAGGATGCCAAAAGGGTAACTGGTTTTTCTGCTTTGCAAAAGAAGCTTTTTGGGAAAAATGGGTCATCTGATAAGAAGGAAAAGGTGAAAGCTTTGACTGAAGTGAAGGGAAACACTAGAACACTTGCTATGGTGTTGAGAAGTGAGAGGGAGCTTCTAAGTACCAATAAGGAGCAAGAGGAGGAGATTTCAAAGCTCAAGCTCATCATTGAAAACAAGAATAAAGAGGTTTTTTTTTTTTTTTTAATTTTGTTTTGAATCTAATTTGCAAACAAGGATTGCAATTATGGGTCTTTTAATTTTTTATTTAATTAATGTTTGTTTGTCATAAAGGTTATAACTTGTTGATTTTTCAATGTTTGATGTGGAGATGATGTTTTTTAATTGCTATTGATGGTGAATGGTGATTTCTCTGCAAAGATATGAAGGAGTAGTTATGATTATTTTTGATTTATAGGAATTGAAGTGTATTTATTGTTTCACATTTGCAAAAAAAAAAATTACTTACAAGTTTATTAATATTTGTTGAGAGTATCCAATAGCACTTGAATGAGATTGTTTGGGTCTCTTTTAGTTTAACTAGAGGTTTTGGGTTCAAATACTGTCTGAAACTAGAGGTTTTCGGATATACAGGAGCTGATTTCAATTTAAAAAAGTTAATTATTTCTTAATTAAAGAAATTCTTATAAGATTTTTTATGTAAGTTAAACCAGCATAATTTTTACATATTGAGATGCAAAAGCTAGTTTAACTCATACAAGAAGTTATTGTCTAACTAAAAAGTTCATAGTTATTGGAAGCTTTTATTATTATGTTATCTTTCTTGCTGAATTGTTTCATGAAGATGTTCAAAAGAACCCTTAAGTCACTTATGCTTTGTTGAATTTGCAGGTGGAGAAGTTGAAGGATTTGTGCTTGAACCAAAGAGAAGAAATCAAGTCATTGAAGAGTACAATACTATTTCCAGATGTTATGAATTCTCAGCTTCAGGAACTTGTAGAGAAGCAAGGCTCAGAGCTGAAAGAAGCAAAGCAAGTCATTCCAGCTCTACAGCAGCAGGTTTCTTCTCTTACCGGTCAGCTTCAGAGCCTTGCTGACGATCTTGCCGAGGTATAACTTACATCCTTGCATGCTACCAATTCTGAATTCATTGTTGTCACGTGGAGGCACAGTTTCCATGCAGTTTGAAGTTATTGGATTAAGACTGAGTTGCTCCTAATTCAAGTTTGCTTTTATAGCTCATTCATTGAGCTTATACAACGACTTCAAGCTGCTGACTGTGTGGAAATTGCGATTTCTGAGTTTAGACAACCTGAATTTATTGTAGCTACATATGATTGTTATTCCATTGAATTATAATGAGATATTGAATCCTTGTTTTCAGCTTTCATAGAAAGTATGATATTTATTGGATTTTCATTTGCTTGATAGGTTAAGGCTGATAAGTATTCAGCAAAAACAGGATTCCAAGGTTATGGAAGTTCTCCAAGAACACCGCCATGGCATGCCCGGGAAGATGCTTCAAACTCTTGGGTAAGATTAGGATTTAGTTGAAAGTTGTGATTTTTCTTAAGCAGTTCTATTACTTTGTACTTGGCAAATATTTTGGTTTGTAAGCTCAGAAATTCATGCAGGAGTTTAGCTCTGAGGACATGTCAGATGACCTATTACTCAAAGATCTAAATCCATGCTTAACACCTTACAAGTCAAGATCCAAGGTAACTAAACCTCTCTCCTAGCATTTTATTGTAGAATTCTTCGACTAGGGGCTCCTCTTTCTCTTGTAGAGTATGTTTAGATTGCCAATAAATTAAGTTTCAACAAAATCACAGTGGCACCAAGTTTGTCAGCTTATGTCTCCATTTCCTGCAGGAATCTCTGCGGGACCAAAGCTTGTCTGACGATGACGCTAAAGTATATCCGGAGCTGGATGATTTTAATTCTTATGATCGGAAATGTTCGAAAAGTTCTGATTGTTACCACCATAACACTGGCAAAATCGGAATCACAACCAAAGCAAGTCGAAGATCTGATGACAGCAAAACAGCTTGGAGGTAGAATGAACCATATTCAATTATTGTTCCTTGCTGAGATTCCTCATCTCTTTTCCTTGTTTCCATCTTTTAGTTTTGTTAGCATTCTATGAATGTTTTTGAAGTTGGACATTGTATTGTATCTTGATACATGTTACATTGAATTGGCCATCCTTGTATATGGTGCACATGAGCAATGAATAAGGTGTCAAAATCGATAAGCTCCTTAACACGTTGCTTAAAAATTCGAATGCGAATACTTATGGGAAGTTACCACTTTTGGTAGATCTGTATATGTATGATTTAGTGTGTTTTGAAACACACCAAAATCACGGTGGTATATCACTGTGAATCAGAAACTATACATTAGAACTTCTCAAAATCACTGTTAATGAATTGTAAACTATCGGTGGCAGTTGTCCACCGCTCAACCAAACACACTTAGCGTTTGTTTGGACTGCGATGCATAGTCAGTTCTTAGCAATAAGAACCTCTTTAAGAATCATTTATTTTCAATGTCCGATAATATCAATTATGAATCCACACATCAGGAATAAAGACATATTTGAATATTAATCATTATTTATTATTAATAAAGCAAAGTTCTCATTTCACTCCATCAACTCACTACCGGTGAATTGTGAAGTATAGGGTATGTTGTTTTTTCTATACACTTTATTATTATTTGTGATAATATAAACTCTTCATAAGTCTCTTGCTTTAAGCCATTCCACGACTTGTAGCTCTCCTAATGATCTGAAACAGACCTGTCAACAGAAAAGGAAAGAAAAAAAAGAAGGTAAAAGTCATGCGTCTTTACTACAATATTTGGTTGGTCAATATCTCAATTACTAGTTGAAAAGATCATTAAATACTAATAACTTTATACTTTATAGTCTGGTCAACAAAAGTAATAGATTAGTTACCTATTTCCAGCTTATATTTGAAATTTTGGTCAATTAAAAATTCTATGAATGGTGTAGAGTGGTTAATGATATGAATGATGTAGATTAGTGTACTTTCGAACTATATAAATTATTCAAAAGAAAATATCTCTGATGGCACAAAATATTTTGGTCACTTTTGAAGTACACATAAATAAACACAAATTTTTCCTCATCTAAAGTATATTTAAAAAACATGTGTGATTTTTTAAAAACGTGCGATGTAGACCTTTTGGTATGGAAAAGAAGTAAAGAACATACATGATCCGACAACTATGAAAACAAAGAACCCAATTAGAATTGGGCCAACTGGGAAACCATATCCTTTCTTAGATCCTTTCTTTGTAATGTTCCTTTCAAATCTTGCCACTTTCCTGTCTGCTACGCGCCATGATGTTGTCTATAATTAAATCCAACATGTTACATCAAACACAACAAAAAGCACCAAAAATATAGTATAATTGAATGAAATATAATCAAAAAGAGTATTTAAAAATATATTTATCGGATCTTAATTTTTAATTAAATATATTAATTTTTTAAATAGAATTTTTATTTATATTTCATTAACAGGAACTCAACTCAATAGATAGAGGAGAAACTCTTAACCATTAGAGAGATGAGAAACCAAAGTAATATAAAATAGATAGAAGAGCTTGCTTTTAATTTCAAGGATCATGAAAGGCCCAAATTACCTCATAAAATCAAAGGAAAAAAAAAAAAAACGAAATTCGAATTTAACAACAAACCTTTTTTTTTTACAAAAGATTAAACAAATTATACTATCTATCAATTGTGACCATGCTATTTAACAATTTGAAACCACCGTAGATATTTGATTGATAAATTAAAAGACAGTATTGTAAAGGAGATTAGGGTTAACATTTCCCCCTCCTCACTAACTATTTAACCACTAACATGTTTATAAATTTTTCTTTTGACACCACACCTTTGTTGATATAATTTGGATAAAATGTAAAAAAAAAATCAAAGCAATGCTATGATTCACTTTTATGCTCAAAAGCTTTTCATCGGTATACAAAGAAAACAGCTTAATAACATTAAGGGGAAGAAAACTTTGCTCAGTTTAGGGTTTAAAAACAAATTTGTAAAATGAAGAGGAGTCTTGATAACACTATCTATAATACATATTTTAACACACTCTTTTTAATTGATTCAAATTCATATGAATTTCACTAAATTATGTAAATTCAATAAAAATTTGATGAAATCCACATGATAAAAAAACAATGTGTTGAAAAGAGTTGGTTGAAAAGAGTGTACCTTAGAGTAAGGTTATTCTAAAAAAAAAAAAAGAAGCTAATGTAAGTGACAATAACCACAAACCAAAACTAACAAGAGTTCATCTAAAAAAATTAACATCTTCACAAGACACGATTTATTAAAAATAAAGAAGAGAATTAAATGGAGAATCGACCAAAGTAACAAAAGAAAAAGGGTGAAACAGAAACTTTACCATAGTAGTGAGCAGTTTACGAACCCAACAACAACGACAGTCGTTTGGACAGAGGAATGCAGTTTTAAGATTAAATAAAAAACGTAAGCTTCAACCACAGTTCCACAATTGACACTCCAAAACGTTCAGTGGTTTTTTTAACTTATATAAACATCATAAACATAAACATATATATAAGGCAAAACAAAGAAGTGGATGAAGACGAGTTTACAAAACGGCTTTAGCATACGATGTTATCACGTGTGATGTGTCATATCTTTAAGGTGACTAGTGGACTATGACTTTGACTCAATTTTTTACTATATTACTCCATTAATATTGCAAAATAAGAAATAATATTCTTTTCGATATTAAATATAAATAAATAAAAATAGTCTTTTAAATCTTACTATTTAAATATTTTTTTTATAATATCTTTATTTAATTTAAATTCTTTTATTTCTATTTTTAATATCATAATTAATACATTTATGTTTACAAAATATTTTAAGGTAGTAATTTTAAAATTTTATTTATTTATTTTCTAATACTAATAAAAATTGGTTATTTCTTTAACATGTGTGTATTTTTTTTCTTTAATATGTCATGTACTACTGATATTTCTTTTGTAATTTCTTAAGTTATGCCTCACATTAAATACTTCATTTATTTCCAACGGATACGTTTTAATCGGAAATTCAATTCGAATCATAAATATATCAAATAAAATATCAACCCTCCACCAAATAGGAGTCTCTTGATCTCTTCATCATAAGTAAAAAAATATATTAACTTATCTATATTAAAGAATACAATTGATTCTGTTTTTTGATAAATAAAAATATAACTAATCATATTTAATCTATGCGATTCTGATAAAAAATTAAATTTATTACTTAAATTATCATTTATTTCTAATAAATTAAGTTATTAAATATCTAAAAAGTTATATTAAACAAGGAGTAGTTTAGAAAAAATTAAAATTCGTTACTAGAAAAAAAAATTAAAATTCATTTATATTTTATTCATATAAAATTATTTTTGTTTTTTTACTAAGATTCATTTTTGTATATGTTTCATTTTAGAGAGGAGTAAATGACGGGGAAAAAAAAAGGAACGGAAGCAGAAAAGAAAATATAATTTTCTGAAAGGAAAAAATATTTGATAATGGTAATGGAATTTATTAAACAAATGATATAATTGTAAATTGATGAATGAGGTTGACCATAAACTGGCATTATTATAAGTTCAAAGTAAAACAATTTTAAAAGTCAAATAATATTTGAGGTATTTTAATAAAGAGTGCACTATAATTAATATTATATATGTAAGATGATGTGTCATTTTTATTTTTTTTGTCAAATAATTTAGTAATTAGACTCACACATCTTATTTATAAAAAATTTCAGATACGAATCTAAATCTATGTATATTAATATCCCAAAATTACCAATTAAATGGTATTTACGAGACAATATATTTATATTTATTTAATCATATTTAATATGCTTTCATGTTACAATATATTTCATATATTATAATATAAATATTATTACATTTCTACTATTTTAAAAATTTATGATTTTAACCATTGCATTTTAAATACACAATTTTAATCTCTTAATTTTCAAAATGTCAAACTTTTTTGAGCTATGCATATGGGATGCAGTTTGATGATGTGATAAGTTAAATGTTTATGTGACAATTTAATTAATATATTGCTATACATTATAAAAAAAGATACTAAAAAAGAAAAGACATTATGAATATTAAAAAAAAAAAATAGTACTGTGACTACAAGCCGGGTTCTAGGCAGATTTTGGCTCCCACATCCCAAATTCCCGTTAAAAAATATGCACCTGTTCAGCATTTGGAAACCGAGTGTCCATCCCTATTTTGATAGATGAGTGTCATTTTAAAAAAAATTATAATTTTTATTTATAATTTTTAATATAATTTTAATTATTTTTTCTTACATTAATCTTCAATTATTACTATATACACAACTTTTAAAATATTATTATATTTTATATTAATAATAGTAAAAAATTATCAATAATTTAAATGAATAATTTATCAATTTTTTTCACCATTATAATTCTTAATATGTATAAAAATCTTAACAATATTTATTATGAGATAGTAGGAGTATATAACAAAAAAATAAAATATTTTTTGTTTGAAAATTTTGAATATATTGTAAGATTCAATAAAAAAAATATCTATATCTATATATATATATTAATTAATAAATTTTCAGATTAAATATTAATTGATATTATTTTATTAATTTTTTTACTAATTAAATTTTTTGAGATTTTTACCAAATTAACTTTAAATATGTATCAAACAATATTATATTATTAAGTTAAATTATTATATTTAAAAAAGTTATATATAATTAAAATTCAAATAAAGACAATCATTAATTAAATTGAGGAAGAATATTTGGAAATAATTGAATGACAATATAAATAATTAAATTCTGTAATATAAAGTATTTATGAACTATATTTTTACAGCAATTAAATATTAACAATTGACTATGAATAAATAATTGTAATAAATATATTGAGGGTTCATTTCCCGCACTGTCCATCCTAAGTTGGAATTTCCTCTTTGCAGGGGTAGCTCCTGGAATTGTGTTGATATCAAAGCTTTGCTTAAAGTTTTTTCCATGCCAAGATCTACAAAAGCCCTCAAGAAATTTCATCATTTAAGAACCTTGTGAATAATATTGATGACAAGAACATGGAGAAAGTATAGTTACAGAATTTTTGAATTTTCCTGTGCATGGTGAATGTCTTTTTCTCCAATTAACCATTTTGGGTGTGTTTTATGTTGAAAATACATTTTCTCTTGTTCAAGTTTATTAAGGTTTGCATATTTTGGGTGAGTGGAGATACAGCATATGAGAAGAGATAGAGGCAGCAGGATTTTGTGTGAAAAAGTACATATATTCTCATTTTAATTATTAATACCTTTTAATAAATCTAACGGAATATTTTTCTGATTCACGGGTGAACCATATAATTGATGCCTCACCTTATACTTCACCTATATATATAGAAGAGTTTTTAATAATATATATATATATATATATATATATATTATTGAAAATTATATTTGTATTTTTATATTCTTCCTTTGTTAAAATAAAAAATTAAATATTTATAGATGGTTGTATCCCGATAATGCGAGCTCGTGAAGGTAAAAAAAAAGTAGGACATTTTAGTATATAAATTTCAATGTAGAGTATATTAGAAAGTTTAAAAAAAAAAGAGGATATATATAAAAAAAACACATTAATTATATATATGTTATTAATTTAATTACCAAAATAAATAATTTTAGAAGTTGAAATATATATTTTTTTATGATTTTAATGCAATTTCACAAGTATTAATCATTCAATATCATCATATTATATGTTACGTCGTTTAAAATATGTCACATCATCATTTTTTAATTATAAAATTCAAGAAATGAATCAAAATTGTTAGATTTTAAAATAGAGAGATCAATTTCACAATTTAGTGAAAATAAAATATCCAAAATTACAATTAAAACTTCAATAAAATAGTATAATTTTGTTATAACGAAAATTTTATCATTCACATTTAATTATTTATTTATCTAAAAATATAGTAGAATAATAAATGTTATCTAATTTCTTATGAGATGGATGTCAAATAGACAGTGATATAAGATTTTATCATGTTTTTATTTTATTATATTATTATCCAACTCTTTTATTTTATTTAACAACTAAAGGAATCCTAAATGACCTTAAAAAATGTTAGTTCAATGACATGAGTGGTGACTTTTTATACATCAATTTAGTTGATAAATAGTTCACTCGTATCGTATAAAAACATGAGTTCAGTTTTTGCTAGCATTGTAAGAATCTCATTGGAAGGTTATTGATAAATATCCTTATCAACATTTTTAGACCTTAAGGTCTATTCCAGCCCTAATGAACCTCCATGACTTTAATTTTTTTGTCAATAAAAAAATGTGCTATAATTATAACACTTTGATTCTCTTTTACCAAAATGAGTTGGTTTCGCTCTAACAATAAAAAAGTATGGTAAAATATAGAGTTTGAAAAAATAACTACATTTATCAAATCTTAAGAATTCTTTGATAGGATAAGAAGTATAAGTCTGAGTGCAATACAATACTGATATATAATTTTTTTTAAATAGAGGGTACAATACAACTTAGATATGTTAACAAAAATTTTATTTAAACTTTATATATGTATAAAATACTTGTAAAGAAAGAGTAATTGATCATTCTTCGTTAAAATAAAGACTTAATTACATTTTTAATCCCTTTATTTTTAACAATTCGACTCCCTATTTTAAAACCTGAAAAATTTGGTCTTCCATCCTAATTTGTTAATTAGAAAATAACGATGTGACATGTTATAAATAACACGATATATGATACGACGATATAAGATGATTAACATTCATAAAATCGCAATAAAACTCCCTAAAAACTTAATTTTTGCCTTAGTAAAGTTATTAAGAGTCATGTATGAGTGTAATCTATTTCATATTTGAGAAAATAAAAATTACTCAAATTTCACAAGACCTCAACAAAAGGGTGTAGCAATCAAACAAACTATTATATTTTCTTAGTGTCTCAAATTAACACAACATAATCACCATAGTAGAAACAAATTTTCTGAACACTGGATTTACATCTAAACACAGAACCATTCATCATCATTATTTGCATCTAAGAATTTGAAGGGAAACAAATGATCGTTGTTCACGTCGGATCGACCCGAAGTAGCCACTTTGCCCGTCTGCATATGGCTGGACTTGGGCACTATTTTGAGAGTCCAAATTGATTCCAGACTTTTTGATCCAGCCCAATATAGTTCAAAGCCAAGTTCAGCCCGACCGACACAAGCAGACTGGGTAGCCTGTTTTGCCGTCTCTCACTCGGGTGCTTAGTCTTTTCGTCCCTTCTACGACAAACTCAAACTATGTAACCAACTAGGTCACACTCAACATTCAATGTGTTTTAGGATTGAAAATCAATACAGCATACTAAAATAGCTAAATGTATATATATATATCAAAGAGCTTTCAACTTTACTGCCATCAATTAACAAGAATTTTATTAGATCATTACAATAACTGCATTCTCATAGTCATATTCATATCACACTCATCATTCACTTACACTACTACTACTGCTACTACATATACATAACTCATCTAACCTACCAATATGCATTTTTAATTTTGCTACCACCATACAAACGGAAAAGACTGAAAGCAGAAATACATGAAAGTAACACCATACTAAGGCTAACCACAATAGCACTAGCTAAACCTTCCCCAACTTGGTTGCAGAATTTTCCATACATGTTGCATATCTTAATCCATTGTAATTCTGGCTGGCCTAGCTTTGCAAACACAGCAGATTGTGCTGCAGCTGCCACTGCAGACACTGTTACATATGCCATTACCTGCATACATACAAATCTTATATCTTAATGTTACTATGTTAATGTGTCACCGTTAGCGTTGGTATAATCGCACCTTCTAACAATTAAAAAAGTTTAGGGTCAGATTCATTTCTTAATTTTTTTTATAGACAAATGTTTAATTGTTAGGATATCCATAATGAGAGTGCTTCCCTTAACAAGTACCATGCTAGATAAGCGCCTCCATTGTGAACTGTGAAAAATGAGTGCTTATAGAGACGAGTGTTTTGTGCTTATATAGGCAGTCTCTCGTCAATTTTTCGTGGGCTCCACTCAATAACTTGTATTAAAATAAATAAGTATTGTTGAAATATAATGGTATAAAGTTATTAGTGAGACTCATTGAGTAAAATTTTGAGGAGCTGGTTTGAAGAGATTGGGGGCTTATTAAGCACTATCATTAATTTATTTTTAAATAAGTGATGCATACACACAAGACTTGCTTAAACACCCAAATATGGGAGCTCTATGGTGGATGTCTTTTAGTATATTATGTTAGTGTCCCTTCGGGTACATCTGATAAAATTCGAACGATATAGAGTATGTTATGTTAGTAGCCAAGATTTAACTATCAAAGAAATGTTTCTTCAATAATAAATGTGTTTTTAAGTTGTTGGGTAAGATCATAACTACCATACCCATTTTATAATAATTGCTGTGGACTGTGGTCACTCACTGCCAACAAGCAACAACAAACTTAATAAGCAGCTGCAAATTGTGACACCCCTCAATCATGATACTAGTATAAATACTATGCCTTATGTATGGTGAATGATTCATATGTCCCAATATCAAAACATCAATTAAGTAGGGTTATAGAGATTAAATGGTCCCACGGTACCAGTTACGTTTCTTGACAACACAAACTTGAGGGCAGTATCCAAACAGACCCTACTCTACACAGAGTATACATGCTAGAAAATATGCTACAAGAAAGTCAATCAAATGAATCAATAATTCTATGATGGTTATGCCTAATTAGTTTAACATAGCTTCAGTCCATTTAATTGATCAATTAGACAGACTAAACAGAACTAATTGGATGCATGAGTTAACAAATGGTTGATATTAACTCCTAAGTTTGACTTCAATTTTAGGCATTGTCATAAGCATCAACAAAAAGCAATAAAATGAGAAAATATGTTCTTCTATATCAAAAATTAAAAAATGTACCTGATCACCAGAAAAAATGGCCCAAGCTAAAGGCTTGTTGAAGAGTACACTTCCATTAATCATACTCACTACACAACGCAACCCTTGAATTAAGGAATAGCCAGCAGCTAACCCATTTGCAACTACCAAAAACCTGTAAAGTTTATTATCAATTAAACATCAAAATCAGGAAAAACATTACCACCATAATGTCTGCTACATCAAGGTTTTTTTATGTCTCTGTAGCCGCAACACGACCACAATTGAGGTAACATATAATCACATTGAACCACAATTCACTATAATATAAAGGATTGCGATGCAACCACCATTGAAAACATTGGTCTAGGTAACAAAAAAAGGTTACAACTACAAGTAGACAACTTCAATAGCTGAGGGACACCAAAGGAGTATTGATCAGAAAGTCTCATGTTCCAACATAATTCTATGCATGTTTGGTTCAATTTTTGGAGGATCCAAAATCAATTATGAGGTGTAAAAATATATGTAAACACAAATATCATTTTACATTAATCTCATTTTTAACTAAAATTAATTTTAATGACAGCAAAACCAAAAAGAGAGTCTCTAAATTGGTAACATTTTGAACAAAAAATAGAAGAGAAGAAATCTTACACTAAAGCCTTCATGTCAGTAAATTTAGCTTTCTTCTGAATGGTGAAAAAAACTTTGACTTGTGAATCAGTTACCACAAGAAAAACAGCAAGAAGAGCTAAACAAAGGATGACACACCTCAAAACCAACTCAGTTATCCTAATCCTCCTATCCAAGACTTTCATGTTTGAGGTGTGATATACTGGAACATTACCAGGACTAACACCTACACCCAAATAACTCATTTTTCCTCTAAAATCAACACTCAAAAGAAACCAACTTTTAACTACTTAAATAGACACAAACATTTTTTACAGAACTAAAATAGTGATGATGAGACATAAGTGGAATGCTGCAAAGTGTGACAAGTGGTCAAAATTGGAGGGTGGTAGGAGAGAGAAAAAGCCACTTCAACCTATACATAAATGATTCAATAAATGGGTCTGACATCTGGTTAAGCATTTAAGGATTGATAAATGAAAACAAATAAAAATATATATGGTGGTTTTTAGAGCTCCTTTAATTCTTTCTAGGTACAAGTACTAACATTTTCTCCTCCCTAGAAAATGATTTGTTAAATTAAGGACTGCCTTAATTTCTCTCATCTCATCGCACTGTCTTTCACTTTATGATTCCACATTTCTTTTGCTTAAATTATCATCAATAACAATGGTAATTAATTAAAAAATTAATGTTGAATAATTGATAATTTAAATTAAAATATTTTTTTTTATATTTTATTACAGAAAGAGTACGAAATACTACGTAATACATGTTTGATTCTATTAATTAGGTGTATTTCGGTTATACAAGATAAAAATTGATTTGGAACGATTATTTTATAAAATTGATTTAGATTAAAAAGGAGTTGAAAGTAAAATAGTTTTTGTATGTATATATTTATGTAAAAGCAAGTTAAATGATAAACACATACTAAAAATAAATTTTAGATTTAAAAGTTATAAATTATAGTTTTAAATTAGAATCAATTTTAGATTAGAGTAAAAATTAATTCTATTTGAGAACAAATATGTTAAAATCATTGAGTAAAAAAAATGTCAAAATCAATTTTTGTAAAAATATATTTATAGCCGATAGATATTCTTAGTCTTATCAATCGATTTAATAAAATTAAGTTTAAGATAAATTTTAAAATGATATCAGAATTTATCAAATATTTATTAGAACACGTATTTTCAAATCATTTGAGTCATACTATAAATGTTTAATTTTATGCGCGAAAGAGCAAATGAAATATTATCATTAATGCACTCTAAGTGAATTTTAGTGAACACTTTTAGAATTGTTTTGGTCCAATGTAAAAATTTAATTATTGTAAATTTATACAAGAGAAGACGCTCATGATAGTTTGAGTCATCTAATCTTAATTGAATGATTCAAATTAAATAACTCAAAAAAAGTATATTTAATTTTTTATTTTATAATTATAAATATCAAATTTGAATTTAAATCACTCGATTAAAATTAAACAATTTTTTATGACCGACTGCATAATTGCATGTTTCTACTAAGATATTGAGATCCAAACAAATTAATAAAGAAATTTTAAGTGTCATCAAAATCATTGATTACTTTTTATCTTTTTTGGTGGGCCAAGTGCAAGTTAGTGTGATCTACCAACAAAAAAATTTGAGTCATTAGTCTCATAAATAAATAAATAAAGAATTGAGAGTTCATATACCAATTGGTTGCAAACCATGCCATGTATAAATGAGATAATATCATCTATCAACAACTTCATTCCACTAACTACATGCTCAAAGCATTTGCTTACTTTAGCTCAAAGTTGCAAGATTGCCTTTCCATGTGGAAAGGGAGTTATTTAAATTCTTACCATACAAAAGTGCACATTGCTTTATCCTATGCTTTTCTAGAGATGAAATTTAATTTTTATCTTGACTATGCTCTGCTTTTATTATTTCCCACTAGACTTAACCATTTTAGGTGAAACATGAGCTTTACCATTGAGAGCTATTTTCATCATTTTCTCATATTGTGCATTAATACTATTTCACTTTATCAAATAATAAAGTAATTTTACTCATAAAAATAATAATAAAGTAATTCATTTTAATGGTTGATAGGTAAATACTTATTATATTCACTTTATAACCAATCCAGTTTGCATTTGTTTTTATCAAGTGTGCATATGATGTTTGGAGGTAGTTAAATTTAGCAGTAAAAACTCTAATGTAACATTTTAAATTCAATGTGTTATTTTTTAAAAGTAATTTAGTGTCTACCCAATTAGTATTTGGTTGTGGAAGCATAAGTTGTAGGGATGATCAGTGTTTGATACTCACAAAATTTATTCTTGAGGAAAGACAAAAAACACCTTAATGGGTGAGATTGGGATGCGTGCAACATCAAAGACATAATAGACATTGAGCAGAGAGACATCGAACATTGCAAACATACAACTTTTCTCTCTCTCCATATATGCGGAAATAGAGGAGAGACAACCCATATTTTTTTCATATGTAGAAGTTCACACAAAACAAAGTTCAATTAAATTAGATTGATATCAAACTAATTAATTTAATACGCAGTATTTGTTTTTAAAAAACAGAATATTTTAACAGGCAGGCACAAAGGCTATTTTTTTTTTTTAAAAGAATTATAGAATTCCAAAAAATATTATTGAAAGATAAAAGCTCACATGTAGTTCAATTTTTAATATTAAAACATAACTTTAAAAATGTTTAGCATGATACTACTTTAAGCCACCACCAAAATTGTAATTTAATAGATTCAAGTACAATACGACGATGACAATATCTTACAAAGAAATTTCATCTATAAATATAGCACACTCAAACCAACTCATCCCATTGGAATTATAATAGGGTCAAATATGTTTTTATTTTATTTGTACAAATATGTTATTAGTACATATAAAATTTCAAAATTTTGTTTCCCATTTCTATAAATTTTTTATTTTTATTTTTAGTTTCCACAATATTTTCTAAAAGTAAGTTTAGTGTGTTGAGAAGTCTGAAGGAGCACTGGGATCAACAATATACCAAATGTTCTAAGATTACTAGAAACTTTGACATTTCAACCAAAAACATCAAGACAATGGTATATGAGTTACTTTTCTTATACATTCAAGATTTAATTCGTTCATAGTTTATATAAAACTTAATCACTTAAGTGTGAGTCACTTACATCTTATACTTACACCGTTGTTATTACCAACGGGACACACCTTCTGACTATACTGTCAAGAAGAATTTTCATACAAAGGTCCAAGATCAAGATCCACTCTTCCACCAAGCTGACCCATGACTCTGATACCACTTGCTGGGAAGTCTGGGGGAGCGCTGGGAGCATCAGTGGACCAATTATTCTTGGATTACAAGAGACTTTCACTCAACACTTTAACCAAAAATCTTACAATAGACATATGAGTCATCTCTCTTATATATTCAAGATTTAACTCATTCTTAATTGATGGGAGACTTAATCACTCACACTAAACCCATGTTGTTAACTCAAATTTTGTATATCATTCGAATTTTTGATTGATTTCTTGTAAAAATATTAAGAACATTATAAAATAAATTATCTACAAAAATTTATAAATTATCAACAATTGATTAATTAAATATGAATATTTTAAGTGCACAAATCTTAAGAAATTAAAATAACATAAATATGAACTTAAAAATTGAATTTTTAACTAATTTTTTAAATAAACTTTTATCATAACACATAAAGCGTATCTGCAAAGTTTGATAGCATTTTGATAGAAACTTTAATTTATTTTGATTTAATAGGGATTAGAGCAGCTCATGTAAAATATTTTAAGTGCAAAAATCTTAAGAAATTAAAATAACATAAATATGAACTTAAAAATCGAATTTTTAACTAATTTTTTAAATAAACTTTTATCATAACACATAAAGCGTATCTACAAAGTTTGATAGCATTTTGATAAAAGCTTTAATTATTTTGATTTAATAGGGATTAGAGCGGCTCATGTAAAATATTTTAAGGACTTAAAGTTGAAGATAATGTTTATAAATTATAAAAAAACAAATTTTAAAATTTTATAAAAATTAAAAATATATTTAATCTAAAACATTAATATATTAACCTTTTAATTTAATAATATTTTGTCATTTAAAATACTACCATTCCCTCTTTTCTATTCATCTCCAACAAAACAGAGAGAGTTACGAAAGCAACTTAAATATCTCTATTCTATTTATTATATATTTCTTTTATTTCAAACAATACTTAAATCTACTATAATTTTCATATCATTCTCTCTTTTTGTATTCTATCTCATCAATTTCTGTTTTCTTTATTTTTTCCCACAATCAAACATAAATAAGAATGTCAGATGCTATAACTATATCTAGAAACTACTACAAAATACCACAATTATTCCTAATCCAAAATTTGTCACACATTTTTTTAATAAAATATGTCATTTTTAGTACTACATAAATTTCAATATAATCTCATATTTTATCTCTCACTCCATCTTTCTCTTTCTTCCATCATCTTCTCTCCCTCACTTCATCTTTTTCTTTCTTCCCCGTTCATTTTTTTTCCAAATGTTTTATTTATCTTTGTCTCTCTTCTATTACATATTATTATATCTCTTAATTCACTCTTTACGAGTGGATAGGGTGATACATAAAATTGCAGTCTCGTTCAAATTAATTTATGAGTTATACTAATTGATAAATACATCATTAAAATTATAAAATATAAATTAAAATAATTTTTTAATAAACTTTTGTTGTTAGATATTATGATGTGACACATAAACTGAATATGTAACTTATCAACGTTGATAATAAAATTTTGTCATTTCAAAGACAAATTTGTGAGTAATTGTAATTGTGTATGAACTAATTATTAATAAATTAGTCTTGAAATACTTAAATTTCATAGAAAAATTAATTAATATTGTGGTGACACTGATATGAGATCAATGCAAATGAGTCATATATTTAATTAATATATCACATTATAATTAGAAAATATGAGTTATTTTGATTAATATTTTACAATTTCTAAAATATATTTATCAATTTCCAAAATTCAAGAACAAATTTCACGGACGCTTATAATTTTAGACTTCAATCTGCCTATTCAATCCATTCTAATATACAACATCAAGTGGTTATATCTACTTAATCTCTCCATTATATATTATTATATATTTACTTACTCTCTATCCCCATTAAACATTACTATTTTATTATATCAACTGGTTATATATCATAAATATATAAAATATAAAATATGTATTTTATTAGTGTGCATTTTGAGTATTTTCAAAATAAAAATTCAGAGAATATTATAATATATTATATATAATTTTCAGTATAAATCATACATAATGCAAATATTTAATATAGATAAGTTTTTATAGCAAATAAATATAATTTTTTATACACTAATAACTATATATATTTAGTAAAAAAAAATTATACATACACACGCTATTGATATAGATAAAAAAAATATATATGAATGATTATTTTACTTGCAAGTGTAAAAGAAAATATTATATTTGATAATAGTAAACTATTAAATATTTTAATACTTTAATATATATCTTAATACGGTAAAACGCAAATCCTATGAATGCACCTACATTTTGTTAGTTGGTTGTAAAAAGAAAATGAGAAAAAAGAAAAAGGGGAGAAGGAATGTGAGAAAGAGATAACAAAATGTAAAAATATAATAGATTTGATTCAGGGTTGGCCCAAAAGAGAAGCCACTACGGTCCTTGTTCTAGGCCTCTTTAAAATAATTCATTTATCATACTATTCATAAACTCATTTTTGTGTAAAAAATTATTATATTTTAAACATTTTAGACCACTTTTGCAATGTCTCTTTTGCTTCTCGTTAGACTATTACACTAATTTGCTTTGAGAACTATGCAAGCGTCTGTAAAAAACACTATGAGACTATTGTTATGAAACAAGATACAAAATAAGCAAATTTACCATGTCTTTATATTTATGTTATCCATTATTTGTGCCAATTATTTAATTATGTTATTTATTTTATTTAAGATAATATTTTAAACTTTGAAATCATTTTTTATTTGATTATTTGTCTACAAATTATAATACATTTTAAAAAAAATTAGGCCTAAAAAATAATTTTAATTTTAGACTTCATATTACGTTGGATCAGCCCTGATTTGATATATTATTTGGACAAAATATCTGAGTAATATTTTTCAAAGGCTAATGAGATGCAAAAATATCACTAGGGGAAGACGATGAACAATTATCTCATTAAAGACCAACCTAATATGCCTATAGGCCTAAAGAGAATGTAATACTGAGTTCTTTTTAAATAAAAAAGAAATAACGCAAAACTTATAAAAAATAAAAAATAATTAAATTTTGCTGCATCCAAGTTTGAATCTGAGAGTACTCTCATCTTAAACAATTGAGGTAAGTAAAGTTAAAAGTCTATTCATAACTAAATTTTATTTTTTTAGACCTACAATCTTAAAGTCTAAAGTCCTGGTTTAGGTTGTTTGGTCCGACCTTAGTCTCAACTAAAACTTTACTAGAAAAATTCAACAATATAAAACTATGGTGAAAAAAAATAGTGCATCACAAACAACAACCTAACCTTCAAGAAAACATATCAACAAAACCAAACTTGAAATATATCATGAGTTAAAAATCTGGTCAAAAAAGCAAGAAACACCTTGTAATCATATGATTTGACTACTCTAAAGTGAACAATTAACTTTAGAGGAGTGAATAGACAAATTAATCCTTCAAATTGTAAACGTCAATCAAATTAATATCTGAATTTTTTAAATTGACAAATACATCAATGAAATTGTAAAATACCAATAAAAATAATCCATATTTAAACTTTTATAATTAAAAACTATAATGTGATATGTTAATTGAATATGCAACTCATTTACGTTGATCTCATATCAATATATATCAATATGATCACAACAAAAACTAATTTTCCTATGAATTTTAAAAATTACATGAATTAATTTGTCAATAATTAGTTCATGCACAATTCCAATTACTCACAAATTTGTTTTTGAGATAACAAAATTTAACTGACAAATTTCTCTCTTGAAAGATGACATTGGTAAGCCACATATTCAGTTATACGGTCACATCAAAATATGTAAAGGCAAATTTTTTTAATGACTATTTAATTGATATTTTAGAATTTTAATGATATATTTGCCAATTTGCAAATTTCATGGATTGATTTGACTAACATTTATAATTTCAGAGACCAATTTGCCTATTCATTTAATTTTAGAAAATAAAGTGAGTAATATCAACAAATGAGGATCAAATTAATGGTTAAAATTATCTATACATATATATTTATAATATTAATAATTGATTCACTTACTTTTTGAATTTCTCATTTTAGAAGATGATTCCAATAATACTTTTTACATTTGTGAATAAAATTGAGAGATTAGACTAGCAATCCGCTCAAAAAATTCTCCCTATCCACAGCCCAATATATAGGCTCTCTATAGTTATTTTTTTATTTTTTATATTTTGTTTATGTCAAGTAGGACTCTATAGCTAATTGCAACTCATAATAATATTGTCCTGAACGCTCAGCGGCCAACCGTAAACATTTGTGATGACATTAAAAGAAATATTTGTGTATTTATATAATATTTTAATCTATGTGTTTCTCTACCTTAAAAATCAAAATCAAAAGAAATAATTTTACACAAAAGTCCAGTATTTAGATATTTACGTAGGTATTTTAAGAAATAATATTAGGAGATATATAAATAGTAATTAATTAATTTTTAAAAATATGTATAATTCTATTACAAGGATAATTTTTTAACTTATATAAAATAAATTATTATTAAAAATTATGAATATTAATTTAAATTTTTTAATGTTAAATATAATTTTCTTATAAAGATAATTTTGTCATTTATATATTTAATATAAATCACATCTTTAGTTAACTTATCTAACATATAAAATAAGATAAAATAAAATTACGTAGTTAATTGTGATTTTTTAAATCCCAAATTGCAGCTTAAATTGTAATTATAATCTATTTATGAAAGAAACATATCGTCACCCATTCACTTAAAATAAATAAACTCACTTTAAAGAGATATATTTATTCCTTTTATAAACAGGGACAAAAGGAGGTAGAGTCAATCAAAATATTAAGTGTTATAGAGACATTATATATAGAGTATAGTTTTTTTAATGTGATTCTCGGGATCCGAGTCATCTAACCTGGAACTTTGCCTCCCATTATAGAAGACAAATATTTATAAAGTGTAGCTCTTAGAATTAATTTTAATAAAGCTCAGAAAAATCGAGACTCTCCCTTTCAATCTCTTTTCAACTTGCTAATTTCTTGTATTGTCCATGATTTTAAATTTTAGCTTTACTTTTTTTTCTTTCAAAAAAACAAAGACAAAGAGAATTTATTAATAATTTAAAAAAGCTTACAAGACAACATGCCCCAATCAAATAGAGGAGATACTAATGCAATTATGCAAACAATGACACCGATACTTATAAGATGGTAAAGTAACCGTACCCACTATTCACCGGTACGTTATGTTATTTATACTGTACTTGTTGATTTCTTTTTATTAAAAATAAAATTGATGATTTTTTTTATATATTAATATAATATTATTTATGTAGTAGAGGTCATTTGTTGATTTAAGTTAACACAATTTTTTTATTTTTAAATTTTTATCGAGACTTTGTATTTTAAATTGAACCATTTAGTTTTCTCAATTAAATTGTATAAATAAATTCATGTTTTTATTGTAATTTAATTTTTCTTAAAATACTATATCATCCAAACTTTGCAACCTAAGCTAATTTGATAGAGTATCGTGTAATTAAGAAGCACACACTATACTATAGTCTATACAAGCCTAAACTCAAACCACAAACAAACTTTGCCATAAAAAAGCACTTCCTCATGTACAACCTAACCTACTCTCTCATTTAGTGTCTATCAAACAAAATTATAACAATATAAAATCCTCATGCATTTTACCCTGCATCATCTGCAAAAACCTTTACCTATTTAATTATTCACACACATCCCTAGCTATCTTCACCTATCAAAATTTCTGTTCTTCCCTTTTCACCAATGTCTTTACAATGTTTATTCATGTTTCTTTTTCTTCTTGGTTTTGTAGAATCACAATCCACAATACATCCCTTTAACCATACTGATTTAGAAGCAGCAATAGGTGACATGAGAGCAAAATCTTTTTATGGATTTGCAATGCTTTTGCAGATGCTAAATGGAACATCACAACCAAATAAGGAGTTAACTTTTTTAATGCCAGATGATAGAGAGTTATCTGCAACAGCTATTTCAGCTGATGAAATTGAAGAATTTTTATTAAGCCATGCAATTCCAATGCCTTTATATTTCTATTATTTGTCACATTTTCCAACTGGTACACTTGTTCCATCAGGAATTAGCTCTAGAATGATTAGGATTCATAATCGTGGCAGAGGTGATTTCTTTGTTAATAATGCGCAAATTGTTTCGGCTAATATTTGCTTGAGTTCTGTCATTAAATGTCATGGAGTTGATGCAATAATTGAATATGATTAATTGATTGATACTTGAGAAATATATAATATGTTATGCTCCAATATCATTAAGGCTTGTTCTTATACTTGTTTCAAACTATGTATGTCAAATAAAACAACAGTTACTATGTTTCAATTTGTTAATTTTCACTTACTTTCATGTATATCATTTATTTTTATTTTATTATATTGTGATGATTGAAAATATAAAAAATCTTTCGACTAAGTGTATATTTTATTAAATCATTTTAAAATATACTGTAACGTATTCAAAATCTATTAATTTTGCAACACGAACATATAAAAACTTAGGTGGTTGGAGTATGTGAGAATGTCTCGTGTCCAAACAGACAGAAAAAACAATTTAGGATTTATAGAACTTTGAAGACATCTTCATTGTTGTATGTTTTTGTAAATCACATTGCATGAAAACCGTATACTTGTTTACAGGGATTTGTTCTTGCCTGCATTCTTTTTATTCTTTTGTTTTTGTTTTTACATTAGCACTTTCTCCTTCCATCATTATTTTTGGACTCATCTCATTACCTACATGGAAATTTCCTTAATGGCCCATTTCCATGATAATTCAATCCAATGAAAAAAGATTAATATTTTACGACAAAATTGCAATAGGGGCAGGACACATTATCACTAAATTACCAAAATTATACACACTCTAGCTATATTGCATGTCCTTTTTTTAAGGAAAAATAAAACAAAACAAAACACAAAAATACATTATAACTAAATTATAGACCAAAACACAAAAAAGGAAGAAACCAAAAATTAACCAACAAAACAATACAGATGATTCATTCATATTATGTGACACCAAAATTTTTAAACAGCCCTCTTGTTCATACTTCATGCCATATCATTTAATCTTTTCTAAATATTAGCTAATGATCACAAATAGTGATAATAAATAGCTAAACAAACTATTTGATAATACAGAGAAGATTAACATGACTCCTGCGCAATGACGACACGAACAAATTGAGACTATATGATAATAAACTTGTGGCATTGCCAAGCCAACATTAAGAGGCTATTATGTCACAATCACTACTCATTAAACAATTATATATATATCAATTCTTTCACAAGTGAAGAGAAGTGTCAACATCAGAAGAATCAAAGGCAGAGTCACAATCATAACAACCATTCTTCCATGAGGCTTGCAAGGTTTGTGCATGTGTATGTGTATTATAATTCGTGGTGCATGAATCATCATGTTTTACCTGTGATGATGTTGGCCAAAGAGAAAGAGAAACATGAAGCGGTGGTGATGATGATCTTGATGGAATATTGATCAATTCATCATTGTTAGAAGAAAAAAACAACCTTGTTGATTCATAACTTGGAGTAGTTGTAATAATATTATTGGAATTGATGAATTGTTGTTGTTTTGGTTCATTGAGCATTTTCTTTAACTCTCTCTTTTCCCTCATTTCTTTTACTCTTTCTAGTTGTCTAAACCTCTCTTGTAAAAGTGCAATGGAAGAATGAACAATAGTAGTTTCATGATTTTCCCTACCCATTATTATGTTGTAGTAAAATCTATAACATATAGGTGTGTATATATAGGGTGATGGAAAAATAGCATATGTTTAAGGTTTTCTACTTTAATATATAAAAAAAAAATATATAATTTTTATTTTAGTTTTAGTGAGATGATGGAATTGTAAATGATTTAAAAAGGGAATGAGAATCGGCAGGTAGGATGCAAAGTCCAAAAAGAAGATGTTGATTGGCCAATCTAAGAGGGGAAGAAGGCAGAAGCATATCTCTCCCCTTTTTTCAGTACTAAGAGGCAAAAGCAATCCTAAAGCAGAAAATGACTATAACTAAATGACAAAGGAATGTAGGAAGTAGCACATGGAAGGGTGTGTTTGGAGGAATAATAAGTCTCAGTGATGCTCTGCCAACATGTCCCTAAACACACCTCTTTACCTTTCGAGATGCTGGACTCTTTTTGTTGTGCTTTTGTTTCGATGTAAAACTCTCTTTTTTCCCCTTGTTTCTTTTACATTTAATCTAAGTTTCATATCATCGTGAGTTTGCCACAATTACCATCAACCAGTACTATGATTTTACAAAAGTTACTATATTTATAAAATTACAGTGATTCATTGTGATTATGACAGATTTATTATTATATTGGATATGACGAATCATAATCTGTCAATGTGATTTTTCTTAACTCAACTTCAATTCATACATGCAGATAGTTCTCGAATATATAAGTTATACGTAAATATTTATTAAGATATTTTAAGAAATAAAATAACAATTTGTTCTTATTATAGGCAAAATCTAGTATATGTTTGTAAATTATTGTTATGATAATTTTTGAGTTTGAAACTCTAAACCTACTAATTAATATTCAGCTCACCAAGTGAGGTGTCTGCTTGATATAAATAAAATAAGAATTAAGGTGATATGTGATTGGCTAAAAAGTTTTACATGCATAGTATTTAAACTTGTAACTATGATTTCTTTCTAGTTACATGATCCTAACTTTTTCCTTTTGTTGGGAGGAGTGAGGAGTTGAAGAATTGGGGGAAGTGTAATAGCAAAAAGACAAGGCTAAGAAGGAGGAATAATCTTGGGAGGTTATCATGGTTTGATTGAAATATTTTGTATGACAAGGACAAACATACCAACATTAATTCTTTTTCTCTCTCTCTTCTATGCAACTTGTTTGTCTTCAAGTGTTTGGATGTAAATGGCATGCAGAAATGAAAGCTGCAGATACCACTAATACTTAGTTTGGATGCTTCTTTTATTATGCTACAAAAATTGCCCCCCACCTCCTCTTGTATTATTATCTTTAGAATTTTGAAATTTGAAATCATAGATTGACTGATTGAGATTAAATTAGACACAAATGTATATAGACAATTAGGCGTGCAATTTGTAAATCCTTTTTTGTATTATTAAATTGAATAAAATTAGCTGATGTTGGTGGAAGTATATGAGTAATCTAGGCAAAATTAGCAACATACAAGCATAAAATGTTGATGAGCCAATAAGGGTCAAAGGACTACATTTCACATGTCAAATTATCTATAACAGTATCAATTTGGAGCTTAGTTTGGATGGATGTTATTTCAACATCAAAAAAAGGGGTTAGGTGATTTTTTAAATAAAAAGAAAAAGTTATATCACAATCACATGAAATGATTAATTATGGACTATCTAACTCAATTAGGGAGTAGGGTAAAAAAAAAAACTCCATAAGAAATGGTCTCCTATTCCAATTAAATTATTTAGAATGCAACAATTTTATTAAAAGTTTTATGGTCTATTTATTTTTATTTGAATTAAATTGAAGGATTAGTTTATGTAATTGCATACACTTTTCAGTATATACTCAAAAAATACATTTTTCTAGAATGGTTCCATTATGTGGGAATGCATGCAAGTCCATCCCACATGCCTAATACAACTCTTGACTTTCCTAACCACAATATGCTCATTGTGAAACTTGAGGTCTAAAACTACTACCAATTAAATCACATTTCTTATTTTATTTGTTACAATTAGTAAATCATATTTAGTAGTAGTTATTTACTTACGAAATGAAAAAACAAAATTATATGTACAAAGTAACACCAAGTGGAAACAACGCTGTACTACAAATGATAGTGGTACTTTCTTTCCCAAAAAATGCTGTACTCAATAAGTGGAATGATCTGTAGGTGGTCAATGGGGGTATACCTTAAATGAATCTAGTTGGTTTCAACTTGTATTTAGTAAACTATCATTTTGATTCTTGATTTAATATAAAGGGATGTTATTTCAGTCTATGATTTAGTAAAAAAACTCAGATCAGTTTATGACTCAGTTAAACGTCCGTCACTTTAATATGTAATTTAACTTTTTCTTATGATGGGAGAGTAATGTTAGAGTATACGTGGCAGAGTGATATGTTACTCTCTATCCTATGTGACTATGATGCATGAACCAAATATGTTACTCTATATCCTATGTGACTATGATGCATGAACCAAACTGACGTTAAGTGTTTTTAAAAAAAAATTAAAATGAAGGTTTAAATGAATTTTTTTATGTTTATATCTTCTTTAGTTACATTTTCTTCATTCTCCTTTCTTCTCCCTTCAATTACATTTTTTCTCATTCCTTCTACTTTTATCAAATCCAATAAATTATTACATACAAAGACCATTATGACTATAAGTTATAAGTGTTATTTTTGGGGTCAATTGTGAATGTATTTGTAACTTTACAATTCAGAATGTTCATTCAGATTTTACAACACTTAAATCACTTGAAATAATACAAAACACATTAACGAAATGAAAGAATACAAAATACTTCAATTCAAATACTTTATTTCACTTGAAAGAACGTAAAATACATTAAGTTCAAGTCATTTGTCACTTGACAAACACAAAACACATTACAAACTACTCATATTAAAAATTGCTCAAACTACTAAACTCAATTTATGACTTGTGAAACCAAATCATATGCAACATTTGCATGACAAATACACCAATTACAAACATCTTTATTTCAGAAGTCATAGAATCAAGTTTGGTATTAACTTTAAGCATTGAACACTCCATCTGAATTATGCTCTCTCTCTCTCTCTCTTAGTGGATCTCACCCTCTCTTCCTTGATCTAATACACATGTTGGAAGTGTTTCATCATTTGCAAGTGCCTCATCAATTCATATGAAGTGTTTGAGTTGAAGTGTTTTGTGTTCTTTTGTATTGTTAATGTGTTTTGTGTTATTTCAAGTAACTTTAAATGTTGTAAATCTAAATGGATATTCCAAGTTGTAAAATTACGAATATAATCATCATTGTCCCAAAAAAAAACACTTCTTGTCATTACATACGTAAAAGTGATAACTTAATATTAGAGTGGTCCATGTAATAACTTATTGAATTTGATGAAGAAAGAGGAAATAAGAGAAATTGTAAGTGAAGGGAGAAAAAGCAGAAAAGGTAACTGAGCGAGAGAAAAACACAATTTTTTTTCATTTAAAGCTTCATTTTTTAATTTTTTTAAAACTTAATATCAATTTGTTCAATTATTCATCCATAAAAAATAAAATTTTTACTTTATCAAAATGCCTCAAAAAAAATTTTACTTAGTAAAAATACCTTATATTTTAATATTTGTAAAAGTAATTAAACATATAAATCTTTTCTAAATTTAAAATTGTCTGAACAATATTAAGTCAATTGAAAAAGAAATATTACATGACATCAATTATATTAATTTAGTGATGTCATGTTAAAATTTAAAAAATTTGCTTTAGACTTCATATTAAAATTCATTTTGGACTAATTTTAATGACAACTTATTAACAACATAATTTAAGGTCTAGGATCTATGTGCATTGATACAAATAATGACAATTCGGAGCGGTCAATAATCGATCCTTAGCTTATCTTAAATTAAAGTCTCGATTATAAGTAAAAATATTTTCTTATATTTTTAAAGAATTAATTTAGTATAATTAAATTTTCAATGTTATAAATATAATGTATATTCTCAAAAGTATCATTTATGAAAACTTATTTTGTACAAAATGAAATGATCATTGAAAGACATGATAGAACAACTTTCTTTGTTCCATGTTAGATGTAAAAATTAAATGTATGATTACTAAATGTATGATTGAACAGATTGGGAGGCTCTATAAAAACTTTAATTCTTGTTATTCACTCAATTATGAGATAATTTTTTTTTCTCATTATATAAAATATCAAAAATATCTTTTTATTTTCTATCGAAAAACATTTTTCTCTTTCTCTTTCTTCCTCCCTCTTGCCTCTCTATCTCTTACACCCACCCAAACACTCACTCTTTATATGGATATCTTGCTCTCTCTACCATTTCCCCTATTTATTTATCTCCGTTAACTTTTTTTTATTAATATTTATAATGATAAATGTTTAACATATCATAAATGATGTTGTAGTAAATTTTGTATAACATATCATAAAAGATATTGTAATAAATTTTATTTGTATTGTTCGTCAAATATCATACAACATAAAAAGTATGTTATATATTGTTTTGATATGTTTTATCTTGCACTGTTATGTACTTATCATAACAGACCATATATTTATTTAGGAGTATTTTAAAAATGACGTCGTTAAATATATTGCAAAAGTAGTTGGATTTATTTAGATTTGATATTATAAAATATGAATTTTTTTGTGTTAAAAATCAAATATGAATATTTATTTGTTTATATTCAAAATCAAATCAAATAAAGTTTAAACTCTTACTTGTACAAAAATAAAAAGCATACTCTTACACGTCATATCCAAAATCCTTCTTCTCATTTCAAATAAATCACATCACATGTTTTGGACTTTAACCTTCTATGCCTTTTACATTCTTCGCATCAAACTATACATCTATGTGGCTTGATTAGAGAGTCAACTAAAATGTTTAACTAAATATTGTTATTTTGGTGATAATTTAGACAATTTTTCATTTTTTTTAACCAAATCTTACTATTGTGCTTCGGATCTCCGTTTATTTTATTTATTTTTAGTTTTTTTCGCTTCCTAAAAACAATTAAAATCATTGTTTCACATTTCTCATAAAGTATATTTGACTATAGATATATATAGTAAGGATTCAACATTAAAAATTACATTTGGTGTACACATTATCCATATATATAAACACATTTTACTGAGGATATATATCAACTTCCTCAATTATCTTTAACATTTTGTTAAAAAACAACACAACCTTTAACATGATTCTACTAAAATTGATTATTGATGCATATTTCACATGCAATAAAGGTCATTTGCAACCTTCAACAATCATGGCAAACTTTTGACATATTTCAATCATTTTTTAGAGAATTGTAGGTCAATCTATATATAAATATCCTATTGTCAAACAAATCAATTTAAAAAGAATTTTAATATTGTTGAGAGTGAAAATCACTCATACTTTATTATAAACAATTTTGAACTTTTATTCCATTTATTCTTTTTTTTTACACAATTAATTATTTTTATAAAATAAAAATTTACAAATATGAAAAAAAATTCAAATCAAATTAATACATTTATAAATTGTAAATATCATTTTTTTTTAAAATTACATTAGAAGAAAATTTTAAAATATATTTTTTAATAATTTTGTTAAAAAAAAATTAAACTCATAATCTTATTGTGATTCCAATTCCTCTAAACTAACAAATCACGTTATATTTTGTTTCAAATTGTACTTTCATTTTAACTGGTATCAGTATTACATCATAAAAAATGTTCAAATTTCTCATGTCTTCTTCACTTTCATACCACTCCAAATATTAATATTAATCTTTTACGAACAAAAATGATTAGTCTTCTCATCTCTTCGTTATTTCTTATCACAACAAAGCCTAACACGTTTACATTATCTTATATAATGTCTGACCGACAGCTTTCCAAACATTCATCGTTTCTAAAATTCGAGATTACTTAGTTCTAACCAATAAGAACTACCTTGAATAATTTTTTTTGCTAACAATGCACTCTTTTACGTATAGATTTTAGTATTTTCTATTAGGAAAAATTCACATAAATTTTATTACATTATGTGAATCTTATATAGTTCTATTGAGACTATCTATATTTTAATCAATAAAAAATATATTAAAAATGTGTGTTAACAAATATATTATCAGTATTATTTAAAAAAAAATCATAAGAACAAGTTTCTCGGACAAAAAAATCAAGGAAAATTGACAAGATATGTAAATAATTTATATGTACATGCATCCTTTTTTGGGTGATCTATTGGGGGAGGTAATATTTTTTAGTTTTTTTATTTGGTTCAATTTGTAGAAGGAAAAGAGAGGAAAAAGCTTATTTTGCTTCCATTCATTTTGGGGGATTTGGATTGGAGAGAAGAGAATCAACACAATATAAAATTTATTCAAAATTTTCTCATTCCCTTAAATCAAACACAAAATCAATAAAATATCTCTATTTTCCTCCCTTCTATTGAGCCAAACATAACTCTAATTCCCTTATCTCCCCTCCCCTCTCATCTCCTCGATTAAAATTTCTCCCCGTTTATTTGTTTAACCAAACAAACCCTAAAATATTGATTTATAAGTATAATAAAAAATCCTTAAAGGAGTCCGGGTATTATAAACATAGTACTAGACGCAATATGCATTTTCCTAGTACTTTATCTATAATGTTAATCTAAGTTATAATATAAATACTATTTAGACTACCATTCTTAAGACTTTATATTATAATTACCTTAGATTTTTTTGTTATTTATAACCTATTAAGCGTTAAAATTAATTATATTTTTTCATTATACTATATATGTTTACGCTTCAATTTTCTTCCGATAGTTATCTTACATTTTTCTATCTATAATAATTCATTAAACGTTAAAATTATGTTTTTTTTAAACTATATTTGTTATCATCTCATTTTGTTTTGCTTTGTTATTTTTATTTATAGATACCTTATATATATTTTTATTTAAAACCCGTTAAGCGTTAACATTAACTATATATTTTTAATTATATTGTATCTGCCAACCTCTCAATTTTTTTATGTTAGTTATTTTTACCTATAGATTTTTACATTTTTTATCTATAATCAGTCGATGGTTAAAATTAATTATGTATTTTTAATTATACTATATTTGCTAATGTCTCATTTTTTGCTTTGTTATTTTTATCTATACATAATTATCTTAAAAAAATTATTTTTAATATTTTAGGCGTTAAAATTAATTATATATTTTTTTTGTTATACTATATTTGTTTATGTCTCATTTTTTATCTTTATGTATCTTAAACTTTTTAAGAAAAATCATCTAATAAATAATATTTGTATTAAAAATGAAATAAACGTTAGAGATAAAATATAATCGAAAACATGTTTGAATGTTACTAGCACATGCCATCAATATCGGTAATTTTTATATATTTTGTTATACTAATTTTACCAATACTTCTTAAGCATTATTAATAAATAATTAATACTATTTCTGTCTCAAAATAATTGACCTATTTATAAAAAATATTTATATTAAAATAATCGTTTCTTTCAATTTTCATTGTATTTATTCTAATTGTACCATTTAATTCATATTATTTACATTATTTCTAATGTAATATCTTTTATTATACATTTATAACATTAATAATGCATCAATACTTATGAAAAATAATTTAGTAAAAATAGTACTATTCCTTATTCATTTATATATTTTTCATTAATATATGTGAAATCATAAAATAATTCAATTATTTTGGGACGTACTTTCATTTACACATTTTTCTTAATATATGTAAAATCATTAAATAGTTCAATTATTTTAAAATAGAGAAATTTTTTATTTATTAAAGTTATAAAAAATGTGGTTGAAGTACCGAATTAAAACTAAAAAAGTGAAATTTTGTAAGGTGTCATATCCCCATGATGTAATTTCCCAAGTGGGTGGATCCTAGAGATGTGAGGAAATTTAAGAAAAAAATGCCCACCAAGGCTGCATCATAGCAATATGATTTACCACTAAGTATTAAAAATAATGTATATTACTATATAATTTGAAAAAGGAGGTATTTTGGAATATTTAAAAACTAATAATTTCATTAATACAAATCTCTAAAGTTATGGAGTATTTCAGAGACTACTTCAGATATTTTTGATAGTTCATAAATTAAATTGAAGAACGGTTGATAGTTTAAAAAAAAATTAGTGATTTATTTAACAAAATTTTGTTTATCTATTCAGTTTCTCTGTATCTCTCTCTTTCACCATTTTGAAGTTTATTTAAGCTCTAAAATCAGTCTACAAGTCAACTTACTAAAGGTAAAAATATAGTGCATAGCAAAATGAGTTAAAAAATACCTTCTGTCATGATCACCTTTGGACATATTTTTTCATTGTTTTAATCTAAATAAGTAATTTATATATTGATCAATTTTTATTTCATATTTTCTATTTCATGATTTAGTTATTTTAGTGTGGTATTTTTTGATTTTTCGTTTGGGTGCAATGTTATTTTGATTTTTCGTCTTTGTGACTAAATTTTCAATGTTGCAGATTCATAAGTATGAATATTTCGATCACTTTGATTTTGTCACATTATTTGTAAACATTTTTCCATTTTAATTAGGATGTTGAGTTTGTTCGCAGATTAATCATTTACATTTTTAGCATGGTTGAATTTAGATTTGTGTCTAATATATCTACCAATTTGACTGAACGAATATGTTTTGTTTTTGTAATAAAAAAAGTATTAGCAAAAAATAGGGGTATGAATAGCAGCGTGAAAATATATTCGATGCTCTGGAGTATTAAACTATGAAGCCCAATCCGTAAGAAGTGAAAAAAGGAGGCCCAAAGGAGAAATGAAGCAGAGAGAGAAAGTGAGACACAGCAGCAAAAACAAACAGTTATTGTTGTTGTTGTTGAGGTTGTAGTGAGATAGTGTTACAGCAGCAACGATCCATAGAGAATATTGAAAAGATGAATACAGACATCACCGCTTCAACAAAACCGGAGTACCCAGTCATTGATCGCAACCCTCCTTTCTCTACTGTCGTCGGCAACTTCAATACCCTCGATTACCTCCGTTTCGTCACCATCACCGGCGTTTCCGTTACCGTCGGATACCTCTCCGGTTAGAATCCTCCTCTATTTATCTCTTACATTAACCCCCTTTGTATCTTGTACATTGAATCGAATTGAATTAAATTGGAATTGAAATTTAAGATTTGGGGATTTTGTTTATTTGTTAGGGATTAAGCCTGGAATCAGGGGACCTTCAATGGTGACTGGTGGTTTGATTGGTGTAATGGGTGGATTCATGTATGCTTACCAGAACTCTGCTGGTCGTATCATGGGGTTCTTTCCCAATGATGGTGAAGTAGCTCGTTTCAACAGAAAGTGATATTTTTCTTCTTCTTTGTTCAACAAAAAGAAACCTTTTTTTTTATGAGTAATTTAATAATCAGATTTCCCTTCAGTTCAATATTGTTGTTGTTATTCTGATGATTTTTGAGGGATTCTCTACGTGGTTTACAAGTTAGTTGATTTTGACTTCCATCTTTTAGATAAACTTTTAGAGCATAAGTGTTATGTCTTTAAATATACCACAACTCCATGAATTCTCTGTTGTGTGCTTCTTCCTAGTAAATAGTAATGGAACAAATCTTGGGTTTGACCCAATGTTGTTGAATAGAGGTGCTATAGCTTAGTAGAATTTGAACAACTCACTACTATTTTGCAATATGCTATTTAGTACAAATATTGTCAAATAGTGGCTATAGCAGCGCTATAGTAATGTAGCATAGAGGAATTTGAATTTGAACAAACAACTATTTTCCACAATTCGCGATTGACACCATTGGTTTGGCCACAATAAGTTTTTTGCATTGGTGGAGTGATTGACATTTGTAGATACTAGATGTATGCCTATCAATTATCGTGATTTCTCACTGCAGCAAACATGCGATTTAACGACTTTATGATATTTGTGATGAGGTATAGGTTCACATTTCTTGAGTAGTATTGACAGATAGAATTAGAACTAGAAGAGTTACTATAAGTTTTCTACTATTTGCATTCTAATTCTCCATGGATACAAGCCTTAAAATTATGTCTATAGTAATAATAAAATATATGATATGCACAATATATTAAACTTTGGGTGCCTTGCTAACTAGTTGTATCTCTTAGTTTGAGAATTTTGAATCTTTAAGTACTCTGTGTTTTGGATTGTTATACTGCAATACTAAATGGAACTTCATTTACTGTGTAGTTGATAACCATGCATCATATGGAAAGGTTGAATCTATATATTGTATTTTGTGTTACCTTGCATTTGCAAGAGGTTTGATTCCACTATTTGAGTGTGTAGTCACACGGTAACAACTCCAATGTTGCTTCAACTTTGGTGTGTTTTGAAAAACAAGTGAATAGGAAATTTCAAGCACTTTCATCCTTGAAATTGTAACTATTGAACAAGTTACTCCCTGATTTTTACGAATTAGCAATTTTGTCCATGAAATTGTAACATGTAAATCAGAAAGATCCCTCAATTCTGTTAAATGACTAGATGGCATGGTGTTACATGTAAAATTAAGATGTGATACTTGACGTGGACTCCACACTGCTCTCATGTTTCTAACGATGATTTTCTATTATAATTTGTTGGGTAAAAAGGCTAGGAGTTACTTTTCCAATATGGAGACATGGCACTTTCATCCTTAGAGACGTGGAAGTAATGTGGAGTCCACGTCAAGTGTCACATCTTCATTTTACCTGTAACACCATGCCATCTTGTTATTTAACTGAATCGTGTCACATCTTCATTTTACCTGTAACACCATGCCATCTAGTTATTTAACTGAATCGAGGGATTTTTTTGATTTACATGTTACAATTTCACGGACGTAAATGCTTATTCGTAAAAGTCAAGACTAATTTGATTGATGGTAACAATTTAAGAAACAAAATTGCCTATTCACTCTTTGAAAACGGTAGGAAAGCTTTCAATGCCTGGGCTTCGAGCTCTACCCGCAGTGATACTGTGGAAACAATGATTCCAAAGTAGGGGTTACTGATTATTCTTCTCAGATGCACATTTTGGAAATAAATGAATCTAAATTTTTAAATTAAGTGTATCCTTGATGAAATGATGTGGTTGTGTAAATTTAGTGTATCATACTCCCTGTCTTTCCTTCCAATTTGTGATTGCATGGCTGAGAGTATGTTGCCATGTTAGAAATCTCTGTTGTGTTGTGGCCCTTGCCCTCATTGCAGTCCCTCTATCGATTTACCTAATCAGGGATAATCATCAATAATCTTTGTTTTCCTTCAATATCTTCATCATACTTGTCATTACTAGGCCATTAACTAATCAAAGTTGTTTTGTTCAATAACTCAGCCTTTGAATTTTAGTCTTTAGCATTTTGGAATACTTAACTTGAAACTAGCATTTTGTAAGAATTATGTCATATTGGAAGTTTATGACGGTTTCAATTTGTTAATACCAAAAAGAAATTGTATTTTGGAGGTCTGCTAAAGTCTGAATAGGAAGGGCTTAAAATAAAAGCCTAACAATTGATTATAGTAAAACATATTAAAGCCTAACAATTTCTTTTTTCAAACAAAAGCCTAACAATTTTGCCTCAAAACAAGTATATATTATTTATTTTTTACAAGGAAATTCTAGGGTGAACCATAACCACCTTGATAGCCAGTTCACTGTAACTCAATGTTCAAAAGTTACTTAAAATTATAATGATAATAGACAATATTCTTTGAAAGTATATTTAAAGGATATCTTTGTCGTTATAATGTATTTTGATTGATGAGACAAGTTGAGGTGTTTAAGGTACAAATTTATTTATTTTATTTTATCAAACTAGCTGTAAAAATAAATAAGATGTAATAAATGTCAGTCGAACATCGTTAGTGTTTTAAGATACTTTTAAGCAATGGTCTCCTATAATCCAATGTAGTATCCACCTTTTTTACATGCGGTAACAAGTTACGATCCTCTCATCCAAACATTGGTCGATCTTTCAAAACCATAATGCGCCATCACCCAAATTCCTTTGAAGTAACAATTTATTTTACTTTTTTATCCTTTTTAAGGGAAAACTATCTATTTAAAGGAAGTAAATATCTATTTTAACCTTTTTAAGGAAGTAACAATATATTTAAAGGATTTAAAGGAAGTCGATCTTTTAAAGGAAGTAACAATATATTTAAAGGAAAACTATCTATTTTATCCTTTTTTTTACTTTTTATTTATTTTTTTTAAATTTATCCCACCAAATTTAATTGGAGTTCCGAAAAACTTAAATTTTTTTTTCCAAAACACATGTTTTTAAAAAAAAAGTGAACTTTGTATTGGAAAATTTGAAAAAAGTTTTCCGGTACACAAATGTGTTTGAATAGGGTTTTCTAAATCCTAACTTTTTGTAAATTTTTTTTCAAGTTTTTCGGTACAAAGTTTAAATTTTTTAAAAAACATGTGTTCTGAAAAACTTGAAATTTTTTTTCTTCTGGAACTCCAATTAAATTTAGTGGGATAAATTTAAAAAAAAACAAATAAAAGAATAAAATGGGTAGTTTGTATAAAAAATGGGATAGGAGAATAAATGTAGGGGTAGATGGTAAAATTTTCTTCATTTTGTGCCAAAGACTTCACATCTTTCACCCAATTTGTCTGAGTTTTAGATTCTGTTTAGTAAAATTAGTTGATAGTTTATACTTATTAAATTATTAAAATATTTGGTAAAATTAATGGTTCAATTAGTTAAAGATGTAAAATGATATAAGAGGATATCGTTAATTAAAAATAAATTTATCAATTAATGCTTCAATTATTTTAAAAATAGTAATTTAAAATTTATCAATTTGATATATTATTTATTTATTTATTTTACTTATTTTAAATTAAACTAAATAAATAAATTATTTATTTTAAAAGATTAATCATTTTAAAATTTATATTATTTATAAATAATTTAAAATTATAATAAATAAATTATTTATTATTCTAATTTATTATTTATTTATTTAAATTATTTACAATCATTTATTAAATTATTTTAAAATTTAAATTATATAAATTATTTATAAATAAATCATTTTTTAAAATTATTTTAAATTATAATAAATAAATTATAAAAATAAAAATAATTTTAATTACAATAATAAAAAATAAAATACAATAAGCTATAAACACATAAATTACTTAAATTAGTTTATAAAAAACGTTATAAACTAGAATCTCACTCTTGAATCTTACTGAACGTAGCATTAAATCTAATATGAGATCCTAGAGACTTGTTTAATGTTGATATATTCAAGATCCTTAATCATTGTGTGGGGTGCATTCTTTGTTCATTTGATATTGTTGATGAATACGATGGTTGTTTTTATTATTTTTGTAAAATGTTAAAATAAAAATTCACGACGCTTATATTTTTTTGACTCAATCGCTATCTATTTCACCCTACATACTAACTTATTTTACCATCTTTATATATAAATTTTGAGTGTAGTTAAACTCCATGTTTTTTTTTTTTTGTTGAAAAAATGTTAGAATTAATGTTGCATATGGGTGTTTTTCGTTTTATCGAGGGTTTTGAATTAG
>JBBPBO010001984.1:6462056-6503183 GCA_037974295.1 Cicer cuneatum | reverse complement strand
TTTTGGTTGAAAATTTTGATGAGTTTTTTGAATTTTTGTAAAAAAAAAAGATAATATTGTTGACATTTTAAAACATAAATGATCAAATTGTTACTTAAAATTAAAATAAAAGACCAAATCGAAAAAAAAAAAGATAAATGACTAAAACATTAACTAAAATTAAGTTAAGGGACCACGAGTGCTATTTAGCCTATACCGATTTATATTAACAATTTATCAATTGAGATGAGTATGTAGTATTTATTGGTAGTATGCATCTTTATCAAAATCTTTGAATGAATGAAGATATTTAATTAAATAATAAGTTAATTAAGTTTCCTTCATTCCTCTAATATTATCGACGTTGTTTTAAACTCCTGAAAAATGTTTTTTTTAAAAGATATATAAAGTATGTTATATTTATTTTTCTAAAAATATATATTAATTGAATAAAAAATATAATATATATGTTAATTTAAAGCAGAAAAGTCATCTAAAAGAATATATTTCTAATTTATATTACAATTATCAAATGAATTGAATGATGTGGTCTGATTTTAATTGTCATAAAATAATAAAATAAATAAAATAAAATTGAATTATATGGAATATAGAACTACTCTTATGTTGACACGTGAAATAAATCTATACACCAAATAAACTTTGTTTTATAATATAGTAATAAATATATAACATATATGATAAATCATTTAAATTTGATACCATGATTTATTATATTAAGTTTATTATATATATATTATTGTCCAATTATTGTAATAGATTTAATATAATAGATATAATAATAATAATAATTATTATTATTATTATAAAATATATAAGATTTAATAAAATAGATATCATAATTATTATGAAATATAATAGATTTATTATGATCCATTATAGATTTAATAATAAAATAGATTTATTAATATAATAATCTATTAAGATCTATTATAATCTATTATATATTATATTTATATTCTATTATAGATTATATAAAAATTTGAGACCATAATTTTGAATTTATTAGATTAAATAATAATAATAATTATATCTATTATATTAAAATTTAAATTTATCTCTTCCGCACACAAACACACATCCACACCCACACATATATATATTTAAAAAATTAAATAATTTTAAATTGTAAAATTAAAATTATTAAATCAATTATGTTAAATTTAAATGTTGACACAAAATTGTAAATCAAAATTTCAATTAAAATTATTAGATTTAAATAAAGATAAATTGTTGGACATGAATTTAAATGTTTTTGAACGGGATATATGGAATGTATTTTTTTAAACAATATTTTTTAAATTTGTATATAAAAGATAATATACTATTATCATCTTCTTAAATTAAAGTAATAAATTTAAATATATATGAATTGCATAGAGAACTGAATGAGTATGAGGAGAACACGTGAAATTTATGTTTTGTAGAATACTTTATTTTAAAAAAAATATAATAGATAATAAATTAGATATCTATGGGATACAACAAATTCTTTATTTATTTTTTACTGAAACAAATTCTTTATTATAAAATGCAACATTAACATTTTTAATTTGTTTTTCAATGAAATTAGATAATGTAGATTATGCTAAAGAAAGTGTAGATAATACAGTGTTTTGATAGATATACATTATCAATATAAAATAATTTTGCATTAACATATCATATCATAAAAATGAAATGATGCAGCAAAATATTAGTCTTAATATTTATTTTATAATTGCAGTGCATGTAACTCCTTTGTAAATAAAAGCGGTGATAGGGGAAGTAGGTTGACCAAAAATTACAAAGTTACCTTGTTTGAGTGTTATATATTATCCTCAGTCAAAAAAATATATTATATTATCATCTAATTTGATTTTCTTTTACTAGCAAAAATATAATAATTTAGAAAAGTTGACAATGTACAAAAGCATAAATAAAAAAATATTTATATATTTTAGTTTTACTTAATTCAATGAAACAAAATCAATCTATTTAAAATTTATTATTTAAGGTTAACATTTCACAAAAGTATATTTTATTTCCTTTTATTTCTATCACATCTAACAACTAAATAATTATTTCTTTTACCTTTCTATCCTCCCACTTTTCTTTAGCCAAACAAAACATGAAGCATATGTTTTTTGGTCTCTGCTGTTTTATAACAAAAGAGTACTTTATTTTACTCAATCTAGAACATTCCAATTTTATTATTATAATTAATAGAGCTAAAGAAAATGCATTTTTAGTATAAACTATACTGACAACCAATTATAATTTGTTCTATAAAAAAAATATTCAATAATTTTTTATTTATTCAAAAACAGTTTAATATATTAGAATAGATTGAATAGTTATGTTATAAAACAATTTTAGTGATTTTTAAATTAATAATTATGATAATAATATCGACACCGAGTGGTCTTGTGGCATCCATGCCCCACTTAGGGCCATAACGTAATTATCACTTATCAATAGGAGAATTATACTATGCACTTGTTTATTATTATTGATATATTAATATAGTATAAATATATGTTGGAACATAAAAAAATGGTATAAATATATGTGTGTATGGTAAGAATAAATAAACTCATCTTCATAAGAAAAGTAAATAAACTCATTACCTCAACGCTCACAGATTACCAATCCATCGTTTTCTTGTGGACTCTTGAAACGGCTTATACGGTTATATGCCTCTTTCTTTCTCTCTCTCTCTCTCTCTGCAAAACCACTATTCTGTTCCAGGAATCTCTGCCACACAGCGTGTAACTGAACCTCTTACCTCTTTCTCTTGTGACTTCAAACAAAAGGTATGTTCTGTTCTGTTCTGTTTTGTTCTGTTCTCACACTTTGTTTTGTTTAAGGTTTCTGGTTGATGGAATGGGTTTGTGTTGTTTGTATCTGGGCACTTAATTAATATATGGCACGTGCTTTTTCTTTTTCTTCATGTTTGACTTGTCTCATGTGTTTGATTGAGGTCCATTTGCTAGGTTCAAATCAACCTGATCAGTGTGTTCAAATTTGCTAAAACATTGGGTTTTGTTTCCATAACTCAACATTTTGTGTATGATATATTGATGTACGAAGTTATGGTTTAGATTATGATTTTTATTCCACTTCTCTGAAAAATAAGGCAGAAATGAAAGTGCACCGCCATAATAGTGGTTATATTTGACTAATGTTTGAAAGTCACTTGAATATCAAATATATAAATTAAGGATATTTTTAGTCTTTTATGATTGAGACAATTATTCGATCACGTTAGTTTGAATAAATATATTTTTCAAAATTAAATTTGTCGAACTGACATAATCACAACTATTTCGGTCATAACCACAAAAAATAATTATAATCAATTAATTGTTAGAAATGTTACTGGAGTTAAATTCACTAGCTTTATTCTTTTCCAAACCACCAAAGAACTTTTGAATTTGTCTTTTTTTTAATGTTTGTGTCATGTTCTTTATCACTTTGTCCATGTTTGGATGATGTAAGCAATAAAAACAAAGTAAAAATTAAGGGGAAAAAGTGACTACTTTCACTTTACTTTTAACATTATCTTAGGATGCAATATATATTTTAATTTTTCTAATTGGTGTTTTTATTGTTGATGAGAGGTATTTTTCAAACTGTTGTAGCTACCAATTAAACTGTCTACAATGAGTTTGAGTGCTACTTGTAGTTCATGATAATATATTTTTTTATGGAGAAACTGCTACTTAACATGTGTTATGTGGTAAATAAACACTTTTTCTCTTTTCTAAACTGTTGTATACAATTTTTGTTTTTTATCTCTAATAAATTAGTATTAAACATGCTTGTCACGCGTTTTATGTTTTTCTTTAATTGCTAATTATTTTATTTTTCTTAATGAACATTTTTTTAGAGTGAATTGCATGCTACGAGAGATTGTATATAGTTTGAGATTATATTTCTAATGTAATAGCTTCTGCAAAGTGAATTGCAATTTTCGTGCATAGGCACAATTCTGCATGCAATCACACTATGTCAATTGTCCGATCAAGATCAGACGATTAATATATTAAGATTGAAACTATTGTTTAAAAAAATCAAAATTTATCTTCAAATTTATATCTTCTGTACTTGATCGAATGACTGAGATTAGTACCACGGTAAATAGTGACGTGACAATGCATATAACCATATCCCTATCATATCTGCTCAAAAGTTATTTCTAGGGAATAAAGAATAAAGACTTGTTTTTGCTCCTTTCTTTATAACATTGCTTTCGGTTGCCTTAGCTCTTTTCTTATCTCTAATTACCTAAAAATTTATTACTAGTGGATAAATTTTTAGAAGATATTGCTAATTTAAATCTAAATCTGTAACAAATTAAAGATTATATTTTTGAACACTTAATTAAATGACCATCAAGTTCTGACAAAGTCACCTACCTTTCTCAATAAGAAAGAATCTTCATTGAAGTGTGCATCTACATGCCCTTTTCTTTTGTCTGGATTTTGTGCTGTCACAATCTCTCGTAGTCATGTACTCAAATGAATCACCATTATTTATGTATTAAATTGTTATTAGTGTTCAAGATCTCTTTATAGTTACTCTTTCGATTACTTATTAATGTTTATGTTCAAGATATCTTTATAGTCACCCCTTTGATTACAAAGAATCCATTTTATTTTACAATGGACTACACTTTATAATACACAAGCAAAAAATACCACCAAACACACGCTAAATAAATGTCCTCATATTGCGTAAATGTTGTAAATATTATTTATTATGTTGTGATGTATGATTCATCACAAACAACTTATCCTTATATTGTTATTTGAGTCTAAAAAGACAAAGAGCATTTAAACCCAATCTTGCTTTGTCAGTCACATTGATTGAGTCCTTCACTCCTTGTACAAATTTAGATTCTCTTATTCTAGAATTCATGCAGCCAGAATCTTACAAACTGTTTGATCGATATCAGACGCTTCAAAAACAATATAAATTTTAATTTTTGTTTTATAAATAAAAATACAAAACTGAAATTTGAACTATTCGATTTCGATCAAATAACTACTGATGTCCAGACTGCAAAAATGCAAGGAACCCCAACTGCAGGGAATTTGGGTCCCTCATTGTGCTCCCTCTCATTTTTAATGTTCAAATTCAGCCTTTAATAAGGGTTAGTGCTGGTGGATCCTAGCATTATTTAATTTAATTTAACTTTTATCTATAAACTTTTATATGAAACCTCCTAGTGACCTAAATTTCTTGTATAGATTGTCGTCTAATTAATTTCCTAGTTTGAAATTTCTTACTGTCTTTATTAATATTTATCTTAACCAGCATTGAAGCTACATTAATGTTTAATACTATTTTATTATTATGCATGTAGGTTTTGGCTCTTTAGTAGTTGTTGCTGACATTTAAAGCTTAGTATCAAAATAGAGACTGAGAATTCAACTAAACAGTAATATTGAGCTCTATGCATTTAATAAAAGAGTGACCTGAAACAGTTGGGAAGCATATTTTACTAAGTTTGATTATTACTCATTATTGTGATAATCACTTTCTCTCTGCTGAGTAAAAAAATAACTTAATTTTAGATGCAAACATCTCAAAAAGAAACAAATTCAGCTGGTATTCATATATACCACCAGCAGAAACCAGTGCAAGAAATTATTGATTCATACACTAATTACAAATTATCACAAAGACAAAGCTATTCATTCAATGATAGTAGCAGTCAAGGAACAAATAATGTTTCTTATGAAACATCCAAAAGGGATCAATTCTATACTTTGGAATCATCTCAAGGTTTCATAGATTTTGATTCACCTTCAAGTGCTAGTGTATCATCATCATCCAACAATAGGAGTAACCCTTTTTTGTCTCCACAAGTTTCTCACTCTCATTCCTCTAACAACACCAATGGATCACCAATAAGTGTTCACTCTACTGATAATGATAGCTATGAATTGAAGCACAAGCTTAAGGAATTGGAGATCTCATTGTTAGGTCCTGAGTCAGATATTGTTGACAGTTCTCAATGCTGCTCAAAGGGTAGTAGTAGTCACCAACAAGGTGAATATAATTGGTCTCAAATTGAAGAAATGATTCCAAAGTTAGACTTGAAAGATGTTTTAATTAAATGTGCACAAGCTGTTTCTGATGGTGATTTTCAAACAGCATTAGGCTTCATGAACAATGTGTTGGGAAAAATGGTATCAGTTTGTGGTTTACCACTTCAAAGGTTAGGTGCTTATATGTTGGAAGGTTTAAGAGCAAGGATGGAATCATCAGGGAGTGTAATTTATAAAGCATTGAAATGTGAAGAACCAACAAGCAAAGAATTAATGAGTTATATGCATATTTTGTATCAAGTTTGTCCTTATTGGAAATTTGCTTACATAACTTCCAATGTTGTCCTTTTTGAAGCAATGCAAAATGAGTCAAGAATTCACATAATTGACTTCCAAATTGCACAGGGGACACAATGGTTGTTACTTATGCAGGCTCTTGCACGTAGACCGGGCGGACCTCCTTTTATTTGCGTGACAGGTATCGATGATTCTCAATCGTTTCATGCTAGAGGTGGAGGACTTGATATTGTTGGAAAAAGATTATCAGATTATGCTAAGTCTTGTGGTGTTCCATTTGAGTTTCATAGTGTTGCAATGTATGGATGTGAGGTTGAACAAAAAGATTTGGTAGTTCAACATGGTGAAGCACTTGCTGTGAATTTTCCTTTTGTTTTGCATCACATGCCTGATGAGAGTGTGAGCACTGAGAATCATAGAGACAGGCTTTTGAGATTGATCAAGAGTTTGTCACCTAAGGTTGTGATTCTTGTGGAGCAAGAATCAAACACCAACACTTCTCCATTTTTCAATAGGTTTGTTGAGACAATGAGCTATTACACTGCTATGTTTGAGTCGATTGACGTGGCAGCGCTTCCTAGAGATGATAAGAAGAGGATTAGCGCTGAACAACACTGCGTGGCGCGCGATATTGTTAACATGATAGCTTGTGAAGGGGCTGAGAGAGTTGAAAGACATGAACTGTTTGGAAAGTGGAGGGCAAGATTTTCAATGGCAGGTTTTGTACCATTACCTTTGAGTCCATCAGTGATTGATTCAGTTAGAAGTCTCTTGAATGAGTTTCATGAAAATTATAGGTTTGAACATACAGATGTTGTAATCTATTTAGCATGGAAGAGTAGAGTTATGTGTACCTCTTCTGCTTGGAGATGTCATTGAGGGTTAAAGTTAGGTGAGGACTCAGAGTGAAGAAATCCTGAGAGGGAATTCTTATGCGCAATTTTTGTTAAATATTAAAATTAATAGGTTGTGTAGGGGTGAATAAACTGAACTAGACAGCCTAAAACTTTATGTTTAGGCCAACTTGGATCACTGTATTAGTCATATGGATATATTTTTCTTATTTCTTTCTTTTACCTTTGGCGACTAAGTTTCTATATAGGACTTCAGATTTAGCTATATTACAATCTGTTTCTTTTTTCTGTCATAGGTTAAACTTGTTGTACATGTCAATATTAGAATGAAAGGAAAAGAAACCTCAAGTTAAAGTTACTAAAGTGTCCTCTTTTCAAGTCTTAAGAGGTTAAGAATAGGTTGTCCACCGATGGTTACGTTTACTGCTTTAATTTGTTTTTACTCCTTTCTTACATTGTGCTTAGAAGTTTAAGCTATTAAAAACATGAAATTCAAGGTTGTTGTATAATTCTCCCTATTTTGCAAAATTAATGTATATAACATCTTCGCGAACAACAATGCTATATAATACGATAGACTTTTTCAAATTAAAATTATAAATTAAAAAAACTAACAATATATAAGTAGTGGGTTGAAATAGTCGTACTAATTAAAAAATGACACACTTACTTTTAATTGTCTATTTAATAATATTTCACTTTTTTTTTTTTTGCAAAATTAACGCATATAATATGTATTTAGAAATTGTAATTACAAAAATAAACTAAACAAATCATTTATTCGTTCAATTTAGTGTAAAAAATCTTCCTACTAAATAATAAAGCTCTAACGATACTAAGCTATCAGCAAAATTAAAAGCAAGTGTATTTATTCATTAACCGCTCATGTATTAATTTTCCAATGAATGATGTCATCTAGCATATCTCATTAAATAAAAATTTGTCATCTAGAAACGCAAAGGATGTTGTGATTCGTTACTTGTAGGAGAAAGAATGAATATAGATAATTTGACTTTATTTTTCAGTTTGGTACTAAATCTTGAACAAAACAATACTCACATTAATTTTCTCGAAAAATAAAATAGGGATATTGATAACAATTTAAAACTAAAATCAGCATTTTGGACCATATACTATATAATTTCAAAAATTTGACACTGTCCTTAGAACGACGGTTATTTTGGGATGCATAAGGAAGGAAATCCACGAAACCTTGTCATGCAGATCTGAAGCGAAAAAATAAAATAAAATAAAAAAATAAATAATAATATTTGTTATAATTTACCTCCTATGTTTCATTTCATTTTGATGCCCTTTTACATACAAGTGCAAATTGATTCTATCTGCCTCCCCCCGCCACTCTTCAAATCTGCAGTGACAGGTAAAAATGTCTTCTGCCCAATCTTATGATATTAAATTCTCAAAAAATTATAATGCTCCAATTTTATGAATTATCATCTTGTTATTTCGTTTCTGATATTTGTAATTTACAGATCTAGTTTTAATTTAATTACATCTGAAGTTTGCTTGATTGTGATTTACTATGACTCTGGCAATATTTTCATGAATTTTATTTCGTTGTAGTCACGCCTTATATATGAGCATTCCATCATATGAATGTCCATGGATCATATTATATTATAATAATTATATCTTGATTCATAATTATTTTTCAATTTTTGTTTGGGTGATTAGGAAGATATATAATACACAATTCACTATCAGTATGCGTATAATGATATCAAATTTGTTGAGGATGAACACTTATAAATTTTTTTAAAATTGTGAAAGGAAAAATTATTATTAATTACAGGTTAACTGTTTCAAATGAAAATTCAACTATGTTGTATTTGTTATGTATGATAAAAGGTGGCAAAAGAAGAAAAAGGTGGGGTGCAATTAGAAAAGAGGTTGGTGAGCATGGATGAGTTTCCAGAGAGAGCAGAATTGAGGAGAATGCAGAGGGAACAAGAGAGGGAGAGAAGGCGCATACGCGACCGACAGAGAAGACAAGCAATGACACAAGAACAAAGGGAAAGACACCTTGCGCGCCGTCGCAGAAACTACCAGCTTCGGAGACAAAGAGCTGCAAATGCTCATAATGTTCATGCTCCATTCATTCCTCTTCTTCCTAACAATGTTGCTTTAGAATCAAGTGCAGGTGAAGCTAGTACTAGTGATGAGTTTCAAGGAGTTGCTTCTTCAACTTCACTAGACTATAGAGTCCTATCTCATGCTATTGGTATTCCTCATCATGGGAATTTGGGAACGGATCTTTCTCATGAAGGTGATATCTTGTTATTTTTTATAGGCAAATGTTTGGTATACTGGTATGAGAATATGTGCAATTACTATGCTAAATTTCAGATGTTGATTTTTTTTGTTCTTTTAATGTTGCAATGTAAACAATAGGATCATCAATTAACATGGAAACTCTAGCTTATAAGCTAAATAATTCACCAAGGTTGCGTCTAAATCAAATTAGACATCTTGCAAGAAACCTTATTGGTTCAGTGGTTGATACTGCTAGTAATCATCAGATTGAAGCTGACTTGAAAACAAAGGAAGATGCATCAGTGGGTGATTTTGGTGAGTAGTTATTTGGGAAAAGAGAAATGTTTATTTTGCAATATTTGACATCTATGATTATTATTAGTTTGAATATGTTCTTGAAAATTTCAGGTAGTGCAGCAAAATCGTTGCGTTTGAATTCTGTGAAGCGCCTTGCTCGATCGATAAATTCTCCTCCTTCTCCCAAAGAGATTGCAATTCAGAAGGACAACAATTTGCCTTCTGAAGGGATTCATTTACTTGATAATGAAAATTTTATGGTCACTAGTTAAGGTGAAAGTGAGAGGTTCACCATGAGGTACTTGAAAAAAAGTTGCATACTAATTCAAGACTAGATTTATACATTATACATGGAGAAACTAAGGACACATTTGTTTTTTGGAAAATGTTTTTTGATTAGTTTAATTTTTAAATACATGGTAGTGTTGTCACTTTGTTGTTTGCTTACAAAGATTTGTAGGTGACGGTTTTGTAATTAAAAGTGAAATTAAGAAATAAAAATAGGAAAGATTGTATGTGTGGATTAAGTAATTTTATTTTCTTGTATTACATTGATTTTGCTTAAATAATTATGTCATAAGCATTCAGGTAAAGGGTTGTGATTAATTTTTAGGGGAGGATGGGTGTGATGTAGATGTAGCAATTCTCAGTTAATTTGATACATGACAGCCTTATTCTTATTGAGTAAATGTGGGTTTGGCATGGTAAATGTTTATTTCCTCCTTTGATCTTCATTTGTTTTGTAACATTGAAGGATTTGGTAGTTTATTTAAAACGAAATCCTGCATTTTGGATAGATACTGAAAAAAACAGTAGAGTGAATGGTGATTTTAGCCTACAAACATATAAAAGTATTTTTGGTAACCAAATATTTTTGTGAAGAGATATCGCCCTAACCTCAAAGGTCTCTTTAAATGATACAAATGTACCATTTAATTTGATAAATCACATTATGTAATACGGTTGTAATTTGTGGTAATAATATGCAACATTTGTAATTATTGTGTAATTTACAATTCAGAAAATTTTGCATCCCAACGCAGCAACAACAAAAATATAATGAGTTTGATGGTTGCATCACACTGCAATCAGTTGCAATATATTATATAGCATTTACACAAAAATATTTTAGGCATAATTCCTCTCACGGTCCCTTAACATAATTTTATATAACACTTTAGTCTTTTATTTTTTTTTTTCTTTTTGATTTGGTATTTTATTTAATTTTAAGTAACAATTTAATCTTTTATGTTTTAAAAGTTAACAATATTATCCTTTTTTTACAAAATTTCAAAAAATTCATTAAAATTTTCAAACAAAACCTATAAAATTAATTATCATATTCAATATAATGCAAATTTCATCACATTCATAACTCAAATATTCAAATAAACTCATATTTTCATTCTTTATTTGATGAATTTGATGTTGTTGAAGATAAAAATATGAGTTTATTTGATTATTTGAGTTATGTATTTGATGAATATATGAATTTTCTAAGTTTATGTAAAAACAAGATAATATTGTTGATATTTTAATATATAAATAATCACATTATTACTTAAAATTAAATAAAAGACTAAATTAAAAAAAAAATGAAAAAAAACTGAAATTTAAAATTAAGTTAAGAGACCGCGAAAGCAATTATGCAAATATTTTTCTATCTTTATTTTTAATAAATTTAGAGACTATTTTAAAGTGATAATAACTTGGGTGATAAGTTAAATAACATATTTTAGAGGGGGGCGTATAGGTGTGATGTTTAAGGTAAGTAATAAATAATATTATTTAAGCAAAATAAAACACAAATTAACCCGGCGAGCGTATAAGTCGGACGTTTTGTTCCGAATTTGAATTTAGACTTCACAATTTTTTAAGTTAATTATTTACCATCTCTTTTAAGATAAAAAATGCATTTCAAATTTTGCTAATGATTTTTTGGCTACTCTCCTTCTGCTAAATCATGAACAATTTCCTTCTACAAAACATGTGAATCCACTATATACGTTGAGAAGCATCTCTTTATAGGTTTTGGAGACAGCAAACTCTAAGACCACATCCTCACCCAACACCAAGGATGTTTTCATTTTCTTAGAGCTCTTACGAAGAAAATATTCTTCTTGGCGTTGAACTTTATGCAAAAGGCTAATAGAGCTTATTTTTTAGTAAATCCACTTATCCACCATGATAAAGTTTTTTTTTCTTTTAACTAAAACCATGATAAAGTTATTGTCAATAAAAAAACATGATAAAGTCGCACCTCAAAATATACGGAGGGGTGAATAGCATTCATCCAAACGGTGAAAACTTTATATATTTGGTTTTGTGATGAGTTAAAATTAACATGTTTGGATGTCTTCAAATAGTGATTTTGTTTATAAAATAGACTTTAATTTGAAATTAAAATGTAGCTTAATAATATTAGTGGAAATGAGAAAGTGAATTTAACAAAGTTAACATGGAACCAAACAAATGTTATGATTCATAATTTTTTACTTTAAACGTAATTTTACAATTAAATTTATTGTTGAATTCAATTTTACATAAATATATTTAAATAAAAATAATTTTATATTTTAACCGGTGAAAAACTTACGGTAAAAAAGATCAAGTGAAAAACTTATCATTTGAGATATATTATTTTTTCATTTTAAATTTTTGTTAAATGAACCTAAATTTTAAAGTTAATTTTCCTTTATGGCCAATATTACCAATTTTTTTTTTAAATAGCAAATATTAATAATTAATTTTTAATTTTGCTAGATAGAAAAATTAAACTTGTGACTTCCTTGTCATGTCTACTCCCACCAATATTACCAAAAAAAAATTTATGGGGACAAAAGAAATGTGGTTTTATACTATCATATAATTTTTAAAACATAATAATTTACACTAATGTTATGGGTCTTTTTTGTCCTTTTCCGTTATTAAGTACACTTCACGTAAACTATATGAGTATATGTTGGTATAGTGGTTATGTTTTCTTCTTTTTATGTAAAAATAATTGCATTATCTGCACACACTTATCCAGTTTTACTTTGACTAACTGTTTTGTACTATGAGTAAAAAAACACTTGTACTATGAGTAAAAGAAATACTGTTTTGTACGAAATATTTTCCTCCAATTAACAGTGGAGAGAGAAAGTATGTGGGAGAAAAGAACAAATTGTGAAACTGATATGAATACAATAATATAGTATGTTCTCCAAACAATAGACAAGAAGCTTTCATAGCTCTAGAGTTCAACTCTCAATGAAAGCAAAATTAAATTTTTATAAATTATTTTTTTATTCAATTAAATGACTTATATGTTCCCGCTAATAAATAATATTTTTTTTATTTAATTAAATGACTTCCATATTTACGATAGTAAATAATATTAATTAGTACATTCAGATTTACAAACCCACATTTTTAAAATTTGCAATACTGTTAAAAAAAAATTTACTCCCAAAAGCTAGGCCCCTTCCTCTCTTGACGAAGCTATTTTAATCAATAACAGCTTTTGATTTAGAATAAAACATCAAAAATTACATTGACATGGTCAGTTTAGAAAAGATTCTAATCTACATTTCCTTATAATTAGTAGGACTTGGCACACCATATCTAAACACCAAGTTACAAGAGGCAGAAACCAACGCATGCAGCTGCTAAGAAAAGTGTATTTATATATGTGAGCCGCATTCAACCTCCTTCTTTGATTCCAGGACATTTCTTGCCGCTTCAATGGCTACCTGTCCATTGACATAGTGCTGCCGACATACTGGCATGTAGACGTCAACTCCACCGATCAACTCAACCTCTGTATCTTGTGTCTTCCTCAGGGTAAATGAAGCATTCTTCCCACATATTTCACATCGAGCAGTTAACTTGGTTATAGAGTCGGCAAGGGGAATTATATCAAGGACAGAACCAAACCTCTTCCTGTCAGTGAATGCAGAAATACTATCAGATGATGATGTGAAAACACTGCCAGTAAATACATTAATGCATTCTGGATGTTATGGTGTCCATTTTTTTCCTAGAGGGACTTATAACCATGACCATTATCAAATCCGACAATTTAAATGGCATGGAATGGAATAATATGTCACGTTTTGGAAGGTTTTGGTGTATCGTTTGTCAATCGATGCTGAAAATCAACTTGCAAGTTTAAGTAATAATACCTCAAATAGTCACCGTCTAGTCCTGCAACTATTACGGTTTTTCCATCATGATCAGCAGCTTCGCGGCAGAAATCATAAAGGTCTTCAAAGAACTGAGCTTCGTCGATGCCAATCACGTCCAGCTGTCAACATCTATCACTTGTGAGAGTCAAACAAAATGAATGCAGCAAACTAGTAAGGCTTGGAAGGGGAGGGGGGAAGAGTATAATCATCAATAGCCATGCATTACACAAACCAATCATATAGGTACAGATTGCAATACTTCAAAGCATGATACATACCTTCTCATAAGCATCAACTCCAAACTTCTGCTTGAATGATGACAAGTTTGAAAGTGCCCAACATGGTAATTTTGCACCATCATGTGTAACAATTGAATCTAATCCATATCTAGTATCCTTGCTAGATTTAATTATTGCCACATTTCTGCATCAAAGAAACATGAAATGTTAAATCATATACCTCAAAAATAAGGCTATTGCCAAACCACATTGTGACTTTCCTAAAAGATAAACCAAAATTAGGGAGTTCTTACACATCCACAAAGTAACCACAGCAACATAATACATCCACATAGATCATGAAATAATTAGATAGCCAGTGCCAGCCAGCCAGCCAGCCTGTTGTCCAAGTGACTGTGACAGCCGGCTATCCAAGTGACTCACGAGCCTTCCCTGGTCATGGAGCTCGTAGTCCACATAGATCATGAAATCATTACCATCCAGGGATGATATGTCCAATTGTGGAGCAAATTAGCAAAACAAAGAAATGTATTATTAAAAAGTGTAGATTAGATTTTTAATTAAGTATGCAAACATTTCATTACATTTCACATGGGCATGTTGTGTATGAATAACCTATATTTCATTACTCCTTGGTAAACGGCCAATAATTTATTTCAGAGCATTGCCAAAATTAAATCAGCTTTAGATGTTAAGAAAAGTACAAAAGTGAAATAAATAATTTCTAATGAACTATAAATTATAAGTTAACTCAAACATTTAGAGTCATTAGCATACACCGACTAGAAAGTCAAAAAGCACTGACATGCATGCATATGTGAAATTGCGAATCTATGAAACTGATTTGTCCCTGAATCTACCTATCCTGCATCTTATCACATCAATAATCTTGATTTAAAAAATCAATATTTTCAGAGAAAAAAATCTTAATGAGAACCTCTAAGAGGAAGAAGAAATTAATCTAAGAGTATGACAAAACAGGCAGGACACCCAAGAATTCACTTCACATGTGAATAAACTAAAGCAATTGATTAAACTAACTGTCTTATTTACAAACTCTACATCTTTTTGTAAACTCTCTTCACAGGTTCTGTGGAAGAAAGAAAAAAAATACTAGTTGGCTACCACCCAATAGCTTGCCAAATGCAAAAACTTGGAAGTGTATGGCTAACCTAATAATGAAAATTGTGTAGTATCAAAGGAACATTATTCCCAAAGAGCTGCATAATGTACATACTAGGACAGCATAATGTCCTGTTCCATGTGTGTCAATGTCCTGTTGCAAATCTACAACCTACAACTCAGCAGCTTTCCTTGCAAACTGGAACATGTTTGAATCCCTAAAGAAATTGTGTATAACTCATCAAGGTCATAACAAATTGTCTCAACCAAAATTTTAATCAGCAGAAATTTATATCCCTTGTTTTCTGCTGCGTAAGTTACACATTTATCAGTTTCTACTTAAGTCAGGAATATAGCCTGCATCCTTTAATATAGAGGTAATATCTCTAATTACCTGATAAATCTCATCCGTTTGTCGGTGAGATTTATCACCTTTTAAGAAGAAACAAATCTCCTTTTGCACCTCAATCCTGCTATAACCAGGCTCCTTGGCCATCCCTGACTCCCTCAATGAAGCCCTGACCTCCTCAACATTATCCCACAAACCAGAGGAGGCGTAAGCATTTGCCAAGACAACATACTTTCCGGCATTTGCATGTTCAAATTCAAAATACTTCTTCGATGCAATTTTTAACAAGTCTAAGTCACCATGAATCTTACAAGCCCCAAGCAAGGCACCCCATATCACTGAGTGCTCTTTACAAGGTGACTTTAGAACAAATTCATAAGCCTCTTTTAACTTCCCGGAACGCCCTAAAAGGTCAACCATTGCTGCATAGTGTTTAGCTTGAGGAACCATTTCATACTCTCTTATCATTGATTGAAAATATTTATGCCCTTCATCAATCAAACCCGCATGGCTACAAGCAACCAAAACTGCGAGAAAAGTAACATAATTCGGTCTAAAAGATTCAGATATCATTCTATGAAAAGAACCTAAAACTTCCACGACTCTTCCATGTTGACCATACCCAGATATCAGAGTAGTCCAAGTTATGGTATTTCTAGTCAAACATTTATTGAAAAGCATGCGGCCATCGCAAATACAACTGCATTTAAAATACATGTCTATTAATGCACTGTTGACTACAACATTGTCCCCAATTTGACACTTCAACATTACACCATGCACTTGCCTTCCGGGTTCTAAAAACGCCAAAGTTGCACAGGCTCTAAAAACTGATGCAAAGGTATACTGATCAGGTCTCAAACCAGCCCATCTCATCCTACAAAAAGTTTCCAATCCAACTTCTTCAAGGCCCTTTTGAACATAGCCAGCTATGATTGCATTCCATGCAAACAAGCCCTTCTCCACCAAGTTATTAAATAGAAACTGAGCAGTTTCTAGACATCCTGATTTTGCATATAATATCAACAACTTGGTCTTTAAATATTCATTGGGAACATATCCAACAACAATCATGTGAGCATGAATTCTCCTCCCCCTCTTATACTGTTTCCAGAATATACATTCCTGCAGCATCAAAGAATAGGTTTTTGGATGCACCGGAAACCCTCTGCAGTACAAGAGCCTAATTGCCTCTGCCAACCTTCCAGATATACACAGACCTTGCAAAACCTTATCCAAATTCGGAGTATTTTCTGCAACAAGACTTGACCTGAAAGCTGAGAATATCTTACCATTGATGATTGCAAGTTTACAACTAACTATAGCATTCCAAGGCAAAAGTTTCTTTCATTCATATTTAAGGCTTTGTTTGCATAAACAGTTTAATTAAACACTTGATAAAATAAAATCAAACTGTTTTCCTATAAACTATCTTAAAAGAGTTAGTGGAAGTTGTTTGAATAAGCTCTCTTAAATGGTCTCGCAAATGCTTATACCAATGGAAGCTCAAATAAGTCAATCCAAACAGACCCTAGAAGTACAAAACACACAATGATTTGGGACATCAGTGCTTTTAGGTTTACAATAGTAAAAACAATTTTGCTAGTTGCACCCTTTTATTTCAACTGAAGTTAAGTATGTTAAAAACTAAGTTCAACAATGAATTATTCAAGCAGAGAAAATCAGATTTTGAGGAGAGGGTTTGACCTGCCATTGTCGGACTCGGATTGAATCCGGCGGATAAGAGAGGAGGTTTTTCCGGCAAACATGGGGCCCACTATGACGTGAACTTCACCCAATATAGATGCCGACGCTTGCAAGTTTCGATTTTGAGATGCTGAAGTGAAGTTAGTGGATGAATTGAAGGGTTTATTGGTTGGGTTGAGGCGAAGAGGGTTGGAAAATCGAGATGGGTTGTTGCGGAAAAGAATGGTGAATTGACGAGGGCATGAAAAGTGAGCGTAAGAAGATAGTTTAGGGAAATTGGGAGACAAAGATGAAAACTTTGGGTTTAGAATTGATTTCATTGTATGAGGGAGTAGAAATGGATTGTAGGAATGAAGGAAGGAAGGAATGAACAAGGGTTTATGTGGAACAAGGGTTTTGCAATTATCCACTTTTTTATTTATTTAGGAGTAGTAGTTTGGCATTTTATGTCTATGTGTTTAGCATCAAATTAAATAAACATTTCAATAAATTATTTTTAAGATGATGTCTTGTCTCTTGTGTTCTATTATTAGCCCATTGTTTGCGCTATGAATGGTTGCTACAACTTAGAGTTCCATTTCTAACCACTTTTTCTGTTTTTGATGACAATTGAAGGTTTCTTCAATTGTAGGCACAAACACTTAGGTTATGTACCATGGTTGCTACAACTAGCTCATTATTTTTGTATAACAGAACCGAAATGAAGAGAAAAAAATAATTAAAATGGGTCAGATTTGTTTTCTTGACATTCATCGTTTTGTTATGCACAGTGTTGTTATCTCCAACTTTTACATAGGAGATAATGGGACACATTGTCATCATAGTTGGCTTATGGCTGTTTCCAATAATTTATCCTTTATTATATAATACATCTCTAACTACGATTTTAGTCATTACTATTTAATTTGGTTAAACATTCATATGCCTAGACTTAGCACCGATCTTATCACATAGCTAAATGGAACAATAAGACATCATTTGACTCTATCCTATCCAACATTATTACCTGGCACGTGGAAATTTCAATTATATACCAAAATCTTTATATGAAAAAATAAATTACAACCCTCATTTACTCACACAACACACAACACACACACGAGCCTTGAAAGGAACCTCTTTGTCACATTGTGGTGATGAAGGGTGTAGATTAAGATTATAACAACTATAGGGAAATATATTGCATCTTTCACGGTTCACCAATCACCATATAGAACCAACCTTGCTCACCCTCCTCATCCAAACACGTTAGGCAAAAGGATTACTTGTCTTTCATGCCACTAGTATACTATCCTTTATATCCGCTATACTTTTGTGGAACCAAATTACCAAATATAACTACTTTTCTATATATTTGGGAACAACACAACAGCTACAACATTAAAAAGCCTAGGAAAAAATATTATAAGAAAATACAAGATAGAGTACAAGTAGAATTTTATCTTACCTTACCAACTATTTTTGCACCTTATGATAACGAGTATTAATATGGTTGCTTTTTTCTTATCAAAAGAAAAATTTATATGGTTGTTTTTTCTGCAACTCCAGTTCCTCCTCCCTTAATTGCCCATTTGGGTACAAAATTTAGCACTTAAAACTCCCCACACACATATATATAGTTTAATTAATTATAAAAAAAATATATAGTTTAAGTTTTATTGTATGGTAGTTGTAAAAATTTCAAAAAACTATAGTTTTTTTCTTCTTTCGCATTCCAATTTTTAAATTGCAGTCAAATTGGATTGGGACTTAGGCTGACCCATTTTAAAAGAAAACATTTAAATCGATTTAAAAAAAAAACGAATGTGTTATTTATCTTGTCCAAAAAAATTAATCATCTTAATTTATAATAAAAAAACTTAAAATCATTAAATTAGAAAAACAGATAAACACTTAAGGTTTGATTAAATCTGTTGCGAGCGATACTATTTCGTCCTTTGATGTGGTGTTATGTGATATATACTTTTAGTAGTTTGGAGATCTATCTTTTTTTTTTTTTAGAAATTTTATGTATAAATTTTTTAAAAACAAAAAAGGGTCCAATTGATCTATTAATCCTCCTAATTTAGAGTGGACGAACCATACTTAAACGGTGGACGGTGATCCAACCTCTTATATTTGCTTATTTTTACAGAATTTTAATTTTTAGTAGTGTATAATATATTGTTGAATCTTAATTTCCAATAATATATTAGAAAACAAATAGACAAATACAAAAGATTTGTTGAATATCCATCTACTTAAATATTAATAACCCATGACAAATGAATCGGACCATATTAAATCATGTATACACTTTGACCCACTTGAACCAAACCGGACCGGTCATTTTTTATTTTACAGCCTTTTATTTTTAAGTATGCTATTAAATCAAACCCTATTATTAATAGAACAAAGGCAAATAAACTACTATATAGCCAATGAAATAAAAAGGAGAATACTAATAAAATATGAGACGGATCATAACGGAGCAAGAGGCTAGGTGTGATCATCAATTTACAAAGCAATAAGATTTTTTTGGGTGGACTAAAACAATAATATTGTTTTATTATTCTCCTAAAAAAAACATTTAAAAAAATAATCAATAAGATATTATTATTATTATTTTTTGACTTAAAGATATTATTTTTGTGAAATGAGGAATTTAAAGCAATAAGATTATGCACATGCATTATACACAAATGTATATATTTTTTTCTCTTCTACCTGTGTTATTCTTCGGATGAGTGGTTGCACAAGCAATCCCTTCTGTCATTAGCACATAACATAACCCTACTTTATTTTTTAATTATTTTTTAAATTGAAAGTTGATAGAAAGGTGTTGTTGTACAGCAACCACTCGTATATTATATTTTTATATTAATATTTGTGCCCATTCCAACTTGTTGCTTGATTTTGCCGGTTCACCTCAAAATTAATGGCAATTACCAAAATAGTCCAATTTACCATGATCTACTTCTTCATCATATTACATCACATTATCATCACCATCGTCTATTTCATCTAACTTTTGCTTTCTTTGACCTCAAGCAATGGTGCAAAATCTCTATTTCTTTCCAACTCATAAACTACCTCATATTAGCAACGTTTTGCCACATTAAAATCTGGGCTATAAACGCTCACTTTATTACGGAATCATTTTTGCTAAGTGACACCTTTGTGCTACAATTTTCATGATTTTAAGCTTTTCTTTTTTATTTTGTCCCAAAACTTAATTTATTTTACAATATTAAGGTATACTTATTATTAGTTTTCACTATGCCCTTGAAAGTTGAAATACTTCATACTTTAACTACGTATTTTTATTAATAGTTATAACAGAATTTGTATCAATGATTGACTAATGTAATTGAGATCAATAATAAATAATAAAATAATTCTTTATTGATAAAAAGTAAACATTAAGGGAATGTTAGTTAGTATAAATTTATTATTTTTTTAGTTTCAGTGTAACTTTATTACAATTTATTACTTTTTAAATTGAAGTGCAAAATCCTAAACCACCTAAATTTTAGAACCAAGGAAGTAATATACTACACAAAGCATGTGGATATAAGTTCAATTTCTATTCAATATATAAATATAAATGGAACTACATTTGTTTACATTAAAAAATTAATTATTGACTTGTGAATGTGAAACCGAAATATTGAGCACATATATATAAGTTTATTTGGACATGGAGTGAGAGGCTCCGCACAATGTCTAAAAATTGTTATTTTTTAAAATAAAATTTAATTCTTCATAAAATAAAAAAGAAATAGGGTGTGCAAGACTATCAATCTTGTATTTAAAAGAAAAGAATAAAACATATTTTTCCTATATTTTTTCCCACTAAAATAAAAAAACTTGAGAAATGGCTAATGGGTCACCATCTTCTATCCTTTGGTTTTTCTTGCACAAGAGGATAGAAATATAGATGAGATACCTCTCTCTCTCTCTCAATAAATAAATAATAAATTTTTTAAAAAATAAATAAAAATTTATATATATAATGTGATACAAATTCCTTTTTTGCTCATTCATATCTCTTTCTCTGTGTGATACACACAACTTTCATTCATTCATTCATTCATTATATATATATTTATCTGCTTCAATCAACGGTAATTGTTTGTAAGAGCAAAAGAAGAAAGAAAAAAAAAAAGAGGGCCTCTCGCCCTCTCTCCTTGTTATGCTTTCTCTCAGATCTTAGATTTCATCAATTTCTCATCTGGGTTGTCTTCATTTGGTAAACTTTTCTCTTTGATATCTTCAAGTTTTATGCTTTTTTCGATTTTTCATTCTGGGTTGATCTATTAAGGATCCATCAAAACATCCCAATTCACTACAATTGTTTGTTTTTTGTTTGTTCTATCTTATGATGATTCTTTTATCTTACATCGACAACAACATCGGTTTCTGTGAAGTTGTCTGAAAACATAGATTTAGTTTTCTGCATGTTTTAAATTTATTCCTCTGTTGTTCAATCAGCATTATCATGTCTTGTGTTTGATGATTGTTGTTTCATTGAATTTAATGTTGTCTAGACATATAGGACATGGATACAAGGTTTTGTGTTTGTATGGAGATTGTATTGTATGAGTATGATATGAGTCACTAATTTGAATTTGGATCCGATTAGTTTTTTGTTTTTTCCTTTGCTGTTTCTACTTTTGTTATTGGATTGTTTGAATGGTTGTTGGAGAAGAATTGTGCATTTTTTTATGATTTTATTTTGTGGATGTAAATTATGGTTATAAGAAATAGAATTGATTGGAGTATGTGAAAGTGCAGGGTGGAAATGGACCCTGGGAAGCTATTCATCGGCGGGATTTCCTGGGACACAAATGAAGACCGACTCAGACAATATTTCCAGAACTTCGGAGATGTAGTCGAAGCTGTGATTATGAAGGATCGCACCACGGGGCGTGCCCGTGGTTTTGGATTTGTTGTTTTTGCCGATCCTTCTGTTGCCGAACGAGTTGTTGTGGAAAAACATGTCATAGATGGTAGAACTGTGAGTTTGTTCATCTCTGTTAATTTATTTATATTGCTTTAGAGATATCTGTGCTAAATTGTCACTGTTGTATCACTTTCTTTTTGCGACAAAGTGATTTATGAAATTATGATCCGTTGTTCCCCTAACAGAAAAGATTGATGAAATCATGAAAGTGACTTTATTATTTCACTAGAAGATTCAGATGCATTTTGCTGTGTTATGTTGCAACTTCGGTTTAGAATAAGAGGTTGTGGTGACAATTACAAAAACAATATTGGTTTGCAAAGAAGTTTGAATAGATTTTGAAGTTTGGATTTTCTTGCAAGATACAATTGAGCATTAAATATGTGAATGAGAGATTTAATATGACATGTTCATGGTGATGGTAGTTTAAAGGTCTTCTTCTTCAATCGTTGAAGCAATTTTTAAAGGGTAGTTGGCATGATAACAATGGCTAGACAAAAATGTATGAGACAGGTAATTGATGCTTCAGATGTTAAGGCAATATGCATCACTTGATGAATATCATAATTAAATAAACCAGTGTAGTGAAAAATTCTGATCCGCTAAATTAATATTTGTATTGGAAAATGTGTGCGCAAAAAGAAGCATTTGGACTAGGGAAGGGGTTGAGTATTGTTCATGTTATTCTGTTTCTGTAAGCTAACTGCTACATTAAAATTTTCTGTGAAGATATACTTTCCATGTGATTCCTAATCAAAAGGGTAAACCTTATATTTGAGCTGTTGAATCATTTTGTGAGAAGCTTTAGTGAAACATAGTGAAAATAATATATTTGATGAAAACAGATAGCAAAGTCATTTAAAGTTTTTCCTTTCCTTTTTCTTCTTTATCGATCGAAAGCTCAATACTAACAACTAACAACTAAAACTGAAGTAGTCTGTTAGCTTCTTCTTGAGGAGTACGGATAAATAAGAAGAAACTTGAAAAGACCGTTTAATTTGAGTCTCAATTCTCTAATAGTCTAAGTTGTTAGTGAGTCTCAATTCCTAATAGCCTAATACAATCTTTAAACTCCAAATCCTGATCGGTGATCTCTCTCTGTCTCTCATAGTCTTTGATTTGCATAGTGCCCTGCTTAATTATAATTCCGTCTATTATATGGTTAGATTGAGCTTTATTGTCATGTATTTCACATGCAGGTTGAAGCAAAAAAAGCTGTTCCTAGAGATGATCAGAACGTGTTTAGCAGAAGCAACAGCAGCAGTCACGGGTCACCTGGTCCTGCTCCTATACGCACGAAGAAGATATTTGTTGGAGGTCTAGCATCCACGGTTACTGAGAGTGATTTTAAGAGTTACTTTGATCAATTTGGAACAATTACTGATGTTGTTGTGATGTACGACCATAACACTCAACGGCCACGGGGTTTTGGATTCATCACATATGATTCTGAGGAAGCAGTTGAGAAAGTGCTGCACAAAACTTTCCACGAACTTAATGGTAAAATGGTTGAGGTTAAGAGGGCTGTCCCAAAGGAATTATCTCCAGGTCCAAGTAGAGGCCAGCTAGGTGGATTTAGTTATGGTATCGGTATGAGTAGAGTTAGTAGTTTTTCTAATGGTTTCACTCAGGGATATAATCCAAGTCTCATTGGAGGACACGGATTTAGAATAGACGGTAGAATGAGTCCTGCTAATGTTGGCCGTAGTGGATACACTCTTTTCAGTCCTAGTTATGGGACAGGACTCAACTTTGAGCCACCATTGAGCCAAAATGAAAATGATAACTTTACGTCTAACTTTGTCATGGGACGGGCATCGAGCTCTCCATACAGTGCAAGTCCGAGCAGGTATAATAATGCCATGGGGTATCCTGGTTCAAATGTTGGCAACAATTCAGCCATAAGTTCAACAAATCAGAGTCTGTGGGGTAATGGGAATCTTAACTATGCTAATAACCATGCAAGCTCTGATGCTTTTGTTGGTTATGGAAGTGAAAATTCAATGGGTTCTTTTGGTAATATTGGATCACTTTGGAGTACCTCTGTTGGTACTAATCAAGCTGGAACTATTGGCTCCGGATATGGTAAGAGCAGTCTTAATTATAGGCTTGGGGATATGATTTTAGGGTCAAAAGCGGTAGGTTATGGAAAAAACAGTGAAAGCATTGTTGAATCAGATTCATCATATGCTTTCGCAAATGGCGATTATGGCGAAGCATACAAAAATTCTTATGAAGCTGGGCCGTTTTATCAAGACCATACTTGGAGATCAACAACTTCAGAACTTGAGGATTCTGGTTCTCTAAGTTTTGGCCTTGAAAATGCTGTTTCGGATTTAATGCGCAAAAGCTCTGGTGGTGGTCACATTGGGGCTTATGCTGTTGCTAGTAGACAATCAAACAGAGGTAGAACACTTTTCTTTTTATTATCATTTTAAAATAAAGAAGTTCTTCATTGTTTAAGGTTTCATACTCACCTTGCCATAGCTAAGTTGATTCATGTTTAGATTTTATACATGATTAAGGCTCAAAACATGATGTTAATATTATGATAAAAGTTCCATATTTATATATACTGATTGTTGTGGTGTCCCTTAGAGTCTTCTCAACAATACCAGTGTGTTCAAAGTGCAAATACACGAGTTACTAGTGAATTAACTAGTTTAATTAGGTCATGTTGTCATTATAATTTGAGTTGCAGTTCAATTGTGTGTCTGAGCATGTGCTTCAGATTGCAATCTATAAATGAAAGACAAAATATTATGAGAGTCTAGAATTCAAATTGTAACTGACTTTGTATTGCCTTTCCATCATTTCCATATGATTATTTTGGATGCTTAATTATATGTTCTTTTACTTGAATAAGAAAAGTAAGGTGATACATAGCTTGCATGTACTAATGTGTTTTTTGAACATGTCTTCAGGAATTGCTGCCTAGGAAGGTTATGTCACGAAAGATGCTTGTGTTTCGATGAGGTATGTCTGATGGAGAAGATGAATGAATATGAAAAGCATAAACCTTCTTGTTTTGAGATGCTTTCGATGCTTCTAAAATTTCAGTTAGAGCCAATTGGTTTGGCTGTGTTGAATAACTTGGAAATACACAAACTTTACAAGGGATTTACTATAAGGGTTGGTTGAGTGTGAAATATAGGTTTTCTTTCTTTGGGATTTTCAGACTTGTAATCAGTTTATAGGGATTTACTCTCTCTCATGACAGAGAGTAATACACAAAAAGAAGAAGACCTACCCTTTTATTTTCTTTTGTTATTTTTTTCCCCTCTTTTGAAACTGTTCTTCCTTATCCCTCTTAATTTGGGCTAGTAGAGTTGGACCATGTTGCCAATCTTGGCTGGTATCTTTTAGTTATCTCATCTTCAGTGTTTTGATTTCTCAGAATCTGTAAAAGATACATGATATGATTATCATTGGAATGTTCATCTAGGTTCCATAAAATATTAGCTGATTCATCTTCTACACAATACAATTTTTTTTTCTTCTTGTTGTGCTAGTGTGAGCTTATTTAATGAATTATGTATGATTCATCTCTTGCTTATATTCCAACAATTTGTGTGTGTATCATTTTCATTGTTTCATCCCATTCTAAAGTTAGAACACTAAAAAAGAATTTGATGATATCAATGAGTTGTAGCTCCTTCTCCTCTAACGATGTCAACAGGGCGGGGAGTGCTCTCTTGCTCTCCATATCCATTTGGCCAACGACAATAGACAATGTCTAGGGTTAAAATCACAAAAGTTCAACTAGAAAAATTTCGAGCTCGATCGTGAAAGGGTCAAATCTCTAAAAAAAAGTGAAGAATTTTGAAATGAACAAACATTAAAATACAAACTTATCGATGTGTGTATTCTCGAGGATGGGGACTTGTGGGACGAGGGGCATGACCTTGCCCTCGTCCTTGAACTACTTAAAGGAGATTTTCTTACCCACCTTTTGTTGTGGATTAACATCCCAATTCCTCTCTTCATTCGTTCTTTTGTTTAGTTATATCAATATTTTGTGAGGTTATTGACTCTCACACTAATACTTATCTTTGCTCTACAACACTCATCTGTTTTCTTAAAAAAGTATACAAAACTTCAAAACTTATTTTTTTTATAGGAAAAGAACTTCATAAAGAAAGTAAGTACTATTTATAAATAAAAAGGCTAAAGGTAATTAATTATATTCCTTTTCCTTTAGAGTGTCTGTGAAACTGATTAATGATGTCATTTCAGATAGGTAATTCCTATCTCACTTATTTTCCCTCTTTATTTAAGAAACGAGTCCCTTTAAATCCAATAATAAATAGACCTTGCATTTTCAGTGGCCACCATTATTTAATTTCAGTTTGTACCTTAAATATAAGCATATGAAGCACATGGGTGAAGAATGAAATTCCAACACACCAAGCGTTTTCCCCTTTTATTTTAAATTAAAAATAGTTGTACAATTTAATAAAAAGATAGGCAATTCAATGGAGCAAGTGGTTGAGTGCAAGAGGATGCTTGAGGGGTCTCAACTATCATTCACACATACAACACAGGTAGGTGGCCCAGGAGTAGGGGTATTTTTACAAAATAAATGAAATAGGGGTGAGAGTTTTAAAATAGGGTGGTGTAGATATCATTTTTTGTCAGCTTGTCAGTTAACACAGCTCAACTGAAATGGCATCCCTTATCCCCACCCCATGCTATCCGCTTGAATTTATAATAACTTGTTTTTGAGACTTTTTTCTCCCACACAAATATTTTTCAATTGGTTAATTCAAAAATGCTTTTTGACAAAAAGAATATTTTAATTTATTAATTTAGATGTGTATTATAGAAATTTTTTAGAACATGAAGTAAGAAAAAAGTTGCCCTTGTATTTTTTATTTTCCATATTTATTATTACTACCTAAACTACATAACTAATCTTATATTTTCTATATAAATATATTATTTTATATTTATCAATTGATTTAATCACTAATTGTATGTTAATTTATCAAATTCAATCATCGGTTTTAAAGTCACTTACGTATCTTTAAAATAAAAAACACCTAACTAGCTTCTTTTATCTAGTTATTTTTATCGTATAAATTCAAAACTATGAAATATAGGTATTTTTAAATTGGTGAAATATTTGTATCGTATACTTACTTGACATTTTTATCGTATAAATTCAAAACTATAAAATATAGATATTTTTAAATTGGTGAAATATTTGTATCGTATACTTACTTGACATTGATACTCGTATCGTACTCGTAGATACTATTTTTTGTAATTATTTCATTACAAATAAAATTAACGATTTTTTTACGTATTAATATAATATTATTTAAGTTTGTTTTATTGATATAATCTAGCATAATTTATGATTTATTAAATTTTTATTATGATTTTGTATTATGTGTTACATAATTTAACTTTATTGATTATTTAAAATTATATAAAAAAAAATTATGTTTCTTATTGACGTATTCGTACCTTAAAAAAATTTAAATATCATATATGGTACATGTAGTGTACCAATCCATCGTAGATACAAAATGAAGCAACAAATTTGTTGGGATAAATTGTAACGTGATAAAGATCTCATGACACGTTAAATTCAAGATGGATTATAAATTAGAAGCATGGAACAACGCCATTAAAACAATAATAACAAAGATAAAAATATGGGACCGTTTATTAGAAGTGTGCAAATATACAATTAATTAGACCATATTGATAAATTGTATTGTATTGTACTACAAAAAATCAAATCATTTAAATGGTTTATGAATTGAACTACATATTTAACACAATTCAATTAACCAAACTTAATTCAAAAACCATTTTAAAAATTTTAAAATATTTTTAACTTCAATTAAAAAATTTTTTTCTTACAAAATTTTTAAAATTTGTTTTCTCAAAAAAAAAATACAAAATACCGAAACATTTTTTTTGAAAGAAATCAAAAACATAATTTAAACAATTTTTAGAAAAAAAATCGAAAACATTTTTTTTTTAAATTTTTTCGATATTTTTTATCGAAAATTTTTTATATTTATTTTTCTCGAAAAAAATCGAACAAATTTTCTCAAAAAACTTTTGCTAAAAGAATTTCAAAAAAGAATTTTTCGGAAAATTTTTTCATCTATTTTTCTCAAAAAATAATCAAAAGAATTTTCTCAAAAAAATCGATATTTTTTTATTAAAAGAATTTCAAATTTCTTTTTTTCGAATAACTAGTTTTAAACCGATTTTAACTAAAAATTTGTTCAAGATATTAAACTGGTTTATATTTATAAACCAGTTTCAAATCGGTTTAGAACTGCACTGAACTTAATTTGAAAGTGGTTTTCAAGAACTAAACTAAACCTTTAATATGATATAATACAGTTCAATTTTTACACCATGAACACCCTACTGTTGATCCAACCCCCGATTAGAATCTAAACTAAAAAAAATTCTAAATTTTAGAAGGCACAACATCTCCGATCAAGTTTCTTTCACTTGAGTGTTTAATTTAATTGGAATACATTTTTTTTTCAATTTTATTAGGGTTCATTTTTTTCTTCCAATCTTAATAATATTGTTAATATATTAATATTTTGTTGACGATGTAAAATATCTCAATCTAATTATCAAATTAACTAATGCAAATGCTTCAAACTCAATCATCTATTTTTATCAAGAATCACCTAACTTATCTTTTGAAAAAAATCTCCTAAGTTATTTACTAGTAATCTGTCCCCTACTCTCTTACCTAATTATTTTTGTCATATAAATACAAAAATTTATTAAGCATAGATACTTCTAAATGTAAAATATTTAAATTGAGTATTTATTTAGTACAGGCACTAGTGCCGTACCATTTTTGTGGATATTCTACTTTTTTAGTTATTTTATTGCAAGTAAAATCGATGATTTTTTTATATATTAATATAATATTATTTATATATTTAAATTTATTTATTGTTATAATTAAACATAATTTGTGATTTATTAAATTTTTATTATAATTTTGTATCGTGAAATAAACAATTAACTTTTGTTAGTTAAATTAAATTAAAAAAATCATGTTTTTTTATTGATGTATTTATATTTTAATTTTTTTTTAAATGTGTATATATACTAGTATTGTACTGTATTTTAAAATGGTGTATCCCGTACCCGTATTAGTACCTTACCTATGCTTCATATATCCAAAGTGAAACAACAAATTTATTGGGATAAATTACAATAACGTGATAAAGGTAATTGCAAGAGAATTAGAAATTAGAAACACGGAACAATGCATTACAACAACAATAACAAAGGTCAAAAGGATGCGATCAAGGATTCTTAGACAACCTTCAATTAGAATATAAAGTCAAACATTCTACAAGTGAGTTTCTTTTGCTTGGGTATCTAATTGGAATACATTTTTTTTCTTCCAATTTTATTAGGGTCACTTCAGTTCAATGGGAGAGACTAGATATATTTAGTTCAAAATATTTGAAAATTTTGTTTTTTTATATAAAAAGAGGTAAGAAATTTTAGTAAGATCATGTTTTGTGCTTCATTTTAAGTCAATTGATATGTATTTTTTAAAATATTGAATGATATTTTGCAGATAAGTTAAGAAAATTATAAAAATATCTTTCATAAAAATTTAAATTTTTTAAAAATACATAAATTTAATATGATGATTTTTAAAATGTCAAAAAACTTAAAAATTTATATTTAATTTATCTTTTATTTAAAAATTCAAAATATCTGTATGAAAATATTTATAACTTTTAAATATGATTAAAAAATAATTAAAAATTTAAAAATAACACAACATATTTCTCCTTAGAAACCATAAATAGTGATATATTTGATATTTTTTTAAAGACAATGAAATCATAATAGCAAATTCAATAAAAATCATTACATCTTTCCTCTTCCTAAAAAACTAATTCACATTTTATCAAAATTGAGATGAATGTATATCACAAACATGATCCAATTAGATAAATCATTTCAATGTCATCAATTTACATGCCACATTAATATATCTCACTATCAAAATATATAAGTTTAAAAAAATCAGTAACTGTATTTTATTGGTGAACTGGTAAGAGAAATTTGAATGAATCGGTTTTTTATTTTGATTATAGCGAGCGAGTAGAACATGAAGATCTTGCTGCATTCTATATTGAACGATAGAGGAAGAGATGAAGAACATTTGGTGCAGAGTATCTATGATAACATCCAGTGGAGACGAATCCAACGGTAAAAAATAACGTTCCACAGTAGAGCACATATGATGAGTGTCCACCATAGAAGCAACCTTCTTCCACCAACCCCCAAAAAAACAATTGAACACAAAGCAACTCTGAATTCAACTACTACTCTACTCTTTCATTATCCATTCTTTTTCAATTCACCCAACACCAACCCTATCAACTCATGGACTCACTCAACCTTCCGCCGGTAAAATTCTTTTCTTCTATTAATTAATTAATTAATTATTTAATTAATCTCATTGTGTTTTATCTTTAGCTCGCTTCGCCTTCAACTGGAAGTGAAGAAGCTACGAGAATGAGGAAGAATGCGACGTTAATATGCATTCCTATAATGGCTGAAACCATTCAATTAATGATAGCTGATATACAAAAAGCTAAACTAAATGGAGCAGACGTTGTTGAAATACGATTAGATTATCTCACCACTTTCCATCCTTATCAAGATCTTAACTCTCTTATTCAACAACACCATTCTTTGCCCTTATTATTCACTTATAGGTATGCTTTTTTTATTTTTATTTTTGTTTATTAATTTATTCATGTGTATTTTCATTTAATCAAAACTCTATAGGCCGAATTGGGAGGGTGGTAAGTATGATGGTGATGAAAATCAACGCTTGGATGCATTACGGTTAGCCATGGAATTCGGAGCTGATTACGTTGATATTGAACTCAAGGTTCTTTCTTTTCTCTCTTTTTTTCTTTCTAAAATAAATTTTACGAAACATGCGTTTAGGTTACCAGTTTACTGCATTATGAATTGGTCATCTATGTCAATGATGCTGAAGAAAATATATTGATCCAAAGATGCCTTTTGATTGTTTAGTTGTATTCGGCATTGAGAATTTCTATAGGAACTCAACTGCTGTAATTTGTCTCATATATTGATAATTAATGTAGTGACTAGAAATAAAACTATAAAAGGTTGTGTACTCAAAAGCTAACTATTTATCCTTGTCTACCATTTAAATGTGTTTTTTTTTTTTTTTTTGTTACTTGATAAAGCTGGATTCTGTCCTCATATTATTTGCTATCTGATGTCTGAACTCTAAACTTAATGCAACATTTTCTGTTCCTTCCATATGTCCAAAGGTTGCTCATCAGTTTTTTGACTATATACGTGGGAAGACATTCAACAAAACCAAGGTCATTGTTTCATCTCACAACTATCAGAGTACTCCATCAGTTGAGGATCTTGGCAACCTTGTAGCAAGAATACAAGCAACTGGGGCAGACATAGTAAAGATTGCAACGACCGCCGTGGAGATCACTGATGTGGCACGCATGTTTCAAATTATGGTTCATTCTCAAGTAAGACATGTATGCTTGATAACGGATATTTGAACACAATTTTGATCCCATACACATTCTCCCTTATCTTTTATGGTGGTCTATGGACCTTATACATTTGTGTGTTTAATTATTGCATGTTGAGAATGATAAAAGTACTTCAAGGTTGGTTAAGAACTAAGTTTCTTTCTGATTGATAGACAGTTGAACTGAGGAAGAGAGGTTAAAATTGTTATCAATGTGCATATATATGAAGATAAAGGGACGGTGCAATGGAAGCAAATATAATTTTTAATCATTTTTTTGCGCGTACCATTTAAAACAATATACCGATGATACTGGAATGAATTCACAATGTACTTTGCCTTTATATGTTACACATCAAATTAAAATCTACAATAGGTTTGGATTGTACGAATGTTTCATATATTTAAGCTTAACATTTTATGTCCCATTCCCCTTCATATAGCACACCTATTGCTGATTATATTTTGATTGGTAATGCTTAAATTTACGACTACTGCGTTAAGATATGTTAAATGACAATGAATAATGTTAGCAAAACTATTGTTGGAATTTCCAGGTTCCATTCATTGGACTTGTTATGGGTGACAGGGGATTGATTTCGCGTGTACTTTGTGCAAAATTTGGTGGGTATCTCACTTTTGGTACGCTCGAGTCAGGGGTAGTTTCAGCTCCTGGTCAACCTACACTTAAAGATCTGTTGTATCTATACAATATCAGACAAGTGGGACCTGAGACAAAAGTATATGGAATTATTGGGAAGCCCGTCAGTCATAGTAAATCACCCATATTGTTCAATGAAGCCTTCAAGACAGTTGGTTTTGATGGAGTTTTTGTATTTTTATTGGTGGACGACCTTGCCAATTTTTTCAGGACTTACTCATCAACAGATTTTGTGGGATTCAGGTTCGAACTCCTTATGGAGATTGTTTGAATTTATGTATTCTAATGTTTGGCATTTCTTGCATGTCTTTTATTGTTAGGTTATGGTAAATGGTATTATGGTAATACATGCTAGAAATCTTTCCTATGTTTGCTTAAGAGTTATGTCTGGAGAGAGCTATCAATCTACTGCTTATTCATTTGTGGCTTAGGTTATTGATATATTATTATACAGTGTTTAGAATTAGATTTCAAAATCAAAACATATGAAGTGCTGTAAAAGTAATTCCAAAAAGAATACAAAATCTTGTTAGGCCTTTTTTTCTAGTAGTTTTATGGTTAGTTTGATTTGAAGTTTGCAATTTGTAAGGCTCGTTTCATGTTGGCGTACATCAGTGTCTCTCCTAGGTTCACATCACATTTAGTTATATGTGTGTGTGTGTGTATATATATATACATAATTTATTTGGTGTATATTTAATTGAAAAAGTTACGAGTATAAGAGTTCTTGGAGCATTTGTAGATTTGCAGTCCTTTGAAATCAAGGTATCTAGGCCCTGCGGGTTTACAACTAAGAAAATTTAAGCAGTTGTGCCCAAGGAACTCTTGTTTTCCCCCGTTTTTTATGAATATCATTCCATTATCCTTTTTAACTTTTTATTTTTTCTCTTTTGTTGCTCATGATCTCTTTTTCATTGTTTAGATCTCCAGTACATAATTCTATTTCAATCATTTTTGTGTTGGATGGTTTAACCTCTCACACTACTAGAGTTTGATCTTTAATATATGTATTTCAGTGTTACCATTCCTCACAAGGAGGCAGCTCTTAAGTGCTGCGACGAGGTTGATCCAGTGGCTAAGGTATTTGATTATTAATACATATTTTGTTAAAATGTATGTTCAATAGTCTTGGATCAGTTTGAGAAGCGTTTTTATTTCCTTTATTTATTTATTTTGAAATTCTTCAAATTGGTTATACAGTCAATAGGAGCTGTAAATTGTGTTATAAGAAGACCAACGGATGGGAAGTTGATTGGGTATAACACTGATTATGTTGGTGCTATTTCTGCCATTGAGGATGGACTCCGAGGTGGGTGTTGTATCTAGCGGATAGCAATTTATACTTTTACTGCTGTAGGTAACTCATCTTCTGAGATGCTGTTGTGTACATCGATTATTTCTTGGCAGATAAACATAATGGTAGTGGCACAACTGTTTCACCATTAGCCGGTAAGGTGTTTGTTGTTATTGGGGCTGGTGGTGCTGGTAAGGCACTCGCTTATGGTGCAAAAGCGAAAGGATCGAGGATTGTGATTGCAAACCGCACCTATGGTAAGCTTCATGATAAGTAATTTCCTGCCTTAAGCTAAAAGAAATTGAATTGTGAAAGGTCCTTCCAGAATCTTGTTGCCAAACGTCATATGTGTGAGATAGCTGATAATGTGATGAATTGTTATAATTGATTAAATGGATGGTAATTATCTTCATGAGATGTTTCTGGTCTAGAAGAAAAAAATCATTTTAACAAAATAGTTACATGGTTTGTGAATAATTATAATGATTTAAATCAATCTCAGTCATTTACTTTGAGTTCTATTTCTACTCATGTCTCAGAACAAGCTTAAGAAAACAACTTGCATTGCTATCCTTTTGCTTATTAACATTCCTCTCTTAAACAAGAAAAGGTTTCTCCATTTATGATATTTGGTATTCCACTCATGTTAGGAGATTTGTCTGATAGAAACAATCTTGGCTATTCCTTCGCTTCCCTTGTAATACATATTTAATGATGCATTATGTGTTTTATTTATATATTAGATCGTGCCAGAGAACTTGCTGATGTAATTGGTGGAGAGGCTTTAGCCCTCAGTGATTTAGATAATTACCACCCGGAGGATGGTATGATTCTTGCGAACACAACATCAATTGGAATGCAACCAAAAGTTGATGAAACACCTATTTCTAAGGTATGCTCCTTATGTAGTTGTACTATACCAAATAGGGCTTTATGTTATTATTGTTAGTGGAATTTTTTAGTTTTATATGTTAATGACCATTACATCTACGTTCATTTTCCTAATGAAGATTGGATTTCTATTGAAATGAAATATAATTATTTGTTTTGAAAATGTATTTTTCATTAGTTGATTTCACTAAAATTTTGTAATATCACAGTATGTTTATGACATTAATGTCTATGCAGTGACATTGTCTTTTGCACATGCATCCACTGAAAACATGTCATAATGCCACTTTATTATGTTAGTTCTTAAAATATCTCCATAAATATCTGCATAATGAGATGCGATTAGATGATATGTAAAAAAATGAACAATGCATGCAAATTAAATTTTATATTTATTCCTATTTTCTTAGCAGAATTTTGGTTGGGAATCAAAGTATGGTTTATAATGTCTTGATGCCTCCTAAGCCATGTCTGTGACTTTGACCTTTTTGGTTTGAAATACTGTTTTCTATGATTGTGTGTATAGTTGAACTTAACTTGAACAAAATGCCAAAAACTCCGGTCATCAAGAATATTCATTCTTTAAGTGGAAGTGGAGCATTGGCCCAAATAAACAGACTTCTATCACTATTTATGTTTGGCCCATGGTGTTTCTGTTCTAGATGGGCATCAGCGTCATATGTTACTACTATTAAGGCACAAAATGTCTTGCTATGGAATGAGAGTAAGATGAATTACAGGAAACTAATCACTTCTTTGTTTTTTGCAGCATGCATTGAAATTTTACTCCCTGGTTTTTGACGCTGTCTACACACCGAAAAAGACTAGACTCTTGAAGGAAGCAGAAGAATCAGGAGCCACTATTGTAACAGGACTCGAGATGTTTATTGGACAAGCATATGAACAATATGAGAAGTATACTGGATTGCCAGGTAAACTGACTTTAAAATGTTTAATAGGCTATGTTCCTGGGACTTTTTGGCCCTGGTTCGTTGTCCATTTTCAGTGGTCTGTACTTTATTTGATCTAATGGTTTTAACATCTAATGTTATTTCTTTGATTTAATTTTGCATTTGCAGCACCAAAGCAACTCTTCAGAAAAATTCTGGAAAACTATTGATGAGGTTTGCAAGTCCCAACTACTATCTTATTGATAATATTTTCCTTGGTATTGAAAGTTATGACCTTGCTTGTAATTCTAATCCATCACGTATGCCCATCACTGCATACGTGATTGCTTTAAAGAATCTAGTGAATGTAACTGTGTCTTTGGTGTTTTTACTTGTGATCTGAATATGATGACTTTTGAGTATTGACTTGTCACCATATATTTGTGCAATGTATTCTTTGCAGAGTGCATCTCAATCCTAGAAGCAGGATGGTGAGCAGCATTGCTTACTTTTGTTGTTTTAACTTCAAGGTTGTGAAAGCAGATTGCAGTTGTTCAATTTTTTTTACACAAAAGAAAAGAAAAATCTGTTTAGATTGCAATTGAATGTTGAGGAACTTTCTTTAGGGGTCGGTGATTTGTTGTATTTATCTTTCCTAATTCCCGTTAGGAAGACTCTGCAATCACAGTTAATAATAGCAAATAGTTTTTGCTTTATTATTGTATTGTATGTAAACTTTTTATAGCTGAAGAAACATTTTTTTTTTCAATTACTTTTATGAAAAAAAATGAAGAAAAAAAAAGGAAAAATTATATTACATATTCTTTATCTTATTTAGTATTCAAATATAAAAGACATATATAGGAAAAAAAGATTAATTTGTGCAAGCTTTAAAAGATAAAAGATCTATATAGGAAAATCGATAAATGACGTAAGTATTAAAATTAAGTAAGATAAATAATTTATAGTGTAATTTTAAAAAGAATAAAAAACTAGCTAAGGACTTGCGTTTGATGAGGATTCATGTGTAACAACTCCTATATCTTTATATTTGTTTTCACAAGTTATCACATATATCTTTATATTTGTTCAAAACAAGTCTACCAAGTTATCCTACAACTAGTTTTTAATGGTTATAAAAACAATTCATACATGTGTCATGCACATTATTTTTTTTAACAGTGCAATTTATAAGGACTTGTTCTTACGTCTAAGAATTTTATTAAGAATTGTCACCTGGTACGAAAATGCAATGTTGTAAGATGGTTCTTATGCATTTAAAAAAATTGCACTAAGTTTATCATTTGTCACACTATATGGTTTGACATTAAGTTTAATATTTTCTAATTGTAAATATATGCAAAAAAAACACTTTTCTTTTTGAGTTTATGCAAAAATAATACTTATATATTTTTTTTTGAAAGGAAAAACAATACTTATATTCAATAGTCTTGTATAACTATGTTAATCTTAATCATATTTAATGTTATCAATTTAAAAATACACCTGACTTAGGTACTTAATTATACTTAACTATTTTTTTATTTTAAATACGTGTTAGATTGGTCACTTTTAGTTGTCAATCGTGTGGGTGGGTGCGTGGGATCGAACCCATAACACCTCTTCCCCCTCCTCACCTATTTGTGTAAGTGTTGGTCATGAGACCAATATCGAAAATTTTATATTGAATGTTAGGGGTGGGAATAAGCTAGACTTAGGTCTTTTAAAATTTGGTCAGACTAGACTTTAAAAGGCTTAAGTTTGAGCTACGGTCTATCATAGGGTTTTTTTTTCGGCTTGACCTGACCTTTTTAAAAATCTGACCTGACCTGAAAGCCTATTTAAAAGCCTTATTCACATTAAAATATTTAAATGTTATATTTTACATTTTTTTAAATAGGCTAAATTAAACAGTTTTATATAAGGAAAACTAATAAAATTATAATCAAATTTAATATAATAAAATAATATTAAAATAGCCTAATTGATAGACTCTAAAATAGGAAACAATAATATTAATAAATAACATTAATAAATAATAAAATATATATTTATATACTTTAAAATAGGAGACAAAAATATTAATAAATAATAATAAAAAATAACATTAATAAATAATATATATATATATATATGCCGACTTGTCAGACCTAATAGGCTTTTATATAAGTTTGAACCTGATCTATTTAAATAAATAGGTTTTAAAAAGTCTGAACCAAGTCTTCTTATTAAACAGGTCATACCATAAGTAGGTCAGGTCATAGGCCCCCGACGGACGGTCTAGCCTATTCCTATCTCTATTTAATGTAATGTAGGTGTAAATGTATTTTTTTTTTCTTGGATAAAAAACAAATGTATTTTTATATTAAATAAATAAGATTTAAATGCATTTTTTATCATTCTATTTTATCCACAATAAATTTTTAATCCCTTTATTGTTAAAGTTATTTTTTGACCTCCTATTAATTAATTATTAAGATTTTTTTGTTTTTCACTATTTTTTATTATTGGTCACTCTCATTAATGACGTGACACTTAAGTGACATTTGTGACTTAGATAAAATAATTTATATATTATTATTATTATTGAAATTAATTTTATTTATATTTTAAATTATTAAATATTTTATCTAAATATTTTAGAAATATTTTATTTAAATATGTTAAATTATAAATAAAAAAATTTATTTTATTTTTTAATTTATAACAAAATAAATATTAAAAATGTAATAAACTTAAATATTAAAATATTGAAAATGAAAAATAAAATTTTAAATATTTTATATATATATTTAAAATATTTTAATTATAAATAAAATTAATAACAACAATTAATTATCATGTCATTAATGAGAATGTCACATCATAAAAAATAAAAAAACAAAAAAAAAATTTAAAAATTAGTTAACAGAAAAACATAAATCGACTTTTAATAAATTAAAGAAATCAAAACTACAATTAAATTAATAAATAAATAGTCCACTATATATTCGGCCTCAATTCGTAATGGGAAAGGTTCCAAAAATTGGCGAGGGATAATATTTTGCTAGTTTAAGAAAAAAGCAAAAAGACAAAAAAATTTGATGGAACATTTCCGATGTACAAAGTTTTGAGAAAAAACCTTTTCCTACGATTCTAGATATCATTTTAATGCGAGCCATTCAAAATTGATGCAACTATGATGCGTTGGTGTTAAACTTAATGCGGTGCACCGTAAAGTGAACGCCACCTTTTGACTTAAAAAAACATAATGGCAAATGCTAATTAAGAGCATTGTTTAATTACTACCATTCTCTTTATCTCAAATTAAATCACATTGGTATTTTTATTTTCTTAAAATAGTTATCACTTTAGAATATTAATGTAATATTAATCTTTTCTCGCAATATATTATTATTTATTGAATTTTACTCTACTTAACTATATCAATGGTAATAAATCTCTTAATTTTTATGCTAGTTGTTGCTGCCTGTGCCTATGGAGAAGTCTTTTTGGATATATTGAGCTTCCATATGTTGAACAGTCAAATGGCACTCTGCATGTTAACTGAAATGTCTCAAGAAAACTATGCGTCTTTGAACAACAAGGTGTTGGATGGTCCAAATGGCATTGATATCATGCTAATTTTTGTAAATAGGCTTAATTTTACCATTAAAATCAACTCAATTAATCATTTATATACGAATTAGGCACAACTCAAATGTGATATTTAATCTCTGATGGAGGAAATAGATAAGTCAAATATTTAAATATTTTTAAAAAATTGTAAGCTCAATGCATTAAAAAAAAATTGATATATTTTACTTTTTCAATTATTAATTATCTTCTCTTGTCTCAAATACTACAAATACTACCTTCATTTTTAAATATAGAACTTCATTTATTAGATAAAGAAAATTATGAAAGTTAATAATAATATTAAATTTGTTGATAATTCATATTGCTTTTGCAATTTTGAAATTCAAGAGAGAGAATTTGTTGATGATTTGAATATAGTATTTAGTACTAGTTGAAAAAATATTAAATTAATTAAGAGTATGTTAGTAAAGAAAATAATTAATGAAATTACAAAATTCAAACATAGTCTTGTGAAAAGAAGAAAAAAGAGTTTCAAATATTCAGGAACAGAGATAGTCTAAGCCAAAAAAAAGTATGGTCAAAAGAGGTTTATTAAGTATAAATTTTTTTTATATATTTTTATTTAAATTTTGAATCAAATACATCAACTTCTTTTATTATATATATTTTTTTTATATTTTAAATTTGATGGAGTAAGATATTTGAAAACCTTAAACAATACCCTTAGACTTTAAATTCATCAACTATTTTTCTTGATATGTGTAAAAAATATAATAGGTGCTTATAACAAGAAACGAAATGAAGTATATTAAGTGCATGTTTGGTTTTAATTTTGGAAGGGTTAAAAGTCAACTTTAGAGTTGTAAAATTGATTTTGTGATATTGAGCCCAATTGATCATGCCTTCAGAATTAATTTTAATTTGAAATTAAAATTTGTAGTTTTTGAATTTAAAAATGATTTTTAAATTAAAATTTATTGTTAAATTCATTTTTATTTAATCATATACACAGACATAAATCAATTTAATTCAATATACGGTAAAACCAAACTTATGCTAAATTATTGATTACATTAGCTGAAGCGATTGAAGCCCTACTTTTTCTAATATGGATATTTCTTTTTTTGATGAAAACAACATGAATACGTATTAATTTTGTTTCTGTGTCTCACGTATTTCTTAATATGTGTATCATTTTAAAAATAAAAAAATTGGTAGAGTTTAATGCATAGTAACCAAATCCAATTGAATGTTATCAAACATTTAAAAGTGATAACTACGATGCAACTGGGCACATACTACGGAGTGTTCACGAGATATCAGGAACAACAGACAGTTATAAATACATACATACATTATGTGGACCAAATTAACACATTCATAATTTTCCCCTTCTCTTCAAATTCAAATTCAATTTTTTCCATCTTATATATTAATTATCGTCACTGCATGAAAACCATTTCACTCTGAATAATAATAATAATAGTAATAATAATAATAATAAAGTTTTTAGTGTTTGATTTTCATATACTTATAATTAAGATTAATCATCAAATTGTTGAAGATGGCGGAGGGTGGTCACGAATTATCAGATAAATCAGAGTTCACAGAATGTTGGCGAAGAACAACGGAATCGCCTTATCTCATGCGTCTTGCTTTATCTGCTGGTATTGGAGGTCTTCTTTTCGGTTACGACACAGGTATATATATATATATATATATATATATATATATATATATATATATATATATATATATATATATACTCATTCATTCAAATTATTCATTAATTTACTTAATCATAGGCACGTTAATATTAATATTGCTGTTGCATGCCATAATTCACTTTTTTGTTTTTTATTGTTTCACGTGTAGGTGTGATTTCTGGCGCTTTGTTATACATCCGTGATGATTTTGAACAAGTTGACAAGAAAACATGGCTCCAGGTTTTTTTTTTTTTTT
>JBBPBO010001984.1:6441440-6462015 GCA_037974295.1 Cicer cuneatum | reverse complement strand
TTTTTGTACTATCTACTCTTTTTTGTTTCTTACTTTTGGAACTAGTTTTGGTGGGACCCAAATTATTGCATGGATGAGATCAATATTGTCACTTTATCAATTGATTTCTTAAAATATGAGTCGTCTTATCTTGGCTGAGATCAACCAACTTGACTGTAAAGAATTTATGTGTGTTTTGTCACTTTTGGAGGGGGCAATTTTGTTTTTTGATATGCAAATGTTGTGGTTAGTTTGATTGGGAGAAGGGGTGTTTGTTAGCAAACCCTAGACTTCCTTGTTAATTAATACTCGTCTTAACTCATACCACTTAACTACGTGGGAATTGGAGGAGGCATAGTTGATTCTATAAGCATATATGATTGATTTTGTTATATTTGAGTGTTATTGAGTTAAACTGATTTTACCTTAAGAATTGGTTGTAACTTGAAGTTAGAATTTAAAGATTTTACTTTCAAAATTGACTGTGTCTATTGTTTAACTCAATTTACATGAATTAATCCAAATATAATTTTTTTTTGACATTTAACTCACTTTTAAGCAAAATCCATTCAAACAAAATCAATTTGAATTATCATAGAAATGAACACACCCCAAGTCGCGTTTCTTATGCATTTCAAGGGAATTGGACTCCATACAATTTTGCATAAACACATTTACACATCTTAGTCACTAGATGGAGATAAGACGACTTAGGGTCCGTTTACTTTGTCAATATATTTTCTATTTTCATTTTCATTTTTTAAAATTTGTGTTAATTTTAACATGTTAATAAAAAGATAAGATTCATGAAGTGGACCATTTGTGATATAGAGAAGATGAAATGCAAGTGATGGACAGACGATGCATTTCTAAAAATAATGAAAACAATTATTTGACATTTTAATTGTCTCTAGAAATAAAGATAGGTGTTCACTACATGAGTCTCATATATTCTTTGTTAAATTAACACAAATTTTAAGAAATGAAAATAGAAAATATTTTCACAGACATTTATATTTCAAGTTGTATTTTAAGACAGACTTAGTGAAGTCAAAATGAGAGCCTCTAGATCTTCATCCAATGACAAACATCTCTCGACTTTGCGACTTAGTGATTTTCCTCGCTGCATGAAATCTGAGACCCATTTTCAGATGGTTGACATGATTGTTTTGTTATGCAGGAAACCATTGTTAGTATGGCTGTTGCAGGAGCTATATTTGGTGCTGCATTTGGAGGATGGATGAATGACAAGGTGGGGAGGAAGAAAACTATTTTACTGGCTGATGTGGTGTTCATTTTAGGTGCATTAGTTATGGCTGTTGCTCCTGCTCCTTGGGTCATCATTGTTGGAAGAGTTTTAGTTGGTTTGGGTGTTGGTGTGGCATCCATGACTGCTCCTCTATATATCTCTGAAGCTTCCCCCGCTAAGATTAGAGGAGCATTAGTATGTATCAATGGTTTACTTATAACAGGTGGCCAGTTCCTATCTTACCTCATCAATTTGGCATTTACCAAGGTATGTTGGATTAAAAGGCATGCAGTTATTGAAGTTCATACAATGTTGTCAAAAAGATAGCGCTATAACACACATAATTTGAACAAATTGCTCTTGTTCTGCAATATGCTATTCAGTACAAATGGTTGTCAAATAGAGGTTACAACAGTGCTATAGCAGGTCAACATTGTGGAATTTGAACAAATGACTATTTTCCATGATTCGCAATTGACAGCACTGAGTTTATAACATAACATTCAAATGACATATTTATATTTGTCAACAATTTGATTTGTTTCAGGCTCCTGGAACGTGGCGTTGGATGCTTGGGGTGGCAGCAATTCCCGCTATGGTACAATTCGTATTAATGTTGTCTCTCCCTGAATCACCTAGATGGCTCTACAGACAGGTAATCCTAATTGTCATAATGTCGTGCATAAATTTTTTCCGGCCATGACAACGAAGAATTGCTTCAATCTAACAAGATTTTTGCGTCAATGTGATCGTGTTTTTAATGAAGTGGGCTATGATTTGAAGTCATTCTTGTGCTCAATTGAAATGAAGCTCTTAAATGATTTTAGTTTACTCATCTTGTATTTCTCATTTGCAAATAATATTGTTATGGTTGATTCCATGCATATAGTTGTAATTTTGTATGTATTTTTTAAGGCAATTTATGTATGTACTGAAACAAAAACAAAAATTATAGTTATTCACAAGAGTCTTTAGATAACATTGAGCCTATATTGTGAACAATCCTAAAAACAATAGCTAATACTTATTTTACTGATATGCTACACCATATTTTTTCCTTTGGAGCCAATTTCATGTCTCCTATTTGATTTGTTTTCCACAGAGCAAAGAAGAGGAAGCAAAGCATATTCTGTCAAAAATCTATCGCCCCGATGAAGTTGAAGAGGAAATGAGAGCCATGAAAGAATCCATTGAAGATGAGAAGGCAGAAGAAGGCTTAATTGGTCAAAGTCTTGCACAAAAACTAAAGGGTGCCTGGTCTAATGACATAGTTCGAAGAGGACTCTATGCAGGTATCACTGTCCAAGTCGTTCAGCAATTTGTCGGTATTAATACAGTTATGTATTACAGTCCAACTATAGTTCAATTTGCTGGAATTGCCTCCAACTCCACAGCACTTGCACTTTCCCTGGTTACTTCTGGTTTGAATGCTGTTGGCACTATATTAAGCATGGTTTGCATTGATAGATTTGGGAGGAGAAAGTTGATGCTCATCTCTTTGATTGGCATTTTTGTTTCCCTCGTAATATTAAGTGCTACATTCTACCAGGCAGCTCACCATGCCCCTGCAATCAGTAAACATGATTCCCTTAGCTTTGGTGGGAACTCTACATGTCGAGCTTACACAACGGCTCCAAATTTATCGTCGTGGAATTGCATGCAATGTTTGCAAAAAGATTGTGCCTTTTGTGCTAACAGCCAAAATGAAGTAAGTTCTACTTAGCTTTTGTCATAGACCAACTATTCTAAAAGTTTAAACTATCAAGTACTTAAGTAAAAAGAACATGAATTTTATATCTGACACATCGTCTCATACTAGAGCCCTTTAAACTTAGAGGGTGGATAATGCACAAGCTCATCAATGTTATGGTGAAAGTTAACTATAATTTACAAAATTATGCAAATATTGATCAACTCCTAATTGGTTATTAATGCTCTTATGTTATAAATCAATTATCCCAAAATCATACTGATTTACCTTATGAAGTTGACCTAGTGAAAAATATATTTAGAAGGAGGTTATAAATCGACTGTGTATGCAAAATAAATTATTCGGGAGAGGTCATACCCTTATTGTTCTTCCAGCCTAAAACATGGTTGTTCCAATACTTATGTATTTCATCCCAAAAGATACATATGGTTTTATTACTCTTGGCTTTTGTCACGTACAAAGTAATAGCTGTTATAATGACCAATGCTGGTGTACTTTCAATTTCAAATATTGAGTTTCTCATTATTGTCATATATTTCTAATCCTTTTCCATGAATATGTAAAATCCTAAATATTTTCCCAACAATTCACATCATGATTAAGCAAGAGTTAATAATGTCATTTCTATCTCTGTCGTACAGTTTCTTCCAGGAGCATGCTTAGCAGGAGAAAAGGGTATCAGAAGCATGTGTCGCGGACAAAAACGTGTATGGTTTTCTGAGGGTTGTCCAAGCAGAATTGGAATCCTTGCAGTTGTAATCCTTGGATTCTACATTATAGCATACGCTCCTGGAATCGGCACAGTGCCTTGGGTTCTAAACTCTGAGATTTATCCATTGAGATTTAGAGGACTAGGTGGAGGTATAGCAGCAGTTTTCAACTGGTGTGCTAATCTAATTGTTAGTGAATCCTTCTTAAGCATGATAAAGACTCTAGGAACTTCTGGCACATTCCTCCTCTTTGCAGGGTTCTCCTTGATTGGCTTTGTAGCCATTTATATGTTAGTGCCTGAAACCAAAGGCCTTCAGTTTGAAGAGGTTGAGAAATTGCTTCAGAAAGGCTTTAGACCTTTCCCATTTGACAGGAAAAAGGATGATAACAAAGGGAAGGATCAAGTGCAAAACTTAGCTTGATTAATTAAATTAAGCATTTTTGCTCTAGACATAAAATGGGCATCTTGCTATTTTATGGCAAAATTAGTTAAAAACTTGTTGTATGTTTGGATTAATTTTGTAGAAATATATTATAATAAATTCCAATCATGTAAAAATGGTTTCAGTTTTCAAATGAGCTAATTATTATAAAATTAAGCGAGTTTATTTCTTTTTCTGAGTGTAAAAATGTTTTACACATGTATATAATGATGTATTGTCCCATCATTTAATGAGTATGATAAGTTATTTTTTTAAACTCATTGAATATACAAGTGGAAAATATTTCTGTTAGTGTTGCATTTAAGTTAGTACTTAACTCCTTGAGTGAATGTTTGATTTTGCAGTCGATTTTTTGCAGAAATGCTATGTAGTTTTTGCACAATCATGATTGTTCATCGTAATTTGTTAATTCCATTGTAAAACTAAATATGCACTAAGTTGATTGAAGTTCCAAATTGAAGCTTCACAAAAAAAAGCATCCAATTAAAACCAAACAAGTATTAAGTGGGTTAATGTAAAACCAAATGAGTATTAAGTGGGTCAGTTAGCTTGTTAGTTTGTCAATTAGTTAGCCAATTAAGCTATGTTAGTTACAACTAACTAGCTATTATATAGATTAATACAAGTCATTGACAAACCCATGAGAATGTACTTCAGTTTTCCAAATTCACTCTACTAATCTTCCTAATAGCTAGTGTGACCTTGGAGAAATAAGTAACGTTTGTAGAAGAAAATAAGCTAAAATATTTAGGTGGAGAACTACCTATTCCAAGCTAGGTATAGATTTTAGTATTGTCAAAATCTATTTTTGTTTCATATCCCTCAAGTATAGGGATTCAGTTGAATAGGAGTATTAGTAGGGATTTAGTTATATGTGAATACTAACAAGGATTTAGTAATATATGAGTACTAATAGGATTTGGTTGTTTAGTAATTTAGTGTGTGTGTATATATATAATCTCTGATGTATTGCCAACATATTTCAATTTAATAAGCATATTTTACCTTAATTCTTGAGATGGTATCAAAGCTCTTGGTTTAAAGTTCGCTTCCACATAAACCTTAGCCGCCTTTATCGCGGTAAACTTGAGCCAACGTCATTGTGGCCCCTTTGTTGCCTTCTTTGCAGTCTGTTTGTGATCCCTAAACTCTGTTTGTTGCCTTCTTTGTTCTGAAACCAGTTGCGAACACAACTTTCAACTTCTCTCACCACTATTGAAGATTGCTGATCATTACACACTGACTGTATCACACCACCACCCTCCAATCAGCCGTTCGCCTCTGTTTTTTCGTAGATTGTTAATCGAAGAAACTTTTTTTTTTCATCCATGGCGGGAGAAGGAGTAGTGATTCATAATGAAATCGAGAATGAAACAGGAAATAAAAAATTCCAAGCCGAATTGCAAAGTCCCTCTTTCATTCACAAGTTGAATGGGAAGAACTATTTGAAGTGGTCTCAAATTGTGCGCACTTTTTGAAAGGTAAAGGGATCGCGGAACACTTAACAGATGAACCCCCAAAAGAAACAGATCCCAAATTTAAGAGGTAGGATAAATAGGATTCTATGATCATGGCATGGTTATGGGATGCAATGACCTCAGAAATTAGTGACACTTACATGTTTCTCAGCGTTGCGAAGAAGATTTGGAAGGAATTAGAAGAGACTTATTCTAAAGCCAAAGATGCTGCCCAAATATACGATGTGAAGGTGAAAACCGTGGCTGCTAAACAGGGAAACAAGGTTGTTTAAAAGCCAAGAGTTCAACAGATGCAACATTACTCAAGGAGTATATTGAACAGGATAGAGTCTATGATTTCCTGGTGGGACTCAACTATAATTTTGATCAAGTTAGAGTGCAAATCCTTGGTAAAGAGAAAGTACCAAGAATTAATGAAGTAGTGGCTATAGTAAGAAGTGAAGAAAGTAGAAGGAGACTAATGCTGATAGTCCCACCTGTAGAAAGCTCAGCAATGATGGTTGACCAAAAGAAAGGAAGAGGAGCCTATATGGAGAAGAAATGTGAAGCAATGTGGTGTACCTATTGCAACAAGTCTCGCCACACTCGTGAAAAATGCTAGAAATTGAACGGAAAGCCACCTAGTAGAGAGTGAGGCTCTCAAAATCGAGATAAGGAGTGGGGAAGAAAGGGAGGTCAAGCACACATAGCTATGGGTACTAGTGAAGAAAGTCGAGAAGGTATGATGCAATTGAACCAAGATGAGGTAGAAAAGTTGAGATCTTTACTCACTAATTTGGAGAAACCCACATGTACTTGCACTTTGGCACATTCAGGTACGTTTTCATTTTCTTTTGGACTTAATGCTTTAGATAAACCCTTTGACCAATATTGGATACTAGATTCTGGAGCCACATACCACATGACACCCTTACCCACACATTTCTCTACTTATTCACCTTGCCCTAGCAACAAGAAAATATCAATAGCATATGGTACCCTTATAACTGTAGCAGGTCAATGAGATGTCCAAATAAATCCATCCATAACTCTAAGAAATGTTCTCCATATCCCTGAATTGTCCAGTAGACCTATCATGTAATGTTATTTTTTGTAACAACTCTTGTGTTTTTCAGGACAAGCATTCGGGGAGGCTGATTGAACATGCTAGAGAATCGAATGGTCTTTATTGTTTGGGTAACCAAGACTCAGCTCCGAAGTTATTCAACAACAATACCTCCTTTTTCTCAGAATCAATAAAAACCATTAAAGATAAGGTTCTTCTGTACCACAGCCGCCTTGGTCGCCTTTCATTTCGAGTATTCATTGTGAGGTGTGTGAGCTTGCTAAACACAAGTGTGTACCTTTTCCAATCAGTAAGACAATAAGTACTTTTTCGTTTTATTTAATTCATACAGATGTGTGGGGTTCTTCAAATGTTCCAAATATATCAGGTGCATGTTGGTTTGTAACCTTTATTGATGATTGTACTTGGGTTACTTGGGTGTATTTACTAAAACAAACATATGAAGTCACGTATGTGTTTCTACAGTTCTTCTCCATGATAAAAAACCAGTTTAGAGTAAGTATTAAGAGGATTAGGTCTGATAATGTTAAAAATTACTTTAACCACAATCTTAATTTATTATGTCAAAAATAGGGCATTATTCATGATCCTCATGTGTGAAAACACCCCCATCAAAATGGGATTGCTGAAAGGAAAAATAGTCACTTGTTAGATCAAACCCGAGTTATGTTATTTCAAACTAAGGTTCCTAAATTTTTTTGGGGAGAAGCGGTATTAACTACTTTGTACCTCATAAATCGTTTACCTTATAGTGTCCTTGCCTTCAAAACTCCTATGGAGGCCATGTCCTCATTCTACCCTAATGTGGCCACCTCTAGTAATCTTACTCCTAGAATATTTGGGTGTGCATCGTTTGTCCATATCCATGACGATAATAGAGGGAAACTTGATCCTAGAGCTTTGAAATGTATCTTTATTGGGTACTCTTCCACCCAAAAGGGCTACAAATGTTATCATCCACTATCCCAAAAATTCTTTGTCTCTCACGATGTCACCTTCCATGAACAAGACAGTTACTTTGGTCAAAATCATCTTCAAAGGGAGAATACAAGTAACGAAGATGAGTCTCTTTTACTTCCTGAATTATCTCTTGAACCATAAATTGAGATTGAAATTGACTCTGAGAAAGATGGAAATGATGGTGCTAATGTAAGATATAGGAAGAATCTAGTATATACAAGAAGAACAAAGGCCATTCATAAATCAATTCACATCCAATAGTCCAATCTGACTTTACACGAGGTAACTTCTCTTGATGCTTAAAATTATAGTGATCCAGTTTATGAATCTTCCCATGCACTAGTATCAGAATCCAAAACACCGCCAACTTATGATGGCCTCCGTATCCCAATTGCCCTTAGGAAGAATACTAGGACATGTACCAACAAGCCACTTTACCCTTTATCCAACTACCTATGCTTTAAAAAATTCTCAACTACCCATAAAGCCTTCCTCACAAGCATGAACACTACCACTGTACCTACCTCTCTATCTAAAGCATTGTCTGACAGGAAATGGAAACAAGCCATCGACTTGGAAATGGAAGCACTGGACAAAAACGGTACTTGGGATTTTGTCCCTCTACGAAATGGAAAGAAACCTGTGGATGCAAGTGGGTATACACTATAAAGTACAAGGTTGATGGGTCTATTGAGAGGTACAAGGCAAGGTTGGTAGCTAAAGGATTTACTCAAACGTATGGAGTGGATTACTTGGAAACATTTGCTCCGGTTGCAAAACTGAACACTGTCCGAGTGATATTATCTCTAGCAGCTAATTACAGTTGGGACTTGCACCAATTTGATGTAAAAAATGTCTTCCTCCATGGAGATCTAGAAGAAGAAATTTATATAGACTTACCCCATAGATATAGTGAGCATATTGCTGCCAACACCGTTTGTAAGCTAAAGAAGGCTCTATATGGGCTTACGCAATCACCTTGAGCGTGGTTTGGGAGGTTTGCTAGAATCATGGTGGGTCTAGGCTTCAAACAAAGCCAAGGAGATCATACCCTCTTTATCAAACACTCTAAGTCAGGGGGAATAACAGTGTTATTGGTATATGTGGACGACATTATAGTGACCGGTGATGATGAAAAGGAGCAACAATTGTTAGGACAACACCTAGCCAAAAAATTTGAAATTAAAACCTTGAGAAAATTGAAGTATTTCTTGGGAATTGAAGTGGCTCACTCTAAGAAAGGGATTTTCATATCCCAACAAAAATATGTCACAGATCTTCTACAGGAAACACGCAAGCCAGCGAGTACGCCAATCGATCCAAATTTAAAGTTGAGAAATGCAAAAGAAGATATTGTTGTTGACAAGGAAATGTACCAAAGATTAGTTGGAAGACTCATATATTTGTCACATATTAGACCTGGTATTTCCTTTGTTGTAAGCCTAGTTAGTCAATTCATGCACCAACCAAAGGAGGTACACTTGCAAGCTGCACTCAAAATCGTGTAATATTTGAAAGGAGCCCCAGGAAGAGGAATTTTGTTCAGACGAAATGGAATGTTGATCTTGAAACATATATTGATGTTGACTACGCATGGTCAATTATAGATAAAATGTCAACCACGGGATATTGCACTTTTCTATGTGGAAATCTTGTGACTTGGAAGAGTAAGAAGCAAAGTGTGGTTTCCAGATCCATTGCTAAAGCAGAATTTAGGGCAATGGCACAAGGAATATGAGAATTACTATGGTTGAAGATCATTTTGGAGGATCTGAAGATAAAGTGGGATGAACCAATGAAACTTTATTGTGATAATAAATCTGCTATTAGCATAACCATAATCCAGTGCAACATGATAGAACCAAGCATATCGAAGTCGATAGACATTTCATCAAAGAAAAACTCGACAGTGGTCTAATTTGCACTCCATATGTCTCCTCCCAAGGCAACCTTGCAGATCTTCTAACTAAATGGTTAAACAGCAGTAACTTTGAAAGAATTGTATCCAAGCTGGAAATGGAGAATATCTATTCACTAGCTTGAGGAGGAGTGTCAAAATCTGTTTCTATTTTATATCCCTCAAAGTATAGGGATTCAGTTGAATATGAGTACTAGTAGGGATTTAGTTACACGTGAATACTAATAGGAATTTAGTTATATATGAGTACTACAAAGGTTAAAAGGGTATAAGTATAATAGCAAGTTCAAAGGAGAGTCTATTGTTAAAAAAGTTGTTTATTTGGGATAAAATCGTAATTATATCTCAAGTGAAATAATCATATAACAAATGGAATACTTGAAAAGAGTAATTTGAAAGCAACATGGAGTAGAAGTTTTACAAAATACTTAAGAGGCAAGATCATAATGAAGAAGACGTGAGAATTCAAAATCCTTCTTTAAGTTAAGAAAGGCCAATTCTACCTGCCTATCTCACCAAACAGATTCGGCTTTTGATGATGCAAAGCAATCAAACCTAATAATATTATTATATAAAAAAGAACATAGTTAAGAAAACGAAAGAGGAGACCACCGACACCTGGTTAATTCAATCAAATTCAAATTCAAAACTTAGTATATATGATAATGAAAGAGCAACCATCCAAACAAACGGCAGGACAAAAACACACCTGCTCTGCCAGCTAATTGGTGATTATTATAAGCGACAAGAAGATTTGAAAGAGGAAAAGAAAATAGAGACCATCAAAATGTAAGATACAAAAATGATATAACAATGTGTGGTGGTGGAATTAAACTCAAGATCAAGGTGGGGTTCTCATTTGCCATACAGATGTAACTTAAACCCTCATTTCGTAGCATGCAGCGCCTACGCCAGGGACCCACAGCATCATCACATTTTCATTCGAATAAAATACCCTCCTAATCTCCCCCTTACCACAATTTTACATTTTTAACACTCACACCACACACTTACCTCAATCTGATTTAAGATCTTCTACTACGGTCTATGATTGGTTTCAGGGTAGGTTTGGTAAAGAAAAACCAAACATTTACTCAGATACATGCAATATCTGATCTTTCAGTAGCTGGAAAAGAGAATGGCGAATCTGAAACTATAAGGCTAGACTTAACTGATTTTATAGACTCACGCTTTACTCTTTTAAGAACATTGATGTAACAAAACTTTTCTAAAGATTCTTTTGCCTATTTTAGAATTCTGACAATTTATAGTCGTGTGGGAAATTGTTTATATATCACAATCATCTTCTCCCTACACAATCGCCATACAAGTTGCTGGTTTACCTGCTTTTGTCAACTTTAGCAACAAAATATATATTCCATATTTTATTTTCACATCTTCCAGCCATTCATACCCAAATTTTGGTGACAAAGTATCAGATATGGAATTCTGGGCATGAAAATATCAAACATGTGTAAGCTTGGTAGGCAACAGTTGATTCGTCAAAAACAACACACTTCAGTTGAGAGTTACATATTTTCCACTCAAACAGATGAAGTTGATTTACCAGCCTATTCATCAGTGTCAAATACACAAAACTCAAGCTCCAATAGGAAATTATGCACACAAATACAATAGTACTAACTCCGCACTTTCACAACAAGCGGGAAGTACATAAAACATACAATGATAAAATCAGAAACCCTTTTTCATAAAACTAGGGGTCATCTATACGAGAGACATTTAAAAACCTAATCAACCCAAAACTCAAAGACATTCATGTGTCAAACCAGGAAATACAACAAATTGAAACAAGGGAAAGCAAAATGCCAAACCTAGCTATATTCATGCATCTAAAGGGTCAGCCTATATAGTCTTTTAGATTGCTAGCTTCTTCTAACTTCCATAAACATCCTTCTAACTATGTTTGCCACACTGTACAAACCAGCCAAACCACTATATACATAATAATCAATTACATTGTATAATTACCTTCCTAACTAATAACTCAAATATGCAATTACTTCTCTAAGAAGTTGAAGTCGATGCTTCTTGTCTTGATTCTCTCAAATATCGAAGGAGTGTCTCAGCCTGCAAAACAAACCAGAGCCCTTATTAAAAGAAGGAGAAAACATTACAATGCAAGGTGAAATAGGGGAAAAAATACAGATCCAAGTCTGTCCTTCCACATAAATCGTCAAATGCAATGATAGAAAAGAAATTAACAACACGCATTAAAATCAATTTTATCACAATCATAACAACACCTAAAAATAGAATCGAGGGTAAATGACATCCATTTCTTATAAGCCATGCCAACCAGAAAACTTTTTTCAGTCAAAAGTGTTTTACTTAATCTAAAGCAAACAAACCAACATTCAAACATTAGAATAAAGGGTCAACTCATTGTCTAATAATAGAAGACCCTTTTCTTGTCAAGGTTAATTACAGCTCTTCAATGTGTATAATATTTACATAAGAGGAAAAACAGAAAAGAGTCAAAAGATTTCTACATTAGAATAAAGGGTCAACTCAAGTACTCAGAGTCAAAATATCAGAAACAACCAGGTCATAATATTAATAAATAAATATACATATGAAGAAAACTTTGGATTCCTATAGAATGAAGCAAAGTACATTACATTGATTGAACTTTGTATTGAGTTGAAGTTTATACCTTATGCTTAGCTCGAGGAGTTCCATTCTGAGAAAGAGCAACAAGAGGAGGAATCCCACCTTCTCTAACAAGTAACCCTCTGTTGGTAACACTGTCAGCACAAAGCTGCAAAAGAGTTAAAACAGCAAATTCCTTTCCTTTCAAAGACCCATCTTCAATGGCTTCGACAATAGCCGCAATTCCACCTTCTTCAACAATCGCATCCTTCCCTTCCTTAATCCCCGCTAAGCTATTCAACACCACCATTGCTTTCTCCATCATACCATTCCCTTGCTCCGCCACTAGCTCCACTAGAGGTTTCACCACGCCGGCACTCACCGCTCTCTCTTTGTTCTGCTTAACAGAACAAAGCTTGTACAGCGTCGTTAGCGCGTCTTTTTTCCCTCTGTTGGAACCGTTAAGAAGAAGCGAAACTAACGGTGGAATCGCACCTGAAGCTCCGATTGAGCTTTTGTTTTCTTCAACCAAAGCTAAGCTTAGAAGCGCACAAGCTGCGTTTTGCTTCGAAGTTTCAGTTCCTGTTTTCAGCACGTAAATCAACGACTTGACGGCTCCGGCATTTGTTATCAGCTTCTTGTTGTCTTCATGAAGTGAAAGATTCAGAAGCGCTGTTACTGCGTGTTCTTGAGTCCATGGATCGCTGCATCGAAGCAAAGGAACGAGAAAAGGAACCGCGCCGGATTCCCCGATCAGAACCCTGTTATCAGCGCGATTTTTGGCAAGTAATCTAAGTTTCGCCGCTGCTGATCGTTTCACAGCCACCGACGAGGATTGGAGGCCGTCGATGCAAAGCTTCACCGTCGGTTGAAGATCCTCCGGCGAAATACTTTCAACAATCTCCGTTGAGAAATTCTCCCTCTGTAAAAACCCCATGCAAGGCTCCGGTTCAGGTTCTTGCTCACCATCCCCACCAGCGTCGCTTATTTGATTACATTCCGGCGACGGTAAAGTCGCTAACCGTTGTAGTTCACCGGAGATATCGCTGCTACACGCGGAGAATTCACTGAAGGCTTGTGATAGATCGAGAAGGTCCTGCTCTGTCGTAGATGACTTAACGGATTTGTTGTTCCGGGAAGCGAGTTCGCCAAGACGGAGGTCGACGACGGAATCGGTAAGATTTTCCGATACGCATGTGGATCTCTCGGTAAACGTGCAACTGTTGTTATCGTCTTGGAAGATACTTGATCGTATGGTTCGCATGGATCTTCCTATGTTACGCTGCGTTTTGGAGGAAACAGAGGAGTGATACTGGTAGCTTCGTGATAAAGGGAAACGGCTCGAATCAGAGCGAGATTCTTCCAAAGAAACCATTTCTGAAGCTTCCACGTTCACGAATTGGGAATTAGGGTTTGTGTTTTGATTTTTCTGCAATTTTAAACGAGTTTTTGTTTCAAAGTGAGAAAAGGTGAGTGAAGGCTGCGCCAGGTTGAAGAAGAAGAAGAAGAAGAAAAAAGAGAAAAAGAACAATTACTCTATTTATGTTTTATTATTATTTTAATTTTTGTGAATTGAAATTAAAAGGCTGGTTTTTGCTGTTAGTTTGTGGGCTTGTGGCTTTGGTATCAAGGGAGAGAGATAGAATAACAGGGCGTTTAGATTTGTAGTGGTGACAGTCGGTGGTGATAAGGTGGGACCCCTTTTTTGTAGACAGAATCGACGGTAAGAGATGTGTCGGAAGGTTAAAGGATTGAAGTGATGGTGTACTATTAGCATAATTTTATGTAGGGTCGTCGGCGTCTGTTTAAACCGTCGTCGTTTTGTTCGGCTTTTCTCACTTCAATTTAACTAGGTGTGCGTGAAATTACTGAAATATCCTCGTTTGTACCTTTTCTCTTTGGGTTTGTGGGGATGTACGTAGCATGGGAAGATTTCTGTTGAAGGGGAAGACTGAATCAACAGTTGTCACAAAGGGTCATGAATAAATACCACGTGTTAAGAGTCATTGTGTAACTCAACACTGTTCCTTTTTTTCTTTAATTTAGCCTTTAATTATAATATTATATCCCTCCGCACGTGCGTAGTGCGCTCTCTTTTCTGGTAATTCTAATAGTAAGCCACTCTCTAAGAATGTCCAAAATGTCAACAACAACAAAATGAACCAGTAACAAAAAATATTGATTGTGTTGGATTACCAACCATGGTAAATGGGAATCACCAAACTTATGTAAACTATTAATATTCGGATTATGTAAATGTAAAATTTCAATAAACATTATAGTTAAGAAATAAGAATGCACTAATATTATTTTTATATTTTATTCTAAAGTAATAAAGAAGAAAATTTTGAGAATTTAAAAATATTGATTGAAATATTGTATTATAAATCTAGAGTAAATTAATGTCAGGTTTTCCGCCACATATATCATTACACTGTTGAGTAAATATTCAATTAAATGGATCAACTAACTCTAATGTTATTAACATAAATAATTAAATTGAAAAAAGAAACTACTTACATGAAACTTAGCTAAAGTAGACTTAGGGGATCATATACAAAACTATAAATTTATGTTGATAGCTAAAGTAGACTTAGGGGATCATATACAAAACTAATTTTCCTCAAACATGTCACAAGTTCTTTACGACATTAAGTCAAGATTTAATAGTATTATCAAAATTAGAAGGATCATATATGATTTTTTTTAAATATCGAAGTATTTAAATTAATAATAAGCATGGTTTGATTGTTAAGGGATTTGGACACTATTTCAAGCAAGTAGTATACGAGGTTTGTTACCTGACTTTTGAGAATGGAGAAAATTGGATTGGAATGAAATAATTCATCTTGTATGCTTAATAGGTTCTTAGAAAGATATTAATTATTATTAAATGGCAATGAATATTGTGGCAAATTCTAAGATGGGCCACATTTATAAGTGGTATTTCGTTGATGATGTTTAAAAATTACTTGAAACTCTAATGATAATCGACAATGCTGATCGGAAATATGTTAACAATTTTTTTCATTTTTACATTTGAGACAGTTACTTGATTGATGTCTGTTCAATGAGTTGAGTTTTGAGAGACACGTTATTTTTCCTTGTTTTTATCGAGTCAACTTTGTTCAAGTCATTGTTCATAAAAACCAAGAGAACTATTTTAAGAAATGTCAATTTTCATTACGATTTTACATTATTTTTAAACGCTAGTACATGATAGATAACTTAAGTTAGTATTTTCGTTGAACCAAATATCAAAATGACAATGTCTATATTCTAGAAACTAAAATGATAGTTTACTTGTTTGATATACAATTTACCTAGTCATAATAATTTGGTAGCCATAGTTATACGATTAACCTAGTTCTCAAGTCATAACTTAACCGATAAATATCGATATTATTAAGTTGAATGTTTATTTCGAATTCAAACTTAAAACATCGCTTTTATGAGTTAATTAACCGATAAATATCAATATTATTAAGTTGAACGTTTATTTCGGATTCAAACTTAAAATATCACGTTTATGAATTAATTATAGTAACATTTATCGTGTCATCTTAATAAATAAATAAATGATAATATGATAGCCATGAAAATTATTTTAATTTGTTAATGTCACTAAAACACGTTAAATATTAATGAGTCTATCTTCCACCGCTACAAATTTGGTAAATAATATAAATACATTTACATGTCAATTAATTTATGTAATAGTTTAATTCTAATGTCATATTACGACGTAGCATTCTGAGTTGTCCACACATAACATTAGTCTGACATAGATCGAGAATATTAGTACGTTTCGTTCATATTTTGCAGCAGTTTCATTGTTTTTGCAACAAATAACCACCATTGGATTATACTTAAAAAAATGTAATAAGTATGATTAATAAATAAAAAAAGTATCAAGTAATGAAAAAGCAAGTTGATTCCCTACAAAGTACCAACGACAACTTGTAGAAAATTGTTTTTATTTATCATATCAATATCAACAATGTCATGAATAGTGCAACTTTGCGGTTCACATTAATAATTTATATATAATATACAATACACGATCCTTTGTTTATAATTAATCATTTCTCTATAAAATTTTATTTTCGTGCTTACGCTCTTTAAAAAGATAAATAAATGTTATGATGACGTGGAGCAAAAGTATACCAAACATGCTATGGTCAATAACAATTGGGTGCAAATGGAATTCTCACACTATTAAAAAAAATTATTTTTAATTTAAGTGTAAATGATTAAATTTCGTATCAAATCGGAAAAAATAACAAATTATAAATTTGTTGGAAAGTCTGCAGCTGTGAAAAATAACAAGCTAAATAACTCTAAAATTAAAAGAGATTTTGACATTATATCTCAATCAAAAATTTTAAGACAATATATATATATATAAAAATCATTTTTATTATATATCTAATATTTTATCAATTCTTAATTAATATAAAATTAATCATTCACGTTTAAATTTCAACAAATTAATGTAATTAAAATATTAGAATACATACATGCATATATTATTTGTGATAATTAAGCATTTTGTTTTGATCAAAAGATTCATAGCATACAAATTAGACATAATTATGGTACGAAGAATGGGTCCAAAAACTAATATTTTAAAAATAATTTCCGATATTAATTAGACGAGTGTCTATGATAACGCGTATTTGACCCTAAAAATAGCCACCTACTGATGCAACGAGAAGAAGAGTTAAAATGTGTTGGTTAGGGAATTGAGGACTTGAGACACGCAAGTAAACTGATATCACTAAGAGTTGTTGGATGTTTAGGAAGATAATTAAGCACGAAAGGTTATCTTGAATCCATTACAAAGTTACTTTTTTGATGTTTTGTTTGAGTCTAATGATGGCTGCGCACTTAAATTGTTTGTGGTCACACTGGTAAATATGGTACGCTGTCTACTTGCGGCAAAGTAAGAAAAATAACCTACGAATGATTAGGATTCTTGTTGGTGGTCTAGAATAGATCCCTAGTCACTATATTTGTGGACTGACCCAATTAGCTACATTTGGCAGCTAATGTTCCATTCATATATAAAATTTTGAATGTGAATTATTTTTTCAAAATAAAAAAAGAATTTGAAATATATTAGCATACAGCTATGGAGTTATGATATTTGTGCGAAAGAAAAATTAATGTGGACACCTTTTTTAAGCCATAATCATATAAAGGGTCTTAAAAAAAGCAGCATACAAAAGTTAAATGTTTGTTTTTGAATACTTTTAATATAATATTTAGATATTTAAATTTGTAATAAATATTCCAATGACACTTGTTAATATTTGTTATTATTATTTAGATTTTAAATTTTTTTAAGTTTTTAAATCACTAAAACAATATATTTTTCTTATTTTTATTATACAGATAACAATTCAGTTATTAATAATTTTTTTCTTTTGATTTGATCATTTATTTAATTTAAAGTAATAATATGATTATTTATGTCTTAAAATATCAATAATGTTATCTCATGTTATCTTTTTTTACATAAACCCATAAAAAAATTTCATCATCTGATGGTGAATTTTCTAAATTTATGTTAAAAAGAATAACATTGTTGACATTTTAAGACATAAATGATTAAATCATTATTTAAAATTAAATAAATAATCAAGTCAGAAAAAAGAAGATAAATAATTGAATTATTACATTAAATTAATTTAAGGAACCACATAAGATATTTTTCCTATTTTAAACATGATATATTCTTTTTAGTCTCGAATATAAGTAACAAAAATAATGTTTGATGGTAAAAAAATACAATAATCAAATGGTAACTACTTCTACTCTTCAATATGGTCCATCTAATATTAAAATTCGCTTTATGCTTCTACTTGTGTGTGGGTCGACCCTGCTCTTTAATTAATTTAAATTTTATTTTTTCAATATCTCTTTTATTTTCGTGGAACAAGTTTTCCCGATCATTAATTTTTTAAAAATAAAACAATTACTTATTTTGAAAAAATTAAATAAGATTATCTACTTATTTCAATGAGAGTAAAAAACAATATCTTTATACTATATGATACATACAAGAGGGAGTAATTAGTATGAGAAATAGAGAAATTAATTAGTAATTTATCTAGATCTAAATATAAATAAGGGTTAAATATGTTTTTATTTTTTATAAAATTTAAATCTTTTAATTTTAGTCCCTATAAAAAATAAATACAACTTTTAGTTTATACAAAATTATTTATCAAACAATTTTAGTCTTTGTTGAAACAAAATATGATTAATAGTAGTTCAACTTTAAAACTTTTGAGTGACTTTTTGGAAAGAATGTTTAGATAATTATGTCCACGAAAAATTATTTTTCTTTTTTAATTTGGGATGACTTGAATATAAATTTTTTAAATGTAAAAATCTCAAAATAAAAGTAAAAAAATATAACTTAAAAATTAAATTTTGAATTTATTTTTTGTAGATAAAATTTTATAATGCTGCACACTTGTTTGTAAAAATTCATTAAAAAATATAAGTTGACATAACGGCATGGATTAAAATAATATGCATAATAATTATACATAGAATAAAAGTTGTATTTATTTTTTATAAGAATTAAAAAGTTAAAATTTTATAAAAATTAAAAAATATATTTAATCTTATAAATAAAAATTAGTGAAAAAAATTTCAAATATTTTAGACTAAATATATGATTTTTTAATTAATTTTTGTTTATATTTTAATTAAAAGAGTACACTGAAAAGGATTGCTTTGGAATATGACAAGACTAATGTCAAACCACTTAAATGCTTCTTTTGGATTTTGAAATAAAAGTTGGAACACGGTCACTAACAAATTTCAAAATGATGGGTAAGATAAATGAGCCACTTGAAATGGAAAATGAACTCAGTTGACCAAACATTATTACATATTTATAATCACATAATTAATAATTAATGACCCTACAATTAATATTATTCGAAACCTCTTGTTATCAATCCACGTGGGAGCAACATATCCATAACATATAGAGTTAAATTTTTAAGGATCACAGCTAAAATTACACTAAAAAAGTTGGAGTATAAGGCAAAATTGAATATGGGAGAAAAGTCCTATTGTTTTTACTATTTTCTTTCATATTTCTTAACTGTTATTCTCACCATTCTTTAGTACTTTAATCAATATAGAGCCTTTTCATGGGACCCTTGTCAAAAGAATCACCTGTATTTCCCTTGAGGTTTCACATGCGCACCCAAAAATGAAGGGGTTATTTAAAATGTTGCTTTGGCATGCTGTTGACCAAAGTCTATTATAAAATTAAATTTATCTCCCTCTTCTTTTTTGGTTTTATCATTTGTTGCATGTTGTTCGATCTAGAGACACAATTGCAGAGCTAGGATTTTATCTTTGGAGGATCAGGTCCAAAAAAAATATAATTTTATAAAAATATTGTAAATCTTTTAATGCACAATATATACAAATAGTTTAATTGATTTTTAGATGATTTTTTATAGTTAAGTAAATACATAAATATATTTATTTCAATAAAAGAATATTCTTATTTTTAGTAAAAAAAAAGAAATATTCTAAATAAGAAAAATATTTCTAAACCAACTAATTTATTTTTATTCGAGTAAAAGAATGAGGTGAATTTTTCTCCCACCCTCACTATTTTTTGGATCAGTCAATTCAGATATATTATTTTGTCAAAATACATGTCTAAAATGACAATTATTGAGAATTTTAAAAACATACCGGGTGGGAGAAAAACTGGCTCAAAAAAATAAAAAGAAATACTAAACAAGAAAAAAAAATTCTAAACCAATAAACTTGAAATTGTGAGTCATGCCTCCCAATTCACAATTAACATCTTGGGCCTTATCACTACTTGGGCCTTTTCCCTTGGCTTGTGGGATTTGCTCATAAAGTCGCTCTAGCTTATTTTTCATTCTCTTGATCCAATGCTTAAAATCCAACAAGGGTTCTCAATTTCTATAATCTAGTTTATTTATATTAAATATTAGAAAGTTTTACCCCGTACTCTCCTTTTATACTTATACTCCCACATATTTTTTAAAATGCCAATAATACCCTGCATATTTTTTATTATTTATATAAATTTAAATCACTTTTTTTTATCCCCAAATATTTCCGAAACTAAAAAAAAAAAGATTTCCGGTAATTACCAGAAAACTTGAAAAAAGTTTTCTAGAAAAAAAGCTTATTTTAACACTACCGGAAAACTTGTAGTTTTCCGGTAGTTTTTTTTTCTTCCGGAAAACTTCCCTGCAAGTTTTCCGGTAACTTCCGGAAAACTTCATTTTCAAGTTTTCCGGTAGTTCAATTTTACAAAAAACTTCCGGAAAACTTCATTTGAAGTTTCCCGGTAGTTCAATTTTTTCCGAAAAACTTTTTTCAAGTTTTCCGGAAGTTACCGGGAAACTTGAAAAAAAGTTTTCCGGAAAAAA
>JBBPBO010001984.1:6423356-6441430 GCA_037974295.1 Cicer cuneatum | reverse complement strand
TGAAGTTTTCTGGAAGTTTTCTATAAAATTGAACTACCGTTCCGAAAAACTTTAAATGACGAAATGGTAAAATTTGAAAATTTTATACTTTATAGAAGGACAAAAATGTCTTTTCTTTATGTTTGTGGGGTATAAGTATAAAAGGGGGGTATGGGGTAAAACTTTCTAAATATTAAAGACGATGTGTTGGATCATGAGAGAGTCCAAAAACATCGTTATTCCTTCTTAATCGGTGGTGGTTTTTTGTTAAGTTGTCAAAATTAGTCTTTTACATAGAAAAAGAGGATGATCATTTCAAGATTTTAGAGTGTTTCAATGAACCTTGAAACTTCACATTCAAACTTAAAAAATATAGATGTGATTTAGAAGTATTTTTGTAAATCTAAACATTGACTACCATTATCACACTTGGAGTTTATAAACCAAATTCTTTATCAATAAATATACAGACATTTTCCAACAAAAATGATATCCACATTATATCAAGAACAACTAGAATTAAACACTATATTTACTTAAAAACTACATATTAGAGTGGTGGGTCATGGTACGTTGGTGACTATTCAATGTGAAAACAAACAAACTAGTAATTAGTGTGAAAATTCATACAAATATATAGAGTAAATGTTATATATTAAATACTAAATATATTTGTAAAATGTTTTATATTTAGTACTTAAATATTTGTTGAAACAGTTGCTCACCTTACCTTAGAATGCAAGATTTGATGCCCCCTACTAGTGGAATGCCCCAAAGTTGGAGGAAGTATTCGCCCTCATAATTTCAACCTTGTATTGCAAATGCCATTAGGCCAACAACACCAACGAATGGTAACTATACCTTGAGGTATGCTTATAGACATATTCACTGCCGCCTTTGATTTTCACATTCCTAGAAGCTGAAATTTTCTATGACAAATAAACTCTCTTACATAAAGCTATTCTTTGGATGATTTATACATGTCATAAAAGAGTTGTTTTTGAGCTTATTGTGAGCAAGTGGTTCGAGTTATTCACAACAACACACTTACCGTTATCGAGTTTGGTTTAATTATTGAATCTTGTTAGAAACTTTTTTAAGTATTTTGTGGTCTATATATAATATATCATGTGACAAGCAAATATGGTCACCCATGTTTTCGCAAGAGCATTTATTTCTTATACTAGTTGTCAATTTTATTATATTTTTATGGCTAAATAGCACTCGTGGTACTTTAATTTAATTTCAGTTAAGGTTTTAGTTCTTTATCTTTTTTTTTTTTATCGATTTGGTCCTTTATTTTAATTTTAAGTGAAATAGAGAATGAAAATATGAGTTTATTTGAATATTTGAGTTACGAATTTGATTAAATTTGTATTATATGAAAGAATATAATTAATTGTATGGGTTTTGGTTAAAAATTTTGATGAATTTTTGTAATAAAAAGTATAATATTGTTGACATTTTAAAACATAAAAGATCAAATTGTCACTTAAAATTAAAATAAATGACCAAATCAGGAAAAAAAAGATAAAAGACTAAAACGTTAACTGAAATTAAATTAAGGGACTACGGGTGCTATTTAGCCTATTTTTATCAATATCAAATAATATTGAATTTGTTTATATTTATCGGGTTTGTTTTTCCTCGAAAAAATATTAAGACATTTAATTATTTTAAAATTTTAATCGATTATTTTTGTCCTTTTAAACCATATTATTTTTTAACTTTTTTTTATGAAAAAAAAGTCATATGATACTTCTGTTTTATTTTTTTACTAATACTCATATTCAACTTACTATCATCGAGATGCATCCTTGTTATTATTTTCGAATTAAATTCCCAAATTCTGTATTAATTGTGATCAAGAATCATCAATATCAGAGAGTGCAGCCACTCCCAAATAGAAAACTTTGGTTGTCTCTATTTTTTTAATTAGATAAGAATGGTTTAAGATTATTTTTGGTATAGAATTACCACTTTAAATCGTTTTTTTTTCTCAGTTTATCTAAATAAACGATTTTCACAAAAATTTAGTTTTTTTTTTTATTTTTTTTATGATTTCATCGTCTAATACAATGTTATTTTGTTTTTTCATCTAGATGCAGTGCTTTTTTATTTTTCCGTTTTGGTTCAGATTGACAAAATAGCTTTGATTAATTACAGATTTCAATCAAAGAATTTGACGTCATCAATGTTACATGTATGAAAACATAGACCTTCTGGCCATTTGAATTTTATCATATTTATAAACATGTTGCTATTTTGTGCTGTGCGACCGTTTTAAACTATTAACTTAAATGATGTAACTTTGTTCACACATTTATCCTTTTTACTTTTTACAATTTTGAATTTATATGTTATATAATTTGAATCAATAAATATATATATATATATATATATATATATTTTAAAAAAAAAATCATTAATGATTTTTTTTTAAAGTAGGATATTTTAGATTTTTTTATTTATAAAAAAGGGACATTAAAGGAAAAAAAAAAACCAAGACTTATGTTATAGGAAAATAATTGATGGGACACTATACATTTAATTGACCACACAAGAGAATGAAGAAATAAAAATAGTGATCTGATAATTATCATATATTTTTTATATGATAGAAAAAGAGAAGTGGAAAATCATGCGTTCTAGCTCAAGTCTATGTATATCATAGTATCTGTAACTACCAATTTAGTTTTAATTACAGGCTGGAACAGTAAAGGATAATGTGATTAATTAGTTATAATACTTATTAATATTTGATACTTGACCATTAATTTCCCATAATATAATTTATACTATACATCAATTATTTTTCTTAAATTAGTATTAATTAATAATTATTGTTAACATAAAATAACTTTAACATGTAATCTTTAATTTTATATATGTTTTATTTGACAATTAATTTTCTTAATAATAAAATATGGAATATCATTGAATGCATTTGCAGTTTTTATCTCAAGTAATTGTTAATGAAAAATATAGTTATTGCTTTCCGATGGAATTTAACAATATTAGTAAAAAAAAGCGATTTTAACAATATTTTTTCTAGGAAAGAATATGTTTTTATTAAAGCATATATTTTTGTATTTGTAATCAATGTCCACATTGACCCAAAAATTTGATATGGATGAGATAGTGTGTATATAAAATATTTTAAAGACTAAAAACATTTTTACCTCTAAAGTAAATGAATCAATAATTCAAAACTAGATAACATAACCCACCAATTCTTAAATTAACCTTCTTCTACGATATATCTCTATTATATATTGGTTGAAAGCATAAAGAAAGAAAAACAAAACAAAATGGTCTCAAACATGATGAAGCTTGTATTGTTCTGCATCTAACATCCTCAGCTCAAAAATGCAAGGAATTCATTTTCCCTAACCATAAGGTATTTGCCAATTGTACTGATCTTCCTCAATTGTCCTCATACCTCCATTGGACTTATGAAGGTTGGCAGGTGAAAATAGCATACACACACACTGGAATCACAACAACAGATAGATGGGTTGCATGGGCTATAAATGCCAATGAGAATGTCAATACATCTATGATTGGTGCACAAGTTATAGTGGTTATCCCTCAATTAAATGGTGCTCCAAAGATGTATGCTACTCACATTGGTAGCTATGACACCCATTTGGAAAAGGGAGATTTTTTATATCCTTATGTTGGTTTGGAAGCTACTTATCAAAATAATGAGCTCACTATTTATGGAGCATTTGGTCTTCCTAAGGGTACCAAATCTTTGGTTCACCTTTGGCAAGATGGTCCTCTTGTTGATTCTGTCCCCCAAATACATGAACTAGATTATGCTCACCTTCATTCTAAGGGGGTCTTGAATTTAATTTAATTCTTCTACATCTTGGACCTAGATGATTTCAATTTCCTTGTAATTTCATTAATAAAGAGTCTATTATGGTGTTAACATGCTACAATTTATTTTTCGATGCTCAAACCATACACCGGATATGTTTTCAAAATCAATTATTTTTTCATTCTTCTCTCTCTCTCTCTCTCTCTCTCTCTCTCTCTCTCTCTCTCTCTCTCTATATATATATATATATATATATATATATATATATATATATATATATATATATATATATATATATATATATATATTAATTAACTCTCCTGTGAGCCAATAATATCTTCCTCGACGTTAAAAGTGATACGATCAAACTAATGTGGTATGAGTGGTAAACGGTTGATTGGATTCTTTAATGGCTAATTGTGTAAAGAAATTCATCATTCGAAAGAGACAACCCTAAATGCACTATGGGAAATTATAATCAAACAAAACAAAGATAAATTAAAATGTTAAAATAATTTTATGTCAACATTAATCATCAACAATAGTTTATTTTTTTGACAAAATCATCAATTTAAGAAAAGAATTCATGAATATAATTAAATTTTATATACACTATTAAACATGAAGTATTAAATAATGATAATAACTATTAGAATTATAATTTGGTCAAAAATGTATAAAAAGTAGTTATAGTTAATTTATAACAATATATGTTTGATTTTTGAAAATTTTACCCAATAGTCCTACTTTTATACTCTTACTCCTACATTTTGTGCAAACTATCTAATTTACCTTTTTTATTTTTTTTAAAAATAATTTTTTCTATCCCACTAAATTCAACTTGAGTTTCGAAAAATAAATTCTTAAGTTTTTCAAAACACAAATTTGTTTTAGAAAATTCAAATTTTGTGTACCAGAAAATATTTTTCAAGGGAAGACAATTGTGTTTGTGAAAATTCAAAATTTGTGTTTTAGAAATCTTTTTTCAAATTTTCCGGAATATTTTGAAAAACTTGAGAAAAAAATTCTCAAACACAAATTTTTCAAGAAAATTCAAACTTTGTATTTCGAAAAACTTTTTTCATATTTTCTGAAACGCGAATCTATACGACAAAACATAAAGTTTGATTATTATTTTTTAAAATGGTAAATTTGGATTTTTATTAAAATATAGGCATATGTTGTAAAATTCTTAATTTTTTATTGTATCATTTAAAATTAATTATTATTTTAATTGTACTATAAATTTAATTCATACCATGTACATCACTCCCAAAATTTTATATTTATGATAATAGATAATACATCAATAGTTAATAAAAACAATTTAGTAAAATTATTTTTTTTTTATTTTGAATTTATGATTATCTCTTAATATATATAAAATAAATAAAAATAATTCTTATTGTGAGACAGAGAAGATAACATTCTTTTTAAAGATTTGTAACATGATAAGGTACTCATTCTATAATTTATTTCAGTCAATTATCAAACCATAAAGTAGATATATTTTAAAAATCAATTCAAAATTTCATTCTATATATATATATTAATTATTTTGGGAGCTAATATCTCTTTTTTCAATATTTTTTTTTACTAAAAAAAGGAAATATTGACTCCCAAGACATTAATAGTGATGCAACCAAACTAGTTTGGCCCAAATAAGTAAGCGGTTAATCAGATTCCTTAAATATATGGTCAGAAATTCACTACTTCATTCTACAATCAAATAAAACAAAGATAAATGTCAGAAATAAAATAAAACAAATATAAAATTATAATATTAAAGTTATTTTATGTTAACATTAAATATTTATAATAATTTAAGAAAAATCATTCATACATTTATTTAAAATGTTCTATAAACTATTAAATACGGAAAATTAAACATGAGTTATTATATTAGAAATAGTTTGATAAAAAAGTATCGTAATTAATTAATTACAATATATGTTTGATTTTTTATTGTATCATTTAGAATAGAGTCGACAAAATGGATTGATCATACTAGGTTAGTCCGGCAAAGCCTAATATATAGGACTTGGACTTTAAAATATCACTCAAAATAACTTCTGAGAATTTTTGTCTTACCCAAAAAGGCTAATTTAAATTTGAGCTAGCCCACATGGGCCATGGATAGCTTGCATAATTTGATCAAATTTATTTTAATAGAAAAAAAAATCTTTTTAGTGCAGAGTAATATTGTATGAAATATTTTTGATTTAATTAAATCTCTCTATTTTCATCAATTTATGTAATTAGTCTCCTTATTCTAAAAGTTGATAGTTTTGGTCATTTTTTTTTAAAGATTTTTGAATTAAAAAATGACAATTTGAAATATTTTAAATGATGTGACATATAATTTTATGATATTGAATTACTTAGATGCGTTAATTGTTCATAGTCATTACTTAAATTACAAAAATAAAAATTTAATGACGTTGAAAGTTAAATTTTTAGAGAGGTTTATTGCAATGTTATGGATGTTAATTGTTCTACATTATATCATATACCATATTATTTAAAATATGTCATATCATCGTTTTCTAATTAAAAAAATTAGAATGAAAGAATAAAACTATCAAATTTTAAAATATAAAGACTAATTTCGTAAATTGATAAAAATAAATACATCTACGTGTAACCCAATATCTTTTTAGGAGGTAAGCTTTTCAGCATGAAATGGTACTCGCATGCTAAAATTTATTTATGTCAATACACAAACCATAAAATGGATATCTTTCATAATCAATTCATAATTTTATTCTTCTACAGATATTAACTCTCCGTTGAGCCAATATCTTACTATAAATCAAATGTGATACGACCAAAATAGTATAATTTGAGTGGTAAGCGATTGATTAGATTCCTCAAGTTAGAGATTCATTCCAATTATGTTTATAGAAATTTACCATTTGGTAGAGATTATCTCAAGGGGACAATTGATTTTTCATTTACAAAGTTTGAAATTATGTTTGGATTTTCACAAAAATTAATTCCAAAGACTTAATTTTATTCTAAATTAACATTTACCTATAAACAACACAAGTTACTTTTGCCTTCCTCATTTACTATTTAGAAATATAAAAAAAATTATGGTTCTCATTTTATCATTTAAACATGAAATCTTTTTTATTTTTTTTTATATCTCCAACTAATTTTATTTATGTTTCATTTTTTTTTTATCATATAAAATGTTTAATAAACCTAAACACTTTCTGTGAAGTATATATCCTGACATTTATAATTAAATAAATTTTTTATAAGTTTTAGTTCGATTGTTTAAAAAAAATCTAATTTTAACATGACGTAAACTCTTGTTGATTGGTCTAACTTATTTTTATCCTTAACTATATATAATGAATACAAGTAAGGTTAGATAAGTCTTTAAAAAAGAGTACAAAAATTAAAATTAATACGGAGATAAATATTAACCCCGGTGTAAATACTTTATAACCACGTGTACTATAGTAACCTATTGATTGTTATCGTTACTCTCAAAGACTTAGACCAACCAAACCATTTTGTTGGAGTTGAAATAATAGCATCCGTGTACGGTTTATTTATCACCCATCATCATTACATCAGAGACACAACCTAAGCTTGACACCATTGAAGTAGCAATATCGATTTACAAGAAAGGGGAGTTTGAATTGTAAATTCGCCCTTTTAAAATTCCAGTTAAAAACTTAAGAAAATAACTCAAGATTGATCTTGGTTGTGAAAACATAAAACAAAGAACATTCTTGGTTTTCACTAGAAAACAGATAACGTTCTTGGTTAGTTAAAATCAACAGTTCAGTTTATCTATTTAACTTGATAATTAACAGACTGAAAGTAAATAGAGATAAGGGAAGAGATATCACACACAGATATATTCTGGTTCACCCAACCCGGGCTACGTCAAGTCCTTACCATGGTGAGATTTTCCACTAAGTGTTTAAAACAATAACCTTCTTGGTTTTACAGCACCTAGCTTAGATCAACATTGATCTTTGTTACAGACTTTAATCTAATTCCACCCAGAAAGAGATTAATCAAATCACCTACCAACCTTGATAGTGATTTCTTACGATCTACCCCAAACTATACTTAACTCTCATAGTTTGAGTTTTACAATAATGATGAGATTGTTTTGTTAGAATCTGAGATGTCTCAATTCTTGTTTGAGATTCGATTCTTTACAAAGAATTCGGTATAAATGTATCAGAGTAAAACAAATTTAACCAAACTGATTCTTGTAAGTGATTGGAGATTTTCAAGTATGTATGTGAGTGATGTTTTTCTCTGTACTTGAAGCTGTGTTTTCTTCCTGAGCTTTGGCCTTCCTTTTATAGGCGGGAGAGCATTTAATGACGGTCAAATACAGTCGTTGGTAGTGCTCTTGTCAGGTTTGACCAAAGGCATTATTTCTGAATAAAAGTAATCCAACTTTTGACTATTTTTATTTTCTGTTCAGACTGGGCTGTGTGTTGTGTTTTGGATCAAATTTTCTTGAGTAATTAATGATCCTTTAATGCTTCTGATAAGTGATAATATTGCTGGCTTGAACTGGAGCTTTGGATCATTTAAAACAGATTGAAAACGATCACAAAATGTTGTTGCAAAAAACTGTAGTGTAGTTGCTGAGATTGATGATCAATCTGGAGCTTTAGCTTTTGGATTTCCTGGAGATTGATAATCAATCTGGACTGATTTATGAACATACTGAAAACTGACTTGACTTCAAGATTGTTTTAACAGTCTTGACAATCATTTACAGAACTGTCTGGACATGCTTGTTTGAGAGTCTTTTTCTTTTGCAATTCGAATGTCCTCTTTGATTTGAATAGATCCTATGTGTTCTCTGCCATGTAGTGATCATATCCATGTAACTTTCAGAGTCAATAACTTCAATTAAGTGATGGAGAAAAATTGGTCTTTATGCTGTCACGGCCTGACGAACATTCTCCGTTTTCCAGAATATGTCAAGAATGTTCTCTGCCTTTGTTTATGCTGTTTTCTTTGATTCTTTTGAAACCTATCTTTGAATTAACACACTCAAAAGCACAGGTTAAATTAACAATACATTTAGAATCATAATTAACAATCTTTAAAGCTTCATATCTCATGGTGATGTACTGGAAATCTGTTTAAGATAAACATCATTTTTCCTTGCATAAAAATCAGGTTCAAACAGTCTTGATGAAGTGAAACAGAATCCTGGAGAAAGATGTTTGCTGCTGGAGATTGTTTATCAATATGGAGACTGATGATACACTGCTAGAAAATGATGTTAAACATGCTGGAGATTAATGTTAACATGCTGGAGATTTGATTGTTAACATGCTGGAGAATGATTGTATCATTCTGGACATTGATGATCATTTCTGGAGACTAATGATCATTCATAGAGACTGATGATCATTCTTGATAGAAGATCATTCTGGAGACTGTTCTGATCATTCTGGACATTCTGATGTCCAAGAACAGACTTGGTTCTTCCTTTGAATGTATTTTACTGAGATATCCTCTGATATCGTTTTCTGGAGGTATCCTCTGATAGTATTCTGGAGGTATCCTCTGATAGTATTCTGGAGGTATCCTCTGGTGACGTCTTTTGGAGGTATCCTCTTCTTGAGGTATCCTCTGGTGACATCATCATCCTATGGTGATGTTATCTTCTGGTGACGTCATCATCCTCTGGTAATGACTTCATCCTCTGGTGACAGCTTCTGGAGGCATTATCTGGTGATGTTATCGGGTAACATCTTATGTTTTTCCAGATTGTGTCAAGAGTGTTCTTTATGCTGATTTCTTGGCTTTCCTTGAATCATTAACATGCTGTTAATTCTGGACATTCTGGAGACTGTTCAGTCTTGTTTTGGCAGCTTGATTCATGGCCTTTTTCTTTGTGATTCGAATGGCTTCTTTTGATTGTAATTGATCACATTTGTGCATTTTGATGAAGTGAATGGTTTCTTGCTTTGTTCACTTATGAATTCATGTTCCTTAAACAAAACTTAAGTGAAATCGTTAGTAGACCACCATTCATAAAACTTAATCATTTAATTTAAAAGGTTTGTTGTCATTAAAACATATATCAAAAAGGTTTTTTTCTCAACAACCATATCTTGCGATAGCAAAGAATTTCGCAGCATTCATGGTGCCTTACACTACTTATCTATCACATGTCCATACATATAATTTCTTGTTGACAAACTAGCACAACATAGCAAGCTTCTATCTCCAATGGATTCCTCCTTACCAAATCTTCAAATGCACGTCTAACTGATTTCAAGGATGCAGATTGTCCTATTCTCTCATCCAACTATCTTCGCATACAACAATGTAGTCACCTATTTATTCATAAAAAATGACAACACAAAGTTTATAGAAATTACGTAGATTGACTAGAGTTATTTGTAACATTTGGACAATGTTTTTGAGTATGATCAGTTAACCGACATAGTCCACATTTTCTAGATATTTTTTCTTTAACGTCCATTTCAGTTCTAATAAAGGTACTATTTAGAAGACATTTTTTAATTCTCTGTATTTCAAGATTGTAATACAATATTTCACCTTTATATGTGACCAAATATCCTTCATTGAATATAGGTGGAAACTCTTATTTGTTTGTAGATGTTGAATACATTAACAACTTTGTAAGACAGATTACTAAATAGTTTTGGCGAGCGTAAGAACATACAAATATGACATTAAAAATCTTGTATTATTTTTTTTATGAATGAATTTTATACTTATTTAATTAAAAAAAAAATACCTTAGAGAAATCGTGGTTTGTAAAAATAACTTATGACAAACTAGATTATCACTTTGTTCCCGATCTTATTGCCACCAAGAAGCTTTAGGTTTAGCATTTTCCCACAAGTCATCAATTAATTGATCTGCCTACAAAGTTGTTATCTTCCGCGCGACATTACTTCTTTAAGACAAGTTATTGAGGATAGATTGAGGGGAATATATAGGAGTAATAAATCAAATATAACCATTTTATACTATATCGGTAAATAGAAAATTATAACTGCACCATAATCATTTCCTAATTTCTATCAATTCTTTTCTGTACATCAGGATGAGAGTAAATTAGGCCGTCTATTATTGGCGCCTATGTTTTGACTTACTTATGGTTTGATCTAGTTTGATTAATAAAAAGATTAAACTTAGACTTTTTTAAAAGCTTATTAATTTAAATAGATCAGACTCAGACTTATAAAAAGATCTATTAGGCCTGAAAGACTTATATATTATTTATTAACATCATTATTATTATTTATTAATATTAGTATTTGTTATTTTAAATTTGTTAATTATGAGTTCATTTTGTTTCTTTGTTTTTTTTTTAAGGTTGTGGCAGACTTGCTAGTTATAATTTTGATAGTTTTCGTTATATATAAATGTCTAGTTTAACCTATCTAAAAAATGTAAAATATATTAATTAAATGTTTTAGTGTGCAATAGACTTTTAAAAAGACTTTCAGGTCAGATTAATTTTTTTAAAAAGGTCTGGCTAGGCCGGAAAAAAAAGCATATGATAAGTCATATGTCAGACTCAGGCCTAAAGAATTAATTGTAGGTTAGAAATGCCTTTCAAAGTATAACCTAACTTGGCCTATTCCCACCCCTAACTATACATGCTTTTTATATACCCACTCAATCGGAAAGGCTAATATTTGTATTGAATACAAAATTTTTCTGGCTTAATTACACTTTTAATTTATTTATTTTTACCGATTTATGAAATTCATCAATCTATTTTAAAATTTAACAGTTTTGGTTATTCACTCGAATTTTGTAAGTTTAATTGCAGTTTTAATACATTTATTTTAACTAATTCACATAATTAGTTCTCTTATTTTAAAAGTCGACAATTTTTGTCACTTCTTCATATTTTTAAACTAAAAAATAACAATTTAAATGAGGTCATATAAGATTTCATGATATAGAACTATATAAATGCATTAATTATTTATATGTTATTAATTAAATTACAAAAATAAAATTTTCCGAAGTTGAAAATTAAGTTTTTAGAGAGTTTTATTGCGATTTTATGGTTGTTAATTATTTTATGTCATTGTATCATATTTACGTTAGTTAAATAATGTCACATCATCATTTTTTAGTTAAAAAATTAGAATAAGTGACCAAAACTGACATATTTTAAAATAGGGGGACCGAAGTCATAAATTGATAAAAATAAGACGACTAAAACTGCAACTAAGCATTTTAAACTAAAAAAGTGTGGTGTGACATATTATAAACGACATGATTTAAGATACAACGATGTTGAATGATTAATATCATTAAATTACAATAAAATCCTTTAAAAACTTCAATTTCATCTTATGAAATTATTTATTTTTATAATTTAATTAATACATCTATATAATTCTATGTTATGGGATTGTATGTTCACGTCATTAAAAATCTGTAAAATTATAATTTTTTTAGTTTAAAAATTTGAAAAAGATGACAAAAATGTCAAATTTTAAAATAACATAATCAATTATACAAATTGATAAAAATAAATAAATCAAAATTGTAATTAAATCAAACCAATTTAATTTACTGTTTCCTGCAATATCCATCGGTTTTTGCAACTCCACCATTCCTCCAAATCCAAAACTTTTGGCCCCAGCTTCATTCAACCATTAAAATCATGTCATGTAATTTTTTTTCCTTCTAAAATGGTTCTATATATGCTGAAAATTATTTTTCAAAAGCTCATAAGTCATAACATCTTAAATTTATGAAAACAAAATAGGGGTGTGTCGGAAAACGGGGTTGAATTTTGTTTTTTTGTAATTTTTTGATAATAATAATAATAATAATAATAATAATAATAATAATAATAATAATAATAATATGAAATGAAAGTCTTCATATATGAGGTATGCGGTGACAACTTGATGGTTTAAAATTATTTTGTTTGTTTGGACAAAAAGGCTTAGTTTTCAAACGTAGACTTCTTTTGGGAGGATTTGCTACCTTTGAAATCAAGCATGCTCACGTGGGTCTTGGAATGGGCTTCTCCTTACACACATTTCAGCATTCACTCTAACATCCACCTTTCAACAAAGACTCTTTCTTCTACTAATACGTTTCTTTATTGTACAATCAGATGGTACGGGGCACGGCTTTGAAATTTTAACTATGGAGAATATTAATGACTACCTTGCTTAGAACATTGTTTAAGCATTCAAAAAACGATCTATTTATTACTATATTAACAAGTGTTTAACTTATATTTTTAAAATAAAATTTTCTTTAATCATATGCCTTAAAGATACTTGTGAGCAACATGCTTTAATTATAAGCCGTACAATAACGTTCTGAGTCTACATAATTTATAATTTTTAAGCAAGAATAATAATGTTTTATTTTTATATAAATGCGGAAGAATCAAACATCCACAACAGAAGGGAATGAGTGTCACTATTTTTTATAAGTCGTGTTGCATATATTTTTCTTTCCATGACATAATAACATTTACATTTTCGTCAACCATATTATGAACTATGAAATACGAAAGATATAGGTTTGAAATTTGAAACACAGCACGTGACCCAGTTAATTAAGGGTCAAAAAAAGGTGTTGGACGGTGAACACAGAAAATGATGATTAGTGGATTAAACTGCTATCCCACAAATATGGGTTGGGATTTGTTGGTAATAGTAGGAGCAAAGAAAAAAGTCTTTGTGGTGGAAGGATATTCAGTTGGTTCAAAATGGGGTGGGAGGGAGTCAAGTGAGCTAGTTCAGTAGATACTTATTTAGGGAAATGGAGAATAGTCAAGATACTTTATTTTGGAAAGATCTGTGGTTGAATGAGGAAGTTTTACTCAATAAATTTAGTCGCCTGTTTAGTTTGGCCATATATAAAAATGTGACAGTGGCGATGGATACTCAGTGAAAAATGCTTACAACATGTTTTTTGAGGCTAATGAAAATGTTTAGATGTTGCAACATGATTTCATGTGGAATAAAATGGTACTCTTGAAGGTGTCAATTTTTATTTGGAGATTTTGATTAACCACATCCTAACAAAGGATGACCTGACAAAACATGGTACTACAAATTTGGGGTCTATGTTATGTTTAGGTCTATGCCAGGTGGAGGAATCGGTTACTAGGGATGGCAATTAGATCCAATGGGTACCCACACAAAAATCCGTAATGGGTAGGATAAAAACCCGCATAATGGGTATGGATATGGGGATGAGTAATTACCTATAAAATTGAACGGGTATTGGTGCCGGTACGGGTACTATAATACCCGTCCCGCCCCGCACATATAATATTATTATTATTATTATTATTATTATTATTATTATTATTATTATTATGTAAGTTTGTTTGAACTTAAATAAAAATGATTTTTGTTTTAAATAATTTCGAGATTATTTTTTAGAAATTTTTTAAAATATGATTTTTTAACTCCCGTTTGTTTACTATTATAAAAATGAGTTTTTAGTACAATAATTTTTAACCTGTTTGTATACAATTTTATAAAAATATTTTTTTTAAACTAAAAAATCACCGTAAAGGATATAAAAATGATTTTCAAGAAAACATGTTTGTTTGAAAAAATATTTTTTAAATACATGATTTTTCTAAATACACATATGTGTTCTACTATCTTATGCATCTCTATCTCCCCTTCTAATCTCTATCTACTATTTCTCTCACTCTCTAGTATCTCATGTCTCTCTACCTCTCCTTTTTTATTCCAAAAAAATCAATGAATTTAAGTCATTCATTTCATAATTTTTGGATCCTCCTGAAAAATAAACATATAAGTAAATCATCACGAAAATATGTTAGTAAATAGTAATATATTTTGGAAGTCCTTTTCTAATCTTAAAAATTGAGCTTTTAATAAAAAAAAGTAAAATTTTAATAATTAAAAAAATTGAAAAAATAAAATTTAGATACACATATCAAGCTACATTATGTTATATCCAAAAGAGACCAAACTTTTAGGGAAGCAGCATGTCAATTAAAAGTTCTCATCACTAAGAAACTTATTCTTGATTGCAAAACTAGGTGGAATTCTACTTATCGTATGCTTGTTGTTGCACTAGAATATAAAGATGTTTTTATTCGTTTGAAAACACGAGAGCGTTTGTATACATGTTTGCCTACAACAAAAGAGTGGGAAATAGTAAATGAAATTTGTAATATGTTGCAAGTCTTTAATCGTGCAACTGAGATATTTTCATGTACACAATATCCCACAACAAACATATTCTTTCCATTGATTTGTGAAATAAAACTCTCTTTGAATGAATGGAAGACTTGTTCAATTGAGGTTATTAGAAATATGGCTTCCACAATAGTCGATAAATTTGAGAAATATTGGTCTGTTATTCATGGTATTATGGGGATTACCATTGTTTTGGATCCAAGATTTAAATTCAAGTTGTTAGAGTACTTTTATCAGAAACTTTATGGAAGTTTGTATTCAATTGAAATTAACAATATCAAAAAGTTATGTTACTTATTATTTGAAGATTATCAAGCTAAAGCCCATGGGTTGGTGGACAGTTCAACGAAAAAGTTCAATGAGAAAGAGTCAAATTTAGAAAATGGTAATTGTACCAATTTTCTTAGCAGTTATGGTTCATATGTCAATGATACCAATGATGTGCAATTAAAATCTGAGTTAGATTTATACTTGGAGGAAAAGGTATTGCCTAGGAGTGATACATTTGATATTCTTGGATGGTGGAAAACAAATGGAATAAATATCCAATTTTGCAAAAAAATGCCAAAGATATTTTGGCCATCCCAATTTCCACAGTTGCTTTTAGTACTAGTGTAAGTTGTTGAGTCCTCAACGGTCTAGACTTCATGAGGATACTTTGGAGGCACTTATGTGTTCACAAAGTTGGATAAAACATGAAAAACAAGGTAACAATTGTTGCAATATAGTATTTATTCAATTAAATTTGTGTTTAGTCTAACTATTTATTTTCTTTTATGTTTTAACAACTATTTGTATCATTGGACCACTACAATATTTAGAATGGAAAGATAAACATTAAACTTTTCAAGAATCTGATTCTGATGAAGAGGTAAATAATTGTGATTTTATATTTAAGAGTTTTTTTATATTATTAATCGTGACTTTATAATTATAAATAACTAATATAATATACATATCAATTTTTTTACAGATCTCGGAGAATACCGTCCAAGGACTTGCAACTTCATAAAATATTCTTTCAGAAAACATTATTTCTGGTGTTTTGATATTTATTGTAGTAATGTACTAATGTTGGATCATGATATATTTTTGATGTTTTTGAGTTAGACAATGTTTTGGTTTGTAATACTTATGATTTGGATTTAAAATATTTGGGAATTTTTTAAATTTAATCACAAATTATTTATCGATATATTTTTGTTAAAGTGCGGGTAATGGGTATGGATATGGGCACTTAAGTACACATAGAGCTACGGATATTAAAGTTGATACGATACGGGCACGGACACAAATATTTCTTTAAATTGCGGGTACAGAAATGGGTACTATACTACCCTACCCATTGCCATTCCTATCATTTACCCATTTATTTTTTTTATTGTAGTGCTTTTGGTGGTTTATGGTTTGTTGTGTTAAGGTGGTTGGACATGTTCCCTGTTTCCCTACTAATATATGCTCAATCGTTTTGTGGTTGCTTAGCGGTCCTAAAGGATTAAAAGATAAGCAATGCTTTTGATATGGTCTTAATCAGTTGTGCTCTTATCTATATAGGTGTTTAGGAATAATTGGCTAAATGTTACTAATTTGGTCAGAAAGAGCTAAGTGTAGCAGTCTTGTGGCGTTTTTTTTTTTTGTTGCCTTTTTCTTATTGATATAACCTTGTATTATTTTTGCTTGAGACATGTCTTGTGCTAGGAGCAATCTTTAATTTTATTTTGGCTTTTAAAAAAAAACCTATAAAAATTATTTTTCATAAAAAAAATTACAATTTATAACTATTCGCCATTTATCTAATTAATATTACTTCTGTCCTTCTTATATGTAAGATTTAATTGACTAAATCACGAGAATTAAGAAAATTGATTGTAATATTATATTTGTTGATAATTTGAATTGTTTTACTAATTTACATTTAAAGAGAAAGAGTTAGTTTATAATTTTATTGTATTATTTATTACAAATTGTAAAAAAATATATAATATAATTAAAGATAAATTTATAAAAAAAATAATTAATGCAGCTGAAAAAAATAAAATGAATCTTATAAAATGAGACAAAAGAAAAGAAAGATCACAAGGTCATGCATTTAGGACGAGTTAGTGTGTTTTAGGAGTATCTATTTAAGTCTTCACTAATGTAGTACTTCCAATTCCCTACAACACATCTCAAGCAAACTCAAATTTGTGGATTTTTTCATATATATATATATATATATATATATATATTTTAAATTCTAAAATACTATATTTTAAAATTAATATACCAAATTTTTTTATTTTTTCTTCTTTTTGAATTTTAAAAGTCGCATTTTGAGTATGGAATCGTCTACACAAAAATTGTATTCTTTATTTTTTTTATTAATTGATAAAATAAAATAAAATAATAACAAAAATTGTAATATCATAATAAATAAAATAATAAATAATTAAAAATATTAATTATTAATTAATAATAATATAAAATTAATTAAAATTATTAAAAAATTTAAAAAACATTATAGAAATTTAGTAGAATTGTTGATAACATTCGAACAATCTTTTAAATTAAAATCGAATAATCCTACATTTTATTCTCAAGGCCTATTTTATTTATTAGTTATTTTAAGTAAAAAAATTTGTCATAAATTAGGGGCAAAATTTGAAAATTATTTGTCTTGACAATTGTGTTAAAGTAACATTGAAAAAAAAAATAGAAAATATACTATGTTAGCGTGAATACACAAGTTAAAATAAAATACCCACTACTCCCATTTCCACATAGTTACCTTAAACTATCCCTGCTCCTAATATTTCTTTCTCACATAAAGAAAAAAAAATTCTACTATTTTTTATTTGAAATTGCTTTGAGTCACATATTTTTATTAAAAAAATTTAATTAAAAGTTTTTCATTATATTTTAAACTCTTGAATTAAAAATAATTATACACTTTAGTTGGTTTATCGTATTCCTTTTGATTATTATATTATTATGTATTTTTATTATTTTTTATTAACTTTAATTAATTTATATTATTATTATTAATTAATAACTAATATTTTTAATTACTTATTTTTTTTGTT
>JBBPBO010001984.1:6119158-6423078 GCA_037974295.1 Cicer cuneatum | reverse complement strand
AAAGACCTAAAAATATGATATTTTAATATATTAATTTAAAAATAGAATATTTAAGATTTAAAAAAAAAAAGTGAAATATATGATATTTTAATATATTAATTTAAAAATAGAGTATTTAAGATTTAAAAAAAAAAGTGGAATATATATGAAACAAATCTAAAATTTGTAGGTTTGAGTACACTTGTCAAAATTTTCGTAGATATAATTTTTTTTTTCCTCCCTCCGCCATAAGCTCTTTAATGTTCAATAACCAATTGAACTACACCAATTGTTAAACTTATATATATAAATTTAATTTCTTTGTTCATATAATTTTACTCAAACATGTAAACAAAATATGTTAATTTCCTCATACAGTCTCAAAACTTGCTGCTCTCTTTGTTTTTTCAAATGAAAAAAAGAAAAAACATTTTTTGTTATGAAGACTTAAACAAACATGCCATTACTATGTTATTATATCCTGAAACGTGTAAAGCTAATTTAGACCATGTCCTTTTTTGGAAAAAGTAAATAATACTGTATATTTTTCACTCAAAGTGTAGATAAATAGCCCAATTACCTCATCATTACATCTCTTTATTTTTTTTCTTCTTTTCTTTTAATAATAAAAATAACAAAGCTAGTAAAAAATTGATGGTCCCACTTGAAGAATAAACCCATCCAACACCTTTCTCACTATGTAGAGGGAATTGGTTTGTTGGTTGGTATGGTAATTGGTCATGCATGATGATTTGAAAGTTTGTTTAGTCCTTTGGGAGTGCATAGCATGGGTTTGGTTTCATTGGCTTATTTGCTCGTGTTAATTTATTTACTTCTTCCAACTTGCATGTGAGTGCTTAGTGGTACAAATTCGTTGACCGACTCAAATGGAATACTAATCATTTATTACAAATGCTCAAAGTTGACTCCAACGCCTCTTGAGGGTTAATTTTGTGATAATGCAATAGATAAAGAATCACCCATAAATACTTTTTCCTCTCATATTCACAACTAATTGTATTTTTTAAGAATTATTTACAATACAAATGAGACACTTTAACTTATAGTGTAATCAGATTGAGGGAGTAAGTAAAACAAAACATTGGAATCCTCAAACTTTGACTAAGTAATGTAATTGTGTTTGAATCCTTAAATAAATATGTATGGCAACTCATTCTTCTTACTAGGTGCAATGCAAATCTCACAAGTAACTCGGTGTATGTTTTGGTTTTAATTTTAGATGGGTTAAAATTAATTCTAAATGTGTAAAATTGATTTTGATATATTTAGATGTTGTTAAATAAAATTAATTTTAACTTCAAACTATTATTTATAAGTTTTGCGTATTTATATTAAAATTTATTTTTAAACTTGCTTATAAATCATTTTATAATTCAAATCATTTTTAACTAAAATCAATTCAAGATACTTTTACTTCCCCTTAACCCTTAGATATATTTCATTTGTTGAAAAATATGGAATTAGAGCAACACAATTTCATTTGTAGTACATTTAATTTCAGAATTCATTACTCGACTACACAAAACTTTTGTCATTAAATTATGGGACAATTTTTTGTCTCAAGTACAAACTATATAGGTTAAATAAATTTTGTCTCTACAAAATTTTAATTTTTTTAGTCTTTAAAAAAAATTCTTAACTTTTTAGTCTCTAAACTTTTTATCTTTTTAAATATTTAATTTTGGTCTTTGCTTTTATAGCAACTCGTGTGTACTTTTCAAATATTTGAATGAATTTTTTTTAAGTATATTAAGAACATTGTAAAAATCTCCCCACAAAACTTATAATATTTTTTTCAAAAGATGAATTAAATATAAATTTTTAAATTTCAAAATTTTAAATATTTATATTTAATTCATCTCTCGTTATAAAATTTTAAATTTTTGTAAGAGAAATGTTTACAATATCCTAATTATTAATACAAAAAATATTTCAAAAGTTTAAACGGTACACAAAAGTTGAATTAATAACAGTAACAAAAATTAAAAATATAAACTTTTTAGAGATTAAAAAAGTAAAAAATAAAAATAAAAATAAAAACTAAAATTTTATAAAACTAAAAACTTATTTAACTCAAAATATTAAATTAATATATTTTTTTACTAAAAAATATATCTCTCCTATTTATTTTCTTTTTGCTCTCCCATCTCTCTATCTCCTCTCTAGTCTTTTTTATATTTTATTATTTGTATTGTTTATTATCCATCAAATCAAGTATAGTGTAAGATAAAAAATTGTTTAATACTTTCAATGTTTATCTTGTAGTATTATGTCAATTACATCTTTTTGCATATCAAACGCACCAGTTGAGAGTGATAATATTTATATAACATTCTTCAAATTAAAATATAGATCATTATTAGTGTTGGATTATTTTTATTTTTTATTTCAATTTTTCTAGCTATTTTCTCAAACTAAGTTTTAAAATATTTATAATTAATAATGCGACATAAATATTGTATAAAAAACTTAAAGAGAATTATTTGATAACTATAAGAAACAGGGTACCAGTACTTAATTATAAATTAAATTTCAAATGATGTGGCTTTAAGTTTAAAAAATATCGTACCTTCAAATGATTGAATATTGATATTATACATAACAAAACTTCAAAATATACGAGTTGTCACAAAAAATTAATTAATAATCTCTTAGAGAATTCTATTTTCATGATAAAAGATTTCAATTTTTTCTTAATAAAGCACTAGCACTATGAATTTTACATCATTAACTAAAAAAAATGACATTAAAAAACTAGGAAAACATGAGTATGTTTAACACAGAATTAAATCTTTATGGTATATTATTTATGCAAGAATATTTTAGGATGATTTTCACTTATATCCCTTTTTTATTTAAAAATCTCCATTATACCTATATTGAAGTTTATATATTAATAAAATAAAAATAAAAATAATAATAATAATAATAAATTATTATAGATATTCACATTTTTGGGATGCGACCTTCTACCGAAGAAAATTTATTATCCTTAGTAATTACATCACCACCTTGCGTTCTCAGGTAAAAAAAAAAAGTAAGATTGATATATAAATTTCAATATACACTATAATGGAGAATTTTAAATAAAAAGATTTAATTATATGTTACCCCATTTAACTAGTTTAAAACATATATTTATTGTAATCATTAAATGATCACATCACTAGATGTTTGTACATGTGTATAATATTTTGAGTTTAGTTTTAAACTAATTGGAGTATATTACAATCAAAATTATGCATATGATATTAGAAATTGTTATGATAAAAGGTAAAAGTTTTTAATGATTTAACGATCGTGATTGAATGATAATATATAAACTTTTTATATTGATAATTTATACAAATAAAATCACCATATTTTAAAAGTTCATCTTAATTCATAAATTTATATTAGAGTTAAGTTGCAAAAATCCGATTATTTAAGCAATTTCTAATATTTGATAAAAATAAATTTGGGGTAGAGATTATCTTTAGTTACCAACAATGTCGTTTTAGTTAGAAGTCTTATTAAGGTGTCTCAATACCAACTAGCAAGTGAAGAAAGTTGAAGAGAAAAGTTGTCACAACTTTATATGCTTTTATGAATAGAATTTTCTCAATCTTAGTGGTGATTTTGCCCCCCATTTTTTATAATATTTTTTCAAAATTCTAATTCTAATAAATAAATAATAAACTAAAATTAAGTAAATCATACATAACACTTGGTAGTCAGAAACATTGGTCAATGTGAAGTCCACCAATTTGCATAATAAAAATTAAGGAGTCAAAAGAACTATTTAAAAAATATCAAACCAAAATCATTATATTTAAAAAGTTGGATTTTAATTGCATTTTAGCCTTTTATTTTTTTATTTAGGCTAAATAGCACTCGTGGTCCCTTAACTTAATTTCAATTAACGTTTTAGTCCTTTATCTTTTTTTTTTCCAATTTGATCCTTTATTTTAATTTTAAGTGACAATTTGATCTTTTATGTTTTAAAATGTCAACAATGTTATCATTTTTTTTTTTACAAAAATTCAAAAAATTCATCAAAATTTTCAATCAAAACCCATAAAATTATTTATATTCTTTAATATAATACAAATTTTATCAAATTCGAAACTCAAATATTCAAATAAACTCATATTTCCATTTTTAACAACATCAAATAAAGAATGAAATTTGATGAAATTTTTGTATGAGTTTATTTGAAGATTTGAGTTACGAATTTGATGAAATTTGTATTATATTAAAGAATATAATTAATTTTATGGGTTTTGGTTGAAAATTTTGATGAGTTTTTTGAATTTTTGTAAAAAAAAGTATAATATTGTTGACATTTTAAAATATTAAAGATCAAATTGTCACTTAAAATTAAAATAAAGGACTAAATCGAGAAAAAAAAAATATAAGACTAAAACGTTAATTGAAATTAAATCAAAGAACCAGGTGTGCTATTTAGTCTTTTATTTAATATATAAACATTCAAACAAACTTTCCTCCATGGTAATTTTGACTTTGGTTGAAATGTGAATTTTTTTCAACGTAAAATATGCATTGAATTTAATTGTAAATTTGCATAGAAGTTGATGATATTTTTTTACTTTGATAGTATATTACTTATGTTACACATCATTTAATGATTTGTTACCACATCATTTAATCAATTTAAAACACATACTTGTTGCACTCAACAAATAATGTGATGGAACATCTCACTAGATGTATGTGTAAAATATTTTGAGTTTAATTTTCATTTTACACTAACAATAGAATATCACAATCAATGAAATATATAGTTTTTTTTCATTAATAAAATAGGCATTAAATTTCATATATAGTAAAATTTTCACAAAGTTAATGATATTTTCTGATCAAAGCATCAATATTATTTGACTAATTTTTATTTATATTTTAAAATCGAGGAAGTGTATTAAATTTATGTTAATATATTCTATACATACATTTAATCTAATGATATGTTACCACACTATTTAAAATGTTTAAAACGCAAAACAGAATCTCAATAAATGAGTGTGTAAAATATTTTGAGTTAAATTTTCATTTTACATTAATAGTTGTATATTGCAATCAATTATGCGTATGACTTTAAAAATTATTATGATAAAAATTAAATATTTCAAATAATTATACAAATATGATCAAAGGAAGTGTAAAAAAAATTTACATTGACAAGATATATAAATTAAATTCAAATATTTTATATTGACAATTTATACAAATTAAAATCTTATCATATCCTAAAAGTTCATCTTAATTCATAAATTTATATTACAATTAAGTTAAAAAATTTGATCCTTTAAACAATTTATAATATTGATAAAAAAATTATTTATAATAAATTTTTGTTTAGTTTTTTTGTATATTTTTTTCTATTTTTATACATAAAAATTAAAATAAATTTTCCGTTTCTAGTTGTTGTGACTTTGGTTCAAATAAATAATTTTTTTCATTGATAAAATATGCATTAAATTCATTGTAAACTTTTACTAAAGTTTATAATATTTTTTATCTTAAATAAGAGTACTTTCCCTAATATAATTTTTACATTTTAGAAAATGAAATGAATGTAAATAAAACTTTTTATACATTTTTTAAATAACTGTTCAAAGGAAAAACTTATATTAAAGAAGATTCATGTTTGTGATTCCATAAACTCCCTTTTCACTTATATAAACACAACATACAATCTCCATAACTTCTAAGGTAAATTAAGCTTAAGCAATAATCACCAAATAAGTCTTCCCTCTCTCTTTAATATAAATAATTAGTAGTAATTGTTTTTATGTTTTACTTATTAATATACAATTATAAATTGTAATAATAATAAAGTAAAGAGAAAGGGAATTTACAAAAAAGAAAGAAAAAAAAGAAAAGGGGTTAAGTGACACAAGAAGAAGAAGGGAGGAGAGGAAGAAAAAAAAAGAGACAGAGGGAGAAAAAGAAAGAGTGAGAGAGAAGAAGAGAAAGAGAAACAAAAAAAGATGACATTTTGCTAGAATTCAATGTACAAAGAGTGGAGAGTATCACCATTTCCTCAATCCTTTTTTTTTTTAGAAATCAAGAGGTGGGTTACCTGTTCTTTTATATTTTTTTTCTATTTTCATTCATGCATGTATGAGATAAGAGTTACCATAGGTTAGGGATTTGGGGTTAACGGTTTGAAATGAAGAAAAGAATTTTTATTTGATTAGATTTAGGGGTTTTGAAATAGATAGTTAAAATAGCTTATGCATGTAAAGTTCTATGACTGAAAATGAGAATAGATTGTTGTAGAATTGAGTTTGCTTGATGACATGAAAATATGCTCTTTTGATGTGTTTGAAATTAAAGACTTTGAATTTCACTATTGTGACAAATTAGTTTGATTAAACTGACATGTTGATGTTGTTTTGATGCATTCATTGCTTGATTTATTCATAATTTGTAGCATTAGTGTTTGCAAAGATTCATTTGGAAATTAGTGTGATTGAAGGAGTGTTTTTAACTTAAAATTCACAAGATATATGTGTAATGTTTTGGTCATAACTTTTTCTATACACATTAGTTTTGAATGATTGTTAATTTTCTGGAAACTAGACTCAATTAACTTCAATTTTCATACAAATTTTGTAATGTTTGATTGAGTATTGATACTTAAAAATGGGTTACAATTTAGACCAGAGTTGATGTCCTGTTTTTAACTTAAAATTCGCATGACATATGTGTAATGTTTTGGTCATAACTTTTTCTATAGACATTAGTTTTGAATGATTGTTAGTTTTCTCGAAACTAGACTCAATTAACTTCAATTTTCATACAAACTTTGTAATTTTTTATTGAGTATTGATGCTTAAAAATGGGTTACAAGTTAGATCAGAGTTGCTGTCCTGTTTTTAACTTAAAATTCGCAGGACATATGTGTAATGTTTTGGTCATAACTTTTTCTCTAGACATTAGTTTTGAATTATTGTTAGTTTTATGGAAACTAGACTCAATTACCTTCAATTTGAGTACAAACTTTGTGATGTTTGATTGAATATTGATGCCTAAATATTGGTTACAAGTTAGACCAGAGTGATGTCCTGTTTTTCTAACCTTGTGTATTGTTGTCTTTAATATATATTTATTAATAGATGATGTTATAGGTAATAGGTGATATTTTATATATATATATATATATATATATATATATATATATATATATATATATATATATATATATATATATATATATATATATATATATATATATATATATATATATATATATATATATATATATATATATATATATATATATATATATATATATATATATATATATATATATATATATATGTTTGTGTGTGTGTGCGCGCGCATTGGAATATATAATTATTAGAAGTTTGATTAAGGTGAGAAGTATAAGATTCATTCTAGTTAAATGAATTCTCCGTGTATATACGACGGAAGCGAGGGTAAGTGGTGTCCCACTTACGGACGTAATTATGTCCAAACTTACCAAAATAAAGTTACTAACAAGACGATGTCATTAGTAAAACTAATGTAGTCTTTATGACATGCTTGTTAGATAGAGTTAAGTCATTAGATTACTCACGTCTAATGGCTTAAATACTTAGAAATAATCAAAACTATACATAGAAAAGATAACTCGGAAGTAACTATAAAGGAAGAAAAACTCAGAAGCTAAATATATCTTTGAATTAGAATATTAATTGTTTTGGTTTCATCTTTTGGGACCCACTGAGATGTAATCTCATTCCACGTTATTTAAATGTTTTACAGGTAAAAAGACTTAGAGCAAATGTTGGAGAAGTGAAGTATAACAGTTATGCTATAGTTAGGTTAAAAATTTCTAGGAGATTATTTTGAACCATGGATGTGTTATGTACTCCATATTATTTTGTTGTTTCTTTTGAAGGATTAGTATGTGTATTAATATATTTTCACGACTCTATGTCAGAATTTGTATTAATCATTTCTTTTGTCCAATTATACTAACGCTCAAGTTATATTCTAGACAATTAACTTATGGTGTTACAGAACGGATAAGGAACGATGTTATGTATGATCTTCAGTACTAGATATGACAACGAGACGGGGCGGAGATGTATTTTACCTTCTTCATCTCTGCACCCGACTAATCGGGGAAAACTCGCACTCACTCCCGTTTTTAGCGGGTGTGAAATTTAGACCCCACCTCCGCTCGCAACGGATTTTGGGTTTCCCCGCTTACACCCGCACACATTCGTATATATAAAATTATAAAATTAAAAATTATATCTATTATAATTAGTATAATAAAATAATTATTATTAGACAATAATAAAATTTAAAAAAATATTTTTTTATAGAGATGAGATTTTAATTTTTAATATTAAAAAAATATTAAGTATATTTAATATGTACATGTATATAAAATTTAAAAATTACAATAATATTATTAGTAGGGCGGGTTCGAGTACGGGTGCAGGGTGAATATCAACACACCTGCCTACGTCCTCGTTTCACCCTGCACCCGTACTCGGTTCTCGCACCCAAATTTTAATTTCAGGGAAAATTTGCAGCTGCACCCAATCAAATTGGGTTTTCCCTGCCCAAATCAAGACAATTTCGAGTGAACACCTGCAAGTGTGGGTTATGTTGTCATCCCTATTCAGTACTTTGTATTGGATGTGTCACACAGGGTCTTTTAGTGTTCATTTAGTCTACTTTTGTGCAGTGTATGTATATAGTGTAATGTTTATTTATTTATTTTTACAAATTAAAAAAAACTATAATAAAATATATAAATTTATGTTATTAATGACTTCGAATACTTCATCAAACATTAAATGCATGTCATTAACTACTTTTAAAATATATATTTTATTGCAACTAAAATACATAACATTAATCATTTTAGAGTACTCCTATAATCACCAAATAACTCTATAGTGGTTAATGTTTTGCATGTTCGTAATTAATGAGATATATGTTAAAAAATAATTAATGATTACGAAAGCCTTTAAAATAATTAACAAAATAAACTGGTATATGTCAAAAAAAAATGTAAAATATATAAAAAGAATACTATATTGTGTCATACGGTGTCTGTCAATTTTTATTTTTTTTATGTTTATGTTAGAAATATATTTTTTAACTAAAAATCATACGACTACCGTACCGTATATCATGACGAGATATGAGGAAACGCAGTCAATATAAAAAAGTATAGTACTGACGTAATTACAAAGCAAATATTTAAAAAAGCCAAAACGAAAAATTGAATTTTAAACATAAAATAGTCACCCAAAAAAAATATATCATCACAGATGGCATCATTTTGGTTAAACAGTTCAACAATTTTTTCTCCTTTGGCTGTATTAAAAAAAAAAAACAGTTGAACAAATTTTTTGTGCTTCGCTTAGGATTCAGCCATCAAAATCAAGTTGGCAACTTTTGAACACACCATTTCAATAGCGTAAAATAAATAAAATAAAATATGTATGTGAGATATTAGATTCTGCGTAAGGACAGGTGTGAAAAGAGACAGTGTTTGGGAATGATGGAAAGAAAAACTTGTCAACTGAGCTATAAGTCTGAATTCCAACTTTGTTCTTTTCTTCACAAACAAATCAAATTGCTTTAACTTAAACACGTTATGGAACCTTCCACTCATGCCCCGGGAAGACCATTCACAACTAATTGACTCCTTTCAGTACAATTTTATTATTAAGGTTTTAAATTAGAGGTTCAATTGAGCTCTTTGTAAATAACAAATTAAAATATGATCATTTGAGTCACCAACTATCATAAATGTAATTTCTTTTACGTTCTTAATTTTTTTTTTTATTATTCAAAATCTGGCGTTAATTAGAGTTTTTACTGGCCATGAATTTGTCAATGTAATTTTATAGCTACGACCGACCTTTGAATTTGATGGAGTGTTTTTTTTTGTTTGTATTTGAGAAAACATACAGATTAAATTTTAATTTTTTTTCATCGCCTTTATATATACAATTAAATTATAATATAAAAGTATATCATAAATTATTTCTTAAAAAACAAAAAATAAATTCTAAAAAATATTATACATAGAATTTTAAATATAAATTATATTCTAATTATAAACTCCACTCGAAATAGAATATAAATAAAAATGTTTGTTGTTGAAAAATTGATGTATTTAATCTAAATTTTAAATTAAATACATCAACTTTTTAACTATTCTATTTATTTATATTTTATTTTAAAATTTAATATTAATCAAAATTAATAATTTTTTATATATATATATTTATAGCAAAATTTGTAATTTTTTAAATATAATTATCCACCATCATTCTCAACAGAATCAGCTATGAACTAATTCCTTGTTCTATCATACAGACACACAAGAAATAATTAGTTAAATTTTACAACCTCTCAATTAATACCCATTCCAAGAATCTAATTAAGGCTATATTTCTAGAGTTGGTATCTACTCTAATGAATCCTTTTAAATTGTTTTTTTTTTATATTTTTTTAAAAAAATGTAAAAAAATTTAATTTTTTATAGATGATCGTATTTCAAGATCGTGGGCTACGAACTCATATTATATTATTGTTTTGTTAAAATAAAAAATAAATAAAATTAAAAGGCAGTAGATGATCATTATGTGTGATACTACTTCTTACTATAAATAATCATTAGTCGCATGTGAAGATGCGATCTCTTGAAAATCTAAAAAAATATGACATTTTAATATATAAATTTTAATATAGAATATTTTTTAAAAAAAAATTTTAAAAAAATATAAAAGAAAACAAACCTCCAAATTAATTATCATAATTGTAACCAAATTATAACTGTAATCTTAAATTTAATCCATAAATATTTCACAATAATATTGCGCATCTAAAGTTTGCGGTTTATATTATAAGTTTTAAATTTTTCCTATTTATTTCTCTTTTATTGAAATATTTTTTTAAATTAAAAATAATTATATTAACTAAAACAAAAATTAATAATAATAACTAAAGCATTAATTATAGATTTAATATTTTATGTAGTAAATTGTATGAAACTTTTTAGTCGTCGTTGGAAATGAACCACTCAACCACCCAAACCCACCCACACCAACTCCTATAATAACCCCTTTCCTTTCCTCTCTTTTCTCTCATAACCTTCAAAAAACCCTTCTCACATTTTTCAGAAACAACGACAACATGGTTGTTCACAAGTTTATGTTTATCTCAATTTTAATAAATTTTATGTTTGTAAGAACAACCTTAGCACAACAACAAACATGTAAAAAACAAACCTTCACAAACAACGAGGTATTCCGTTCATGTCGTGATCTACCACAACTTACTTCGTACCTTCACTGGACCTACGATCAAACATCTGGAAAACTAGACATAGCATTCAGGCACACAGGAATCACATCAACAAATAAATGGGTCGCTTGGGCTATTAACCCAAAACGTGATCTTTCACAATCCATGGTTGGAGCACAAGCTTTGGTTGCTATTCCACAATCTACTGGTGTTCCAAAAGTTTATACTTCATCAATTTCTGGTTACACTACTCAATTGACACAGAGTAATATTAGTTATACTAATTCGAGATTAACAGCTACACATCAGAATGGTGAGGTTACAATTTATGCTACGATTAATCTTCCTAAAGGGACTACTTCTTTTGTTCATCTTTGGCAAGATGGTGCTATGTCTGGTTCTACTATTCAACCTCATGTCATGGGTACTGCTAATACACAAGCTAAGGAAAGTTTGGATCTTCTTTCTGGTGTCACTCAACAAGGATCAAGTGGTGGTTCGCGCAGTAGAAGAAGAAACGTGAGTAACTTTTTTTCTCTTTAAAATTTTTTTTTTTTTTTTTTTTTAATTATCAAAATTTGTTCTTTTTGGGAGTACAGACTATAACATCATCTTAAATCAAAAGGGTCCATTGGTTTTATAAAACACAGCTATTAAATTTCAATGTGTTAATCAATAGTTTTAAATTACATCTCGTCGAGATCTTTAATATTGCAGAGTAGTAGTCTAATGTTATTAGTGTACGTTTAGTTTCATTTTTGGATGAGCGAAAATTGATTCTAGTGGTATATAATTGTTTTTGAAATAGTTGGATGTTTTCAGAGTTTAAATGATTTTGACTCTAAAATTGAATTTAATTTGAATCTATAATTTTAAGCTTTTGACTTTAGAATTAATTTTTAGCTTTAAATTTATTGCTTAATTCACTTTTACATGAATATATTTAACAAAAATCACTTTACATTCAAAACAATTTCAGTTATAATTAATTCATTCAAAATCAATTTTTGTTACCACAAAACCAAACACACACATAGTCTTCGTTGTGTCATAAAAACCTTAGATTATATTTTATAACATACATAACACAGAAAAAATAATGAAGGGTGATGATTGTGATCTTATTCTACAATGATTTTAAGTGTTAGGCAACTAGAAGGTTTGGTAATTTTTTTGGTTATTTGGAAATTGATTAGAGATGTTAATTTATTTTTCAGACTCATGGAGTGCTAAATGCAGTGAGTTGGGGAATCTTGATGCCCTTAGGTGCTGTAATAGCAAGGTACTTGAAGGTGTTCAAGTCTGCAGACCCTGCTTGGTTTTACCTTCATGTTACCTGCCAAACAGCTGCTTACATAGTTGGTGTTGCTGGATGGGGAACTGGTCTCAAACTCGGCAGTGACTCGCCTGGCGTTACATATTCAACTCATAGAACACTCGGGATCGTCCTCTTCTGCCTTGGAACCCTTCAGGTATGAGATTAGATGTTCATGATCGACAGTCAAATACGACTGATGCAGCATCAATTGTTGTGAAAAAATATAAAACATTGATGTTGCGGCCTAGATTGCTGATATGCTTCTTTTGAATGTTATGTTATGTTATGCTACTAATAATTGTAATGAAACTAACAGAAACTTCTGCTATTGAATACAGGTTTTTGCTCTGCTACTAAGGCCAAACAAAGATCACAAAACCAGATTCTACTGGAATCTTTACCATTGGGGAATTGGATACGCCACCATAATAATCAGCATCGTCAACATCTTTAAAGGGTTCGATGCATTGGAGGTGTCAGCAGGGGATCAATACGACGACTGGAAGCACGCTTACATCGGCATTATTGCAGCTTTGGGTGGCATTGCTGTATTTTTGGAAGCTTACACATGGATCATTGTGATCAAGAGGAAGAAATCAGAGAACAAGTTTTCACAAGGAGTTAATGGAACAAATGGTGTTAATGGATATGGTTCTAGGCCACAGCAGGTATAGGACCAGTGGCTAGAGATAGATATAGACACTTGATTTTGGTTTCTGAGTTCTATATATATTCATGAGTTTTGTTATTAGACACTTATTGTATATTTTGTTGCATGAGTGTATTTTGATTATTCTTTCATAGGATAGTGAAAATCCTGGACTGTGGTTTTCTCCATGCTATTCCAGAGGATACTTTTATCACTTTACATACATATTTGTATTTTTTTTTTAATTTACTTTTATCTTGCTGTTTGTCTCTAGTTTCAAATTCCTTTTATTATTTTCTATCACGGCGAGCGCAATTAAATTCGACTGATGCAATTTCAATTGCAGTTATAGAGACAAAAATATTTATGTTATAAAATATATATCCAACATAAAAGTCACATGCACTTTGGTAAAGTTTTTCCATAAACAATAACAAATTATATCAAATAAAATTTCTTTGTGAATATAAAATGTACAACTTGGATTCGCTGTACATGTCACAGCTTGATGAACATTGACTAAGCCTCTATTGGAATATTTTGAATAGATCTGGCCAAAGGGAGTGATGCATTGTGCTCTTTTTTCTCATATTCCACACCATAAAAGAAGCATGGTTTCTGATTGTTCAATACTGTACCTCAGCAATAAATTTCAATGTTCATTTTTCAAAAAACAATTCATCTCCATTTGAGAATCAGATAGATAATACTTTCTTCCTCACATATCTTTTAATTTTATTTTTAAAAAATTAAATCCAATCAATATTTTTTTTGTAAATCATATATATATTTTTTAAAAGTTGTAAATATCATTTGAACATTATAATCATTATTAAATAAAATAAGATATTTGTAAGCCACTTCTTTCTCACATTTCTGTAATTTAATTATTAATAAAATAATCTTTTGACCAATTATATATACAAAGTGTAAAGTGCTATAGTATAGTACTACAAATTCTAACATGGACCATAGTGCATGAGACAATTTTAAAAAATATTTAAAATTTTAATTATCACAAACATAATTATTTAAATATAAACGTTAATGGTCGCCTTCACTTGTATGTTTGAGATAATAATTTAAGTAATACTGATTTGATAAAAATCAAGAAAACACATATGTATTTCATATTAAATTGATATCAATTAAATTATCATCTTATTCATAAAAATAAAGAGGATCACAAGTTATTATTTCTAGAAAATATCATCAATTGTTATAAGAATTTTTGATAATTTTTAAATTTTAATCCACCTTAAATTGGTCCACCAAAAACTCAACCTATAATATATATATATATATATGTGTGTGTGTGTATACACTTAGTGCGACTTGTTTATTTATATTGTTCTATTCTATGTCAATCGTTTTCTGTATTTAACTAGTAAAATATTCATACCTCCACACTGGTACCGTGTTGTTACTATAATTTTCATCTAAGTAATAATTAAAAAAATCTATTAAAAAATTAAACTCTTGTTTATGTTTTAAATAAATGATTTAATTTATTATAATTAATAATGATCAAATAAAATTGAAATTGATAATGAGTTGTAGTATTTTATTTTTTGTGCATTTTCAAGTGTAAAGTATTATCTCAATAGTATAATAAATGTGCACTAAAAATAACTCTACAATAAATAGTTTGTATATATCACATTTAGGTATTAAACAAAAACTTTTTATTTTTAGTAGAGTGAAGATCTATTTTAGTATTTAAGAAAATCATGAGACTTAATTTAGTCCACGAAAAAATAAAAATAAACTTTAAACTTTTAAGAAAATTAAATCGTAACTTAATTTTTACTTTTTTTTATATGTTGTTTGGTTAATGAAGGAAAAAAAGTGAAAATTAATTAATTTTTTGGTAGTTTGGTTGAAGAGTAAAAAAATATGATAAAAAATTAAAGAGAATAAATATAAAATTAAATATATAAAATAATAATAATAATAATAAAAATTATAAAATATAATGATAAAGAGGATTACAAATTATTATTTCTAAAAATTATCGTCGATTATCGTTAAAATTTTCAATAATTTTTAAATATTAATCTACATAAAAATCCTCTACTAAAAAAACTCAATTTATAATCTATATATTAAGACCTGTTTATTTATTCTTTTGTACTTTTTTTAATACCGTTTTATTCTATGTCTCATTTAATACCTCATGCTCCCCTCTTTTCAAGAGTTTGAAAACCAAGCTAACGCAAAGCATAAGCATGTATTTGCTGACTTTGTTAGATTTCACCAGCAAACTAATTTGACTAACTTATTTTTCTAGACAGACAAATTTGACTAACTATTGAGTTATGACAGACTATTAGCGTAATTATTATTTTTTTGTCAACTAATAAAGTAATTGTTGAAAGACAGGTTTTATTTGTTTCTTACCTGACTATAAATTTTAAACTTGACTTTAGATATGACTCTAAACTCAAAGAATCAAAGATATGTGAGTCCAATTAAGGTTGAGTTTAAGTGGAACATTATATAACCGGAATGACCCGAAAGTCCAACAATAAAACATATTTAAAAATTATTATAGAGAGGTCCAAAACAAACAAAAATTATGCAATTGATAAATATATCATGTACCCCGATACACCATAATTTCTTTTGATATATGACACATTTTTCTACTCTACTCTATTTATAATATTTTATTCACTTAAATATAAGAAGGACCATCTTCAATTTAGATTAGATTTTTGAAATTTAAAGTAAAATGAATTAAATAATAGCAGAAATCTTAGGAGTCCGTTTAACATGATTTAAAAAAAAAAATGAAAAAACTGTTAATCTTTTGATAATCGACGATCACCAAATTAAAATAGGATAAATTTTATGAGTTTTCATTTATTTCTCGAATAATATTAAGAGAGTCTCTTTCAAATAAAACTTGTATGAATTCGATATCGAGAGTAAACTAAATAGCTAGTTTCAAATTCAATGTTTCCGCAATATTAGAATTTGGAAGTGCATCAAAACACCAAGTGGTTACAACTATCATCAAACAATTAGCATCACAAATAAATAATTGCTCCAACACCTCATGTATTATTCATTGGTCCAGTTGCATCCACCTTGAACAGTTGCTTCAATGTCTTCATCTTCTTCCATCTTGAACAACTCGTACTTCTTGACTAGAATGTTGGCCTTTGCTTCTTGAACTTGTTTGCTGCCTTCGTAAGTCAGAACCAGACTATCATAGATGCTCTTTGCTGTTTCTTTGTTAGTGCACTTGTCGAACTCCTTGAATGTGATTGCATTGATCATGAACGTTCTGTATTTGTGATGCAACTTGAACATCTTCTTCTGGTCAACATCCAAATCTTTCCTGGGAATTTTAACACCATCAGCATCTTCTGGAGCAGTATAGCCATCTTCCACCATGTCCCAAAGTTCGGGATCTTGTGAAAAGAAGAAACTCTTCAGTCTGTCCTTCTAGTACTCGAACCGTTCCTCATCAAACATAGGTGGTCTGTTGATGTTTCCTCCAACAACTTCTTCATTGAATCCAGACATGTTGAACCCTTGGATCTTTCCTCAAACATTGTAAAGTGCTTAGCCTTGAGACGGAGCTCTGATGCCAATTGAAGGTGCAAACACGAGAAGGGGGGTTGAATTGTGTTTGTCAAACTTTGAATCTTTTTGCTGTTTTTTTGAATGTTGATGTGATTTACTTGATGAATAAATAATCAGACTTAGCAGCGGAAAATAACAGCATAAAAACACAACAATTTATCTTGGTTCACCATTAACTTGGCTACATCTAGTCCCTTCATCCTGAAGGCTTTAATCCACTAATTCAAAACCTTTGAATTACAGCACCTGACCCTCCAAGCCAGTCTTCTCAAACAGCCTGACAACCCCAGACTTTTGAGGAACGAAAACAACACCTTGACTCTACAAGTCAAGTCTTCTCCTACCAATCTGACAACCCCATATTGAAGAAGGAATCTACACCACTATCGGGTTTGATTACAAGGGTTTGGAACTTTGCAAAGTTGCTTCTGGAAAGCTGATTGCTGCACTGAATTTCTCTCTTGAAAACACTTAGAAAATTTTGCTTTTGCACCCAAGTGATTCTTTCTTTTGAACTCTCGGATTGTGTTGAATATGAAGCTTGAGTTCTTGTGTTTTTTCGATGCTTGATGTTGTTGCCTAAAGCCTCCTTTTATAGCTGTAGATACGGCTTTGTCCAAGCTTAAATTCGAAATAAATCTTGCTCAAATTTCCTTTGAAAATTCTGTTGGCCAATCTTGTTTCACTTAAATTAAAATCGTATCTTTTTAGCTTCAGATTGCACTTGAAAATTCTGTTGACCAATCTTGTTTCTTTTAATTTCAAACCATATCTTTTTAAGCTTCAGATTGCATTCAAATTTCTTCAAGTCTTCAGTGAATTTTTGAATCAAATCCCCTTAATACTTTGATCAAATTTCTATCAAAATTTAATCAAGTCTTCTTCGAATTTTAATCAAGTCTTCACTGATTTGCATCATGATTTAAATTCTGGATCGTATGATCTTTTTATCTCGACCAACTCTGGACCATATGATCTGATCTGTACCAATTCTGTGATCCTATGATCTTGACCAACTCTGGACCATGTAATCTGATTTGTACCATTTTGTGATCCTCTAATCTCGACCAATTATGGGCCATGTGGTCTGATTTGTACCATTTTGTGATCCTCTGATCTAAACCATTGATCTTCTAATATGGACCATTGATATTTTAATCTGGACCATTGATCTTTTAATCTTGACATTTATCCTCTGATCTGGACCAAGTCTGGACTAAGTCTTGATTAAATTTGGACCAAGTTTGGACTAAGTCTTATGTTCTGGACAATTATATCTTCTGATCTGGACCAAGTCTGGATCAAGTTTTATGTTCTAGACCATGCTATCTTTTGGTCTGGACCAAGTCTTTTGTTCTGGACCAGTTATCTTCTGGTCTGGATTGAGTCTTATATTCACGACCATGCTATCTTCTGGTCAGGACTAAGTTTGGATCAAGTTTGACTTATGTTTCCTTTTGGTCTGGAAGAAGTCTCCCTCTAACAAGCTTCCTTCTGGTCTGGACCAAGTCTCCTTCTGGACTCTGCTTCCTTCTGATCTGGGCCAAGGAAGATATCCTCTGATGATGTTATTTTTCCTTCCCTTTGATGATATCCTCTGATTGATGCTATCCTCTTATGTTTGCCTTTGATGACATCCTCTAATATCCTCTGGAGGTGTATCCTCTGGATGTATCCTCTGGCCGAAACTTCTGGTGACCTTATAGTGTTCAATGACAAAAGTTTTATGGTCCTCAATGACCTTATGGTGACCTCTGGATGATACACATTTTTAACAACAACAAAAGTTTTATGGTCCTCAATGACCTTATAGTGTTCAACATATTTTTGTGGTCATCAATGACACTCCAAATTTTATGGATTGTTTCAAACATGAAAATATTTTTTTCCTTCAAAGTTGGCTTTGTTTCTAGTATACCAAATATCATAACATAAATTTAAGACAAAATCTGTTTCTTCATTTGAGCCATGATTGATCATATTTTCCAGTCAATGAATAAAAGAAAATTGATAGCCTTCAAAATGAACACCAAAAAGAGATAAGAACTAGACTTCTTATGACCGAGTGCAGTCTTTAAAAAGGTTATCTATATATTCCTTAGTTGAACAACATCTAAGACAAAAAGACTTCAACATCATGCTTTTATGGAGAAGTTTCTTTTTAGTTTGGAGGCTATCTCTTAAATCCGCCAAACCAAGTGACACTTTTGAAAATAGTGTAAAACTTCTGTATCTTTGACGAAATTTCTAATTGCGCTTATTGTTGAGAACTCTCAGGTAGTTCAATCTCTTCTCATTGGCTAACAATATGATACATATTTTTAACAGAAAAAAATTATTTTTGTGAGGGTCCGAAAATATAGTATCCATTTGATTTGAGTTAGAGATGAGTATTTAAATAATCTGAAAAAGTTAAAAAAGATTTTAAAAAAAAAGGTTTAATTGATTAACGAAATATTAATGTATCTTTCAAATAAACAAAAAGATTATTTTGTTTAAGAGAACTTGTAAGTTTTTTCATTTTCACTAAATTTGTAGTGTATTTTATTAGTTTTGATATTATTTTTTCAAACATTGTTTAAACTTATTGTATATAGAATTTTATTTTATTTTTATCTTGTTATTTTAATCAAATTATTCTTTTATATTGGTCAAATAAAACAAAAATCACATCCCTTAAAAGAAAAATCCAGGCAAAAATTTAATGAAATACTTTTTGAAGAATTATTAAAATAAAAAATTTGTGTAAAAAATTTAACATACCAAATAATATAAAAAACTAAAGCATAAAAAGTAATATAATCTATAAATAATATAAATTATAAATTAATTCAACAGCTGATTTTATGGCACTTCACCGTAAACAATTACAGCTTTTAATACTATCACCAATCAATTATACATGTTCAGACTAATTCACTATGAACGAGACTTTGTTAAATAGAACCCAATTCTAGGGGCGTTCATAAAAATAAAATAAAAAAGAACCCAATTCTAGGGGCAATGACTTACTACCAGCAAATGTTATCGCATTTTTTCCAAATTCTTCTAACTTTTAAGATTGTGCCAAAAGACTAGGCCACTAGTCACTAGACATATAATAACGAATTAGAAAAAGGGCCAGAAGAGAACAAAAGAATCAAATCACATAAGCAAGACGGAAGCTTTCACGAAGCATCTCATAGGCCATGCCCATGTGAATGGAATTGATTTATAACGAGTTGCATCGTTCACCACGTGATGCACTAGTGAAAATTAGTGTATACTTGTATTATTATACTAATATATCAATATTAGTAATTAATATTTTATTAAGGATGAAGATTAAATCCGTAATTTTTTTATCACTTTATTTTTTAATTTTTCACCTCAACCACCTAATCAATCTTATTCTCTTAAAACACGCATAATTAACAATAGTATTAAGATATAAGGGAATTTATATAGAAACATATCTCTTTAGAAGTTTTAAAATGATTTATTTATTACTGAATACTTCGGATAATTCACACAAAAAGTATAAAAGTATTACAGCAATTTTATCGGATAATTTTATACCAAAAATTGAGGTTTTGATTATTTGAGAAAAAGTAAAGGAAATACTAACAAAGAGAGTATCGGAATCAATAGGATACCAATCATATTTTTAGTTTATCATTAATAAATAAATAGAATTTTCAATTTTCATTCCGTTTGGCGCAGAGCATCCACAAATGCATCCTTCAACAAAGGGTTTGAAGCAGCTACACGCTGAGCTGTTATGTCAAAATCTGCACCAGACCTGAAGCAAACGAAACATCAGATGTCAATGTTAGCATGATAACTTGAACTTCCCAACATATCTATGAAGCTTCATGCTTTATAGTTTTATGTACTCATAGTAAAGTCCTGACAATAGTTCAATGTATAAAATTTGTCACAATACATGTCCACCCAACCATGTCTACATATCTATCCATAAAATGGAGACACACGTAAAGAGTGAAATGGACTATGTACCTAACGATGTAAAGACTATCTAGAACTTCGTACATATTCCTCTTAGTTAAGAGTATAAGGATTATATGTCTAAGCAATGTCACTTACGGATCAAACACAACACCTCCAGCTTCTCTAACAATGACAGCACCACCTGCCACATCCCTGGAAAGAGAGACCATGTGATTATGTGAAATATGAATCGCATAATGATAATGTCCTAAGATTTATTATGCAGGAGAAACTCATACCATGGACCACCAAATCCAGTTTCAAAGAATAAATCAAGCCTTCCACATGCAATTCCACAAAGATTCAGAGCACACGACCCACTCATTCTAAGAGATCTCACCTGACATATAGAAAGAGGGTAGTTATTATGACAGAGCAGTTATATCACCTTAGTTCAAAAGATTCCATGCCTAGTCTTGGCTTTACCTTGTAAAGTAAACTATTGATTCTATTGGTAGAGGCATCTAGTGTAGCCTTGTCACGTTTTGTTCCAGCCTGCTCTTTCAGAAGGGAAAAAACTTGATGAATTTGGAAATTTGCATTGATTCAAAAGGGAAAATATTTATAAGTAGACCTGAACCAATAATCTTTATAATTCCATGCCAAATTAGAATTCCAAGCATTATGACAATCTTACTCATTGTAAGATCAGATTTTTATGCAATTAAAGACAAACAATGAAGGTAATAAAACATGTGCACTCAGCGAAGATACAACTTAAAAGTGGGATTAGTAACGACCCAAGTTTTGATATGATTTGAACTTTTCAATGTTCACTTATTATATTTATTTATACATATGATTAATAAAAAAAATAAAGAACTTCTACAAAAAAAAGTAGGACATCAAGTTCAAACTTCGCACAAGGCATCCAAATTCTCAGGGACAACCCTGATCCTAGGTTACAATCTGGCTAACTGATAACATTGTAACTTGTAGAGGGAAAAAACACATGATCGACTTATAATAAAAAATAAAATAAAAACTGGAATTCAGAAATTCTTATTATTTACATCAACAACTCACTCATTGCAAGAATAAAATGAAGGATCATGATTTTGTTTCTAAGATTGCAAACAACACTCTCATACGATTGATTACATAGCTTGTGAAACACTTACAGTCTTACATAGTGTATAAGCTTAAAACTAGGAAAATTTAAGCGGCACATAACAATCAAAAGTTCAAGACAGAAGGCTCTAATCTAATATGTCTGCCCTAAGATGCCTTTAAATCATTTTAGAACATCTAAATATGGAGGAGTACATAAAACTTTAAAATTCAATATGGGCAAGTTACAAATATGCAGAAAATTTGAATATCAGCCGCATAAATTTTGTGAGCACAGTTACATGTTATTTAAATGGGTTCAGCAGTAATGGTCATGACATATGATTATGTAGTGTCAAATTAAAAAGATTACACACTAGCTACTATTATGACCCCCGCCCAATATACTAAACACAAAAGCCCAAGTTCCATAAACTACGTTAGATGATGAGTCACACCAATTCTGTTTTATTCATTTCTACAATTCTGTTGCATTGTTATTAGTTTCGGCCACCTATGCTGATAGAACTCAGAATTTTAATAGAAGAAAAAAGTATATTATTTCTTAAAATTCGGAGTAGTATAACCAAAGTTCTAAGAACTCCTAAACCAGAGCAACATTGCTCCTAACCAGAGAAAGAATTCCCCTAATTATTTCTTAAAATATTTCCTGAATACCTTCCCCTCTTCTGATTCCCTCATTCGTATAACATAAAATAAGAAACGTTATTAACTAGCTTTTATTCCCTCCAGTCATCATTCTAGAAACTAAATATGTGTGACTTGGCTGAGTGGGGCTCATTCTTTGGGTCCTCATTCCTCTTAATTTGAGGTGTTCTATCATTGCCACCGGCTTCAAAATGAGCCTTGTCCTCAAGGCTAACATTAAGACATTGATTTCGTAGCAGACTTCCAGGTTCCCAGCTGATGGTTGCCTTATTCCCTTCCCATGTTATGATTTTTCTTGGCCTTAATTCGTGGTAACAACATTAAGTTCTTTTTCCCGATTGATTCTCCAATTCTCCAGAATTTGACACCGTAGCTTCACAACCTTCCCTTTCCAATCCAAATAAATTGTCATTTCTTCCCAATCAAATAACACCTTGCCTAGCTTATGCAGCCAAATTTCGCGTTCGCGTTCATAATTGGGACCTGTTCTACTAGAAGCTGCAGAACTGCAACCACTTGAGGAGTCACAAAATTGTGACTAGCACCACCAGTGTCCACCATCATCGTGCCGGTATGCCCTTCACAATACCTTCCAAACGTAGGAGAAAAGGGAATGAATTTTGAGCTCTGCTTTCCTCTTCTATTTCGAAAAGCATCGTGGAGTTGCATCTTGCTGTAGTGTCTTCCTCCCCTTCCTTCAGTTCGATAGCTAGGACTTCACTGGCGTCGTCTGTCACTTCATCATCTGCCAGAATCACCAAACGCAACTGTTTTTCAGCATACTGATGTAGAGGATGGAACATTTCCCCACATCGAAAACAAAGGCCTCGCGCCTTACGATCCATTAATTTGGAATAGGAAAGATGATTGATTCCCCTATTGAGATTCTCGTGGTTCCTCCATCTCTCCTCATCGCCATTTGTTTGTGTTTGGTTCTGATTAAGGTTGGATCATCGCCATTTCATTGCCTCCACACGTGTCTTAGGGTTGAAGGTCCTTACTCGCAAACGTACCTCTGACTGAAGGCCACCCAAAAAATACCCCAAGGTATTATTCTTCGGGGAGACGCATAACCTGGGAAGAGAAATATTCGAAATCTGAAATGTACTCTTCCACATCTTCAGTTTTGTTGAAGATCTTTCAATTCTTCGAATGGATTACCGCTCTTTCTTCCTCCATATCTCTCAATTAGCGCTTCCTTCAATTTTAACCATGTGAGGTCATCCTCCGTTTAACGTAGAAGATTAAACCAATGAATGGTTGCTCCCTCCATGCTAATTTTCGTCAAACGAACCTTCACTTCGTCAGATATTCCCTGTAACTCAAAATATGTATGCTCACGTGATCCACCCCACTGGATGGCGGCAGCTCCACCTTCTTCACCGCCATCTTGTATTCCATAATTGGCTCCTCAATTGTCTGCGACACCCCAGGTGTAGGCCGATTCAACAGTTTTGCAAACTCTACCAAAATAGCATGACAAAATTCATCCAAGGTTTGGCGCACCGTAACTTCCATCTCAGCCATTCGTATCTCCAAAGCCTCAACTTTGTCAGACATTTTCGGTGGCATTCGGTTTCACTAGCTTCTATCTCTATCCGGTAGGTCGAACCAATTATAGAACTCATAATTTTAATGGAAGAAAAAGGTATATTATTTCTTAAAATTCAGAGTAGTATTTCTTACAATGACGAGATCAGGAAAGGATGCAGAAAGAAAAACTACGCAGAGTTCTAAGAACTCCTAAACCAGAGGAATATTGCTCCTAACTAGAGAAAGAATTCCCCTAATTATTTCTTAAAATATTTTTTGAATACCTTCCCCTCTTCCGATTCCCTCATTCTTATAACATAAAATAAGAGACGTTATTAATTAGCTTTTATTCCCTCCATTCATCCTTCTTGAAACTGAATATCTTTCTCATTTCCCCTTCCCTCGTTCCTTTAATGGAATATCAGTAGAATAAGAAACGTTATTAACTAGCTTTTATTCCCTCCATTCATCATTCTAGAAACTAAATGTTTGTGACGTCTTGTGACTTGGGTGATTGGGGCCCACTCTTTGGGCCCTCATTACTCTTAATTTGCAGTGTTTTATCATATGTTGTTTAGGCCAACTTTGTGTTGTGAGCAAAGCACTACAAATATGCATCTTTGATGAAGGGAATAACATAGAAGAAAATTAAAGAAAGTTTTCTTTTCTTAGCCTGGCATAGCTATTTGTCTCTTTTGCTGCTACTGGATAATTTTGTTTTCATCTTCTTGATCTAAATTCCTTACAGCTACAGACATTTAAAATGACATACAACTACAGATGTAGTAATTATAAGTTTGTAACACACATTTACTGAACAAAAATGTAACATTATGATAGTGTAATAGGGATATCGGGATCATCTGCTTAATAGCAAGAGAAAGTCGTGTCTAAATAAGACAAGTCATGTGTTATACGAAATACAGTACATTAACAAGGTTTATTATTGTTTGTGTGGTTTGTAAGTATCTACTTTGATTAAGTGATAAAACTATTCTCACTTAGATGGTCATTCCACACACTGATACTTTATATTTCCGAGTTCTGTGTTTGTCATCAACACATGTGCATGATAAGGACAGAGAGAGCGAGGGGAGGGGAGGAATACACTTCATTGATGCAAATAAAAATAAAATTGAATAGATTTTGCATAATCAATTATAATAGGCTTGACGTACCTCAGTTGCAAGAAGAGAGCTCACCAATTCAGTTTGTGAAGATACTGTGAAATTTAAGGCATAAGTCTGACATTTTCATTAATAACAACTGATCAAAATATAAAAAACAGAGGACATACCTTTTATAGGGTTCCCATTCAACAATGCACCTTTTCCACGGATTGCAGTGAAAAGCTACATACAACAATCCCAAATTTCAATTTGCAGACTGGGCAAGAAAAGAAACTCAATTTTAAATACTACAAAATTCAATGTTCATAATCCTTTTTTAATCATATTCCTAAATTAATTACTTTAATGTCAAGTTCAATGTTGATAATTATTTTTTAATCATATTCCTAAATTAATTACTTCAATGTCAAGTCTCCAAAGAGGAGCTTTGGAGCAACTGTTGGAGTTATTGCCGTGTGACTGTAAGGCCTTTCAGAAAAATTTAATGGTTTTGTGGTCAACCACTTATAAAGCATCTTCAAGAAGGAAGATTTCACACCTCATTAATTATTGGATTGTACACAACACCAACTGTTGGAACTTTTCCAATTGTAAGACCAATGGAGACGCAAACGAATGGGAACCTACAGATAGTATAATTATAACCATTCAATATGTAAATACGAGTGTATAACCAATGACTATAAACTAAAATGTCAGAATTGATGATTACCCGTGCACAAAGTTAGTAGTTCCATCCAGGGGATCAACAATCCATGTGGGATCATCTGTAAGTTCTGTAGTGCCAAAAGCAGCTGTGGTTTCTTCCCCAATGAACTAATAAGACCAAAAATATAAATGAACTTCAGAAAATAAATACTGGCAAGTGGCTATAATAGCCACAATCCAAAACTTGATTTATATCATTGAAGGGAGATCTAGCTAAACCTTATGAGTGGGATAAAGCTCCTTGAGATGATTAAATATTAGTTCTTCACATGCTTTATCAGTTTCAGTGACTAAATCAACCTGTGCACCACAACAAAGGTAAAACACAGTAAGGAAAGAGCAATAATACTGTTTTCTTTATAAGCTGTGATAACTGATAATGCCCATATTTTATTTAATTCTATTACCTACATGAACTTCTTTTCAAGAGAGAACAAGTAGTTACCTCAAACTTCTTATATTTTGAAAATACAATGTTGTCAATCGCGGATCGCAGAAAATAGTTGTATGCTCGAATTCTGCTATACAACAGTGCTTTAGCAATTTAGCACTGTTATAGCCGTTATTTGACAACATTTTGAATTAAAAAAAGTATTGCGGAACAACAGTGCTTGTTCAAATTCAATTGTGTTATAGCCACTATTAAACAACACTACTACAATATAGATTATATAAATGTCATATAAGCTATAGACATTGATATGCATACAAGCTTATAGAGCATTACTAGGTTCATTGATGTTTATGTTAGCTTGTTTAGTGCGAGAAATTTGTATATATAAAAACAACTTACAAAAATATAATACTTCCTTGGTCGCATTTTAAATATTTTATTTGTCCTTTTTCTCTATCTCAAATTGTTTGTCATTTTACGGTACCAATACAACATTAATTACTTTTTTCCATTAATATACTCATATTCATTGCATTTTAACTCATCAAATTTTCAACTAACTGCAATTAATAAAGGTATTTAAGTAAATGAGACTCATTTTATCATTGAAATCAACGAAACTAATAATTTTCTTAAAAAGCACAACTCAAATCACACAATTAAAATGAGATGAAGTAATAAAAAACAATGGCTAAACTTTTAGTCCCTATAAGCTATGCTAATTTCCAGTGTAGTCCCTACATGAAAAATAGCTTTCAAACCAGTCACAATAAGTGAAATCAGAACTACCAATTGCAATAATATCGAAGAATTGAAATTAAATTAAAATAAAATAAAAACTCGTATGATTTATTTAAAAAAAAAAAAACATTGAGATTTGAAGATAGAAGAAAATGAAGCCAAAAAGGAAGAGGAGAATGGAAATGAACATACCGTTCCTTTGTGTTCGACGTGTTTGGTCTGGTAGAACCCTTTTCGAATAACCTGGAAACAAAATTCATAGGGATTTTAATTTTTTTGAAACGAGAAATCATGCAGAATTGATAGTGATAGAATGAAGAGTGTTGAAATGAGAAAGAACATACGTCACCAGCTTTGTGAGCAGCTTCGACTGCAGATGCGAGGAATTCAGAGTGTGAATCTACAGTTAGTTCGCAACGAATCAATGAGTAATAATAATATTAAGTATATATAAGATCTCCACGCTATAGGGAGAGAGAGATAGCATACCATTGTCAACCATTTTGTTGTAGAATTGTAGAGAGAGAGAGAGAGAGAGAGAGAGGGAGAGAGGGAGAGGCTGTGTTTTGTTCTTGATCCTTCCTTTCGCGTACCGCACTAACCACTCACCACTCACCACTCACCACTCACCACTACACAAAACCGTATGTGCTGTTAATTTAATTTATGTATAGATGCTCTCAGATAGAATCAAATAGTACTAGAATATACCATGCTCCATGGCATCACTACAATTTTGAAAGGCATGCGATGGTATATTCTATTTTATTTTATTCTTCTTACTAGGCTAACCATAATAGAGTTTAATTTTTCTCCATTATTACGGTAAAAAAGTTTTATACATTAAAATTACACATGAATTTTATTTAACAATTTAGTAGAAATTATATGAATTTTAATCAATCAAATAAAGTCTTATAAAATAAAATATGTGTTAAAAGAGTATAATATTAATGTTCCTATAATAATCTATGATTGATTGTACGAGAGATATAATCTTTTAATATCTTAAAGTTATTCTTTTAAAGTACACATGTTAACTTGTGTTTTACAGCATCATAAAAAAGTTAAAATATTTGCTCTCAACTATCTTACAATAGAATTGTTTTTCAAAAGTCTCTAAAAGGAATTTTTGTTTAAACTAAACATTTTATTGAAAAATAATTTGAATCAAACTAATCTAAAACAAAACAAATTTTTTTCTTATTAACTAATGATTTCATATCTGGAATTTTGGTTACAGTTTCTAAATTAAATTATACTTTTGGCTTTTTATGTTTTTTATTTACTTTACTTTGATCCCTTAAATTTTATTTATTTTATTTTAATTTTTTATGTTATAAATGTTGAATATTTTGGTCCCTCAAATTATTGTGTTTTTTAGTTCTTTAAGTTTTAAACATCAAGCATTTGGATCATTTAAGTTACAAAAATTAATCACTTTAGTCTCTTAAGTTACACTATTAAACACGATTAAAAAAGATTAACATGTATTATATTTGCAACTTAAGGACTAAATTATTTAATGTTTTTAACTTAAAAGACTAAAATAGAACGAAAATAATTTAAGAAATAAAGCATCTAATTTTTATAACTTAAACAATCAAAATAAAACAAACAAAATTTAAAATATCAAATTAAAACCTAAAAAAAACTTAAAGGGATCAAAATGCAATTTAGCGCATTTTCTAATAATTCAAGTGAAATGGCATAAGCATATGGAATATGCCAAGAATATACTGATGCGTTATTTATTTTGGTCCCGTACTCCCATGTCACACACTTTTTCCAAATTTTGTTGGCTTCAGTGAAGCCTCCACAGCGGTTGGGAGCTAAGGTAGGTACTTATCAAAGTTGAAATCGACAAATGTGTGGGGAACCAGTCATGTTACGCAATCATGCATGAGCAAATGTAAACTGCAAAACAAAACTTTTTCGTAACAGTCCTCCTGATTAAAGTCTTTACCAGCCAGCGTCAACCCGTCCTCATCTCTGGCCTTTAGCCACAGTTGTCTCCCCTAACTCCTTTGCTAAATAAAGTTCATTAACTTTTTTTTACAGAAAATATCAAATTTGTAATATAATTGAAATGCAGAGATAATAACATCAAGGTAGTAATAGACTCTACCAAAAAATGTTGTTAAAAAAAATATAATAAAAAACTCTAAAAACGGAAATAAAAGTCCTATCAATAGCCTAACTCAAGGTTTTTCATCCGTAAGCTGGAGTCTCAAAATTACCAATAAGAAAAAAAATTGAAAAACGGCTGTCTTTCTTTACGTACAACGAACCCAATTGCAATTTTTTATCAAAAGAGACATCAATTTTGATAATCTATCAAATAAATTAATTGAAATCACGTATGACATGCTTTAATGGAGGGTGAGTCACACTTTGATTTGGAGGTGAAGCAACCATAAAGTTTGCAGACATATGCCCAAAGAGTCTGCCCCAACACTCCAATGATGGCTCTAGTGGGGGTGTTTTGTCACCCGAATTTGTCGCCAACATTGATGGTGGCTCATTATAGTTGTAGATGCAGAGGTGCAGATGAAGGGAAGAATTGGCGACCAGGGTGAAATCTACTATAGCATAGTCAGTTCTTCAACATAATGATGTGGATTTGTTGAAACCACATAGGAGTATAATTGGTACGGGAGGAAAAGGGAATAGCCAAAATGGATAGGGGAATGACTCCCAAAATACCAAAACCAAGAAATACGTAGATCTCAAAGTTGTGCAATCCCCAAATGGTTGGGAGAGAAAAAAAATTAGAATTAACCAACCAAATAAAGAGTTAAATAAGCTAAATACCTAAAAAAATTATTTCAAAAAAATGTAGGACCTAATAACCTATCTCAATCAAAATCCCACGGGGACCAACCACTGCTACACTGACCCTTTATGACTATCCTGTTCTGGGTGCCCCATGTAAACGCCTATCTGTTTGTTTGTATATGGCTTCAGGTGGGAACACGAAATCTAATTCACCTACATAACAGACCACTGCCTATCGAAAGTTAATTGAATTACTAACCTGGTAGCAGACCAAACTGATTCAGCAGCTAGTGCAAGGTTACAAAAGCAACAGAAGGCCATCATTCATAAGTGGAAAAGGACAAGTTCAACAAATTTATGAGGTTCAGATTATCGCATGACCTCGTACTAATTGTAATTTACACGTCAACTAGGAATATCTTTATTACTTTCTAACACCTTGAAAGCCATAAACCTTATGTAGCTCGTTTAAACAATTTATTTATCTAATATTTTACAGGCGGCGATAGAATTACAGAATGGAAGCATTCAAATCTGTATGTAATGATAGTTGCATCTAGATGACTAACATAACTATTATAATACAGTTCATTTAAAGTAAAATACCACATCGCAACTTGTCATTTAACACAGTCTGCAACTCGAGCATGTTATTCCCTAAGGTTCAAGGGCAGCAATTTCCTCCATCACTTGAGCTTTGTCAGCTTCAAACTGTTCATCCTCTGCACAATTGCAACAAAAATGTTATCCTGGGAAAATATTTGATACAATAAAAGCAACCACTAACCATACAAAAGATGGCATCACTTACCTTTATCGATTTTGAATTCATCCAATAGTCTCAGAATCTTACTTTTGTTTGCAACAAATATGCTGATAATATCAGCTGGTTTATGTTGGTTAGCAGCAAATAGCTGTTACGATAAGGAAACATCAATAACTGCACAGATCAAGAATAATCACCTCCAAATGTGTGCTATAACATAATTGTAATACCTTGAAAACGTGAAATGCTTCTATCTGTATGCTTTTGCTGGATTCCTGAAGAAAGAAATCAGCAATGACCCAATAAATGCCCACTTTGTACATATATCTAAGTTCTTAATATTCTTTTCTCCATTAAACATATCAGAAAGTCAGTTAAAATAAGTTTAGTAGTCAGATATTGATGCCTAGACAAACTGCAAAAATAACAAGAGGGTGAAAGGCTATACATTTTGATGAAACTAATGGACTTTTATATGCTAAAAACAGCAAAGGATAGAGGAAAGAAATACATCATAATTAAACACAAAAGAGGGCATAGGTGGGCAGGACAGGACACAATCAAGGCAGAAGCCAAGTGAATAGAAATGTAATTAAGTTTTATGTCAAGGACCGTACTCTAAGAAGATTCATCAAAATCCTCAAGTTTTCTCTTGAGCTCACATATCGTGTCATTACGGCTGAATTTGAACGGTCAAGTAACATATCTCCCAGCAACTGTAAAAGAGAAAGAAATCAAACTCAGCAATTTTCTTTGCATCACTGCAACATTAAACAATGTAATAAAAAAACCAAAAACAGTACATATTAATCATAACATCAGATTGCAAGGAGCCAAGAACCAAATTTCACCAAGGAAAAACAAAGGAATTTGTTGCACTGGTTATGTTTTTGTTGACTAGCCGTGATGGCTTTTTTACATTTCAGTAACATTCATACGTCAAATGTACTGCAAATGACCTACGCCCTACAGATATGCACGGTTGCTTCATTCAATATTCTTAATTAGTAAGTTGCAATTAAGATCAAATTCAAATTCATAGAGCACCTTTACAGCTAGGCGCCTTGTAATATAATTGGAAGATTCCAACAGCTTAGAGTTATAATCTGCAAAAAACTAAAAACAGCAACAATAGAGATAGTGAGCAACAGTCGATAAGTAATTGATAAGTAACTAATAACCACAAAAACAAATATGCCTATTTTATAGAAAATGTATCATCCTGCATCCACGAAGAGCCATTTACAAAAGATACGTTATCTGTAACAGAAATCTACATTTAAAAGCAACAAAACAATATTTTAAAAGAGAAAGAAATAGATATAACAGAAGTGTGCTATATAAATTGAAAGAATAAAATGTAAACTAATAATCAGAATAGTATCTTTATAATAGTATAATTTATGTATGGCAGAAGCAATATTCATCCAGAACTTGTCACAAAACTAAAATCATGATCTAACTCGTGCTAACATTAGCACCACATCAAAAACTCCTATAAGAACCTTTATCAATCAAGCATACGCCCATGCATGTTATCTTGAAAAACAACAATGTCAGAAGAAATAAATGGTGGCATGTAAACGCTGCTTTATAATTTATGCTAAGGTTGAAGGGGAACCTACCCATTCATAATTCTTAGAAAGGAATTCAGCTACAGTAGATTTATGTCTTGTCAAGAGTTCCTGAAAGAGGATAAAAAATTATAACATTGATTCTGTTGTAAAACTGTGCATGGCACAAAATAAGAAACAATGATCATAGATTCTTTCAGATGATACCCACCTTAAAAGTTGCTGCAGCATCTGCAGCAATGTCGAAATTTGGAAGTTGAATATAATCAAAGAACTTCTTCATATGAGGTGAGTTCAGAACATATCTGATACAAAACCACGAAGCATTAGAGCACCATAAGAGGGGGGGAAAAGTTTTATCAGACCTAGGCCATTTTTTCTTTTCTAATTCTCAATTTTAGTTACTTTATATGAACTTCCTGCACAGTACCCTTCTTATTTGGCATAAATCTCTATGTGGTGCAATTACATGGATATATAAGAACAAAAAAGTTCCTGTTTATGACCAGAAGCATTGCATTTCTAGCAGTCATCATTAAAAGCTTAGAGCTTGATAGTGCACATAACAGAAAATAACGCAAAATGAATTATCTGCTCTTTTTTGCTTACTTCGCAACAATCTGGTGTCTTATACACTCCCTCAGCATCGCACCATAGTGTAAAGCCATATCTGTGTTTTCATAGCTATAAAGAGACAATTGTCAGCAATTGCATGATGGAAACAATAAGCAAAACATAATTTAGTGAAAAAGCGCAATAAGAAACAAAAGAAATCACACACATGGCAAGGCATACACGTGCCAAGACTATATTTACTTCAAATTCAGAAAATCTGGTGATCAATAACAAATATTATCGTGTCTGATTCACAGAAGTGTTATTTTAATGGTTGGTAAGAAAATAAAGTAGGTTTCCTTTCATTTGGTCAAGCCAAAGAGTACACCATACTGATTTCAAAACTTACTATAAAAAAGATTAAGCAACCAAAATATTAATCCAATGGCTTCTTACCCAACTATCAAAACATCCATAAGATCCATATTTTTCTCCAGATAATCAGATGCGATCAACTTAGACTGAACAGGTTGTCTTTGTAAATTTGCAACAACTTGAGTGGCATCTTTTCTTGCCTGCAAAAGCCCATAGTTTCAACTCTCAATGTTTGCAAATACTAAACAGTCCTAATATAGCATAAAGATAAAACCCTCATGTATGATTCTAACCATCACTCAGAGGATGCAACAATGCTAACAACTTAACAAGCGCACACGTAAATCTAACACCATCAAATAAATAATGAAAAAACATGCTTATTGAACTGCAAATATCTGGGTCTCAAAATTCCTCAATACCTCCAAATTCAATTTTGGAATACATTTGATAAGCAGTCGCAACGTGTTCTCCTTAAAGAACTCCTGGGTCAATTGTGCACAAGCTTCCGAGACAGGTTCAGATTCACTATTTCCATAAAGGATTGACTTTAGCTCCCTGATATTTTTACATAGCTCGGTCATTTGCTGTAAGATGCATCACATAAACAAAACAAACGTCAAATAAGAATGAGTGGCTTGCTAGCATTCACAGTTCATCGTTTCTTTTGTTTACACAAATTTTACTCTCTTACAAAAATACAATTACATTTAACACTAACATGCAAGTATAAGTTTCTCCTAGCTAAACCAAATACTCAAACAAAATTTGCACCAAACAATTCAAAATTACATCTACAAGAAATTTGCAATGGTAAAATATGATCATCAACCATCTACAACTGAAGCAATTATTTGAAACAAATCACTGCCAACTCCAGCTGTTAACTACATCTTACTCGTTACAAATTGGTGATAAAAATATGCATACAAAATAGGAAGAAAAAAAACATGTCATAATAAGAAACAACATCACAATACAAAGTTAACTAAATAAAAAAAAAATTAAAAAAAAAAAACAGAACAAATTTTAAGCATAAGAAACTGAAAATGCGCATAGCTTTGATAAGTTAGAATGCTAACAGAAAGTAAAGATTTCATCAACAATCAGAAATTGCTGTGAGTTCATTCATAATAAAAAATTACGAAAAAACAAAATAACATAATTCGAAAAAGGAAATTGCGATCTAAGGAGAATAGAACAAACTTTCTCTTCGCGCTTGCTATCTCTGGATTCGGTGCTGCGATCGAAGTAAACGAGAAGATCTCTGGTTTGACGCACAATATCAATTGGAGTACGTGGTTTCGCCTTGAAGAGACCCTTCATCCTCTCAGATTAGGGTTTCTGATTCAGCGTCGAAGTTGGAGATGAAGATGGTAATAGAAAGAGAGAGAGTTTTTTTTTTTTTTATGCAATATTATTATTACTAGCTCAATTATTATTATTTACAATTCTGATTTTATTATCAGAAAAAGAAAAAAAAATGATGGATGAGAGGATAATCAACACTGAACATGATGCATTAGGATACGATCTATTACGAGATTCAATTCAATTCAACATGATACGATACTACCAGAAAAAACAAACTTATGTTTCATCTTTTTCCCTTTCCACGCCGGTTTTAATTCATCCACTCCAGTTTCAGTAAATAAATAAAAATAAAATACCCTCCTATTTGCTAATATAGGATCATATGATTATGATGATGATTTCTGTCATTAAAAAAAGGATCATAGGAAGATTTTTATATACTTATAACAGTGATACTCCAACTATCTATGATATTTAAAAACAACATCATGTGATATTTTTTACCTTACTCTATTTAGTCTTTCAACTATCTACTAGTATTTTTTTCTTCTTTCTATTTGCTGTTTAAAGTGTGTAAAAAATTAAATAGTTTTTAATTTATTGGAAAACCTGTTTTATTAGTCTTTGTTATTAAAAATACTATAAACTAATAAACTAATGTGACATTTTTATTTTTATACACATTATAAACTAATAATATAGGTGGGTTGGGGTGAGAAACGTTCACTTGTTTAATTATGCTCTTTTAGAGAAATTGTGTTGGAGGATGAAGATAAAAAATGAAGATTTGTGGTTTAAAATTATTTCACATAAATATCGATGGGGTCCTTAGATAGTGGCGTGAGAAGGGGTGAGGAATTTATTTGATGGAGAGATATATTATTGATTTAGGAAGGGGTTCGAGAAAATCGGATAGATCGGTTCAATAGAAATTTGTTCATGAAAGTGAGTGATTGATATGATACTGTGTTTTGGAAAGATCTCTGGGTGGAAGAAAAAGCTCTATGTTCAACTTGGCCATTGACAAAAAGTGTGTATGTGATTGATATGTTTAGATGCGAATTAGGGGTGAGTGGAAATGAGTGGTCGTGGAGGAGAAATCTTTTTATAAGAGGAACTTTTGTTGGAATGTATTTCTATGTTAAAAAAAAAAAATCATTGCAAGTTCAAAAGTCAGAAAAGTGGATGTGGCGACTAATAGGTGGAAATGGGTCTTTAGTAAAATATGTATACAACGTGTTATTTGAGACTATTCAAAATGCTCAGGTATCTCAGCTCGACATTGTGTGAAACAAGGTGGTACCGTTGAAGGTGTCAGATTTTACTTGGAAAGTTATGTTGAATTGCATAACTACAAAAGTTAATTTAGTTAGACGTGAATTACAAATTTTGGGTCTATTCTATGTGTAGGATCTTGTGGGATGTCAGATTTACTCACTCATTAATTTTTTTAGTGTACTTTATTTGATTGCTTATGATATTCAATTTCAAAATGGTTGGACATAAGTAGTGTATTCCCTTTTTTGCCATTGTTATATGCTTAATCTCTTTTTTGTGGGTTGATTCGTGATATTAAAGGATAAACTTTGTGTTCCTTGGATAGTTTGTATTTGAAATATTTGAAAAACACAAAATTTTGTATTATTTAAAAATAAACAATTGTCTGATATTGTTATGTTCAATCAGGTACAATTATGATTGTGTTCGTGTTTGTGGAAAAAGATTGTGATTTTCAATATAGATTTAGTCAATAGTATATAGTTCCTCGTGTGGGTGTATGAGAGTAAAAGAGTCTTGTATTTGAGTTATTGTCGTTAAATTGATACTATAATGTAAGAATTATTTATATATTTTTTTACAAATTTTAGAGACTATATAAGACAGGGTAGGATTTATTCAAAATAATATTGCATCAATTTTTCAAAAATGTTGCAACAATAAACAAAGCTTTTTTAAAAACATAAAAAAGAACTGATCAATTGTCTTTTTTGCATACAGAGAGATCAAATTTATACTTTTTTTTTTAGAAAGATAATTTATGTTTTTTGGTATATATACCATGACGGCAATAATATATTTTTTTTACTAAGAAGGCAATAATATTTTGAACCTATGACTTTATGCATATTATCTATTTCTTTCATCACTATATTAATCCCAATCATCTTATTAAATTGGTATCTGTTGTGAATTCAATTGAATCTTCTCATGATATATGATGTATGTTGTTATATCATATTCACATTTTAAAAAAAATCTAAAGGATACAATTTTCACTAGTTGTGCATACAATTCCGGCTAAAATTTTTTAATGAATGTGATTAAATAAATATTTATATGGACTAGATGTACACGAAAAATAGTCTTAGTGAATATTTGTGAAACAAAAAATATATAAAAATTACCAAATCTGTCTATGTACTTTTACGAAAATATTTGTAAATGTTTTTCTATAGATTTTGTTTATTTTTTATTTTATTGCAAAATTAAATTACTTCACATCACTAACAATAAAATGTGAAAAGTGAAAAAAAATCATGGAGACTAGTCATGAACTTAGTCACCCTTGGTCCCTTGCTAAGTGTTGTTTGTGTTTATAACATAATATTACTAAAACTCCTAATAAGCTTCCAAAGTTGTAGATTGTTAGGAACATAATTTGAGATGATGATCAACAAGGACAAAGTTTTGTTTGGAATTATAAATTTAAAATTTGAAGAATATATTTATACTAATTAGGTTATATATAAAAGGTATTAAAACACTTATATTTGAATATTTCACGTTAATTTGTGTATTTCAATACTCGTAAAGTGGTTAGATGGGATCAAACATCAATTTAAATCTCAAGAAAAGATGTTGGTGTTAAATGTTAGTTAAAAGTCTCATATTAATTGAAAAAAATGAATGTTGAACAATATATGTGTGAGATAATTCATATATCCATTAAGATTTTGGATAAAAATGTAATGTCCAACCTATTCTTATGATTGTTTTTGATCAAATGTGATGATACCCTAAACCTGAGGTAAATCTACATGGAGGCAAACATGGCTTTTATATATATATATATATATATACTTCTTCTTTGTATTTAGCATCCTAATACATGTTAGAAATATTAATATATCATATAATATAATCATGCATCTAATTTTTTTTTTTGCAAAATATTCATTACTATTGCATTTATTATTTAATAATTGCTACATTTATTATTATTACATGCTCCCCCGGTCTTAGAGAAAATGAGTCAAATAAAAATAAATGTATTTAGTTCAAATATATTAACTTTTGTTGAGCTAACTTTCTTTTATATTTGGTACCGATGGAGTATATGTATTGTTTAATAATGTATTTATATTATTTAGTTATTTGGTTACAAACATTACATTAGTTCGAGTAGAAGTAAAATCAAATTTTTTAAGTAATGTCTCAAGTTCAAGTGTTATAAATAAAAAATTATAGTTGAGAGAGAAAACTCCATTAAAGTTGGTCCATTAACATCTTTGGTGTAGATTAATCATCAGCAAATTCAATGAATATTTTAACACAAATAATGCTATTACAAATTTTTACTATTTTGTTTTTTCTTTTCAAAAAATGACTATTTTAATTTAATTCTATGTAAAATTTGTTATAATATTTTATTTTGCCCTAGTCTGATGGATTTCTAGATTCATTCATGCCCCGAATCTATGACCCAACAGTGGTAACAAAGTCGATTGTTGACCGGAGTTTGATAGGCTCTTTGTGTCTTTGTCTCGAAAGTCTTTCTCACCAAAGTTGTTCATGCGGTGTGTCATGTTGACGTACAACCAATGACAGTGCAAGTGTAGGTGAATGAAAAAGCGCTCTTTGAAGGGAGTGTACTCATAGGAATAGAGGAGTCACATTTTAGGAAGAATTTTTTAATGTTAGGTGTCCGTTAAAAGTCCACATCAATTAAAAAAGTGAATGTTGAATAATATATAAATGAAAGAACTCATATATTCATTGTCTTAAAATTTTGGATAAATATATAATATTCAATCTACTTTAAAAATGTGATGTATATGAATTAGTTGTAATGATGTATATTATTTGTCTAACTCTTATGATGGACAATATTTACATGTAGTGATACAATCATTTGATGAGTTTGTGAAACAAACAATTATCATCCACATTATATATTCATGCAGGAATTTTGGCACTTCATGAAGTAAGCTGGTAATGCATTTGGATAAGGTATATATGCAACAAATACAAAAAATACTCAATAGTATTTCTTGCCGAAAAATGATGATGTTTGTATTTCTTTGTAATATTGGCTCTAAAAATATAAAAGAAGTAAGATATTTGTGTTTGATATACCAAACTAGAATCAAGTGTTATTTTATTTTATAAAGAAGTTTAGGTAAGTTGGGCATTGAATACTCTCCAAAGTTAAAAAAATCATTAAGGATAAAAAACATTAATAAAAACGTTTATATATTATCCATTGATGAAGTTTTCACATCAACAACATATTTTTAACTCCGAGACTGTCAAATTTGATTTATTTATTTTTTTATAATCCTCGTGGATTTGAACTGATCATAATTACTAATTGAAATAACCAAAGTTAACTCAAGTGTTATTTGTTTTCTAGTTATTTTCTTATTATCTCTTATGTTTTCAATCATTTTTTTTTCTTATCTATTGAATCTTTTACACTTCTTAATTATATTATATCTGAATTGATTTTTGGAGTAGAATTAAGATATTAGTGGTTTAAATTATTTTAAATATGATAAAATGAAACAAATTGTATAGAATATATTTCATTTAATTTCATTCAATAATAACTTTATTCTTCTTCACCTAATTTGTTAGACATTAATCAAATTTTTTTTTTGTCCTTTAAATTTAAGTTGAGAGGAGGATGTGTCATTCCAAATTAATTATAGACATTAATCAATTTTCTAGCCTTAGATTTACATCTGTAATCATAAAAATATTTCATTTTAATTTAAATAAAGGTACAATAATTTTGGTAATAGCACTTTCTTTTGTTTCATTTATTTAAGTATAAATTTTGTTGTACACGTCGACCTCTACGAAATGATGAGTTGTACATGTGCTCCAGTTGAACATGAGTTGTGTGTTGTGTTCCATCATAAACATGAATTGAAAGAAAATGGCTGATATGCATGATTCAAGGCCACTAGTGCCACTGCTGAGTCGATAAAGTTGTTTCATGCTTTCCAGTCACATGTTTGTTTGTAGCCACTAGTCCATATTGAGCTAATTAATGTCCAACCCTCACATATGACACACAATAAAAAAAAAAAAAGTGTGTTATTATTAGGAAAGAAATTATAAACTTAAAATTGTGAGAGAAATTAATTGTTCACTCACCCTTAACAATTTATTTGTAGCGATGGGTTCATAAATTTTGATTAATGGGATAATATTATTTATATTATAAATATTTATATAAAAAATAATAAACTTTCACTATTATATGTTTGAAAAATTGAAGAATTCTCGATATCTATGAATTATAATTGATTATATGTTTATATTTTGATTTTTTTTTTCATTTTCAACTCAATCAACATATATATCTCTATGTTTGTAACTAAACAAATAACAATTTATCTTTCACATCATTGTATATTTAATTCTCCACGAACAAAATTATTTAATATTTTTAGTGGGGCCAACACTTAAATTTTAATAGACAAAAATTAAAATTATAAATAACTAATATTAAAATAAAATGTTTAGGAGGGTAATCAACTCTCAATGGGTTCAACATGGATATGTGATCCTTCCTTGTTTGTTTAGTTCAATAGATGAGAGAGGAGTAAAGATATTTTAATGGAAGAAAAATAAATATACATTTAGTTCAAAAAAGAAAAAAAAAATGAATTTTTAGTGATTTTGTATTTGATTCAAGAGTAAAAGAGTGATTTTAAATGGTTTTTTACAATGTGTTGGTTTTCTCATCTTTAAATCTTTCAAACATTAAATTAATAATCTATGTCCAACTATAGAAACCAAATATTTCATCAAACTTCTTCTATTTTTCATTTTTTTTTCTCTTTTCTCATACTCTTTATCGCATCATTTTGTTTTTTGCGAAGTGAGTATTATTTCTTCAGTTTGGTAGAACTATAACGGACTTCAAAACTCTCTCTCAAGTAATTTGTAATTTAACATTGTTATATTTCTTCTCACAATCGATCGCACCATTTGAGAACAAAATAATAAATATTTACACATAAAATTGATTCAGTCACAATATTTGTCTTCACAAAATCAAATATTAATTCATTTTTGTAGCAAAATATTTATCTCTTCCAAAATCATCCTGCTATTGTTCCCTTCTACTAGAAAAAATTACCAATTTCACGATCAATTTCATTTTTTTACTCAATGTGCAATTTGATTTTGAGTAACCAAAAAATCAGTTTCAAAACATCCAACGAATATGATTGTATACGGTCAAAACACCCAATAATCACTACAATCAAAATTTTGAGCATTAGATCAAATATCAAATGAGAGTGAGACATGTTATAAACTCACAAAATCCAATTTCTAAAATAGAAGCTCGAAATATAAACAATTCGATATTAATCCAGCTACCCAAAGATATAGACTAAGAAAGCGATAATGTTGGAGGAAAATCCTCACATACTTAAAGATCTTATATAAGAATACTTACTTCAAATAAAAAAAAATATACAATAATTTAATTGGATCCTTATTTCTGGTTTACGTTGACATAAATACCTCAACAATTATATTCAATATTTCAAATAAGATTACAATTATTTGTAACCTACTTCAAATTGTGTATTACTCTACAAACCATATCATTCTAAGATTTACAAAAAACGATAGCACGTGCACTACAAAAAAATAATCTCTCAAGTGTTCTCTTACACACATTTGCTCTTATATGACATAATAAAACATTTCACACAACTCCCTATGTATAGGAGAAGAGTGTGACTTCTTCTAAAAAAATATTAAAAAAGGTCAATTAATCTCCACAATTTTAATGACCTCTATAAACTCTCATTTCATTCTTCTAAGTTGAATTTGCATATTTCAATAGTCAAATTCTAAAACCTTAGAATATTTATCCTTTTTCTCCCATCCATTGGAATTTGAAATTTAAATTGACTTGCAACAAATCATCCCTCAATTATAATTTCCAAACTTTCACGTCATCTAAAAAATTCACTTTCTTCTCACCACTTGCCTTTCTCAAAGATTGTCCTTCTAAATAGCAAATATTATTCTCATTTTTCTGCCATCGCAACACTAAACACCTCCCTTTGAACATCTTGCAACCCAATTTTGAACCAACAAGCTTTGTACCCTTGTAATGTCATATCCCCCAAAGAAATTATATTTGTGGTAGTAGAAAGTACATACCTCACCTTATAGAAAGTTTGGATGACACCATTACTAAGCTATACTCTCACACTTCCAATGCCTTTGACCTTCATTTTATCACTATTTTCAAGCATAAATAACCAAACTCTCCATTAATCTTTAAGGTGTCAACGTTGTTTGATCTCGACAAATGTGCTTTATAGCGACAAAGACCATCATCCATTGTGATTTAACAACCTCCTTAGTTGTTGCTAAGAACACATCATCATCTTTCGTTCTCCTTACCACATTGGTTTGGGAGTTGTCACCACTTTTCTTCATTTCCCTTAATTTCTTCAAGTTTTCCCTCATTTATGCACATCTTCCTTGCACATATCTCATCTCTCCACAACAATAACAATTCACATTGTTCATATCATGTTGTGGGCATGATTGTGACTTCGATCTTTTTCATTGCTCACCTTGTTTTTTTGAGTGACTCCTCCCTTGCTCAAAACCCTCCGCTTCTAGTGCATGATCTCTATCATTGATATACTCATTTCTCATCATTATCTCATTTTTAAGTAGAGCAAGATCACCTCAACTAACTTCAACATTGTCCTCCCTACAAGCAAAGTTGGCACCAAAACGCCAACAAGAGCAACATCTGCTCCTCATCAAAGATTTTATCATCTGCATTCAACAATTGACATACTAGTTTGTTGAATGCATTGATATGGTCATGGGGATTTCCTATGATCTCAATTTTGTTGATACAATTCCATTTTCAAGCAAAGAAGATCCGTCAACGACTTCGACGCATAGATGCACTCGAGCTTCTCTCATAAAGCTTTGGGTGTTTTCTCCTTCAATACATTGTATTTGATCTCATGAGTCATAGCCAATTGAATCGTATTTACAACTTTCTTTTGGATTTTGATCCAATCACTTGCACTCATGACAGTTGCATTTTCTTCCTCTAAAGCTTAGTGAAGACATCCTTGTACCAAAAGGTCTTGAATAGTACTCGGCAAAATTGTCAAATTAATTTTTCCATCAAATAATGAAATCTCAAACCTTGGTATGTTTCCTGCCATAGCTCTGATGCCACCGTTGGAAAAAAAATCCGCACACATTTAGGATATTATATGAGGACACACACCACAAATAAAAGGATATGAAAGCACACAAAAATTGATGTGGTTAAGCACGTCTTGCCTATGTCCATGAAAACACCTCAAAAATTATATTCACGATCTCAAATAAAAAGTTTAGATGAGTTGGATTATGGGGGCTCATCAGAGTTACGTCATGTCTCAAGGCTCGAATAGCGTTGATAGGGGAACTTACCAACCACCCACCAAATAGGTCATCGCATCGGCAGCGAGAGTTGAACCCACGACTTTGTGGGTGTAAACTAACTTCTTACCAACTGAATCAACCTTCATTGACGAGTACTATGTATTGCTTTCAATTATTGCAATATGTATAGTATTTTTATTTTAAAAAAAAAACGAAGAGAAAATGATGTTTGTTCTTAATTGTGTGTTGTGTTATTACTATAATTTCTGAATTTATTAAAAATTAAAACTGCATCTTCAAATGTCTTTTTTAATTATAATTTTACAAACAAAATTGACTAGTAAAAAATATATTTGAATATTAAATTAACAAACTAAAAATATGTTTAAAGACCAAAATGACTAATAAAAGATATATTCAAACTTGTTTACGTAATTGTAATATAGACCAGTGCTAGCAACAGACTTTATTTGGTTGATTAAAATTCACATAGGTCACCAAATCACGTAGCTTCCATATGAATTTGGTGGACTACATGTAAATTTTAACTAATAAGATAAAGTGTTGAAATATGAGTGTCAAAGAGTGTGTAGAGGAATGCTAACAAGACACTATTTTTCATTAATTAAAATTCACATGTGTCCACCAAACCAGGTGGAGACACAACCTATAATGTAGGTTCATCATTGTTCTTTTTGTTTATCATATCATTTGTTTTTCAATGTGTTAATCATTAAAAAATTACTTTTCAAAATCAAGCGTAGACCACTGCTTAGACACCTATAAACATGACTCAGTCTTTGATGATTTATAACTTACCCCAAAATGTGTATCACTCTATAAACTCTTTCACTTAAGAGTTACAAAAAATAATAGCACTTTCACTTTGAAAAAGAAAAAGCTTCTTTCAAGTGTTCTCTCACACACACTTATTCTTGGATGAGATAACAAAATACTTCACAAGACTTATTTAAAGAAGAAGAGTGTAACTTCTTCAAAAAAAAAAGATATTAAAGAAAGTCAATTAATCTTTAAAATTCTAATTACCTCTCTAAACTTTCATTTCATTCTACTAAGTTAAATTTGCATGTTTCAATAATCAAATTCTAAGAACTTAGAATATTCATCTTTTTTCATATATTAAAACTCCACACTTTAAAATTTAAATTTTAAATTAACTCCAATAGATAATGTCATAATTTGCTATGAAAATGAAAGAATTATTAAAATTATACAATTTGACAAGCTTTGAATAAAAAAGCAAAAGACAACTAACTTTATATGGATGGAGCATATGCAAAATCTTGCATGACACAAATGATTTTCCACACTCATGTGATATGTGGGACCTCCATATATACCATGCAAAAGTAATTTGATATGTACTAATTGACAAAAACATTTGAAAATGTGTTCTTTTTTATTTTTTTAATCTTTTAAATTATATCTTTCGTTAATTAATTTAATACTAATTTTTAATATTTAAATTTCTGGATAATTTCTACGTATTTATATAATGTTAACTGTAAACTAAAAAAAAAAATTAAAAGTAACTTCAAGAACCCCAAAAAGAGTAGTTTATGTTAAAAGTCTTTCTTTAATTTTTCATTTAAAAATTGAAGAAAAATATATATTTTTAGTGTTTAAAGAAAAAAGAAACTGGAATGATCCCGTGTATTTTAGAACTGGACCATAGAATCTCTCAAATAATAAGTGTTTAATCTTAATATTGATACAATAACTAATTTCCGCAGCATAATCTTTATCCTCTTCCACTATCCTGCTTTTTTCCCCTTCTACTTGAAAAAGTGACAATTTTCATGTGCAATTTGATTTTGAATAATCAAATACTAGTACACTCATTTCAAAACCTCCAACTTTTTTTATTAAATTGAAGAAAAAAAAATAGTAAAAGTGATACTAATGATCAATTGCAATTGTCACCGACAATTTAAACTCGATATAATAAAATAAAGTTATAGAGCTATACTGATTCAAGTGAACTAGTATCTTATGACACAAAGCAAATTTCTAGAAAACCCCAAATGCCAAAAAAGAAATAATTAAACACACAAATATATATATATATCATAGATTAGGCATGGTTTTGCAAAACCCAAACATTATTATAATCGACAAAACAAAAATACTATAATTTATAATATAAGAAACAACATCCAATCCCATAATCAATGAAGAAGAAGAGGTTTAAAGGAAGTAAGGTTCTTGAAATGGATCCAAGATTTCTCCAACACTTGGGCCGTGTAATTCTTAGTAACGGATTTATTCTTCACAGTCAATAATAGACGGTAGTTTGTTCCAGACACAACCTGAGTCTCACCTTTGATCACTTTCACCAGCTTCAAATTCTTACCAGATTGTTTATCGTACTCTGTTACCGCGAATTCCGCGATCTCCGCCACGTGTGGGTCTGTAATGTTCTTGATTGGGGTCCACCCACCGACAAGAACTTCCTTCTTCAAAGCATCGGTTAAGACCGACACGGAAAGGAATAGAAGAACAAAGAAAACAACGTTGTGAATTCTCATTTCGTTCGAAGGTTGAAAATTTTAATTTATTTATTTATACTTAATCTTTAATGTGTGATGCGGTGGGTATTTATAACCCGAAAGTTATGGCAGTTCCTAGATTTACTTAGGCACGCGGGTAATTTAACCGCTGAATGATAATGTATTGTGAGTTAAGTTAACCACGCGTTTTTTCGTCCGTAGTATCTATTTAGATCCGTGACTCGAGGTATTTTTCTATTGAAGTAATGTAATTGGATATTGTAACGTCAAATCAAAGAAAAATAATTCAAATTTATTTAATAAAAAATTAATAATAGTTGGCCCGCCTTAATTATTTTGTCTCGTAATACAACAGAAAAAAATTATATTTTCTAAAGAGTAATGATATTTAAACACAGTTTCATACACAAATACGGACACAACCATATAAATACAGACTTTTTATACATACATCCTCTCTCTTCATTAATATACCTGCATTACTTTTTCATTAATTAATTAATAATAAAATAAAAACAGAAAAAAAATGTTCTCTTTTCATTAATACACCTGCATTACTTTTTCATTAATTAATGAATAATAAAATGAAAATAGAAAAGGAATTCTCCCAATGAAAATAGAAAAGGAATGCTCCCATTACTAGCTCTTCACACCTTCACCGAGTATTACAAATCGGCTTCAAAACCTCCCGTCACCGCCGCCTTCATCTATCTCCGACCTCATCGTCGCCCTCATCGCTGCCCTCATCACCGCCAACACTCTCATTAATTAATAATAAAATCAAATTAACACCACACTCTCTCTTCTCTCTTTTCCTTTTCATCTTCATCGATTTTCTTCTTTTCTCATTCTTATTCTCTTATGTGAGGATTGCAGAATAAGAAGAAGAAGAAATAGAAAAAGGTATACATTTCTTATTTCTTATAGGGTTTATTTGACATTTTTATTGGTTAAGATTATTCATCCATTTTCGATCGAACTCTTTAAAATCATTCTTCTCTTTTAATTGGTTGGTGCACATACATAATATATGTGAGTGTTGTAAATTTGAGAGTACCAAGTTGGAGTGTTACTCGTAGAAAAAACAGAAAAGGAAACTTATTGCCCATGTTGAACAAAGATATTTGTTTATATTGAATATATTTTTAGATTAGTTCAACTTCAACCAAAAAATTATACTGATCTTAGGGTTTTACAAATCTTTATCAAAGTGGTTAATAATGTACAAATCTTTATCAAAGTTGTTTCATAATTGTTTGGATAGAATTTTTATTTGTTTTTCTGGGTTTTTCTTCTTCTAGTTAATAGTGTAAATATTATTGGTTAATGAAGTACAATAAGTGGTTAATGAATTATTTCTGTCTAAATGTGGTAGGTCTAACACATTTCATATTATGTGGTTAATGTTGTGCTAATTGTTAGTTACTAAAGTGCATATGGTGGTTAATGACTAAATTGAGTTATTTTTTTTTTTGTAGTTTTTGTGTAACACTTGCACCATTAATTGAAATTTCATGGATTGTGGTACTATTGAGGAGGAATGTATCGAAGTTGACAACCTTCATGATGATGACAACGCATGTTGTTAGAAGCCTGCAACGGGGATGTGTTTTTCTTGCTTAGATGAAGTCAAATCATTTTATGAAAAGTATGCTTCGAGAAAGGGTTTTGGGTAGAAGATTAGATCTTCAAGAAAAGGGAACGATGGGGAGCTCTGCTACTTAATTTTATCATGCTCAAGAGAGGGGTCTAAAGTGTCAAAAATTTTGTGTCATAAATTTGGTTAATGGCTTAAAAAAATATGGTTAATTCTCTGCACAACTTGGTTAATGAACTCGAATTGAAAACTTTGTCATTTTTATATACCAGATATAAATCTGGTTAATGGCTAAAACAAACATGGTTAATTTTGTGCACAACTTGGTTAATGAACTCGAACTGAAAATTTGGTCATTTTTATAGACAATATATAAATCTGGTTAATGGCTTAAAAAAATATGGTTAATTCTGTGCACAACTTGGTTAATGAACTCGAACTGAAAACTTGGTCATTTTTATAGACAAGATATAAATAAGGTTCATAGCTGAAAAAAACATGGTTAATTATGTGCACAACTTGGTTAATAAACTCGAACTCACTAAAATCAACATATCTGTTCATAAAAATCAACAACTAATGCACACTAATTTTTAACCATACATATTTGTTTATAAAAAGAAAAACAAAAAAGAGGCAAAAAGTGTGGTTCAAACGCCACTAATTACATTCTTATAAAGAACCTCTCACACACTCAAAATATGCCAATTACACACTTATTTTTTCTTTTTCTTCTTTTCATTCGGGTTCACAAACGGACTTTGATTGACTACACTTTTAACTCGCTTCATTGGTTTATCTTTCATTCTCGTAATTATGTTTGATGATGGTTTTGCTGTAGTGTTCACGTTAGGCTCACCTGTTGACAAATGTATTAAAATTATATCGTAGCAAAACTAGAACAACACCACAACATATACAATTTATTACTTACCAACAACATTTTATGCGGCTTCACCCCCAACATTCTCAAAAGGGGTACTAACTCCCACATCACCTGCAAATAAAAGTTTGAGAGTATGTTATCAACAAGTCCAATTACATAAATATTTGATCCATAAAAAAATGGTTGATTTCATGCAAACATTATTGGGGTTGTCATAATTTGAGTACGGTGTACATTTGAGAAATGAAGGTTGATTTCATGCAACATTTTTGATAAACATGCATGTCTTGCACGTATATGAAAAGTATGAATATATGGTTAATATTGATAATAAATTGCAACAATATAAATACAACTAATTTATAAATTCTTTACATTTTTTTCATTTGTTGGTGTCATGTCTTCAAGCATAAGAACTGTATAAAAAATATATCACATGAAAGTTGATTATAAAAGAAAATAAGCCGCTAAACAAAGTAAAATAAAAACAATGAACAATAAACGCCAACAGAAATATACAAACGATATAAAATGTTATACTAGAATAAGTATCTTGAGTTGTGATAACTGACACCATTTGATGTATGTTAAAAGAAAATTGATGGCAACATTGTGAATCAGAACATCTATTTCCATCTCGAATCATGAATTGAATCTTATTATGAATCATATAATACACACGATAAATTTTTCTTTGTCTATTTCCTTATTTATGAGGCCAGTCAAATGGCACATCAAGCCAATCTGAAGCAATCCAGCAAATAAAAAGGCACTCTCTCTCTCACTCAAACACACACACATACAGAATTCCATATTCTCATTGTCATCATATCAGATTTGTTAATATATTGAAACAAGTGTTATAAGCAGTTTCTAGTTGGCCCCCAGCTGCTCAGATCAACAAGTCTATGTTTGCTCTCATCATGAAGATAAATTATAAAAACCTTTTTTGAAGAGTAAGAGTTTTTTTTTTTAAAAGCTAGCAAATTACACAATTGCCCCTTAAGTATGTATGGGAGCATTCCTTTTCTATTTTCATTGGGAGCATTCCTTTTCTGTTTTCATTTTATTATTAATTAATTAATGAAAAAGTAATGCAGGTGTATTAAGAGAAAACGTTACTTTTCTGTTTGCAGGTGTATTAATGAAGAGAGAGTATATATATATAAAAAGTCTGTATTTATACGGTTGTGTCCGTATTTGTGTATGAAACTGTGTTTAAATATCATTACTTTTCTCTAAAATAAAATATAAAACAATAGTGGTTGAAAGTATGTGACTAGATTTCTTTTTAATTAGATAAACATATTTGTTTATATTTCATTTTAGATATTTTTTAATTAATTTATTGATTCTGTGAAAAATAATGTTGTTTTTTGTAACAATAAAAAAAATGTCTATGTAGTACTTGCTTTGATTTTTTATTAGAGAATTTGTTTTTTAGTTTTATATATAAAACAAAATTATGAGTTTTAAGATGTATTATTTAAATTACTTTAATTAAATAAAGTTTTCTTTTTAATATTATTAATAAATATCTAATGTTTTATAATTTTCAATAAAATTATTTATTTAAAAATAATAAAAAGTTAAATTAATTAATGAATATATTAATTTTAACGTTCTTTTTGTTATTTTTTCTTATAAATAAGACTAAAATAGTAGTATGAATTAGTGATGTGAACATGTATTCAAAAATAATTAAAATAAATGTAAGATAGGTTTATTATTTTTTTAAAACCGTTAGATATTTTAGAAATAATTGTTAAATATTTTATTATTTCGTATGAATTAGTGATGTTAACTTGTATTTAGAAATTCTACTAATAAAATTCAGCAAAAAGTATACCACTAATGTAAATAGGGTTTAAAATGAACGTAAATAATTTTATAATGACAATCAATATAATATTTTAATTATGTAGTTATTTTATAATTAAAATAATTATTCTTATTTATTATTTATAAAATTGGTTTATATCAACAATACATTATATTTTTCTATAAAAGTAATTATTAGATATTTTTATAAAAATGCTAAAAAGTGTTGTAATGACATTTATTAAACAGTCTTAAAAGAAAACACTTTGATCTCTTCAAATTTTAAAAAGTACTTTTTTTTTAATTGTTTAACAAGTCAACATGACCCATATTTTTATTCACTCTAACAAGAATAAATTTAACATAAACTTTAAAAAATAAAAATAAAAAGTATTTTTATACAAAATCGAAAATCTTTCAAAAAGATTAAAAAAAACCGTAAGATTTGCGGGCAGAGCTATTTTCTACTCACTCAATCAACCAGAATTAGAAAGATCAGATTAGGAATTGGATCAAACTCTAAATTTGGTGGAGATAGTCAAACCAAATTTGGTAAATCCATCAGCAAAATTAGCAATCACTATTAATATTATTTTACTGATAAATTTATACATCTAAGGACAAAATGTTTAATAGAATGACGTTTCTAAGGTAAGAAAATATTATCCTCACTCCTTTTGGTCATAAGAGAATTTAAAAAATTCCCGTTGGATTTGAAGAGCTTGTAAACAAATGAAAACAATATTCATAGTTTAACTTATTTAAGGTATAATTCGATTTTCAATTAACTTATCCGTTATTAAATCTCCTTCTTAACTTAAAGTTTAAGGCCTATTTAGTTGTATTATTTTTTTAATTTCAATTGTTCTATAATAAATAACAAATTAACTGAGGATTTATATTTAATATAGTTGTAGATTAATACGACTCTTGACCTTTAGCCTATTTAATTATAATCGCATTTAAATATTTTAAAATAAAAAAAATAAACTTTTAAATATAATTTTATATTATGATAGACTTTTAAAAAGGTTAAGTAATACTTTAAAAAAATAGCATTTGATAGATAATTAGACCGGACTCAGGCTTTTAATCTTTAAAATAAGTCAAATTTATTTAGAAAGTTTTACCCTATACCCCTACAATTATATCTATACCCCCACAAAATTTTTAAAATGTCAAAATTACCCTTCATTTTTTTTTTACTATTTTATCAAATTAAAATTTACTTTTTTTTTACCTTTTACCGGAAACTTGGAAAAAATTTTCCGGAAACAACGCAAACATTTAATATTACCGGAAAACTGACTTTTAACCTATTTAATTATAATCGCATTTAAATATTTTAAAATAAAAAAAATAAACTTTTAAATATAATTTTATATTATGATAGACTTTTAAAAAGGTTAAGTAATACTTTAAAAAATAGCATTTGATAGATAATTAGACCGGACTCGGGCTTTAAATCTTTAAAATAAATCAAATCTATTTAGAAAGTTTACCCCATACCCCTACAATTATATCTATACTCCCACAAAATTCTTAAAATGTCAAAATTATCCTTTATTTTTTTTTACTATTTTATCAAATTAAAATTTACTTTTTTTTTACCTTTTACCGGAAAACTTGGAAAAAGTTTTCCGAAAACAACGCAAACATTTAACATTACCGGAAAACTGGAAAAGATGGGTACGCTTTAACACTACCGGAAACTTGCCATGAAGTTTTCGAGTAGTTTTTTTTAAAAAAAAATTTTAAAAAAAAAAATGTTACAAAAAAATTTTAAAAAAAAAACTACCGGAAAACTTTTCCGATAGAAAATAAAAAAAATTTAATTTGATAAAATAGTTAAAAAAATTAATGGTAATTTTAATATTTTAAAAAATTTATAAAGGTATAGATATAATTATAGAGGTATGAGATAAAATTTTCTTTCTGAATTATACGAGGCCAATAAACAAACATCGAATCCATGAATATTTGAACTGGGGATGCAACCTATTTTTATCCTTGGCGTTAAGGAAAGAAGAGCACGTCTAAATTATAATAAAACTATAGCTCAATTGTGCAGTTTTGAAAGAAAACTACGAGCTATTATTATGGATGGTTAGTTATATACAAATCGATCTATATTGAAATCATAACATGACAAAATATGATTGAAAGTATCTATAAATTGACATTAATCCATAACTATTTTCATATGAACAAGATATAACTTCAACAATATAATTATAAATAAATGATTATTCAAATATCATATTTTGTTTATGAATGTGTTATGGGAATGCTACAGAAGTACGAACAATAAAGACAAGAGTTCCCCAGGATTTAAACGCGTGTACACTAAGCTTTTGACAGCTTCACACCACAACTTTTTTCTAAATTAGACGCAATCAAATGAATAGAGCATTAAAATATTTTGAAATTCCTTTCGATAGTTTCTTAAATACTCTTCGTCTTCTTGTAAAAAGAGAACGATAAAAATGGAATAAATTTTGTATTACTAATCTCTTCACCTATAAAGTTCTGTTATATAGCAACTCATAGAAGAGAAACAATCCTAACATAAAGAAGAGTCGTAGTGCAAGAGTGCACAGCCACTAGTTCATCTCTTGAATTCTTTAAGGAGTTGACATAGATGCTGGTATTTAAGCTACCATAACATCAACAAATTAACCTTGAATTTCATTTTTCAAAAGTTAAATATAATTTTAATTTGATTGCCTAAGCTTAATAAAAACACCAATCAAAACAGAAACTAAATTTATATTATTTTGACTTGGGATTTGCTAAAGCAAATCATATACGGCAAATATCAGCTAATTGATAAATTATTATATGTGAAATTGAAGTATCTATAATTTCCTCACTGTAACCTAACTTTAACACTGTATCCAAACTCTTAAGAAGAAACAATAATGAATTAGTGCAAAACCAGTAATTCGCATTAACTAATGTAAAAATTATATCATAATAGCTAAATGAGTATCAGAAACCGGAAAAATTCACCAACCAACTAGTCATCTCTATTGTAAACAAAACAATATCATCTCTTCAAAAAGATACTTGGTGAAAAAGTTAAGCATAAACAAAATCTAAGATAAATTTAAATCCTAGATGCAGAAAATAAGCTCATTGAGAACAAGAAACGCCCAACTCATACAATGGCATTGGCAGCACTTGCAATCCTTGGCCATAGATCAGCACACTCCTTACCAATTGGACCAGTAATAGCAGAACCTACAAAAAAAACAGCACAATATAGAAGTTTAAACCATAATAACAGAAATTAAAAAATTAGGCCAAATAGTACAAAGAATGCAGCAAAGTAACAAGTAGGATAGGTGCTGTCATACAAAGAAGCATTACCAAGTTACAATCCGAAAAATGCATTGAAGCATTAGAAAAAAAGCTCAACTTCAATTACTTGATCGAGATTCACTTCAACAAGAGTAAAAATAAATACAAATTTGGGTCTCAGCATGTGTTTGCCAAGACAAAAAGCTAGCTTATAGCATCGTACGACAAAAAATAGTTGTTTGGTAACGGTCAATATCTAAAAAGCTTATAACATTTTTTGAGATACTACTTTAAGTGACATTTGAGCTGATTGCTTATAGTGTTTCATATTTGCTCTCAAAATTTACTTCCACTATCTTATAATTGAAATACTAAATATTATTTAAAAATATCTTCTTATGTCATTTTATACTAATTGGGTAATCCACCATTTTAGTCCCTGAAATGGTAGGAAGTCATTTTGGTCTCTAACTAAGCTAAAAACCCAAATTATTCCTCAAATCATTGAGTTTTTAATCTCTGATGTTATAACGGTAATAGACAATTTTAATAGTAAATTGTATCTTACAAGGACTTTTATGATAGTAAGTTGTATCTTTAAGAGACTATTTTGATGATTGGAAGACAAATTTGGATTATTTGTTGAGTCAGAAAACTAAAATGGTGCTTTACCCTATACTAATTAGATAGTTCAACCACTGTTATCCGATATCCACTACCAGCTATCTGTTAAAAGCTAACACATCAAATTCAACCAACTAGCTAATCAGCAATATGGTCTGAGCTAACAGCTTGTTTATTCTACATCCGCTATTTTTTAACAAACAAAGCCTATGTATAAATTCTAATTACTATACAAATGTGAGAAAAATTAAAAAATGATACCTTTCATTTCACCCTTTGGATTCACAATAACACCAGCATTATCTACAAAAACCAACAAAAGTAGATTAAAATCAACAACAACCTAACACGAAAGGCATTGCAATGAACAGAAATTCAAAAACTTATTTTACCTTCGAAGTACATGAAGACACCATCCTTTCGGCGCCAAGGCTTACGCTGACGAACGATAACAGCAGGCAAAACCTTCTTCCTGAGATCAGGCTTACCCTTCTTGACAGTAGCCATGACCATATCACCAACACATGCTGAAGGAAGACGGTTCAATCTACCTTTGATTCCTTTCACTGAGATGATGTAAAGATTCTTGGCACCAGTATTGTCAGCACAATTCACCGTCGCCGCCACTGGAAGACCCAGTGACATACGGAACTTGTTACCCGCGGATCCACCGCGACCTAATAATTATTATATTAATCGCAAAAATTAATCAAAATATAAACATAATCACCAACAAATAAGTCTTAAAATTCAACATCCACAAAAATTAAGACGGTACTAACCTCTCTTCGACATCCTTGCTCGCTTCCACTGTCTCTGACTCTCCGCCGGCACTTAATTTTGGTTAAACATATATATGTGTAGAGCATGTTAGGGTTTTAATTGGGCCTGGCTTTTTTTTAACGAACTCGGCCTGTTTATTTTATTGGGCCTCACATTATTTTTTTTATTTACCTTCTATCCCACAATAATGCCCCTACTTCACAAACACATGCAAATCATCCAAATTTTATTTTTCATTATAATAAATGTTTTTAATCGTAGTTTTAGTGTCTTTTCCATTTCTAGATTGATTAATTATTTATATGTTATTAATTAAATTACAAAAAATAAATAATTTAAAAAATTGAAAATGAAGTTTTAAAGGAATTATCTTCCAATATTATAAGTGTGCACCTTCAAATTATATATAAATGCTATTTAAAATATGTCAGACCACAACTTTTTAGTAAAAAAAATATAAAAGAGACTAAAATTGACGATTTTAAAATAAATGAGTTAATTTTGTGAGTGAATATAAATGAAATGAATAAAACTATAATTAAACCTAAAATAAAAATAAATTCTAAAAAGTTGTACTCCACATCACATCTAAAATCTCGTAGAAAGGAATAATTCTTTTAAACATTTTCAGAATGTTATCTTATGAAATGAGAGAGTTTGAGTAGTGTAAGTAATATTCTCTTTTAAACTTTATTTTCAACAATTGTTATTTTATTTGATGAAATTCATATAAATCTCACTATTTTAGAAATGAATCTAGGTAAAGTGGTCATGAATTTTATTCAATAAAAAATTTATGGTTGGAAATAGAGTATATATAAATGGAGTATATGTTAAAAAAAATCACAGAAAATAATGTCTTTGTATGCTCCATCTTTCTTACATCACCTCACCTCGAGTAATCCGACAACCATTTTCCATAACTGTAGACTCACCAGAAGTCATGCCATCCGCCCTTTGAGATGTCACTTGACAACAATAGCAACAACAATTATAACGTTAATTCATCTTCTGTACTGAGTGATATGACCAACCTTCTATGAACAACAACACTTTGATTTTGCTTATAATGTTCTATTTAAATGTACCAAAAAGAAGTTGTTTGAGTATCCCAATCTACATGCCCTACATGTGGGACATTTATCAAGTGTTTGACTTGCTTAAAAATGTTTAGAAGATTTATTTATCCATCTTGTGTTGTGTTGTTCATGTTAAGAGATACACATGAAGCTCAAATAATGAACTACCTCCCAAAACACTATTATCTTTCATATGTTAGTTATTTTTTGTATGTAATAGGATAAAAATATGTAACTCAAACTTTCGCTTACCATATACTACATATCTTGTCACTTTTATAAATAAAAACAATTATTTTTATGGTTATTAAGAAAATTAATTAAATATAATTAATATTTTAGATTTAATGTCAAACATAATCTAAATTTTTTAAATTGTCTATTTAAATGTTAAAATATTCTCCCAACGATATTAAATATCTTTATTAAATGAATCGAAAATAATTGATTTTTACTTATACCGGTGACAAAAATTAAAACTATTTTTTTACTTATAATAACAGTGTTGAGAGAGTATACCAAAATGTAAAACTATTTTTTTACTTACAATAACGGTATTGACAGAGTATTTATATGTCATTTAAACTTGGGATTTTATCAATTTGTACACCAGTGCCAAATTTTGCACGTTTTGTAACTAAACTAGTATTTGATATTACTCTATATGGTGCCTTTTTTTTCGCTAGACCCCGATTGCAAAATGTCTAAAGCAGAGATGAATGTGTATAATACATTCATGATTTGTAGTGAAATTTATGTAACATCTCTCCTGCAAAATTAAACCATAATTTGTTCCATAAACAATAGATCCTGCAAAATTAAACCATAGACATCAGAATTCTTTTTCAATCAAATCGGTTTTCACAAAGCAATTATTACTCCTCCATAACAAAATAAGTGTCGATTTTAGCACATAAAAAATATTTTAAAATAAGTACCGTTTTATTTTTTTCATGTGACATTACTTTTTTTCTTCAATTTTATCCCTAAATTAATATGGTATATGCAACATTTTCAAGACATTAGATTTCACTATGTATTTATGATAATTGTCAATAATTAATACTCAATAAAGATAATTTTTATAAAATAGCAACATTCTTTTCTTCATTTATAATTTTTTTTAATCTATATAAAAAAAAAATTAGACCGGCGCTTATTTTTAAATCGAAGCAGTAAAAGACATTAACAACTCACCAAGTGTTGATATTACATCTGCTAAGGCAAATCCAGCTCCTATAAGTAAAATGAGGTTCCATGGCATCTTTTTGCATTCATTCCAATTCATTAGTTTCTCCCCTTCTTGCTTCATGTTAGGGATTTGAACAATAATACAGCCGCCAAAACCTACATTTCATGACATGTTTATATTTAAGATTACAATATATGTCTTGGTGTGAAGAGTCATTAGAGATTAAATTAGAGATTAAAAAAGATAATAACATTACCTACATTAAAAAATCTTACATTACTTAATTACTTAAAAACTAAGTAAGAATAATTTTTATAAACATTCACTCGTTTCAATTTATTAGAGTGCATTTTAAGAATGAAAATAGAAAGGTTTACATAAGATCTGAAGTAGATAATATATCAATAAAAGAAGATCAATTAGAAGATGAAGACAAAAGTTTTATTTGCAATCAATCTACAATTATACAATCAAGTTTAAGTTTTAAATATCTTCTTTTAAACAAAAACTCCAACTCTCTTTAATATATTTATGGATCACTCTTATTGAGTTTTTGCTTTTATTAATCTCAAACGAAAATTGAGAAATCTTATATGTTAAACACTCTTTATCACACACACCTCTTAAAAACTTTGTAATTCAAGTTTTAAATTTTCGAAATTGATATTTTCAGAAGTTTCAAACTTTCGAAATTTTTAAAAATTAAAATTTTAAAATAAGGATACATTTTGAAATTTTGGAAAGTTTCGGATGTTTCTAAATTTGAAAAGTTTCAAAAATTTCTATTTCGAAACTTTTAAACTTTCAAAAGTTTCGAAAAATCTGAAAATTTTTTATTTCAAAAGTTTCAGATTGCTCGAGAGTTTCGAAATTCTGGAAATTTTCCATTTTGAAAGTTTCGAAATTTTAAAAATTGTGTTTTGAAAGTTTTAAATGTTTGAGTAACACTTACTTTTTTGTTTTAAATATTTGGAAAGGTTCGAAAGTTATGGTGATTTCTCTAAATGTTTGAAAGAGAGTGAAAAAATGGGGATAAAAATATATGAGGTTTTTATAGATAATTAAAAAGGCAAAATTGTATTTTTATGTGGGTTGGGGGTGGCAAGTATAGATGGAGGGGTCTGGTAGAAAACTTTGTGTTCTATATTTTCTGTTGGATCACACTTGCGTATTACTGCGGCCCAAAATAATATAGCTTCTCCATGAGTTTTCTACCACATACCCCCCACCTAAACCTGTTACCCCCCAACCCATATGAAAATACAATTTTTCTCTTTTAACCATCTATAAAAATCTAAAAATTTTATCTCTTATTTTTTCACCCCCTTTTTCGAACATTTAAAGAAATCACTTAACTTTCGAATCTTTCCAAATTTTCAAAACCAAAAAGTAAGTGATGTACGAATATTTCAAACTTTCGATATAAATTTTTTTCAGAATTTTGAAACTTTTGAACAATTTGAAACTTTTGAAATTGAAAAATTTCAAAATTTTGAAACTTTCTAAATGACAAATTTCCAGAATATTCGAAAGTTTCGAAATGACAATTTCTAAAATTTTCGAAGTTTTCCAGATTTAGAAACTTTCCAAATTTTGTAACTTTCGAAATTTTCCAAATTTGGAAACTATAAAAACTTTTCAAATTTTTGAAATATAATCCTCGTTTCGAAAATTTGAAACTTCCGAAACTATCAATTTTGAAACTTATTATAAATGATTGTAAGGGTAAAATTGTCTTTTCATGTGTATTTGATGAGTGGCAGGTACAATTGTGGGGGTGCTCGATAGAAAACTCATTCTCTATACATAGTTATTAAGCATATACAAGGCAAACTTGTCCAGTTTTGTGTGGGCTTGTAGCTGCAATTGGGCGTCTCTTATAAGTAGTTAAGAGTAAACTAATTTAAAAATAGTTTGAGATTACATTTTATAATTTCATAAACTAAGTGTATTGAACTTGAAGAGATTAGATAAATGAGTTGAACTTAATTTATGTATAATTAGCTTCGTTTAGTTCATAAATTAATTTTTTAATCAATTTTATGTTTGTATGAAATCAACTTTACTTGTGAGTAACAATAAAAATAAGTAGTTTTCTTTTACTAAAAAAAATATTTATTCATTTAAATTAGTAGAATGTATAAAAATTTACACATTTTCAATATTGTTAAAATAAAAAAATGATAAATTTACGGACAAACTACAACATATAGATTAATAACATAAAACAACAAATGTGATACATATTCCTCTGAAACTATAACATTGACGAAATTATTGATTAAATCTGCAACTGATTGAAAGTGGTATGTTGATCTAAAGTAGGTGAACACTATAACAAAACGTAAAATCAAACAATGTCATATTAAAATTACAAATAAACAAACGAAATCATAAAAAAACGTAAAAGAAAAACTACATTTATATCAAATTACTTATTTAAATAAAAATAAAAAAGTAAAAACAATCTAAATGGAAAATTGTGAAAAAAATGACTCAAAACATTTTTCTTTCTAAACTAAAAACCTCGTATTTCTCTATGAGAAAATAGTCGTTGTCTACTCATTATTTTTCGACGAATAGTATTTTTTAGTAAAAAAATATAATGACAAAATTACATCCAAAATCATTTATCTAATTTAGTAATAACATATTTTTGCCTTGTTTTTTTTTCCCACTCTTTATATTTTATTAAAAAATTAAAAACAAAAATCATTTATCTTCTTATTTTTCTATTTAGTACTATTTTTATAAAAACGATAATGTGTGGCCGATGTAAGAGATACGCATAAGATGATTATGAATGGATATATTTTTTTAATCAAAAGTGATTATGAGTCACTCCCAATTTCCCAAATCTTAGATTGTAGTAATTACCAGTTACATAAAACAATCACAGTGATTCACTCTGATTAATCTAATCTGACAGTAAAATAAAAACTAACTAAATACACTCTCAATGTAATGTAAGTACCCTTGCAACTTCCAACTAATTAACAGGTTTCACCATATCCATTTCATTTCCAATTTGTACCTAACTAACTTTATTTTCGTGGTCTTCGTCAAAAACAAAAAACGAATTAGTAGAGTAAAGTCTTGACTTTGAAGTTGGAGAAGAAAAAGATAGCAACTTCCTGGGACCTTCCATTCTTCAGTATACAATGCAACATATGTGAATCTATCAACATCAATAGTGACGCGTTCCTATCGCCAACGCTAACCTAAACCCAATCCTCAAAATACCAACCTCAGAAACAAAACAAAAAAAAAAACCTAAATCGGTTCCGATGGCGGATATTCCACCGGAATTACTCACCGAAATCATCTCCCTCTTACCGGTACAATCTCTCCTCCGATTCCGATCAACTTCAAAACCCTTCCGATCCTTAATCGACAGCAACAATTTCATCAACCTTCACCTCAACAAATCCACGAACTTTAACCTTATCATTCGACACAACTCCGATCTCTACCAAATCGATCTCCCTAACCTAACCACCGCCACCGCCGTTCAACTGAACCACCCTCTCATGTGTTACAGTAAGCGCATCACTCTCCTTGGTTCATGTAACGGTCTCCTCTGCATCTCCAACGTCGCTGATGATATTGCTTTCTGGAACCCTTTCCTCCGTAAACATCGGATCATCCCTTATCTCCGTATTCCTCCCCGTTCTGAATCCGATACAAGTCTCTACGCCGCGAGAGTTCACGGCTTCGGTTTCGATCCATTCGCCGGCGATTATAAACTCGTTAGAATCTCTTACTTCGTCGATTTACAAAACCGTACTTTCGATTCGCAAGTTAGACTCTTTAGTTCAAGAACCAATTCGTGGAAAGTGCTTCCTAGTATGTGTTATGCTCTTTGCTGTGCTATAACCATGGGGGTTTTCGTTGAGAATTCCCTTCATTGGGTTGTGACTCGGAAACTCGAACCGGGTCAACCCGATTTAATCATCGCGTTTAACCTAACTTTGGAGATTTTCAACGAGGTTCCACTTCCGGAAATCGAAGTAGTTGATAACAATAGTGAGAGTTTTGAAATTGATGTTGCAGTTTTGGGTGGGTGTCTTTGTATGATTGTGAATTATGAAACTACTAAAGTTGATGTTTGGGTGATGAAAGAATATGTATCTAGAGATAGTTGGTTTAAACTGTTGACTTTGGTGGAATCTTGTTACTTTTTACCTTTGAAATCTTTGAGGCCTTTAGGTTATTCGAATGATGGAAGTAAGGTTCTGTTGGAAGTAGATCGTAAGAAGCTGTTTTGGTATGATTTCAAGAGTGAACAAGTTAGTTTTGTTTCAGGAATATCTAATATGAATGAAGCCATGATTTGTGTTGGAAGCCTTGTACCACCTTCTTTGCCTATTGCTGATAATTATAGGAAGGAGAATCAGCACAATTTGAGATGCGAAAGTATAAGCAAAAGAAGGTACTTGGGAGTATTGTTTATCTCAATTTTCAATGGTCCTCATTATATGATTTTTGTACTTCAACTTTTTATTATAGGTCAAATTGAATACCACTCCATGTATAATTTATTTATCGTGTGTGTACATGTTATAAATTTAAGGGATGACAATATATGCTTTGTGTCAATTTAAGGGTTGACCTTGTGACTAGCTAAGTCCACCCCTCTCACTTGACAAAAAAAAAAGAAATTTAAGTTACACATGAATGTGCTGGATTCCTTTTCGTATAAATTAGGTTAGAGATGGTATGAATCTTTTTTTCCTGTTATTTGAGATCCTTTATCCTAAGTCATTATTTTGACAAGCTTATTTCTGAATATTGAGATTATTCCATCCTGCCTTTGTATCTGCGTATGTAAGGAGAAGAAGTTCTTTAGAGATTTGCCCACCATGAAGTACTCCAAATTTATGCATAATTCATGGCCAAATTTTGTTTTTTTAGTACTATTCTTTTTGTGATATTGTTGAGAGCTTACTTCTATGAGATTCACTTTTTTTTTTTTTTTACAGGGATGACTTCTTGTCCCAAGGATTTAAATTGACATTGTAAGAGTGTGATGTGTGGCTGAAACCGGATGCTCAAGCTGTTTCTGGTAATGGAATTAGTCTCCTTGGTTTGGTGGGATGGCTTGAATTGATCAGGAATGGAGCTGCACTTATTATTGTTAAGAATGTGGAACTGGGGAATCGATCCCCTCTCACATGTTTCACATGAGAGGGAGAAGTGTGTGTCCCACGATCCAAGTTTGGGAGAATTGGATCCATCTATTTTTCTCGCTTCTTGAATGGCGTGAGATCACACTGAAAGAAAGACCTACTGAAGTGAAACAAAGATCTTGAACAGAACAGATACCAGATGTACATGACTTCTTTCCTTTTGTTTGGTGTATCACTTGGTCTGTAATTACTAGGATCCTGCAGCAACTGCTATGCGCAATCCTAAGAAAAATGGCTTATATGTCATTTAGGTGTAACAAAGTGTTAAAAAATGACCTATATGTAGATATGGTGTAAAGAAGTGTTGAAAAATGTATTATCTGTGTGATTTTGTTACTTTTGCATGTAAGTGTGTTGATCTGATTTTACCATCAACTGTAATAAAACTTTTACATTTGGCAACCATGCATTAATTGTATTTTTAGATTGTTTATTGTTGAAAACTCTTGGCAACCAACCTAGTTGTGTACTAATTGTATGACCCACTACATTCTCCTTAACCCTGAAAACCTATTTGCAACCTATGGGTTTTTAGTAAGGAGGCAATGGAACTAAAGACCAAGTATTATTTCTATATGGTGCTTTCAAATTCTGCTTGCATGGCTTGAAACCAGTTAGGATTTATTTTTTCTTGAAACCACTTAGAACTTAGGAACTGCTTTTCACAAATTTTGGTTCAACATGTGTTAGTAGTGATATGGCGGGGATGTTTGGGTTTTACTATACCAGATTTAGATATGGTCTGTTTAGGATGAATGAATATTTGGGGCTTTTGCATTGGGAGAGAGGCATATCTGGTCTTTACTATACCAGATTTAGATAATTTTGTTTAGATATGTTTTTGTTAGACTTTGTTGTGGTTCTAGAACTTTTAAAGTGAGAGATTTGTTTGCGAAATCACCACCGGGATTTTGTTTATTTGGATTTGGGTTTGGAGGCTCTTGATAATTCTTATTTCACTATAGTAGATATCTTCATTTTAGAATTGAGCATAGTCCTTTGTTATATATATATATATATATATATATATAATATTCTCTACGTTTATAAACTGATAAAAACTATTTTTGGATGGAAATTTTTTGGCACGGGCACATGAAGCATCATATCACCATCCTGACTGATAATTTATGTCAATACTGAATTTAGATGCCAATATTGAAGATGGCTGATTTATAACACTTGAGTTTGTGAATTCAAACGAGGCAAGCATGTAGTAAATGATTTTGGTGTCCAGCTGCAGCAATCTCTTTCTGGTTTAGTATTTTTCATTTTTAGCATTTGGATGCAATTAATATTGCATGCTTAAAGGAATGACTGTTATAGGTTTTAATTTTTTCATCTGGTATCGAGTTTAATCTTTACCTTGCCTTCTTCATCTTTCTCTCTTCTCATCGTTTGTTTGAAAGGTATCCCTTCTAACAGTATTAGACAAACTAGTTGGTTAGACTTCTTAATTAGTTAGTGACATTTGTTAGTTGTTCTCATTAGCTATATAGGTCTTATTGTAACTTGATATAATCATAATTCTCATTATCAATACAATTTTCATATTATACTTATGTATGCTTTTCTCTCAATGGCTTCTATATCAAGAAAAGTAATAAACATTACGAGTTTTGACATTAATATCAGGACAATTTTGACCTGTTGATGTTTTAGATCAATGTTGACTTTGCTTTTAACCAATGTTATTCTGACCAGAAGATGGCCTGACAGTGAAAAATTACTTGTTCCAGACTTGACCAGAAGGTATGTTTATGAGTTCAGAACAAGAGGATCAATCCAGATTTGACCCAGACCATAAGATAGCATGATTCAGGGCATGAAACTAAGTCAAGACAAGAAGAAATGATTTCTAGAATGATTCAGACCTGATCTAAAATCAAAGGTAAAATGCCTATACTGAAATATTTATTGTCCAGATTTAATTTCAATTTAATCCAGACCAAAGTCCAGAATTAGTCCAGATCAGAGGGAAGATTTCCATATCAATGGTTAAGAATTAATTATTTGGTCCAGTGATGGTCCATATCAGAAAATCAGACCATGGCCCAGTGTTGGCCGAAATCAGAGGGACATAATGTATTGTCCAGCAAAGGCCGAATTCAGAGGATTATAGCATATCAGGTGCGCATCCAAGATGGCTGAAATCAGAAGATCAGAGGGTCAGGAAGTGTGGTCCAGGGAAGGCCGAAATCAGAGGATCACAGCATAACAATCAATATGGTCCAGATGTGGACTAGCGCATGAATATCCAATGGTCCAGATTTAATCAGGAAATTTATACGGTGGAGAATTTAATTTATTTTGATCAAAGGATTAAAAAGATTTATTACAAAAATAAAGTGAGGTGTTGTGGAATTCAGGAGCTGTGGTGGGAAAGAACCAACAGATTTAATTGGCCAGTTATTTTGAAAGGAAATTTGAAGATATGTGTTTTATTTATATGAAGCCCAATTGGTCAAGTTATTTTTACAGAGAATCCAGCAAGATTCAGCTCGAATTTAAGCATTGGAAGAGGCCCAAATCTGCATCTATAAAAGGAGGCTCAAGGCAGAATACTCAGAATCGAAAATCACAAAATAGTCATACACTTCCAAAGCAAACACCCAAATTTTCATAGAAGTCAATTGTGAGTTCCAGCTTTCAAGAAGCAAGTACTCTTGTTATTTTCTTTCCACTGTGTGAAATCTAAGTTGTTGAAGTAGAGTCTACAATCTGAGGGAGTCAGAAGGGGTAGCAGGTTACTTGGCAATTAGATTCATAGTGTTGTGTGTTAAATATAAGTTGTTGAAGTAGAGTCTACAATCTGAGGGAGTCAGAAGGGGTAGCAAGTTACTTGGCAATTAGATTTATAGTGTTGTGATTTCTTCTACAATCTGGGATTGTCAGATTGGCTGAAGACAGGAGCTGCATTCCTCAAAGAAGTCTAGGATTGTTAGACTATTTGAGAAGACTGACTTGGAGGGTCAGTAGCAAGGTTGTAATTCAAGGTTTGAATTAGTGAAATCTTTAAGGTGAAGGGACTGAACGTAGCCTCGTTAACGGTGAACCAGTATAAAAACTGTGAGTTTTATTTTTACTTTTTATCCGCTGCTAACTCTGTTTTTTAATTATACATCAAGTTTTGTTTTAAAAGTATAAAAACAGGAAAAGTATTCAAGTTAAGTCAAACACAATTCAACCCCCCCTTCTCGTGTTTGCACCTTCTAAGAGAGAGAGAGATAGAGAGAGAGGTTAATTGATTAATGATGTCCACATATTTCAAATCAAAACTCACACAACAAAATACTCAAAATTATTAATTTACATTATTTTTAGGTTCAATTATTTTATCAAGTGACATATCAACAATTTTATCGTCATACATAAGTTTCAGTTGTTTGTAGTTTGTTTCAGTTTAAGAGATTATTTTTATGCATTCGATAACAAGATGTTGAATAATTAAATAATTGTTAAATGAGTATTATCAAAAATTATATGTGAAACTGCATGAAATGTAAATAGTTAAATAATTGTTTAGTTAGTTATATAGAGATATTATTGTTTAGTTAGTTATATAGAGATATTTTTATTAACATTAAAAATGAGAAACGAACCATGTTTCAAAACACAAAAAACTATTATGATGTATAATTATTCTTTAAAAAATTTATACATATTAGGAGGGGTCTAGTAAATATTATATTTGGTGGAGAGATATTCAGTTAATTAGTGGTGAGGAGGCCAACGAGTTTGGGAATTGGTTTAACAACAACCTCTCTAATAAAGTGCCTCTTTGTGAAAGATTTGCTGCTAGATTATTTAACTCAGGGTTGACCCGAGGGTATTTTAATATATTTAAAGACCTCATATTTTAATATATTTAAAATGAAAACACATAAATATTTTTTAAATTTAATATTGTCTCATTAATATTAAATTAATTGAAAAATAAATATTAAATGACATCAATTATATTAATTTAGTGATGTCTGAAGGTGCAAACACGAGAAGGGGGGTTGAATTGTATTTGACTAACTTGATTACTTTTTCTGTTTTTGCAGTTTTATAACAAAACCTGATGTATGAATAAAACAGAGTTAGCAGCGGATGTAAAGTAAATATAAAACACATAATTTTATACTGGTTCACCGTTAACTAGGCTACGTCCAGTCCCTTCACTTTGAAGGATTTCACTAATTCAAAAACCTTGAATTACAACAATACCACTGACCCTCCAAGTCAGTCTTCTCAAACAGTCTAACAATCCTAGACTTTTGAGGAAAAGAACCTTGAATCTAATTGCTAAGTAATCTGCTACTCCTTCTGACTGTAGACTCTACTTCAACAAACTTAGATCTAACACAAGGGAACAAACACTTAGAGTACTTGCTTCTGGAAAGCAGATACTCACAATTGACCTCATTGAAAACTCAAGTATTTTGCTTTTGGAAGTGTATGACTCTCAAGTATTTTCGATGCTAAGTCTTCTGCCTTGAGCCTCCTTTTATAGATGAAGAATTAGGTTTGCTTCCATGCTTAAGTTCGAGCTGTATCTTGCCAGATACTCTTGCAAAAATACTTTGGCCAATCGGGTTTCACTTAAATAAAAAACATATCTTTTTAGCTCCAGATTTGCTTTCAAAAATAACTCTGGCCAATCCTGTCTTTAATTAATTCTGGATCAAATCTTTCTTCCCGCTAATAGCTTCTGAATTCTCACAAGACTTCAATTGATTTTTGTATCAAATCCTTTTAATACTTTGATCAAATTTAATCAAGTCTCCACTGATTATCATCATGATTAAATCTGGACCATTTGATCTTCTAATCTCGTTCACATCTGGACCATACAATCTGATCTGCTGTGATCCTCTGATATTGGCCAACACTGGACCACACATTCTGATCTTCTGATTTCGACCAATCACTGGACCATATGATCTGATCTTCTGATCTCGGCCAACACTTGTCCATGATGCTTAAATCTGGACCATTGATCTGAACATATTCCCTTTGATATGGACCAATTCTGAACTGGGTTTTGATTGAACTGAAATTAAGTCTAGACGGGATATTTAAATCTGGACATTTACCTTCTGATCTGGATTAGGTCTGGATCAAATCTGGACATCATTTCTTCTGGTCTGGACTTAGTTTCATACTCTGAACCATGCTATCTTCTGGTCTGGGCCAAATCTGGACCAAGTCACTTGTTCTAGATCAATTATCTGAAGCTCTGATTAAGTCTGGATCAAGTCTGGACTGATTATCATTTCACTGCCAAGCTATTTTCTAGTCAGAATAAATTCTGGACCAAGTCTGATTTATGATTCCTTCTGGTCTGGAACAAGTCTCCCTCTGGCAGGCTTTCTTCTGGTCTTGTAACACCACGAGTTTAAAACACAGTGCGGATGCATTTTTTTTTTCTTCAAATAAATATTTAAAATGAGTTTTCCAAAATTAATTCGAAAGGAATTAAAATAATTACTTAATTTTGGAAATTTAATGATAAACAATAAAACATTTTTGAAAGGTAATAATGTCATAACATTCCCAAAAGTCAATATCAGAGTGCAGAATAAATAGTACAACAATTGTTTTTCAAAATAAAAACAAAATACATTTCCAGCTCAAATCCTAATACATCAAGTCTAACTGATCATGCGCTAAAGCTACAGTAGCACGGATTTCCTCCACATCCCAAGCAAGTCTTCTCCGAATCTGCCGCTCGCCTCGACGTGACCTCGTCATCATACAGAGAGGGGTCGGTCTCCTCAGAAGTCAGATCAATACATACTCTAGGTCGCTTCGGCGGAGCCGGAATCTCATAACAATCGTCGGAGATCCTTGACGGACCCGGAATCTCAGCTGCTACTAGCTTCAGCTCATCAATCTTCCCTTCTGCCTCAGACTCATGTACAACTCCTCCAGTCACCGGATTGGGAGTCACCACTCCTACGGTGGCCTCCGTCACAACCCCTCTAACGGACTCCTCAGCATCGTCGAAAATTCCGTGCGCCTCCAATACCAGACGGGAAGGCACAGGAAAGTCTATACTCGCATGCGTGCGCTCTACAAAATCCTCCACGCCGTCAGTCCTGCTCGTCCGCTCCAACCACCCCGTGTAAGTCGCCCTGCTTGAGATGGGGTCAAATACCCAAGCAGTGCGCGAATAGCGATCAAGGAAGTTCAACGACGTTTTCGTCGTTCGGGTACCCACGGGTGGCATGGGTTTGGGGGGCATCTGAGGGCAAAGCCCAAAGTTCACAATATAATAGCAAGGGTCACCGACCGAAATTAACAATTAATCACATAGCATATATTTCACAGCAATGATTATATTCACGATATAACATATGATGATGAGGAAAATAATAATGCTCATTTGAAATTAAATGACATATATGCCTTTTCAAAAACAGCAGCCAATTATTATGAAATATGTGGTAAGTACAAACAACACCTCAGGAAAACACAATCATTAAATCAGAAATTCAGATTCTGAACAGTACTCACACACATTCAATTTCCACTCATTCATCATATAATCAAACGTGACCCACTGGTCAATCCCTCAATGCAATATGTATATGCTCATGTATACAATTTTCTTGGAATCACCAAGGTGCGGTCGCTCAACAGACCAGCACAAAATGTTTGACTTTAACGACCCTCAAGACCAATGTGCAATCGCTCAACAGATCAGCACCTAGTGCAGATGCTCAACAATCCAGCACTCGTGCAGTCGCTCAACAGACCAGCACGTTTGACATATACCAAGGTACAATCGCTCAACAGATCAGTACCTAGTGCAGTCGCTCAACAGACCAGCACTCGTGCAATCGCTCAACAGATCAGCACGTGGTTGCGCATTTCAGGGTACAGACGCTTAACAGTCCAGTACCAGTGCAGTCGTTCAACAGACCAGAACTTATATACCAAAGTACAATCGCTCAACAGATCAGTACCTAGTGCAGACGCTCAACAGTCCAGCACTCGTGCAATCGCTCAACAGATCAACACGTGGTTGCGCATTTCAGGGTACAGACGCTCAATAGTCCAGTACCAGTGCAGTCGCTCAACAGACCAGCACTCGTGCAATCGCTCAACAGATCAGCACGTGGTTGCGCATTTCAGGGTACAGACGCTCAACAGTCCAGTACCAGTGCAGTCGCTCAATAGACCAACACTTATATACCAAGGTACAATCACTCAACAGATCAGTACCTAGTGCAGACGCTCAACAGTCCAACACTCGTGCAATCGCTCAACAGATCAGCACGTGGTTGCGCATTACTCTGTGGCCCATCGCGGGTACCACTTGACTATGCAATGCATGAATATGCAGTGTTTCACTTCTTTAGAAACAGTATGCAAAATCAGAACATTCATGCTTTTCATCATGTTTAAAATATCTCAGAACAGTCAGAATTATCATCATCACAATCATGATTAAACAGCCAAGTATTCATTAACATTTTGAAATGTTCTCCCAAACTCTTAAAATTCAAATGCAGTGTTTAAAACTGGGATTTCTAGAATTTTTACAAATCTGTATTCGAATACAGCTTCCCTGTATTCGAATACATAAGCCAAAAACAGTGCAGAATCACACTCTGTATTCGAATACAGAGGCAGTCTTAGTGCACAAAACAACATCTTTCATTACATCAGTAAAGTCTTAAAAACTTTATCGCCACCACTTCAAAATATCACCAAAAGTTCCATTTTAATTCCCCACAACAATCCCAACATTCCCCAAACACTCAGGGTTTACAAAACACTCTTAAAAACTTGGAAATTCTGGAAACTCGAATCTGTATTCGAATACAGACCCTTTGTATTTGAATACAGAAGCATGAAACTGCAATTTTAACATTCTGTATTCGAATACAACATGCCTGCAGTCGAATACAGAAGACAGAACCTTGAAAAATTCAACATTTTCTCCCAAATCATTAAAGGTTTTCAATACTTCATCCTCTCCTCCTTAAAATATTTCAAGAACCCCATTTAAAATCACTTTAACTCTTCTCAAGGTTTCTCAATACTTTAAAATGCATATCACAGTGTTTAAAACTTGATTTTCTGGAAAACACGAATCTGTATTCAAATACAGCTTCCTTGTATTCGAATACAGAAGCTAAAAACTGAACTTCTGGAAAAACACGAATCTGTATTTGAATACAGACCCATTGTATTCGAATACAGAAGCTGAAACTAGTGAAAATCTGCATTTTGTATTCGAATACAGCATGCCTGTAGTCGAATACAGATGCGAATATAGTGTTAAAATCCCACTTCTGTATTCGAATACGACATGGTCGTAGTCGAATACAGATACTAAGTCAGAAGCAAAAATCCTTCCTCTGTATTCGAATACAGGGGCTGGTATTCGAATACAAGTTTGAAAACTTAAGTAAAACAGAAACTTGATAGGTTGTAGTCGAATACACACATGTTGTATTCGAATACACCTTCGAAAACCAGTGAAATTTTCCTGAGATTTCAACCCTTTTCAAACTGTTTTCTTTTAAAAACAAACAACCAACATTAAAACAGATTCAACACCTTTTTCCAGACAATACTTTCCTCATTAAAAATCCCTTTTCTTTTTAAATCATCAACATCAAATCATCCAGACTTTCAAACCATCAGAACATCATACAGCATTTCAGCTTTCACCACACATCAGAATAACATGCAAGCATTTCAGCTTTCACAACACATCAGAATAACATGCAAGCATTTCAGCTTTCACAACACATCAGAATAACATGCAAGCATTTCAGCTTTCACAACACATCAGAATAACATGCAAGCATTTCAGCTTTCACAACACATCAGAATAACATGCAAGCATTTCAGCTTTCACAACACATCAGAATAACATGCAAGCATTTCAGCTTTCACCACACATCATAATAACATGCAAGCATTTCAGCTTTCACAACACATCAGAATAACATGCAGCATCACAGAGCAGCAAAACACAAACATAATGCATTTTTGCATTTCAAAACCATTTTCAAAACAATTTTATGAACATGCATTTTTAAATCATGTTTGAAATAACATTCAAGACATTTTCCACTTTCCCACATAAACAACACAACTTTAGTGCATTCAGCCCAAACAGCAATCATCACAGAGCTTTTAAAACATAAAAAACATGCATTTTTCATTTCTTTCAAGCATCAGGCAAACCAGTTTCAAAATAGTAATGAAAACACTAGTAATGCCATGAAAATCATGCACTTACAGCCCTAATGCATCTAGAAAGTGGAAGGTGCCCTTACCCTTGTTGCGTGTTCTGCTTCTGCTAAAGTGTGTGCGTCAAAAACGGCGAAACTCCCGCCTGCGTTTGCTGCTACAAAACTGAGTTCCCTAGCTCTGTAATGATGTGGGGATTAACTTTAATACTGGGGGTTTTCTGTTTTGATGTTTGGATTTTCAAGTAATGGTGTTTTTGAGGAACTCCCTCTTTTTCTCTTTGTAGTCGTGACTGGAAATGGGGAAGGCAGAAACAGCAAACAGAATTGGAGGGAAAATGAGGTACTGTTGAAGTAGCAATATCGATTTACAAGGAAGGGGGTTTTGAATTATAAATCCGCCCTTTTAAAATTTCTGTTAAAAACTTAAGAAAATAACTCAAGATTGATCTTGGTTGTGAAAACAGAAAACAGAGAACGTTCTTGATTTTCACCAGAAAACAGAGAACGTTCTTGATTTTCACCAGAAAACAGAGAATGTTCTTGATTTTCACCAGAAAACAGAGAACGTTCTTGGTTAGTTGAAATCAACAGTTCAATTTATCTATCTAACTTGATAATTAACAGACTGAAAGTAAATAGGGATAAGGGAAGAGATATCACACATAGATATATCCTGGTTCACCCAACCCGGGCTACGTCCAGTCCTCACCACTGTGAGATTTTCCACTAAGTGTTTAAAACAAGAACCTTCTTGGTTATACAGCACCTAGCTTAGATCAACCTTGATCTTTGTTTACAGAACTTAATCTAATTCCACCCAGAAAGAGATTAATCAAATCACCTATCAACCTTGATAGGATTTCTTACAATCTACCCCAAACTATACTTAACTCTTATAGTTTGAGTTTTACAATATTGAAGAGATTGTTTTGTTAGAATCTTAGATGTCTCAACTCTTGTTTGAGATTCGATTCTTTACAAAGAATTCAGTATAAATGTATCAGAGTAAAACGAATTTAATCAAACTGATTCTTGTAAGTGATTGGAGATTTTCAAGTAAGTAGATGTATGTGAGTGATGTTTTTCTCTGTACTTGAAGCTGTATTTCTTCCTGAGCTTTTGCCTTCCTTTTATAGGCGTGAGAGCATTTAAAAATAGAGCCGTTGGTAGTGCTCTTGTCAGGCTTGACCCAAGACATTATTTCTGAATAAAAATAATCAAACTTTTGACTATTTTTATTTTCTGTTCAGACTGGGCTGTGTGTTGCGTTTTGGATCAAATTTTCTTTAGTGATTACTGATCCTTTAATACTTCTGATAAGTGATAATATTGTAGGCTTGAACTGGAGCTTTTGAATCACTTAAAACAGATTAAAAACGATCACAAAGCTTGTTGCAGAAAAACTGTAGTTGCTGGAGATTGATGATCAATATGGAGCTTTAGCTTTTGGGTTTCATGGAGATTGATAATCAATCTGGACTGATTTCTGAACATACTGGAAACTGACTTGACTTCAAGATTGTTTCAACAGTCTTGACAATCATTTCCAGAACTGTCTGGACAGACTTGTTTGAGAGTCTTTTTCTTTTTCAATTTGAATGTCCTCTTTGATTTGAATAGATCCTATGTGTTATCTGCCATGTAGTGATCATATCCATGTAACTTACAGAGTCAATAACTTCAATTAAGTGATGGAGAAAGATTGGTCTTTATGCTGTCACAGCCTGGTGAACTTTCTCCGTTTTCCAGAATATGTCAAGAATGTTCTCTGTCTTTGTTTATGTTGTTTGCTTTGATTCTTTTGAAACCTGTCTTTGAATTAACACACTCAAAAGCACAGGTTAATTTAACAATACATTTAGAATCATAATTAACAATCTTTAAAGCTTCATATCTAATGATGATGTACTGGAAATCCGTTTAAGATAAACATGATTTTTCCTTGCATAAAAATCAGGTTCAAACAGTCTTGATGAAGTGAACAGAATCTTGGAGATTGTTTATCAATATGGAGACTGATGATATGATGTTAAACATACTGGAGATTAATGTTAACATGTTGGAGATGGATTGTTAACATGCTGGACATTGATGATTATTTCTGGAGACTAATGATCATTCCTAGAGACTGATGATCATTCTTGATAGAAGATCATTCTGGAGATTGTTCTGATCATTCTGGACATTCTGATGTTCAAGAACAGACTTGGTTCTTCCTCTGAATGTATTTTCTGGAGATATCCTCTGATATCGTTTTCTGGAGATATCCTCTGGTATCCTCTGGTATTCTCTGGTTGAGGTATCCTCTGATATCCTCTGGTTGAGATATCCTCTAGTTGAGGTATCCTCTGATATCCTCTAGTTGAGATATCTTCTGGTGATGTTATCGGGTAGCATCTTATGTTTTTCCAGATTATGTCAAGAGTGTTCTTTATGCTGATTTCTTGGCTTTCCTTGAATCATTAACATGCTGTTAATTCTGGACATTCTGGAGACTGTTCAGTCTTGTTTTAGCAGCTTGATTCATGGCCTTTTTCTTAGTGATTCGAATGGCTTCTTGTAATTGATCACATTTGTGCATGAATGGTTTCTTGCTTTGTTCACTTATGAATTCATGTTCCTTAAACAAAACTTAAGTGAAATCATTAGTAGACCACCATTCATAAAACTTAATCATTTAATTTAAAAGGTTTGTTGTCATTAAAACATATATCAAAAAGGTTTTTTCCTCAACAACTGATACATGCAGTATGGGCAGTGAGGAAGGAGGGATGGTGTTCTGATTTCACCATCCTTCTCACTCCTATTTATAGGCTTTTGTGGTGTCACCTCACCCAAACATAATGTTAAAATAATGGTGAATCCTTCAGCACTTAATTGCTTGTAATTTGCCACTAATCCTCAATTAACTGCCAAATTAATTTAATTACTCGTAATTAAATTAATTTAATCTTCATCCAATAATTTTTATTTCATCCTCCAAAATAAATATTTATATATATATATATATATATTCACTCAAACATACATATATTAAATATTTTACAAATATCCCCAAAAATACAATTAAAATTAATTCCATAATTTTAATTAAAAATTAAGGGTCTTACAGGTCTGGTTCAGGTCTCCAGGTCTCCTTCTGGACTCTGCTTCCTTCTGATATGGGCCATGAAAGATATCCTCTGATGGTGTTTTGACATCCTGGTGTATCCTCGTGCTTTCAGGATGCATCCTCTGGTACCTTCTGGATGCATTATCTGGTGTCTTCTAGAGGTATATCCTCTGGTATTATTTTATCCTCTGGTAATTCATCTTCTGCCTATGGTGTCTTCATCTTCTGCCTCTGGAAACTTTATCTTTTGGTGGCATTTAATGTGATAATTCTAAGTACAAAATAAGATTACATGAAGTGCTTTTGTTAACATCAAAATCCTAAGTACTTAGAACCAACTTGGTTCCAACAATATCATGTTAAAATTTTAAAATTTCGCTTTATGCCTTATATTAAAATTCACTTTAAACCTTTATATGTGTTGAGTTGGCCTTGGTTTAACTTATCTTTATAAATCTATGTTTAATATTGTTAATGGAGGAGAAGGGTTTGTGTGGAGATGGAGAAGGAATCTCTTTCAATGGAAAGAGAACCTTGTATTAGATGTGTAGTATTCTAAGAGTGATAAGCGTTTTTCACAACAAAACCTTACAACATACTTTGTTTAATATAAAACATATAATTTTGCGATTTTTAAACCACATCAAGAGATTGATTGTGATCTTGTTGATCTAATCAAATTTTTATCTTGGTAGTAGTTAAAAATAAATGAGAAATGACTTAATTACACATTAAGTAAGTGGTGTTTAAATCCCCTTATTTTTCTAGGATGGAAAGTACAACAGCTTGCTTGTTGGTTGTGATGTGATGTGTTGGTGGGTTGCTATTGTATAGTTCCTCTGTTGATTTTGTAATAGAGTTTATTATTACTCTCCTTCCTTCTCTTAGCATTTTTTGTGTTAATATATTTGACTTCTTCAAAAAATTATGTGTTAGGGGTTACTATTTTATAGTTCTTCTGTTGATTTTAATGGAGTTTATTATTACTCTCTTTCTTTCTTCTTTTTGCATTTTTTATATTTGAAATAGTGGTGTCAATATATTTTAGTTTTTTCAAATAATACTCCAAATTTTCATATATATTGACTCCATTATTCAAAATTTTTGAATCAGTCATTGAATAATATTGACATTGAGTTAGCCTTCACAAACTAAACTTAAATTATTTAATATTTTTATAAATGAAATTTAATAAACTTTATCTTTATATTATATTCTATTCAAAATAAAATATAAACAAAAATAATATTTAAAAAATTAATGTATTTGATTAAAAATTAAAATTAAATATATTAATTTTTTAAATAATTTTTTACTTATATTTAGAGTGTACAGCTAAAAAAATATAATTTAACTCAATCTTGAGATTCTGTAAAAAAAGTTGTACCAAAAAAAGAGAAGATTCTGTAAAAAAATAAACTCAATCTTAAGATAAGATTCTTAACTTAATTTTTAACAGAATCTTCGCGCGATTAGACTTGGTACGAGATTACGATTTAGCCTTTTAAAGCTTTTTTTATAAATACCCAAACAACTTTTGTTTCATCACTCACTCTTGTAACCGTCACCGCTAACAAACACACCGCTTTCTCCGCCGTCGACGGCAGTGAGGTAAAAAGTTAAATGTCACCATCGATCACCAAACCCTCACCGTCGATTCATTCCACCAAAACAAATTAAACGACCACACTTCCTCCTCCTCGACGATGAAAAACGACACCAAAACGACGCCGTCGCAGTTACAGTTCTTTGTACGCATGATGTGGAAGTGCAACAGCTTAGTGATTCGCGCTTCAAGAGAAGACACAGTGAGATCACTTCTCAAATCGATTTGGTTTAAAACCAAAATTCCGATTCAATATCAACGGTTAATATACAGAGGAAAACAGCTTCAGAGTGAACAGAGTCTTGCTGAATGCGGCATTGAAAACGACGCGTGTCTTCAATTGATTGGACGTTTGAGGAGTATAGGGTTTCCTATGGGTTGTGAAGCTGTAGACGATACCGTTTCGTTGATTCTTCGTCTTTGTAAAGGTGAATCGGTGAAAGACGCTTCTAGAATCCTTCATAGTCAGATGATGAAGTTTATGGAACATAAAGAATATGTTTCCGTTTTCATGTTTATGAAAGTTCCTATGTTAATGGTAACTCTTTACAATTCCCCTTACGCAAATAATAAAGGCATTGCTGATTTTTGTATTCGGCAATTAATGATATTTTGTGATCATATTGAGAGCGCACAGTTGCAGGTTATTTATTTTGAAGTTGTTTTGGAGTTTTGTGAATTGCTTAGAGGGGTAGGGTTTGAGAGTAATGATCTTTTGTATGTTGTTTGCCGGGGTAGTTTTGGAAGATTGTTGGAGAATGTTGGTGGTGTTAGTGATAGGGATACTAAACGGAGGATTTTGTTTCAGGGTGGTTTTGATTGTGTTATTGAGATTTCAGATAAGTTGTTGAAGTTTTTGGATTTAAGTTTGAATTCTCCGACTAGCCAGGCACTGTTGTGTAGAGATGTTCATGATTTTCAGAAATTCTCTGCTCCTTTGAGGATTGGAATCGCGGAGCATCAGGCGGCGTTTGATGTACCTGTGGATTGTGGATTTTTGTGTGAGGAAGATTCCTTGATAGCACGAGTAGTTGATCGCTTTCGTATTGTATTTATTCAGTTATTGAGCAAAATGGATGAGTGCCTTCAAGGCATGGAGGGTTGCTTGGTTAACAAGGAACAAGAGGAAAGGGGTGGGAGTGTTATCTATTATGGGTGGTATCATTATCTTTCCATCTTGAAGGAATTGTATCACATTTCTAAGCTCTATACCGGCGCAGAAGATAAGTTTTGGGGAGTTTTGGTGCGTCACAAAAGTATGCTATCTCATCTGATTCTTAAGTACGCAGAGAATACCGATGATCATAAGTGGGTTCTCAAGAACAGAAGTGTGACTGATTTTGAATCCAGGAGGCACTTGGTGATGATGCTATTCTTCCATGAATTAAAAGATGAATTATGGGAATTTCATGAGATGCTTATTGACAGGTCTCAGTTGTTGGCTGAATCTTTCGAGTACATATCACAAGCTAAGCCTAAATCTCTGCAGAGTGGTCTATTTATGGAATTCAAAAATGAGGATGCTACAGGACCAGGTGTACTGAGGGAGTGGTTTGTTTTGGTGTGTCAAGAAATATTTAGTCCGCAAAATTCTCTTTTTATGGCATGTCCAAATGACCGCAGGAGATTTTTCCCTAATGCTGGTGAGTTTCGTCTGGAAATTTAAATGCATATTTTTTTTTCTCTACTGCTATTATGCATTCGGAGTATTATCAATGGCAATTATATTGTTCTCGTGTCCTTTCAAAAGAAACATGGGTTTGAAAAGATTTATAAATGTTTACAAAATGATATTTCTTAGGATAATAGAATGTTGACCTAGTGTTCAAGGGCGAAAAAATCTTTTACAAAGTAATTAAACAATAAGTTACGTCTCTACAAAACAAAATGTGAATTCATAGGTTAAAAACATCCTACATCATAAGTAACATCTGACTTAAAAAACAGCGAAGTGCTAGACTTCAGTTGAAAGGCAGTAAACTTGGTTGTACCTCGATGGTTTAGTTGAGGTTAGGTCATTTATTTAATATCAGTGTTCCTCTGGGTTGTAGAGGTACTCAATTAAACTTCAGTTTTTTAAAAGACTCCTTCCTGTGAAACCTCTTTTTTCTCCCTGAATAGAACTTCTTTTCCCGGTTGCCTTAGGTGATGCAACTCACCAAAAACAGGGAGGAGTCCAGTTTTGATCAAACATGACAATCATGTAACAGAAGGTTGCCAAAAATTAGGTGATCACAATCCCATGTAATGTACTCTGTCCATCTACTTATTATAGTAACTCCGCTTAGACAATAACTATTATGTGTTCAAGGGATGAGCTCTATTACTTAATTCATTACTTATTTTTTCTCTTCCTCGCTTGTTTGGTATGTCAAAGTGTCATTTTTTGTTGCTGAGTTGAATAACAATTTTCCTGCAACCTTACCCCATCCTAATGACTTTCAAATTGAGAAGTGAATGTTCATTGGGATGCTAGCTGGCTAAAAATTTTACATCCAAAATTCATAGCATCGGCATAACTTTAAACTACTATTTTTTATCTAGGATTTATACATATCAAAATCTGCCGGATAAATTGAAATTCATGCAATGAGATAGGAAGGGAAAAAAGAGTTATAGTGAATTGATGATGTGCTAATCCACCATTCAACTCTGGATTGTGTAATATGTCTGGCCCAGAGCATTTTATCACTAAACTTGAGTTCCCGTTGACTAACGTTAGGGACTATGGTTGCTTAGGAAGTGTCGCGAGTATTGATGTGTTTTGTGGTATATCTTTTGTCAATAGATATTATTGAAGAGCTTCTGTGCAATCATATTTAGTACAATCTTCTACTTGTCTGCAGCATCTAAGATACATCCTCTGCACCTAGAGTACTTCAGCTTCTGTGGACGTATTATTGCATTAGCTTTAAGGAGTAAGGTACACGTGGGAATTGTTTTTGATCGTGTGTTTTTTGAGCAATTGGCTGGGAAATCTATTACTTTAGAAGATATTCGGGATGCAGATCCTATAATGTATAGTAGCTGCAAGCAAATATTGAATATGGATGCTGATTCTATTGATTCAGATACATTAGGACTGACATTTGCCACAGAGGTGTGGGAATTAGGACGCAGGGAAGTGATTGAGCTTTGCCTTGGTGGGGAAAGCCGCGTTGTGGATAGTAAGAACAGGGAGGAGTATGTCCGTCTTCTTATACACAATCGTTTTGTAACATCCATATCTAAGCAGGTATCACATTTTGCCAAGGGTTTTGATGATATTCTGTCCGGCTCAAGCCAAGAGTTCTTTCAATCTTTAGAGCTTGAAGAACTTGATTGGATGCTGCATGGGAGTGAAAATGCCATTTCTGTTGAAGATTGGAAGGCACATACTGTGTATAATGGCTATAAAGATATTGATTGTCAGATATCTTGGTTTTGGGAGGTAAGTAGGATACTGATCTCATGGAATCACATTGTCTTTACCTTTATATTGCCTATTTTTTATTTTATTTCCCCCCCTTTTCTTGCATTTTTCAAATTTCTGGCAAGTGTAAATTTATTATATTTATTTTCATATTCAAGAACAAACTATATGAATATTTTATAGGCCTGAATGACTTTATTGGGCAACATGTATCTTGCACTCTAAGCCTGTTTCTATTTCCATGTCCTCTAGTCTTGATTACTTGTAAAGTGTCCCCTTTTCTATGAAGGAATTGTGTGGCTTGTTTCAACATATAACCACTTCTGAAATCTACTTCTCTCCTTACCTGGTCATCAGTCGTGCTAGAGTTCTCTTCTGTGCTTTTTTAAATTACTACTTTCATCTAACCCTGTTAGGTTCAACTTTTGATTTGCTATATTTTGTATAAATGTTTCCCTTCAGTACATTTATGCCTCCAAATAGTAACATGTTTTTTGTTAGGTTCAGAGAAAATATTACTTTATAATATCTGTAATTTGCATTGAAGAATCAAGCAATTACAGAAAAGAAAAAGAAATCTGGTAGAATGACGGCCTGTTTACTCTCTGAAAACATTTTTAGTTTTCATTTTCTAAAATTTATGTTCATTTTGAATTGCTAACAAGGAGATAAAAGTCTCGTGTAGTGAACAATTGTGACAGAGAGAAGATGGAAGACAAACTAGGAAAAATGCATTTTCAGAAACAACAAAAACAATAATATAACATTTTCAAAATTTCTGAAAGTGCTAGATCTACATTCAAAATTTGAAAAAGAAAATTGTGAGAAAAATATTAAAGCTATATGCCCTTATGTTTATTAGTTGAAGTGAAAATTAAAACAGGTAATGCAAGAAGGAAACAGACCCTACTACCAGCCCAAGCCAATAGGCTCCCTCACCAAGAAGGATCTTGATGATCTCACTCTCTTTCTATAACAGAATTTCTTTGATACCCCCGTCCCCCTACTCTATATAACTAACTGATCATGCCTTAACCCTCTCATTCGGCTCCTTTTGGTCCTCTTTTGCACATCCTACAATAAACCCTCCAAACTTTAGGCCTATTCCCTTGTTGTGCAGTAGTTGGCCCACTTCCTCCCACGCATCTCTATCATTTTTGTTAGTGATGCATGAAATAATAATTTTGATACTTTGTTTATAACAACAATCAAGTCTTTTTCTATGAAGTGTGTCTGACTAGGTGGATCAAACGACACCATATTACCATGCTTTATTATAAAATAAGTTCAAAGATGGGCCATTCAACTCTAAAATACCATAGTGCAGTCATATTTACCTTTGCAGAATCTTGTTAAAAAATGTTATAATGAATTCCGAAATGCTAGAATGTAGAATTTTAATACTTCCGTTCATCTTATGTTCACATTCAATAATTCTTATATTATTTTAAGTAAAAACATGTAGTTATTGAAGCTTTTGAAATAGTTCTTTCTGAAATATTTTTAAAATAACTCATCATTTGAATATGCAAGGAGGATGATACTTGGTGTTTAACTTTTAATATTATATTCTATCAAAAAAACTTGGCAGATCGTTGGGAGGATGTCGGTAGAGCAAAGGAAGGTTCTTCTGTTCTTTTGGACATCTGTGAAACATTTACCAGTTGAAGGTTTCCATGGCTTGGATTCCCGTCTACACATTTGCAAAACCAGTGAATTTGATAGTCATTTGCCATCATCTCACACATGCTTTTATGAGCTGTGCTTTCCCCCGTATTCTTCTTTGGCTATCATGCAAGATCGCCTTCAAGTCATCACTCAAGAACACATCAGCTGCAGTTTTGGTACTCCATGAATGGTGAATAGAACACCTGCAATTTGGCTTAAAGTGGTTTTGAATCTTTTGATTGTACATAGACATACCAATACTCACCTTTGGTACATATTTAGGATATAGGATAGTATTATTCCATTTTTTGTTCTCTGAAATCAATTCTTGGTAGTTAGAATTTGAACTTCTAACCTCAAGGGAAGAAGTTCAAATACCACGAGGGACAGTTGTAAAATAATCATTAGTCATTTTAATTTATGATAAACTCCTTCCCCTATTGTTTTCTTTTTAATTCTTAAAGTCTTTGTTTTTTTGGTAAGTGTTTATTTGTGGCTCAAGAGTCAACAAAACAGTTTTGAAGGTAAGTTTTGATGTTTGTTCATTCTATAGTAGATAACTTTGAGTTAGTCATGCTGTGACATTTAAGTTAGGACAATTATGCTCCAAGAGAAACTCTTCCCCATTATTAAGAATTAGCATTTCTATAACTCCTGCATTCTCTAAAATTTATTAGTGTATTTGGCTTTTCATTTCAAGCTTCAATGATTTTGACTTTTGAGGTTTCGATAGAGAAAATGAAATTTACACCACTTAGTAATGTATTGTTTTATGATGAGTAGGTTTCGGACTCGGTATTCTGAAGGTTACAACATTTACACATAATGCTCACCAATCACTTATTAGTAGTAGTGTATTTTATACTGATTCATTTATTCATCTAACAAAAGTACTATAAAATAAATATCATTTATTCAAATCTAGAGAAACACAGTAACACACCATGACAAACTCATGTAACCTTCCCAACAACTATAGCCCCTTAGCTCACTTCAATACACAACTCATTGAATAGAATTTCACATGGCCATCACTTCATGTATATGCTGACATGGAGCCAAGTGCCATACATAACTGATGTAGATAGATAGCTATACCCTCCATATGAATTCATAACCATATCCATAGACTTACCATAATAATAACAATAATGATAATAATAACTTTAATAAAGGAAACTAAGGAAATAATAAATAGAAAAGCTTTTTTCAACCTCAACATGCAAAATGGTAGGACCATATAAACTTTCTTTTTGCAGTTCCATTCATTCACACCCTGTGTCCATTGGTCTAAGCTTCAGGAGTCTCAATTGGAACTTCTGCTACTGCTGGAGCTTCCACTGGCTCAACTGGTTTGTTCTCTTTCTCCTCCTCCACCTCTGCAGTTGCTGGTGGTGCTGCTGACTCATTTTCAATGGTTGCTAAAGGCTCTTCCACTGCTGCCTCTTCCTTCACTTCTTCAGGTGATTCCTCTGTTTCTTTAGGTGCTTCTGTGTTTTCTTCCTTGGCTTCCTCTGTTACAACCTCCTTGGTCTCAACTTCAAGTGGATCTTGGGTTTCTGGAGCAGCTGGGGCTTCTTCTGTTGCTGTTTCGGTTGGTTCTTCGATTGTTTCTTCGGTGGCAGGAACTTCAGCTTCTGGTTGTTCTGTGGCCTCAGGAACTTCAGTGGCTGGTTGTTGTTCTGTGATTGTTTCCGGAGTGTTGATTACCTCGGTGGTTGGTTCATTTTCTTGCACTGCTGTTACTGGTGCTTGATGTGCAACCTGCAAGTACCATCTTCATTTAGCAAAATCTTGAAGTATACACAAATGAAACATCAAATAATAATAAAAAACTATAGTACATCATAATCTGTTAAAAACTTACATTATGTTAATTAACATGACATGAATAGAACTTTGAAGTTAAGTGCTGGTAAAAAAAAACTTAATTAAACTATCTTTGCTTTGGATATATACAAGATAAAAAGGTCCACATAGAACTACTTAGCAGTATATTATATAAGTTATTTGTGATCTATTTATCAATTGTAATTTTGTGATCTATTGATCAATTAAGTTAGTTTGTGATGAAGCAATTATCCACCGGTGATTATAAACACTAGTGGATGATCAATTAAGTTAAAATGATATCGAGAAAAAGAAAAATTACAGTGTTGATCTGTGTATATTGATGGTAATCAAATATGCTGAGATTAAATTATTGCAAGAGACTTATAACTGTATTGCCATCACAAATGTAATATATAATTTGGTAGATCACACGTTATTAAAGGGGAAATAAGAAGCTCAAATTGATTTGTTAATTGGTCGATAATGAATCACAGCACAATTTAAATGAGACAATGAAGAAATTAATAAATAGTTGTATTATTGTGTTAGTAAGCTTTGATTTCCTTACACATTAAAATGAAAACTATGGAAGTAACAAGGTAACTAAAATTATCGAAGTAACAAAGTAACTAATAACTGTATTTCACTGAGTTATTTTACCTCAACACTGGCCATTTGGAAAAGAGAGGATTGAAATAAAGCTGAAAGAAAAAGGGTGTGTGAATGAAGAAGGATGGAAGAGAGAAATTAAGAGTGGTAGTGAGTGAGATGAGAAGGTGATCAAAATGAAGGTGGTATATATAGATGCATAAAGTTTTGAATAGTGGTAGAAGTGTATGTGTGTGTGATGTGATCATCATCTGTAAGAATCTTTTTCAAACAGACTGCTCTATAAATTAAAATACATCAATATGTCTAGTTGTCAATGTTTTTTTCCTCTTGTTTATTTATCCCTTCAAAATAGAATAAAAAAATGGAATTAATTATTTTGATACATGTATATATACGAAATGAAGTACAACCACTCATTTTTATTTTTATTGTTATTTTTATTTTTTTATTTAATTATTTTACAAGTACATTGACAATACAATTCAATATTATTTACCACCTTACTAACTCTCTCTAGTAAGTTATTATTCTACTAATAGGGTAAGTAAAGAAGTTTAAATATCACTAATAGGTAAGTAAAAAAAAAAAATATCACCAAATGTATATAAATTAGTTTGGGTCGATTTTGACAAAATTTAATATGTAAATTGGTCAATTTTATTTGGATTAAATTGAAATCTCAATATGTAATTTTTACATCGAACTTGAATAAAACTGACTTCATCATCAACGGGTTGGCTTCATAGGTTAAAAAGAAAAAAAAATGTCTTTATTCTAAAATATCTAACTAAAATTTAATACTTGAACAATTAAAAATCATAAAATTTTGTCACGATGTTTTATTAAATACTTCAAATACATCAAACACAAAAAATACATAAAAGAAACTAAATTAACAACAAATCCTTAAACTGGTTGGATTGGATTAGATCTGAACTTAAATAATTTGAATTAAAATGCAAATTGGATTGATTTGGATAACTGAGTTCTAAGTTGACCGGTATCTCTAAACACCCTTAATTAAAAAACGATATTTTGATCCTTACGAAACATTTGTAAACAATTTATTTTGTGTTAATTTTTGTCAATTAATATAGTTTTTTAATTATTGTTTTCATTGTTTAAAACTAAGTTATTTTCATGTTCTGAGTTATCTTAATTGATTTCCTAATATACATTATTTTAGTTTATACAATTGGTTCTCTTTAAATGATATTTTAACTCATACATTTGCATATCGAGATGGGGTTAAACTAGTGAATAAACTTATTCTAAAATTAGTTATTATGATTGTGAAGTAGTATTTTTTTTTATAATTGAAGTAAACAGTGTGTAGCTCATTGAGAATCTTTAACTAAAAAATATACGATTAATTGAACAAGTTATATAAAAAATTTCTATTGTAGAGATTGAATTGTCTCTTTTTAATTATTATCAAAGATTAAATTGCAGCTTTAAAGTTATTATTAGAGACTTAATTGTCTAATTTGATATTGGTTTAAACATGGATTAAGTTGCCTCAATTTGTTTTTTTTTAAAGTGAAACATGTTTTTATTTGTCTCGAAGATTAAATTGAGTCTTTGTTAGGAGTCTTATATTGAATAGATAAAAGTGTTTAATATAGTACTTAAGTCAAGAGACTTTCTCACGTAATAGACTAGTCTTTTGGGTTGAGATATTCTCATGTGCTAATAATGTCTTAACAATTGGTGCTCTCCTTGAGAATTGGGCCACAAAAAAGGACTACCTATAAACTAAATTAAGGTACTCCAACGAGTAATGATATGTGAGTCAAATTGCTTAAAAGAAAATAGCTATCATCAAATCAATGTCGATAGAACGTAAATTATGGTAGACGTTGGCTCTTAAAAAATGTGACAAAGTTACGAGTCTCGCATTGAGTACATAAAAGTAGTCCATATAATAGTCTTTAGTCTAAAAATTAACAATTTACATTACTTTAAAGAAAAATTAAAAAGTGGATTAGTTTGATAAGTTGTCCACTGTGAACGGATCTATCTTGAATGAGTAAGATAGTGATATTTTTCTTCCAAAAATACATCTTTGATCATCATTAAAATTTTAAATAACTTTTAAACATTAATCAAATGTAAATCATATTTTATATTGATTTAACGAAAGTTTTAACTTGTTCTACACGACTTCTACGAGCTAAGGTCATTGTTCATAGGAGGGATAATTATTTTCTTTTGAGTGGGAGTTCAACGTGTTATGAAAATCGAATTATTTGAATAATCTAAAGTAAATAATTAGAGTAATATTTATTATTTGATAATATATTTATTATAATAAAGATCTTTAATTTTTCATGGTATATTTTATTCACTTTTGATGATGAGAGAAATTTTTATTTTTATTTTTGTTATAGTAGCTAACACCTTTAAAATAAAATATGTGCTCTAAACAGTAGAGTCTGCCCAACCTTTCCCCATACTTAAAAGTTTGCCAGCTAGACACTAAAATTGGAGCTATTATAAATTATGAAAATACATAAAACATAAAATTCAATAAATTTTGAGAGACAAAAACAATACATATGTGCGCTGATTCGGCGCTGATTCCGTACACAACATACTTCAGCATATGGTTAGATTAGCATTTGGCAGTTTATATGCGTAATTAAGGGTTTGGTTGATGGGTGTTGTACTGATTATAGTAATTTTTTCTAGTGATAGTACTCATTGAATGAAAATTACATGAAGTAGTGGGTTATACCATTTCCAGCCCTGGCAGATACTATTATCAGATTCAGTATCATGTGATGAGTGTCAGTCAGTAAAGCTAGCTGCCCGTAAAATTGTACTACCACGTCATTAAATCTATACGATTATGATTATGATTATGATCATCATTATGGTTGATATTACGGTGAATTATTCTACTCCCTCGGTTATACAGAACAAACATCCTTTAAAATTTTACACACATAAAAATACAATAATTAAAAAAATTATTTTATTAAATTATTTATCTTAATTATAGATGAAGTTTTTACTATTATCAAAATAAAATATAATAATATTTTAAAAATTGTGTATATAATAATAATTAAAGGTTAGTATAAAAAAATTAAAATTAAAATTAAATAAAAGATTGTGAATAAAATTTATTTTAAAACATTTTTTTATTAGAGTGATATTTATTATAAACAAAAAAAGTAGTTTTATAAATATTATTTCTAATTATATTAATTATTTTTTTATAAAATATCCTAATCATCTTGTTTTTTAATCAACAAATCGTCAACGCACTTGTAAATATTAAATTAAAAAATATAATATTAATTATAAATAAATTTAATTTTACTATTGTTTTTTTTTAATTTGATTAATAATATTCAACATTTTGAGATGAAGTTAGTAAGAATTGAAAGTATGCTTTCAAGAGAATCTTGTTGATAAGTAATTTGTATGCTATAAATTTTGAGGTGAGCTCATAGATTCTGATGAGGCTTCAGAACAATTTATATATACTTTTTTATCATAAAAAAGAAAATAAAAAGAAAAAGAAAAAGAAAAGGAATGTACGATATGGTGAAGTGAAAGTGTTAACGAAATTTAAGGTTTGTGAGTAGGTTTTAGTAAGCAAAAATTGAAATTGACATTAAGAGAGGTTGGACAAGTAGCCAAATGAAAAGGCAAGAAAGGAAGTAGGGCGGTGCATGATGAGGGACCCGTCATGAATGGATGTAATTACCGTCCAAAAGAAAATGTGGACCCACTTGAGAAAAAAATAGGAAATAAAAAACAAGAAAAGAAAAAGAGGTTAATTGCGTGGACAACTTTTGGTTCCCTGAATCGGTCTATTTGTGTTTAAGCATAGCATTGGGAACCCCTCCTTTTGCAAAAGATGAAAAATCCACATGGTCCCACATGCTTATGCTTTCCACGTCGTACACTCGTGACACTGCCCCTATTCCACCCGTTTGATGTGCCATATCACACCATTTTCATATGTCAAAATAATCTTACTTATTTATGCGTTTAATTATGTCAAAATCCTCATCATCAAACCTGCAAATTAAATTTTCTATAATTTACCATCCGGATAGAGTATAGTGTACTAGTAGCAATAGATTAAACTTTTACCGTATCTTTAATTTATGTTTAAATTTTCATAAAAAAAATATATTATATTTGACGTTTTCAAATAAAATTAAATATATAAAAAAAAATCATTCCACAACTTATAATAGAGGTGTCCGCCTATTCACCATTTGAATGGGATACTGTGTACTCTATTATTTTGTACAATATATATGTGTTTGGGAGTAAGCTAAGATTCACTCTATCAAAAATTTAAATATTGAATTTTATTGATAACTTTACATTACATAATTAAAATATAATATTATTATTAATTATTTAAATACTCTTATGTAATAATTTTTTATTATTAAGTTTAAATGAATTTATTTTTTTGATTGCATTGAACTTCTCCTCTTGTTAGTTTGATGATAGATCTCTACACATTACTGAAGATTATATAAAATGATTGTCCATTAGACTAGTCTAATCCTAATTACCAATTTATCACTAAGAAAACAATAATTCTCTCACACTTTTATCTTCTCGGAGACATATAAATTCAAGATACACATTATTATTTGTATTTTATCCATTTATATATTATCATTTCTATTTATCAATACATTTGTAGAAATTCCATTATCAATCTAAGATATAAAAGACTTTTAAATTTACTAACACTTAAAAAGAATTATCGTCTAATAATAGGTTCAGTTGTTTAAGATTTTAAAAAAATAATTTTTATTTATTATTTTTAAAAATATTTTATAAAAATTTACTTAAAAATAGTAAAAAAAAATTAAATTCATTTGTTACCAATTATAAAAAAATAATTTTGACATTTAATAATTTAAATATTCGTTATTAGAGATTTTAACATGACAAAAATCATATATTTTTAAAAAAGTTATCTTTTAAAAATAATTTTTATAAAAAATTTCTCAAAATAGCTTTTTATTTTAATTATTTTTTGAAATTTCATTATCTAAAAAAGTTTAAAAAAATAGATGAAAGACTCAAAATCATATTTTAAGATAAACTATTTAAACTAACTTTTTATTTAAAATTTTATTTTAAAAAAATATTATAATAAAAACTAAAATACTATAAATATTTTTTTTTTAAATCATAAACAAACAAATACTAGACAGTGATTTGATCATGTCACGAATCACGCTGCTAAATTAGCCTTTGTCCTTTATTTGTATTCATTTCAAAACCGTACACGTCTTATTGTTCCTTTGGTATTAGACACTATCATGTTGGCTATGAAAATATTTAAAAATAAAAAACATTATCATGAATCTTCGTGATCAGCGATCTATACTATCAAGATATAATGTTATTGAAAAAAAAAAACTTTTTTACGTCCCAAAAAATATAATAAAAAAGATAATGTTAATTGTTAATAATAATAAAATTTAATTTATATATATTGATAATGTAAAATATTTTATATTGTTAATATATTATAATTACTTATGTTTATTATTTTAAATGTAATTATTATATAAATTAAATTTTTTTGAATATTGAATAATTGTAATTCATTATGAATGTAAAAATTCTTTAGACTAACATTAATACCCTACTACTATTATTAAGTTAAAATGTCTCCTTTTCTAGTTGGATGCATTTTTATTTATTTATTTATTTTATCTTAAAAGAGATGATAAATTTCACTGTAATTAATTCATATAATTGTGATATATCTAGTATAAATTGGGATAAAATGTTCAACTTAATAATATTAATTAGATATATTTTTTTTTAAATTGAGTTGAATGTAAAATTTATTTCATATTGTATTTTTTTTAGTTTTATTATTATTTATATAATTCATGTAATGAATAAAAATTTATAACGTGAAAATATTTATTTATAAATCCACTCTATAAATTTCTATTTATTACATGGATCTAACACTAGTAGATGTTGCGATCATAATCACAATGTTAAAATATAGAATAGTAGTACTTTTGGCAGAAAATAAATAAGAATTATTGTGTAATAGTGTTTAATCCAACCGAATATTTGGTTGAAGATGACAAAATTTCTTCATAATTTCTTTTGATTACTCATTTATTATGGCAAGTCATAGTTTAAAAATTAGTTTATATTCAAAACCAATCATAATTTTAGTTCAATTTCAAAATCTATTATTTATTTATTAATTAAGTGATTGAATGATCTTTAAGTTCTAGTTCAATTGACAAATATTGATATTGTTAAGTTGGACGTCTTATTTTAATTCGAGCTCAGAACTTCACAATTGTGTGAATTAATTATAGTGAAATTTATCATATTTTTTATGATAATTTTTTTTAAGTAATCGAATGTAAGTGGTTATTAAGCTTTATTTAAGGACAAATTGTTTGTTAGAATACAAATTCGAATTTAAACTAAAATAATTTTTTATTAAACTTTACTTACATATCAATCAAACTTCAAACCATTATCCATTCATTTGAAAAGTGAAGATTTAATACAATTTTTATTTTGATTTCCTCCCCCCAAATTTAGATCCATAATTCTCCATTACACGAGAGGCAAATTCTAATATAGATGACACCCACACTAAATCATTAAAAAAATATTTAAAACTCTAACAACCAAATATGTTATATCTTAAAAGTAAATATTAATTATCATCTTTATTTTTATGACTGAAATTTAAATTATATTGGTTTAATTGATTAGTGGTAAATTTTAGTAATAACACTAATTTGATTTCTATTTGAATATTTATTTGTTTAATTAATTAATATGAGTTAAAATATGAGTGTATATCATTGAAGGAACATTTAAGAATAATGAAAAATCTAATTGATGATCGTCACTTTATATATACGCTATGGTCTTAATATGTTGGATACACCGCAATTGCCTCTTCTCATCATCTAAATAGTGTATAAACATAAAGAGTTCAAGTTGAAGAAGAGCGGCAAGCCAACAATTGTTCATCATGTGTCTCTCTTTTCTATATGTTGTTGGATTACTACTAAGAGACTACAATAAATCAATTCATAAATTTAAATATTATTAATATATTTGATAAATCTATATATTTCGTAAATCCTATGCATATTTATATGTTATTTGGCTTTTACTCTAAAGTATGCTCTTAGTGTTTCATGATCATTACTAGAGTCGTCAAAAAAGCCCTTAATCTCAAAGTCTCCTTTAATAGGTCCCATTTCATTTTTAAAAAATTATTGAATTTGTTAATTTTATTCAGAACATAAAAAAAATCGACAATTTCTATATCAAAAAAAATTCGAAATTAAAAAATTATTGAATTTGTTAATTTTATTCATAACATAAAAAAATAAATCGACAATTTCTAAATCGAACAAAATTCGGAAAAAAATCGAAATTAAAAAATTATTGAGTTTGTTAATTTTATTCAGAACATAAAAAAATCGACAATTTCTAAATCAAATAAAATTCGGAAAAAAAAAATCGAAATTAAAAAATTATTGAATTTGTTAATTTTATTCAGAACATAAAAAAAAATAAAAAAAATCGAAAAAAAATTCAGAAAAAAAAATCGAAACAAAATTGAAATATTTTTTATTTCAAAAAAATAATTAATTTTTTAATGGGCCTATGGGCCCTCTAAGTCCACATAATTTTGGAGGCTTTTTTACATTGGGGGCTTTATTTTAATTGGCCTTTATATTATAAGATTTTTTGGCCCCCTCCAATATGTGGGCTGGAGCCAATATAAAGGGGGCTTGACAAATTAACAGCTCTAATCATTACTAATATTCTTTTATAAATCAACATGTTTTATATATATCTAAGATTATTTATATGGATGTTCATAAGTTTATTTAGTTTTTGTACTATAATTATATATGCTGAAATGATCGACCATAAAATTGAGTTACTTAGATGATGAGATATACTGAAAGAATTTAGAAGTTGTTAAGAAATTTGACCACAAAGACAAAGCATGGGATCTGTAAAGCGACAATAGTTTAGGTGAAAAGTTGAAGGGCGGTGGAGAGTGATCATCACAAATCAGACAGCACAGCTTCAGCAAAAAAGACCGCTTAATTTGAATTGGAGCCGTTAACCTTAACAATCAACCAATAGAAAGCTGCCACGTAATTGATGACTACGACAACACCTTGAATGGTTCCATGCATGTCTGGCTGTCTAAAAATTTAACCATTAAGAGCGTGATTCCGTGATCGAACATGTTATGCTTAGCTTTCCAACCAGGTGACTGAATCATTCCAACGATGATAATGTGGGCCCCTTCACTCATCATCCACTCTTGCATAGATTCCTTTCCATACTTCATCTTCGTATATTCTGTTCCCTTTTTCTTCTTTTTTACCCTTAACAATATATTATTTTTAGTAATATTTTTAAAAAAATACTCTGATTATTGAAGAATTAATTTGAATTTTTAATTTAATCATAACTAAAGCAATACTACTCTATAAAAACTAAATTAGAGTGATAGCTCTATTTTTGTGATGTTATTGTTGTTAATTAAAGAATGCATATTATTATAATATAATAATGGTTCCAGCGTGTAAACACGTAGTTTTGGGATGGAAATCGACCACGCGCAGTCACATCTCCATCGTGTCATTAAAACTAGAAATTGCTGCTGTGGTCAATCGCAGTTTGGTTTGAGATAGCGATTTCTGACTTGTCGTTTTTAAATTTGCTGCCTCTCTTTGTAACTAGAGAGCAACAAAGTGGCTAAGTTGTATTGTGTAATGTAGGTATGGATTACTAAACAATACTCCTACGTGGTTGATGATTTTGGATTAGATGTGTTGATAGATCACCAACGTTGGATTAAAATCAGATTATTGATAGATTTTAATATTTTTATACAAAAATTTTACATTAAAATTTAAATAATATCTATTTTAAAATTTGAATGGTTCTATTTTGATCAAACAATTGAGATAATGTGAGTGTAGTGATAAAAATTATGACGGCACATAATTCAAATTTATGGTTGATACTTGTCTCTTAAATATAAAATTTTATGAATTTTTTATTTCTTTTTAAAATATTATTTTAAATATTTAATTGTTTATTTCTTTATTAAAATACTTTTTAATTACAGAATAACTTTTTCTAATAAAAAATATTTTTTATAAGAAATATAATTGCTGAAATAAGTAAGCAATATAATTACTATAAAGGTAATAAATATGAAAAATAATGTTAGTTTAAATTTAACACTACTACTATTTTTTTTTTAATTCTTAGAATAAAGAAAATGATGAATAGTAAAAAAAATAAACATTGTTGAAACCAAGTTGGTTCTTGCAATTAAAGTTTTGATGTTAATAAAAGTATTTTATGTAAATCGTATTTTGACTTAGAAGAAAAAATCATAGGCTGTGCAAAATCAGATGATACACCAGAGGATGTCACCAGAAAATAAAAATGCCACCAGAAGTTTCGGCCAGAGGAAACATCCAGAGGATACCAGGGGAAACATCTAGAGGGTACCAGAAGATACCTCCAGAGAATACCAGATGATGTCATCAAAGGCAAACATCAGAGGATAACATCAATAAGAGGATATCATCAAAGAGAAGGAAAAATAACATCATCAGATGATATATTTCTTGGCCCAAATCAGAAGGAAGCAGAGTCCAGAAGGAGACTTGGTCCAGACCAGAAAGAAGCTTGTTAGAGGGAGAATTGGTTCAGACCAGAAGGAAACATAAGTCAGACTTGGTCCAGACCAGAAGGTAGCATGGTCCATAACATAAGACTTGGTCCATACCAGAAGATAGAATGGTCTAGAACATAAGACTTAGTCCAGATTTGGTCCAGATCATAAGATCAATGGTCCAGATCAGAAGATCAATGGTCCAGATCATAAGATCAATAGTCCAGATTAGAAGATAAATGGTTCAGATCAGAAGATCAATGGTCCAAATTAGAAGATCACAGAATGATACATATCAGATCACATGGTCTAGAATTGGTCGAAATCAGAAGATCACATAATGGTACAAATCAGATCACATGGTCCAGAATTGGTCGAAATCAGAAGATCACATAATGGTACAGATCATATCACATGGTATAGAGTTGGTCAAGATCAGAAGATCATACGATCCATAATTTAAATTATGATGCAGATTAGTGAAGACTTGATTAAAATTTGAAGAAGACTTGATTGAATTTTGATAGAAATTTGATCAAAGTATTAAGGGGATTTGATTCAAAAAATCACTGAAGACTTGAAGGAAATTCGAATGCAATCTGAAACCAAAAATGACATGGTTTGAAATTAAGAGAAACAAGATTGGTCAACATAATTTTCAAGTGCAATCTGAAGTTAAAAAGACACGTTTTTAAATTTAGTGAAACAGGATTGGCCAGCAGAATTTTCAAAGGAAATCTAAGCAAGATTTATCTCAAATTTAAGCTTGGACAAAGCCCTATTTGCAGCTATAAAATGAAGCTTTAGGCAGCAGCATTAAGCATCGAAAATACAAGAACTCAAGCTTCATATTCAACACAATCCGAAAGTTCAAAAGAGAGAATCACTTAAGTGCAAAAACAATATTTTCTAAGTTTTTTCGAGAGAGAAATTCAGTGCAACAATCAGCTTTCTAGAAGCAACAAGAGAGTGCAAGAATCAGTGCAGCAATCAGCTTTCCAGAAGCAACTTTGCAGAGTTCCAAATCCTTGTAATCAAACCCATTAGAGGTGTATATTCCTTCTCCAATCTGGGGTTGTCAAATTGGTAGGAGAAAACTTGACTTGTAGAGTCAAGGTGTTGTTCTTGTTCCTCAAAAGTCTAGGGTTGTCAGACTATTTGAGAAGACTGACTTGGAGGGTCAGGTGCTGTAATTCAAAGGTTTTGAATTAGTGGATTAAAGCCTTCAGGATGAAGGGACTTGATGTAGCCAAATTAATGGTGAACTAGGATAAATTTCAATGTTCTTATACTGTTATTATCCGCTGCTTAATCTGATTATTTATTCATCAAATAATTCACATCAACATTCAACAAAACAACAAAAAGAATTCGAGTTTGGCAAACACAATTCAACCACTCCTTCAAACATAACTAAAAATATACGAAAATTTAGAGTATTTTTTCATCTTCTTTTTCATATTTTTCATTAAATATAGAGATGATTCTTTAACAAACATCTAATAAATTAAAAACTTAATCATTCTTACATTTCATCAAATATTTATTTTCTACTAAATAGCATAACTCTTAGGATAAATATGTACGTTGGCTTTTGTAAACAAGTTGTATCTAACTTTTTATCATTTCATCCAATTGCACCACACTACCATTCCAATTCCATCATTGTTAGCTCTCCTATATATATATATATATCCCTTAACACGAAACCTAAATCATATGATCTCAAACTATCTATCGATCCCACTTTGGTGGCTTCCACAATGTCCAACTCGACTTTTAGACCTTTGAGAATTTCAATATGATTATTGGCCCAACGTATAATTCGACTCTCACTGGTTTAGAGTAAGAAGGAGCAAGTCCTAGTCAACATTTCTATAAATATCTTCCACCAGCTCTACTTGTTGAAATTTTCTTTAAATATTATTTATTCATAATCTCAATTTCTTTATGCCCATAATCATATAATCAAGAACGAAATAATCTTTCGTACTCATAGGAATTAGAATCTACGTCAAGTTAGATTATTAAGAATATGATAAATCTTGGATCCATTATTCTTAATAATCCAACTTGATGAGTGAGAACATATTTATTATGGCACTCATCATAAGCGAGAACAATAGTTTTGTGCACAAGTGTTAAATCATAAATGAGTTGCCTCATCCCGCTCTGGTCCGCATACTCGATTATAAAAATAGGTTAGATCATAGAGAACTTCTTCTCCTTACCTATGTATATTTTTTCAAAAGTCTTTAATTTTTATCTAGGTTGACAAATCTAAAGATGTATTAAAACACGAGGTAGAAGAATAAACCACTCAGATGACATACGATTGACCCATTTGTATTTGGACTGCAAATTTTCTAGATCGGTCCGACTACTATGGGTTATGTGGATTAATGGGGCAAACCAACCTATTTCTTTTTTATTTTATTTACTCTTCATTTTTTATATCACTTTGACATATTAATTTTTCACAATTATCTATTTAGTAAAATATGGTCAAATGCATGTGTACTTTTTTTACATTAACAATGAATATCAATTAAATTGAAATTTTACTTATTAAAATGAACCAAATTAATAATTTATAAACTTTAGTTAAATTTATCTCTTTTCATTCAATTAATATATTTAAATATAATTTTATTGATAATTTTTAAATTATATAATAATTATTAAAACTACATTTTCAAAAATTATATGGAGATTTTGAAATTGAGTTGACCAAAATCTAACGAACCAGCCAAACCCAATTTAATTTTTAAATCGGCTAATTGAGTTGGACAAAATTGATCAAATTATTTTTGAATTAGTTTTTTTTACGATTTAATCCAGACTAAAGTACAAATTAATGACCTATTCATATTTTGACAACCCTAATATAGTGGCTCCTACTATTACAAATCACTATATATAGTTTTTCAACGAGACCTTAGCCCTTCATCAAATGAAGAAAGGGATGAGCGAATTTCTGTGGGGTAAATAATCCTTCCTTAGCATATTATCTATTAGATTCCCACTATCCTTAATAGTTTAAAATTGATGTCTACTCATTAATTCCATATATATCAACTTAATGCGTTTTCCAATGGATTAACTTCATTTTTACCAAAAGAATGAAACACTACCTAATAATATATTACTAAAATAATTATTGAAAGTATAATTTTTCACTAATCTTCCATTTAGGCTTCATATTATTCCTAAACAATTATACCACCAACATTATTATGTTATATATGTGGCAGTTAATAATGCAAATGGTGACGGTTGCAACAGTTGCAATGATTTGCTAACAACAATTCATCATCCATTGTGGATTGCGTTGGCGATAGTTTAATTCCCAACAGTTTTACTGATTGTCTCACAAACTGCCATAAACATTTGAACAGTTACAAACTGCAAGCATTTTGGTTAGTGGAAATTTTAATGTTTAGCTTTCAGTAGTTCAAACCACAACTATTTTTGTAATAGATTTTCTAAAATTCAATATCTATGTCTAGTGTAACCGCCACTAGCCGCAAATTTAATTTTTATTTTTTATTTGACTTTAAATTTGTCATAGAATTTTGGACAATTGAATTTCTAAGGCAAAATTAAAATAAATTCTTCATCAATAATAATAATACGAATTAACACAAAAGTGATTCAATAAATTAATAAAAAATTCATAAATTATTTGATTTTAAATGTTGAGTATAAGAAAATATTTATAAGTACAGTTAAAAAACTTTAGTCTTACTTTTTTAAGACATTCCTAATTAATCTATCTAAATATTTTTTATACTTTTCTATACGTAATTAATATAGTTTTAGATTTTTCAATAAATATTATGACTTATAATTAAAAAAAGAAAAAAAACTCAATGTAAATCAAAGACACTCATGAAAGAAAATCGGGCTTATAACTACAGTTCAGTTTGAAAGTCAAGACGGGGACTACTTTAATTGATGGGAGACAAGCTTTAATTTGGAAAACGACCACTTGGAAAACATCGTTTTCATTTTGATCCTTCTTTTTGGAAATTTCTTATATTATTTTTCGATAATGCAATATTTGGGTGTTCATTTTGTGTCCCAAATTAGCAACAAACAAGGTCCCTTTGTGAAAGTTGGGAATGGGGTGGTATTGATGTTTGTTAAAATTTCAACTACCAAGTGAATGATCCTGATTCTGAGAAAGTCGTTAGCATTTGCCTTATTATATACTATGCTTTTAAGAACCTCACTTTTAACCGTTCAGTTGAATCTTTAACAATTCGAATAATTGGATCCAATCCAAGCAAGAACAAGACAACTATGTTCTTTTCCTTTTGGCTGGTTTTCGTTACATTACATTGCCAGCTGCCATGCCATATTATTGGAATGGACTTGATCACTTTTTTCTAAACACAAGCCCAATTTTGAGACACTTAGCATTTTAGCCCATTCTTGACTTTTTTGTGTGTGTATATATGTATTTAACTTTTTTTTTTTCTAAAGAGAATCCAAGTTTGAGACAAAGGAACGTGATTAACTTGTCTACATCATTAAATTCTTTTAGTAGACTAATATCCCAATGAGTGTTGGTCTAATTGATAGAATTTTGACTCATACCTTACAACAAGGTGTGTTTAAGTCTTAGAGCTTGTTATGTGCTTAGTGAGTTTTTAGTAGCTGCGTGAATACGTTAGGTTACATTAAATTTTGCTACGTTTAAATTTCATTTATTTTAAAATGTCTAACTTTTTTAAAGTGTGATCAAGCTCAAAAATATGTTTGACTATTTTTTTTAAATCTACCCCACTCAAATGTTAAATGATGTAAGTTTTTGTAAAAATATTAACAATCTAATATATTAATTAGATTAAATTTTATTTTGAGATTAAAAAAAACAATTTAGAAGATTTAATTTTATAATTTTGACGCAAGTATAACCTTATACCAAAATTGAGTCATATATGACTTTCAATACACATTACATGGTTGGAACACCAATCAACAAAGCTATAACAAAAATTCTCTGCCTTAAAAGCCAACACCACCATAATGACTTAATATGATTTAGCGGTCACAATCCATCGACAACTTCTCCTTTAAAGATAATTTTATATTTTCTTCTTTTTTTTTTAACGACCAAAGTTAAAAATTAGTTTATTATCCACCCACCAAAAATAATCTTATTTCTCGGTAATCAAACAATGTGTTTAACCTTTCTTACATTTTTTTCCTTTCAAATTGAGTCCACTTTGTAGGAAATGATTTACACAATCCTAGCTAACAGAACCTTGTGCACCAATCCAGTTAAAAACATCACCCAACTCTACTAGAAATACAGCAATCAACAAAGAAGTTAGAAATTTATGTATTTATTCAAATACTATTTTATAATAATAATTTAAAAAATTGAGGTATATCAATATGTTTAAATTTATAAAAAAATATTAGAAATAATTTAAAACAAAGTAAAAAATTAAAAATAATAATAATAAAACTATTATTCATATTCACTTAAGGAAGTTGATCTCATAGTGGTAGGTCTATAACATTTTTTGGTGATATATAATTTTTTCTTTGGAGCTAAATAGATTTGTAAAAGTCTTGACATTGTTTATTTAAAAAGAGTTTGGTTTTTCGTAGACTAAATCATTATCATTTGTTGATCTGACTTATTCTCACTCCATGATCTTAAAGTTTAACTCACACAATTTTTTTAATTAATATGAAGAATATAGACTAGTCTAATGGTAATAGGATAAGTGTAGTCGGTGCACAAGACCTACAATAATTGTAAACTTTAGAGTACCGAATTCAATTCTTAATGATAATAAAATCTCAGTAAGTGAAAAAAATGTATAATTTAATTATTCAATAATATCATTTTTCTATGCTTAACAGAATAGACTAAACCAATGCTTAAATAAGGTCGACAAGAGAAATTAAAATAGATTAATTCCTCTTTGAAGTCTTGGATAACAGGATAGGACTTGATAAGGAGATACCTATCTTTGAAGTTGAATCATGAATCAATTGCTTTTATCCTGTTTTTATATCATCAAATGTTCTTCAACCTTGCCTTAAAATAAGATTAAAGCATATATCTCCATCTTCTATATAATACTTTTCTCCCTTTTAGTTACAAGATTGAACTTTATATTTTTAGATATTGTTCTCATCTTCAATGACTCTCTTTTCTACCACTGACCCAATAAAATGTAACAATAAAATAATGTCATTTTCTGCACCACCCTTGACTATTACCAAAAACAATTGTTACAATATTTCCCTTCCTAGAAAGCTACCTAGAAATTTTGATATACATGGCAATTCTCTTTCCTCTTCATTTTCATGTCAAAACTCAATTCATGGAAATTTGTATTCTTTAAAGAAGAGAGGCTTATCCTTGATTGCATTTGATGCTAAGAACTCAGAACCAATTGAAGAAGATAATGATGAGGCATTAGATGCAGTTATGAAACTTTATTCTGCCTTCAAGAATAAAAACACACAAGAATTGTCTGAAATACTTGCTGATGAATGCAGATGTGTGTGCAAGTTCCTTTCATTCTTTCAAGCCTTCCAAGGAAAAACGGTATCTGATCCATTAATTAGATTAACAATGTTTCTCTAATTGGTTTCTTTTTAGCTTTCCACAACAGATTTTTGGATTCTCATTAAATTTTGTTGTAGATGATTCAATAATTTATCTTGAAGTTTATGTTCTAAAAAATGTTGATCTAAATTGAAAAAATAACAAAATTGAAATTAGAAATTAAGACAAAGGACCAACAAAATTTTCTTATCGCCTAAATATTTCAAATATCCAAAATAATATTGAAACAAGGGTTAAATAAAAAAAATACTATCATATATTATTCTATACATAAAATACCTAGTGATTGTAATTCACATAGATGGTTGGACCTTCTGCTCATACCAGTTGTGACTTGAGTTTAAATACAAAATTTTACAATTGATAGATTATATGAAAATTTCATTGTAAATTTTTAATAAAGCTTATGGTTTTCTGACATGTCATAAAATTTGTCTCTCTTAATCTAATTTTTTTATTAATATATATATATATATAATTTTATTTATATAAACGTTTATTATAAATATTTTTTACACCGTCATTTAATTATAACCATCAATAAATAAAAAACGTTTTACTTTAATCATAATTTCTTCAAACAATATGTCTAAATTGAAATATAATAATAATAATAATAATAATAATAATAATAATAATAATAATAATAATAAAATGCTAATATGAAACTACAAAGTAAAGATAAATGACTAAAGTAATTTTGCAACAAGTTATTTGCTTAAATATTTCAAATATCCATAAATGCTCATCCAAAATAGTATTGAACCAAGTCTTAAAACAAGGCAAACACTGTCATAACGCACAATGCTATATTTGCTTGCAGCAAGTGTTGGAATTCTTCTCTCATTTGATAAGTTTATTTGGTGACAATATTCAAATTGTGGTGAAACCCACTTTGCATGATGGCATGAATGTTGGGGTCCATTGGAAATTTGGTAAACATTAATCCTAATCTCTCCTCTCACATAATCAAGTTACTTAAACACAAGATTATCCTTAATATTAAGATTTCTTGCTTGCAGAATGGAACAATATACACGTTCCTTTAGGAAAAGGTTTCAGCTTCCACATTTGCCAAACTTACCGCGGAAAGGCAGTTATAAAGTTAGTTTAATTTTCAGATAAAGGAAATTAAGACATTTTATTTTTCAACTAAGATTACTTATAGTTGATGATTAATATAATATATATTTTTGTCTAATTCAGGAATATTGAGATGTTTATGGAGCCATTTCTCTACTTGGAACCCTTTAAAATGGTATGCAACCATGGTTTTTTACATCAATAATGCTATAAAATTCAACATCCTTCGATAACACTACTATGTCCTTTTCATAAGGTCATTTTTCAATTTTTATATTGGTAAATAAACTATTTAATGTGTTTATTTTAGATTTTTTTTTACAATTCGTCGGTGTAAAGAGTTTTTATAATCAATTACCATTTTTAAATTATTAAAAATGTTTAATTTTTACTATAACTAAATATAAAATTATATTTATAAATAGTTGTGATTTTAAATTATGTTAGTAAAACGGGATAAATTATGTTAATATATGCAAGTGTCTCAAATTTAATTGTTTTTTATGTTTTTGCCTGATGATGCAGAAAATAGTTGCAAGCCTAGGAGAGATCGTGAAGATAAGCTCATTTACGGCGTTATCTGGAAATAACTCGAAAAAGGCAAAAAGAATTTTAGGCACTGTGCTTGCTTTGTTAACTCTGGTTGCCTTGTTATTATTCTTTAAGAAACTAGCTTTATAGAAAACCTTCTTGTAGCACTAAATAAAAACGTTGTAAATAATGTTACGGTCAATTAGTTTACATTTATTTCCGTCACAAAAAAATTAGTGTAACTTTAGCAATTAATATATAGAAAGAATTACATATTCTGCTGTTAATTAAGATTAAATGATTAATCAAAATTAAATGACTTATATTATATTTCAACTTTGTAAATTTAATTCAAAATACTAAAACAAAAGGCGAATCATCTAATTTTTTATTGAGGGCTGATGTTTGCTTGATCAATTCAATAAATGACGAAACATAAAAAACTCTCTACATAATTTTGTTCATGCGATAATATAGTAAAATCTATCAAATAAAATATATTAAAATAACTGTGTGAAATTTTTTAACCAATAATTAAAGGAAGAAAAGTTAGGTAAATTTCTATAAGTATTTTTGGTGGTAACTTAATTAAATATTCATAATTATTTATAATTTCTTTGTATTTATAATTTTTTTAAAGTTTGTTTTAATAAAAAAAAAATTTAAATTAACATCAACGCTAAAAACACCTAAAAAATGATGCACCTAACTTTTGTTCTAATTAAAATGAAAGTTACAAATCCAACTATAACTGAATACCTAAAAGAAAAGTTAAAGTTTTCTTAATAATAGTACATCACAACCATATTACTGAAATTTTCTTATCAGGTCGTTATAGATAAGACATCTCATAGTAAAAATATTTTGTGCATCATCATAATAATTCAATAAAAATGGTAGTTCTCTATCATAGTAATTATAATATAAATATCTCTAGGACTGTACATAAAAAATGTTTGAAATTTCAATAATTATAGACAAAATAATTTTTATTTCTATGATTGCTGTAATAACCTAAAATAAGTTTTTTTTGTTTTTATCCTAAGATATGCGTTATATATTTTGTTACACGTAATTTAAAAGAAAAAGCTTTCCTCATATTGGTGTTGATGTTGTATTATATGTAACATATAACATGAGAGTGTGACATTCATAATCTCTCTCTCTCTTTCTCTCTCTCTCTCTCTCTTACCATTCAATTTTCCTCTGTTTCGGATCACCACACGACCGTTTCCTTCTTCTCTCTTCTTTTCTCAAAGACAACAACAACACAACCCTTCTTTCTCTCTCTTTGCCTTCTTGGCGTCTTTTCTTGCTGCAACCATTTTTCTATTCCCTCTTCTTTTTCACCTTTTTCGGATTCTTTCACCCAAGATATCCTTTTTCTTTTGTCATTCTCGTTTTGCGCAAGATTCTACCAAGTGGGTCGTTTTTGTTTTTGCTTCTTCTTTAACTTTTGTGTCACGTTTCTTTTGTTTTTTTTTTCTTTTCTCGTTGATGGGTTGTTGATGTCTTTGACCATTGGAGGAGTGGTTTCGAATTCTGAAAAAATGGGTTTTGATGACAATGTTAAAAGCAGTGAAGAAGATACCTCTAAGGTTGAAGATAGTGGTGATGAAGGAGGAGGTACTCTTAGCAGATACATGAGTGAGAGTTCTGTTGCTGCAACTGAAGATGAAGATGATGATGATGATAGGAAGATTGAATTGGGTCCTCAATGCACCTTAAAGGAACAACTTGAAAAGGATAAGGTTCTTTTTCTTCTTGTGTTTTCTTTGTCTTTCAGAATAAATAAAAAAAATGTGTCTTTTTTTCAACCATTGTTTGGTTTGTGTTTTGGGAGATTAGGATGATGAGAGCTTGAGGAGGTGGAAGGAGCAGCTTCTTGGAAGTGTTGACATCAATGCTGTTGGAGGTAATTAATTGCTTCTTCATTTGGTACCGTTTCAAAAAAACATCAAATTGGTTTTTGGTTTTCAATTTATGTTATGATAATTTCTCTCTCTCTTTCTGTCTCAAATTTTGTGATATCCAATGATTCTTTGTATTGCGCTTCTGCATTGCTGGCTACAAAATGAGCTCAAGTTCAATTAATACTATAAATTCTTTTGAAGGTTTTGAATCAATCTAAAACAAAACAAATGTCATTTTGTCAAAATTGAATTAATCATAAAGTGGTCATGGATTTTAAAAAAGAAAAAGAAATTAAGCAATCTGCATCATCTTTTTCTAAGGCATGAGTATGTTATTTTAATTGTTACCTTTACAAATTCTACAATTTCTGTATCATTAATTATCTGGTAATTGCAAATGTATTAAACAATCTTCTAGTGTTGCTGGTTTTTCCTTTTAATTATGTTGTTTATACAGATAACTGACCAAATTTGAACTAGGGAAAATTTGTTGCATTATTTCATTTTGTGAATTCCATTTATCAATTGAATCATAAACCATTCCATTGTTTCCTGCCTTGTTACTGGTGTTGTCTAATAGCAGCTATAACATCGCTAAAACACTATAACATAGCGTAATTTGAACAAATCATTTTTTCACCCTACAATACATTATAGAGTATGTAGTGTTGTGAAATAGTGGCTATAGCGGCGCTATAGCAGCTGTATTGCAGCTATAGTCACTATTTTCCACGATCAACAATTGACAACACTGCTTGTAACTAGGCCTAATGAAAAAATCTATTGGTTTTGGATCTTCTTATTAGACCTAGACCTAACTTATGGCATGTATTATTATGAGTAATTTAGAAACTCTGGAGCCAGAAGTGAAGATCCTTAGCCTTGCCATCAAATCTGCCGGTAGACCTGATATTGTTCTTCCAGTTCCAGAAGATGGAAATCCAAAGGGTTTATGGTTTACTTTGAAAGAAGGTAGCCGTTACAGGTTGATGTTCACTTTCCAAGTCAATCATAACATTGTTTCAGGTCTCAAATACACCAATACTGTGTGGAAAACTGGTATCAAAGGTAACTCATACGAATCTTCCTCTCAAAATAAAATCATGCCAAACCATCAACTTGTCCAGATCCTCTACAGTTGTTGTACGGTGCAACATTTGTGAAGACTGTTAGATTAAAAAGATAAAATTTTCTCTTTAAATTTAACGATCAGTACAGCTGTTGCACCATACTCAAAAGAGGATCCAATTCCAAACATGTCTTCATTGTTGAATCTTGTTTGTTTAAAATTGTTACAGTTGATAGCTGTAAAGAAATGATTGGAACATTCAGCCCTCAGACTGAGACTTATGCTCATGAGATGCCTGAAGAGACAACACCATCTGGATTATTTGCTAGAGGGGCATATACAGCTAGAAGTAAGGTACAATTTTAACACTGAATTATGAAGAGTTATTGCTAGCTGCATACACTTTTTGAAATTGAGTTAAGACAAAGGTATACTACCTCTGTCTCTTATTAGTATTATAAACTTCTTCTGCAATATTTTTACGTGTACCAAAAAGTACTAGTGTCTAGTATAGGTAGTATATTTCATGTGTCTATTTCGTGTATATCAATTTGCATATCAATTTGTTCAACTCTGACTTTTTATCTCTCAAGATAATTAGTAGTATTAACTAGAGATTGGAATCATCTACGGCTGCAACACCATACTACAGTTGTAGATGATCAAAACACGTTATTTAAGGATATATTTGGAGAAAAGTATATTTTGTGCATTTACTATCTTCATGCGTTTCATGAAACATTGATTGCAATAAATATGAATGTTGTGGAGGCCTACACCTATCATGGTGCTTTCACGAGTTTCACTTGCCAGCTGCTGTAGGTTAAGGAAAAAGAGTTATTAATACTGAGATGGAATCTTATCTGCTTCCATATTTTTACTTGTTTTGGAAATCAAAGTGAAGCTGAATTAATGCTTACTATTTTACATCTATCAGTCCATCAATGAATTCAATAAATGTTATAACAAATTTGTTGCTGGACTTCACGTGCACACCTTCAAGGCTTCAACTACTTTTTTGAAATTTGAATAATCTTTTCTCTTACAAGTCATTATACTTAAACTTCTTACGGTTTTCGTCCCACAACGAATGACCTATTTGTAAAAAATATATCTCAAAATGAATGACTCTTTTCAATTTATAATGTAACATTAAATACTTTTTTCCAACTGTACTCTCTAACTAATACTACATGCACCACTTCAGATTCTATGTTTTTCACTTTTCATTAATTGTAATGGTGAATGTAGCGATACTTGATAAAGATATTTTAATAAAATTAATATTATCTCTTTCATTTATATGTTTTCTTAATACGTGTAAAATGATCAATTGAGTCCCTCATTGTGGGATGGAGGGAGTATATAAAATTGTAATGAAGTCTTTGCTTTCGGTAATTATAAAGGTCTAAACTACAAACGCTCTTTTAAGATACTCCATTAGCCATTTTTTTACAACGGCTATTGTTAATATTGTTAGAAATTTGCTGATGGTGGAGATCAAACATACAACCTCCTTATCACTCCATCTGTCACATATATAAGATCTACCAACTCATATAATTAAGATCAACATGAAATTCATTAGATATTTAGAGTGTGTTTATGTATTTCACTTAATGTACTTGTTTGTGATTGTTTCAGTTTGTTGATGATGATAACAAGTGCTACTTGGAGATCAACTACACTTTTGATATCAGAAAGGACTGGCAGTAGGAGGGAGTACTCGGCTGATGAATTTGAGACATTGATCTGATCTATGTTTAATCCCTAATCATTGTTATTTGTGCTGAATTCTCCTTCAGTATTTACTTGCTTATTTTTCATTGTTTATTATATTTATTTCTAATCCTGTCTGAGACCGGTATAATCTTAACAATGATGAGAGGATTTTGAGTTGAGGGATATATGAAATTGGTGGTATTCATTTCATAGATAATAGTTTTGTCAATAAATTTGAGTTTTGTTTTGCCTCTTTGGTTGCACAACTATGCTCCTTTGTATCAGACACCGTTGGTTTTGTAGTTGTCTAGAACAAAGGTTGTCGACCTGCAGTGAGCATATGGAATATTGCTGTAGTAAAAGTGGTTTTCTACTTTTGCAATTGTACACTAACTAGAAAAATGTTTTATAGACACTACACACTTAATTGACCATTTGAAAGAGAATTAAAAAAAAATAAAAATAGAGAAACAATCAGATATTAAATGAATTTAAAAAAAAAAAATAGAGAAAAAATCATATATTAAATGAATTTACAAAAATGTAGGAAGTCCAAATAATAAGAGCCGCAATAACTAAATAAACGGCACTTAATTTGGTGTGGTCGAGTACGAGTTTGTCAATATACTAGTAATATGGGGGGTGCAAAAAGTGCAATCAAATTGCACTAGTGCGCTCCACTAATAACCAAGCAACACAAGAGAAAGAAGGAAAGGGTAGACGAATCTTAGATCAAAATGGATGGAGAAATTAACAATTTCATCATGGTATGGACCTTAGCTGCATCAACGATGTGCTATTGCCACACAATTGGCAAGCTAATCTCTGAAGGCACACCAAGACTCATAGCAATCTTCCCAGCCATAATCCTCCTCTTTCTCCTCCCTCTAAGACTCACTTCCATTCATCTTGGAGGTCCCACTTCTTTCTTCTTAGGTTGGCTTTCCACTTTCAAACTCTTCCTTTTTGCCTTTAACAAAGGTCCTCTCTCAACTAACCCTCCTCTCTCTTTACTTCACTTCACCTCCCTTGCATGCCTCCCCATCAAATTCCAAAATCCAAATTACCCATCTCCCCAAATTTCCAAAAAATACAACAAATCATCAAATCTTAGGTACGGATATGCAACAATGATTATCATATTAGCCTCTTTAATTCCTCTCTATGGTAAAAAAGAAATTTTTCATCCAAAATTTGTATTGCTATTATACACATTACACATGTATATTGGCCTTGAATTCTTTTTCGCGTTAGCATCAACATTCACTAAAAAAATTCTAAGTGTTGAGCTCGAACCACAATTCGACAAACCGTATCTAAGCACTTCACTTCAAGATTTTTGGGGGAAAAGGTGGAATATTACGGTGAATCGCTTATTACACCCCACCGTATACGAACCCGTAGTGAAATTTTTTAGTCGTTCGATTGGGAGAAAGTGGGCCCCACTACCAGCGATTCTCGCTACTTTTAGCGTGTCGGCGTTGATGCACGAGGTTGTTTTTTATTACATTAAAAGGGAAAAGCGCACGTGGGAGGCTTGGGAGCCATCGTGGGATGCAACGTGCTTTTTTATATTACATGGGTTGTGTTTGGCTATTCAAGTTGGGTTTAAGAAAGCGGTTGGGGAGAAGTTCAAGTTGCCGTGGCTGATATCGTGGCTGCTCACGGTGTTGTTTGTTTTGTATACGGCGTTGTGGTTGTTTGTTCCAGCGCTTGTGCGTTGTCGCGTTTATGATAAGGCTTCCAGAGAGTTGACTGCTTTGACCGAGTTTATGAAGAACGTGTACTATGTTGCAAGGGTTGCCTTTTTTTTATCTGGATAGTGGATGACATTCATGTTAGAGAATCGCAACAGAAATTTATTTATTGAATCTTAGTTTTGTTGTTGTTAAGGGTACCCATATATTTTGTCCTACTTAGCATTTTTATTTTTTTATTTTTTTCGGTCTGAATAATAATAACTTTAAATCAGTGAAATGTTACTTATTGGCCTCACATTTTGTTTCCAAGGTGTGCTTGTTTTCTATTTGGTTTTTAGGATAATAATCTTGTATTGGGTATGCAAAGCTTGTATAGTTTTGAATAATTTACGCTGATGGACTTTTTTCATTTTCATTAATTTGATAACGGCCGCATAAACTATTTTGATATAATTTGGATAAAGATAGAGATTAATTTTATTTTAAGCAAGATAATAAGTGCTAGTTGTATTGGAATTATTTTGATACAATTTAGATAAAGATAAAAGATTAATTTGATAGTAAGTAATAGTTAATGTATCAACACAATTAACGTCAGATTACATTTTAGGGAATAATTTTCTTTTTCTGCTTCTTTTTTTTTTTCATATAACAAAAAAAAAAATTGCAATGTGTATGAGAGGACTCAAGTTCCATCACTACTCTAATTTGTTGGAGCTTTTTATGGACTACATGAGTAAAGAATGGACAATTTATTTTCGTCATATTCTGGGGAAAGGAATGTTTGTGTCAATATATTTGACAAGATGGAAGCCAAGTGTTACGACCTGAAAATTAAGCGTTTAACCGGTGCACAAGCTATACTTCTAGTATGGCAAGCATATCAATTTATTTAACAATTAAGCAGTTAAATCGTTCTCAATAATCATTTAAAAATAAATAAATATATATATATATATATATTTTTTTTAAATTTCGACAAAGTATCCTTTGTAACTTCAACATTCCTAAATTTTCAAAATCTCTGTTTAAACTTCTAACTCAGTCAAATTCAAAGAGCATATATTTTTTAAAAGGACTTTTTAAACTCAAAATAGCTGCAAAATACATCACGACTCAATAGACTTTACAAAAAAAAAGGTCCTCGATCAAATAGGCCTACCAAAAAATACGATCGAGACTTGGATCTACTAACAACCTGCTACTCAGCTGCTTGTGAATCTGGAAAAAAGAACAACATGAAGGGATAAGTCACAAAGACTTAGTGAGGAGACAACAACCACCATCAATTAGAAGGGAAACACAAAAAGTCACAAATAGTTGTTTTACAAACTTGTGGCAATTATACTAAACAATACTACCCAAAATCTAATTGATAGAAAAGTGATATCACAATGAGCAACCTAAAGAAAAAATCGTAGGAAATCAAACAAGTAAAAAAAATATAAATTTTTTAGAACTAAAACGCGGTTTCATCTCATTGATAGCTCTTTCCTCTTAAGGGTGACCTTTCCTTTAGGGTGGCTCCATCTAACAGATAGTCCTCTCCTCTCAATCCTGCAATGCATCATCATGAATCAATTAGGGAGCTTACATCTCGTTGATAACCATCTCCTCCTACGGATGACATCTCTCATAGGAGCGGCTCCATCTAACGGGTAACTCTCCCTAATCAAAACGAGATAACTAGGTGCACTTACCGCCGTTAACAATTTCATAATTATAACAACGATTTTCAAAACACTTTTAAAATCATTTTCTATTTCATCATAACTCATGAAAAACATATTTAATTGTATATCAATCAAATATTTAAATACTTTATAACTCGTACATAAATCAAACTAATATCATATTATATAACAAAAGTCATTAAAATAAATCAATGATGAAATCGAGAAAAATTCAAAGGTTATGTTTCCCAATTTTTTTAAATAAATACTTCAAAATATAAAACGAGTAAAATATTAATTATAGCAAAAATAAAAATATAATATTGATCGTCGTCTACTCATAATTATGAAGAATCGCATAAGTTTGTTCTTCAACAACTCTCAGAGTAGCCGGGCAGGATCTCAACTGACAAATTTGAGTATAAAAAATATTCTCAAGACTTTAGAAAAATTATTCTAAAGTTTAGCTAACTCTAAGAAACCATAAAAATAATTTAAATCTACTTTAAACACAAAAATAAGATGTTTAACCAAAACTACATTTTTCTAGAGATTCATATTACATTAAAGTTGTGTATTTATCTTAATGTGTCTCAATAAACAACTATTAAAGAATGATTACTCTTCTCCTTCCTTGACTCCCTAACCCCAAAAAATCCTAACCATGAATATTTGAAGGAGTACGAGAAATTATGTTTTTGAGGATGTTAAATTCATTTTAAGAATTGAGGATTTAAGTAGGCAATTTGTGTTTGTGTTGTAGAGTGAGAAAGAGCAAGGAGAAAGAAGAGAAGAAGAAAGAAGAAATAAAAAAAAAATGAAAATCAGGTGAGGATGAGGAAATGCCCAATAGAGAGAGGAAGGAGAGGTGAAGCAGAAAAAAATGAGGTGGAGTGGAGTGAGATAGAAAGAAAATGAAAGTAGGTGAGTAATGTTATTTTAATTTATTTACTAATAATATTACTATTTTTAAAAGAAGAAAAAAAATGAAAAAGTAAAATAAAATAAAACGGTGCGTTCACCAGAGTTTTCAACCTCTTGTCAAGTTACATGATTATTGTATTACTTTATCTTCGGCTTTAATGTTGACACTTTAGAATTCTCCTTCTTTAAAGACTTTTTCTGCTTTGTTTTCTTTTTCTCACGTAAAATAAAAAAAAAATACAATAACATCGATAATTAATATTAGAATTTTTTAAGCTTATCTTGGCAAAAAGATGGATAAATTACCAACATAATATGGTGCCAATTAAATGTAATCCACTATCCCTCTCACATTTATAGATATTATTTTATGGATTATTATAGTTAATTCTTTTATTTTCACATTCATCCCATTGCATTAACAACACTTCGTCATTCCAAGAATTTTGTCCCCATCACTTCCAACTTCCTATTCTTCTTCAATTATGCTTTATATTACTCTTATGACAATTACATAATCTCATTTATGTTCATCATAACAACAATTCATTTTGCTTCTCTTTTAAATAAAATTAAAAAAAAAATTCCAGTAAGAAAAAAACCTCATTTTGCTTTATATATGCATTTCTCTTTTGCAAATTACAGGATCGCATTTGAAAGCAACATTTACTATCTTATCTTTAATTACTAATTTATCCTTAATTATTATGGTCATCTCTCACAAAATTTAATAGAATATGAAAAATATTGATATTAAGTGTGAAAGAAAGAAAAATAGAGATAATTTTAATAGATATAATGAAATTTATATATCTAAATTAAAACAACTAATTTCTAAATAGAATAATTAACTTGTAACTAACGTCCAACTAAAACTACGGTAACTAACTTATATCCAATTTTATGTTTCTAATAATATTAAGAAAATAATGCAAATAAATTTTTTAAACAATGTAGGTGGATAACATCAGTTGACTTTTATTTATATTTGAAACCAATAAACAAATACATATTGTACTACTCTTTTTGCTTAAACCAACAAACAATGCTAGTATTTTGCCTTTGACACTAGCATTTCATTTACTCGTATTATTTCAGTTTGACTTGATAGGAATGAGATAGAGTATTGTGCAAACCAAGAGAGTTCTGCTTTGTCAGAGCTTCAAAGATTAAATGTGGTATTCAATACCAAGGCCAAAATTAAATGCTTCCTCACTTCCACAACGCCACGAGTAGATCTAATAAGAAATTAGTACAAGTGCTATAGGTTTATATCATACATCATTACCATATCAGTAGTATCTTCATGTCCTGCATTACACTCTTCTCCACATTTTTTTAAGACAAAATAGCAGTACTTGTACAAGACAAACATCATGGAGGCAAAGAAGCAGATAATGACAATCCAAATCCAAGCACTGTCCTTGATTATGTTACTGTTGGCTTCACCTATTATGGGTTGTCCACCCACAAATGGCAGAGGATGCAAAGACTGCATTGTAAACGAGATGAGAATAAGTTGTCCATCTTGCACGTCAATCCTTCACTGCATGGCTCGTTGCTTATGGGATGGAGGTTCAAGGTCCAATTGCATCAACAAATGTGACTGCAACACTTGCTACCCAAAACTCTCTGATTGCAAGAGATGCATGTCCAAATGCAAGTGTAGCTGTATCAACTAGCCCCTTTTAGAAATCTCTACTCTAGCTTATTATCACAGTACTTTTCTATATTACCTTAACTACTTGTTTTGGTTCCAAAAAGTAAACTCCTAAGTTCCTACTATGTATTAACATAGATAAGCAAATCCAAACCAGTTTATGGATCTTGCACTTGTTCTGTATTTATCATATAATTTGAAAATCAATTAAGTTTTTTTTTTTTAATTTAATTCATTTAGGCCACATCAATATATGTTATAGTTTGCGTAAGTACAAAGCTTCTAAGGTAGGCAACTAAGGATATGAATTTCATAAAGTTGAGAGACTCTACCTTCATGCAACCAGTACATCAATGACAATTGAATCAAAATCAAACAGTTCAGTATTTAAAATCAACATGTTATGTAAATAATCTCAATTCAATATTCACCAATGTCTAACAGGAATACAAGATATCCCAACCGCATGATTTACTTATAGAGATAATATTGATATTATACAACACATAATACTACTATACAAAGTTGTATCGCAATTGTTGATATTGAATTGCATAAACTTGTTCTAGATAATGCATCCTCAATTAAATATATATAATACAATTGTAATGATATAAAAACCTTGATGTTGCGGTGGAATATTTGTAAAAGTTAATTTTGTTGGTGAATCAGGGTTCACGAAGAAACCTTTGAAGACAGCGAAATCCGAAATTTTGATCACAAAAGTTTTCCATATCATCACCACCGTTTTCCCTACAAACAGTTTCTTCCATTTGTGCAATAACTTCGTCCCAATTGTTCAACGACCAGGAATCACATTCATCAACTTTCGCTTCCGAAACAGAGTCAAGTATCTCCTGCAGTCCCACGATCCGACGTGTGACTTTCCTTCTGGCTTCCCTCACCGTTGGATCAATCCCAGGAACTGAATCGAGTTTCAGGAGGAGGTTCATCACTGCTTCATTCATTCTCAGCTTTTCGAGATGGTTGCTTCGGACTGCGTCTACTGTGTCTTGTAGCTGGATCAAGCGTTGTAGTTGATCGGCTTCGGAATCGACGGTGGAGATTTTGCGGTACAGGGTGCGGATTCTGTGGGCGCGGTAAGTGGATTGGATTGTGAGAGCGGCGTTCGATTGGAATTGGGATTGGGATTGGGATTGGGGAGGGAGTTGAGTGGAATTGGTGTGATGGGGAGGGGTAGTTTGGTCATTGTGGTAGGTGTGGGAATTTGAAGAGGATTTTTTCATTTCATGGGAAAAACTGGGAGTCAGATATTGCAGAGACTGGCATATGAAACTTCGGTTATGACTTATGAGAGAGCGGAATTTGGAGGAAAAAGGCTTTTCTTTGGTTGGTTTTGACTTTTTGGAAATTTTTCCTTGAATCATGTTGGCGGTAGATATAATGTGTAATTAAAAGATAGAGAAAAAGATAAATAATAAAAGTAAAAATAGTTCCCTAAAAGATAAAGTAAACAATAGTGCGTTAGAATTCTTATTGGACTAATTTTTTATTTGTTTTCTGACCGAATTCTTAATTATTAGTTTTTAAAAAATAAATAAATAAAAAATAGTTCATGAAAGAGAGAAATAGGTATTTATAAATGAATAAAAACATGATAAATGTTATTTTGATGTGGAACAAGACTTACTTTTTTTATTTTGCCTAAGCAAGTCTTTGAATTTGTGGTGCATTTTATAAAATCGCAGCATAAATTTACGTTAGACGTGAAAACTATCTATTAGAACTTCTTTGATTTTGTAGTGGAATGACGTTAGGATGCAGAAAAGTGAAGTCAGACGTATGGAAACATGCTATTATTGCATGTTGGAATGACAATGAATTTGAAAAAATTACAATGTTCACCCTCAATTTTTTTGGGCATGAGTTCCTTATGCAAAGGTAGATAACAACCAAATTGGACTACTATATTGGAGTCCTTTTTCAAACTCTGAAATATGTTTGTCATCTTGATTTGGATGTCCCCCGTTGGAAGTTGCATGCATGAGGACAATTGTGGCTGTTGAGACTCTCACATTATCTTGCAATGATATGGTTTAAATAGTAGTTCTAAATTATGGGCAACTCTCACCTTAGTAACTAGTTTTGTCAATGATCGGATTGAGTTTGCTCCAATTTACATTTTAAGATAATGATAAGCTTAATGAATAATATAATAAACATGTTTTTCCTTTATGGTTTCTCTCCTTTTCTTTTTATGGTACTATTACTTTACTTTTTTGGGTGCATTATGTAATTATTACTCATCACACTAGCTGATTATTTATGTTTTTGGGTGCATTATGTTTTTCCCATTTTGAATTGGTTGCCTCTGAGGAGAGAAAGTAATTGATTAACAAGTCACTGAATTCAAATCAACCTGTAAGTTAGCATGTACAAAGCTGTTTTTTTTTATGAATATGAATCCGTGGTTATTGATATTAACTTGTGCTAGCAACACAATTTTTCAAATTAACTCTCTACTATCAATTAAAATTTATTTAAACTAGTTTCACTATTTAACCAAAGGTGGCAAATATCCCTTTTGTGGTTGATCCAGTGCAGAAGGGAGTGAAGTGACTACTGCATAACAATTTTCCAAGAACTTGGCTAGTATTTAACAACAAAATAACTAATCTTGCAAAACATTTATTAAGTGCTTCCTGATTCTACAGCTTCAACAACCACACCACCACTGGAAAAATACTGCCCTCAAGGAGCTGGTGGAACAATCTTGCCTGAGCAGGTGCCAAAACCAACAGTGTAACCATTTCCCTGCATAGCATAGCAAGATTTTTAGACCTTTTTCATGTAAAAGTTCTTCAAGTTCAACAACTCATAAAAATGCCATCTTTATCTATACAAGACTTTCATTAAAAGAAAAGTAAACAAGCTCAAGAAATGCTCCATGGTAGATTTGTTATGTATAATACTTATGTGATCATGAAGATAAGTGACTAACATGCCTCAAGTATATTAATTAGTTAATTACATACACAAATCATACGTAAAAAACAATGTGACCTATGTGATAGAGTCATGACAGTGTCTTTCTCTTGATTCTTAACAAATTGAAATACATCCTCATTGATATTTCAATTTGGAAAAGTACAACTATTTTTTTTTATTTAAACCTCAACAACACAACTCTAAATTTATATTAAAAATCCAGTCCCTACAGCTATTATGTTTATGAATAATGTTACGAACACACAATTTAACACACTTTTCAACACACTCTTTTATTGGTTTAAATTCATATGAGTTCCAACAAATTTAAATGGAACCTACACAATTTGGTGGGACTCATGTGAAATTTAGACCAATAGAAGAGAGTGTGATGAAATATGTGCGTTTGAGAGTGTGTTACTAGCACTCATTTTATGTTTATAGTTATTTTTTATTCTAACAAAAAATTCAAATTTAAATACAGGTCTATTTTGAACATGCGTAAAAACGAAAGTGACCTGTGCGATTGCCAGGTACTTGACAAGTTCTAATTTAAAGGTACAGGTAGTTCCATTCTAGTTTTCATTCCATATAGTCATATACTAGTTTTAGGTCTGGAACCCATTTAATTTGAACATGTTAAACTTCATAACGGGAAAAAAATCAAAGAACTAAAATTTCTCATAAAAATTTGAAAGAAAAAAAAATATAACAGCACTTTTGAAACAAAAAGGCATTGAAGATGTTAATGGATTATAACCTTGCAATATCCAGTTAAGACGACTTCATCTCCATCTTCAAGAAATTTCCTATCTAAACCATTCAGCGAATTTTGTCCGTTCCAGGTTAACTCTAACAAGCATCCACGCGACTCTGGCTCCTACAGTGAAAAACATGCATTATAATGTAACTGAAATTTGTCAACCAGTTGATTAGGAAGTTAGACAGCATAAAATATTGAATCTTACAGGGCCACTAATTGTCCCAGTTCCAAGGAGATCGCCTGGCCTCAGGTTGCAACCATTGATTGTGTGATGAGCAAGTTGTTGAGTCAATGTCCAATATCTACAGAGTAAGAGAGCTAGGATAAGTCGATACATGTATTATATCAACATTGGCATAGCAATTGCCTTCAATATTATTTGAAGTTAAATTCCTTACAAGTGTTTGAGGTTACTCCGTGTCACAACACTTGAATCTGTGTGATCAACAGGTTTAATGTGGACCTTGCACCAAAAAAGAAGTTTTATGATTAACTTAATAAATCGGAAAGTTGGTTTTCGACAAATATCATGACGAAATATTGCTATCTGACATATAAAAGAAGGAATAGGAAAAACTATCTTTCTACATGCATATAAAAAGTTCTTTGAAATATACCTCTAGTGAAAGATCATAGTTTTTGGATACTTTTTCGGCCAAGTAAGGAAGTGGAGGAGGATCCTGCATTTTACGGATAGATTAAATGCATGTCGTGTTTATTATAAACTTCGGACATAACCAGCCTAATTATAAAGTTTCTAAAATGCCAATCACCAAGGTAAGAAATTGGTTACCTGTTTAGGGGCTTCACAAGCAAAAGGTTCCAATGCATCCAAGGTCACAATCCAAGGCGATATCGTTGTGGCTATATAATTTTCGACACATAGCATAAAGGACGATTAACACTATAATAGCATCTATAAGGAAATTAGTACTTCCATCCATCTAGAAGTAGTGCATGCAATCATCTAAGTCAAGTGCATTGCACGAGTTCAAATGCTCAGATTTTTTTCAATTAGGACTTAAACATTTGAAGTAATTCATTGAAACATCTTACCAAAGTTTTTTCCAAGAAAAGGACCAAGAGGAATATACTCCCATGCCTGAATATCTCGAGCTGCAAAATACAATTCAGTGAAGCATCAATTATAGGGGGCAACAACATCAAAAACAGATATTGAATTAGACAATTACCACTCCAGTCATTCAGTAGAACAAGTCCAAAGATGTGATCTTCAGCATTGTTAATATCCACAGGTTTTCCCAGTTCATTTCCAGGTCCGACAATAGTAGCCTATAAAGAAATTAAGATTTTAAATTCATAATAAAACAAATAAAAAACAGTAAAGTATTATAATAACTCATTTAGAACAACTAAAAACAAAAAAGTAAATGAAAGAATAAATAATCTTGATGTTCATACTTTAAATAAAACATTACATATGCATTTTAGTGGGCAATATGGCCTAAGAAAGTAGACAAAAAGCTTACCATTTCCAACTCAAAGTCAAGCTTTAAAGAAGGGCCGAAGTAGGGTGAAGAGCTTCCGGCGGGATGAGCTTGGCCTCTGAACAAGCCCAAAGTAGCAAAATATTATGATTTATGGCATAGTATACAAAGCAATTAAATTATCATGTCTAAAAAAGAAGCAAAAGAATTATAATTTCATTAATATTGAACACATGAAAACTGATAAGTAAATTCATATCCCTTTCATAGTCCACTACATATGCTAGAGGCATGCATGCATTACAAAACTTCCTACTTTAAGAAACAAAACATTGACAGAATATATCTTAACAAGTTCATAAATAGTAAACCTACAAAAAAACAGAAAAAAATTTAGCACACACATGAACTCATTACTAGAAATCCCACCGAGCACACCCAAGAGCTTATTACTAGAAAACATTTCAATTAGTAGCAAAACTTCTGACCTTGGTCGAATAATATCAGTTCCCGAAATAACAATAGAAGATGCTCGTCCATGATATGCAACAGGCAGATGATACCTGTGAAACAAGTTTTACTCATTTTTTTCAGTCACACAGGAAAAAAAATGTCTTGGTTGATTTGAAAAGCCATAAAAATCAACGCACCAATTATCTAGAACAGGAGTCTGCGGGCCGCGAAATATGAGTCCACAATTTTTGGTGTGATGCAGAGACGAAAAGAAGTCTGTATAGTCCCCAACTACAACAGGGAGAAGCAATTCTACTTGGCTCTGAAAATGTACACATCATAACTATTAACTAGAGACAAACACCACACGACACTTTGTAGATATAAACTACAACAACTACAATGTGTAATACCAAAGGCACAAGTGATTTCTGCCTCAGAACTTCATTGTCCCTCAAGATTGGCTCCGTTGCTGCATTCGAAAATAGAAATTTAATTGACATAAAAAGTAAAAAACCAGTAATTGCAGCTCATACAAAATTGAAGTATTGATCATGCATGAACAAGTCATGATCATAATAACTTTGTATGGTATAAAAACAAATTAAAATAAAAATGTTGAAGAATTAAACAAATAAACGTAACAAAGTAAAGTTGTATTGTATACATGATAATAGCTTTTGAAGAGTTGCACGAGCTTCCTTCCATGCTGGTCTTCCGAGTGATACAAACTTATTTAGATTAGGCTGTACAACATCATAAGACCATATATTAAAAAAAATGCAAATTACTAAAAAAAGGAATAATTGTAGAAAGCGTTCATCCTAAAAATGAGGTTCATTTTTCACTTCCTTCCGGATTCTAAGTGAAAACAAAGAGTGTGAAAAGCAAAAAAAAAATCACGATATCTTAGGCAATAAAAAAGAAGACTTTGAAGTAACCCATATTGGTTAATCGGTTGAATAAGTGAAAAACAGTAAAAAGTTTCGATTTTGGAGCAGCAAAAATGGAAAGTAGAAGATTAAAGCAAGTGGGGGTAGTTGATTTAATGAACCTGGTGGAAGCAATCGGAGTTAATGAGAAGAGGGCCATTGAAAAGTCCAGCAAAAGCGATCTCAGATAGGTCGAGAACGAAGTCACCGATGGCAACACCAGGGCGAGGAGAAGAAGTGGGTTGGGGCTTGAAAACTCCGTATGGGAGATTCTGTATGGGGAAGTGGGAATCTGGTTGGACTTGGATGAAAGATTGAAGAAGAGTCGTCATTGTAGAGATGATGATGATGGGTGTGTTGTGGTGAAGTCAAGGACAGCACAGAGAAAGAGACAATGGAATTTGAAGGAGAAAGTGTAGTGTATATAATGAATCTAATAGAGCAATACTAGGAAATGGAAACTCTTTTTTTAAAAAAAAAAAACAAGGTGATCTAAATTGATATTTTATTGATTTATATAATTAATTAGTATGATATTTAAAGCGTGTCTAACATTAAAATTAGTTATTTTTTCAGCAGAAATTCAAATTCAAATAGGTGAAAGTTCAACTTTTTTGTATACACATGAAAAAGATATAGCTCTCATCAAATAATCACAAAAAAGAAATTTATTGTTAACAAGTGACTTAAAAGATGTTAAAAATTAAATAGACAATTTTTAAATTTTGAAAACATTAAACACATTACTAGAAAAATGAAAATATTTTTATATCGGATTTGATTCTTTGTACCTTTAAAATAATTGTTAATATTTAATTTTTTATAAATTGATTATTTGATATTTTATGTAGAGAGCAACTCTTTAATTAAATAAAATCATGTGTTTAGAATAAAATTTTAATTCGAACTCGTGACTCATGGTTAAATGTAAAGAGATTTGTGTCCAAAATATTGTCTCAATGTACTAATATTATTATAAAACACAAAAATATTAGATAATAATATTTAATTGGTAAGTTTGGTATTATTATTTAAATATGTTGATTAATTGAGTTTAATTGGTCAATAAATTTTACATAAAAACGAATCATTTAAAAAAATTGAATTTAAATTTTAACTAAAATTATTCTTAATCATACTTATCTCAACTGAAATTCAAGTTATTAAAATTTATTTGCCTTAATAATCAAAGATTAAGAAAACAATTATTTAGTTGGTGTGGTTGGCTGGTTGGTGGGAGCGAGGGTGAAGATATTAGATACGCAGAGCGCCCAGCCACCTACCCTGCTAATAGAGTGATACCATTTTATTCTTGAAAATTTTACTCTATATCTCCTAAATTTAACCTCTACGCCACAAATGCAAAACAAATGACATTTGTGTCGTTGTATAAATGATAAAATTTTTAATTTTTTATTATTCTATCATTTAATATTTTTGGTAAAAAGTGAATGAATTTTTTCAAATTTTACTAGAATTCTTTTTCTAAATTTTCTAGTACACAAAATACATTTCGAAAATTTTTTTTCAAAATTTTCGGTTACATTCAAACATTTTTGGAGTACAATATTTTCGAAAAATTTGATTTAAATATTTTCGAAGTACAACACACTACCGAAATAAGTTTTCCGGGAAAACTTGAAGAAATTTTTTTTTTTCCGAAATTGTTTTTCTTTTTTTTAATTTATTTAATTATGATTTTTTAACTAATTAGACCTGATATTTTTTTAAAATTTCAATGGGCACTGGTGCACGAGGAAGATATGGCAAAATAATTCGAACATCACGTTACGCTGATACTTCATCATCGATGATGGATCATTCGAAGAGGATTCGACCAACAACATCGAGGAGGAGAGGATGAATGATAGTTTAAGAAGATGACGAAGGAGAGCAGGATCATCTATTTATCCCAGAGACTGATATTACTATCCATCACAAGAGGAGCCTCCTATAGTACATGAGGAGGAGGAGGATGTAGTACATGAATGGGAGCATCTGCAGAGGGACCTAGAGACTTGGTGAGCTGACACGGTATCTTGGACGACCATATGATTTGTCCGTCCTTACATGATACCGACACCATGTTTATGTTAGATTGTGGTTTGGTCAGGTATGTTAAATTAAATTATTATTTTTGTTCTATATTTAATTTTAATGTCATATATTTTTATTTGTATATAAGAGCGACCAATGCTTAAAATTGTTGCTAAAGGAAAGAAACTGTAACAATGTACCCCACAGGTACTCCCGCGAATCATAAAGAACTGGGTGAATTTGTCAGGATTGACCTCATTACAACGGGGTAGTTTGAAGTTGATTGACAACAACCTAATTTCTGCATTTATGGATATATGGCATTATGAGACATCATCATTTCACATGTCATTTGGTTAAATGACGATTACTTTGGATTATGTTGTCAATCTATTAGGCATTCATATCAGGAGTGAGTTCTACTTTTCACCACCCGATGTAGATAAAGTAATGACATGTAATCTTGCCATAATTTTATTATGAGTGCTTGTTGAAGAGATTTGGGAGGAGACTAGAAATATCAGAGGTGCGCATTGTAGATTTGATTGGTTGAGAGAGGTATTCAAAAGACAGTGTGCATAAGAGAGATTTGACTACTATAGCGTATATGTTGAATTTGGTAGGGAATACCATTTTCGCATATAAGAGTCATACACTAGTTGATGCAAATTACCTTCCTCTATTCAAAGTTTAGAAGGTAATGGTAGATACGTTTAGGGTACTGTTGCACTCGTAGTCCTTTATGACTACCTCTCAGATGCCTTTTGTTACGACGCCAAACAGATAGGTAGATATATGTCGCACCACGCGTATTAAATATTTATAATTATTTTATTTATTTTTAATTTTTAATTTTTATGTTTATCATTAATTTATTTTTTAGTTTTTGCAACAATGTTGGATTTATGAATATTTTCCAAATATTTGTAAAAGAGGTGACTATGGTCCTGACGTTGCGTGCATTGCCCGAATGAATAGATGGAGCTATAAACAAGGCAAACACAAGATCCCTGAATGCAGACATATGCTTGATGCACTGACACCTGTTGAAGTCATTGGAGACCATGAGAGAATCATAGGGATGTCATTTCATTTGATTATATCATGTTATACACCAGTCACCTCCAACTATGCAGCACAATAGTGACTAGATGGTGTACTCCAGGTCCTAGATTTTAGTGTTCCGACCATCGCTGCAGATGCTTCTAGTTCACAACCATCAATCCTACAATAGGTCAGTGATCTTATACAACGGGGGGTTGGATGCACATGAAGCTAATTCAAATGACGACACGTTAGTTACTTTTTTAGAGCTTTATATTTAACGCGTCATAACACTAGTTAGTAGTTACTTTTATTTGTGATGAACATTGTTTTTGTAATTTTTAATGTTAGCTTATTTTTATTTCATTATTTTACATTATTGTTATATCATTAACTTTATATTATTTGTGATGAACTAATAACAAGTGATTTTATATAAGTTTTAAAGTATAATAGTTCATACAAAATCAATCTTCATTTAATGAGTGGCATCTACGAGTTCTTTCAGTGGATCTTGGGTAACACATAACATATGACCTAATAAATACATCCACTGTTGTAGACGTCTTGCATATGTTATTGCCCAATAAGTTTCCTCATCGGTGCGATATTGCTTCCAACCAACTTGGTGCAATATCTGGCATTGGAAATCCATCATTCGTCTTTAACTGCAAAATGTACTGAAATAATAAATAATTTGATTATTTTAAATAAAAAATAAGTATTCCTTACGAAAATAATATAATTTTACCGGAACCTAGTGACTTGCATCGACAAAACCAATACATATGATACGATAATTTTTTGTCGATCCAGAATATGAACCCCTTATAGGAAAGAAAGTCATAGAAAATGTCTGACCAAACGTGACGAGAATAATATTATATGTTGTCGATATCACGTAATATGAACATCCATTTATCTATGGGTTGAACACCTAAGCATGTTATCTTCAACGAATCTCTCACTTCTCTAATGTGTCATGAGAACAATATATCATATGGACTTATATGAGAAACAATCTCCTAGTCCAAACTATGGCGGGCCAAAGACCAAGACAATGATGCAATAGCGCAATAGCCACAATTTCCATCTATTGTCACATTAAATATGTCATCAATGTATGGTTGAATAACATCATGAAATTGTCTCAAGAACAAATGTATTGAGGATTTAGATGATTGAGAGGGTTGTTTCTTTGATGAAAGATAATGTCTCTTCTTTGACGATTGAGATGGTTGGGAACCATAATCTTCACAATATGTTGCATTAATATGCTAAAAGTAAGAAGGATCTCGATATACATCATATTCATTCGGCTTCTTAGACTTACTCTTCTTCGCTCGTCCTTTGGTTTTAACTTTTTCAGGTGGTAGACACATTGAACATGTAGTTGGAAAAACAAGTTCACACACCTTACTCTTCAACACTCTTTTTCCTATAACATCAAGTGATCGAAAGCGTTTCCACAAGACATTCGTCTTATTAAACATATCTAACTCTGATTCATCTTCTGTGTCTTAGGTGAGTTGACATTCTATGCATAATTTCCTCAATTAAATATGCATAAAATATAGAGGAGTTGGTTCACCCATCAATTTATATTGTGCCAATTCACAAGCACAAGGTAACCCGTATGTTCTTCTAAGAGAGCACCCACATACAGATTTGTCAATACCCACCCACTTAACTTTCTTGTATTCTTATGATAAAATGGATTGTTGTGTTCATGCCTTTTATCATAGAAACTTTTCTGAAATGAGCCATCGATTTTTTTATGTTGCAACCTTATCATGTTTTTCATAGCCTCCCAACATTTACACTTGTCACTCATGGAGTGTTCTAACATTAACTTCAGTTTCCAATGAGTTGACTCAGCCCTATCATTATAAGAGATTTTTATATAAGCCACGAACCTTTGGTACTTTGAGGGTTGATTGAATTTGCTTGATTTTGTACCATTTATTTCTTATAGAAGAGACAAGAGCATTCAAGGAGTTACATTTTGAACAAATAGTAACACTAGTTTAATGCATTTTTTCCCTCTTTCTTTGTAAGCAATCGACAATTTGATTTCTTCTTTCTATTATGTATAATTCACGTCTAAAATAAGAAGTTGCGTGAATTTTGTTTAAAAATTGCATCTTGTGTATTCGCGCAAACTTTTTATCTTTTTGATTTTTGATTGAACTAACATTTTGATCTTAACAAAAAAATATTTTTTGTTAGGACTATTTCTCTAATGCTTAACATTCATGTTCTCTAAATAACATTGATCGTGACACTCCCATTTTTGTCTTCTTTGTATTTTTAATTTCTTCTTTGTTACCATTTTTACACTTGTTCTTAACAATTATGCAATTTAAAAAACAGTCTTGCAAATTACATCTTATTTTGAATGATATATTAGTGAATTGCTATTGAAATGAGCGTATAATGACATAGTCACTATTTTTCTCTCTTTAATATCACATTTACACTTGTTCACCTTATATGATTTCTTTCAAATGCCATTATCTTTCTCAGTTCCACCTCTCTCATTTCCTTTTTCTTAAACTTTGCAAGAAAGCACCAACGATCCTCTAAATTCTATGCAAAAAATAGATCTAAAATGTCAATGAAATGATTAAGAGATGAAATTTTAGAAATTGAAAACCGTAAAATTAAAGGTAATGAGGAGAAATGGAATATGTGAAGAGCAAATGAAACTGTAAATTTTTTTTATTGTATTATTTTTCAAAAAATTATTCAATCGCACTATGCTAAATCATTAAAAAAAATGTTGATTATAACTATCATATTGTTATTTTTAAACGAAGAAACGTAATTAAGAATTAATAAAAGAGAGATCTAAAATTTGTAAAGATTGACCCAAAACACATAAAAAAAAATTAACTAACTCAAATCAGACTCACATTACATGGATGTGTTAATTATTAACTAAAAAAATTTAACTCATCCATGCTCACGCGTATATATTTTTGTGTATTAAATTAAATGCGTAAATTTAAAGTAAGAAAGGTCTTGACCAAAAAAAAAAACAGAGAAAGGAACAAAGGATTATATAACAACTTGTCAAACAAAGGATTAAAAAGGAACAAAGGAGTCGATAGATGTTAGAGTCATGCCCTCAGAAGTTGAGCAACGAACCCCAAAACCACGAACTGAAATCCCAATTATGAAACCCTAGAAAATTATCGGAATCGGTTAATTTCATTATCTGGTGTTGAGGAGGTACTAAAAGAATGACGATGGACCTACAATTGAAATCGTGTTGTAGCGGATGCGGATCAACTACCGATCTCTACGGAAGCAATTGCAAACACATGACTCTCTGCTTAACCTGTGGCAAAACCATGGCTGAAAGTCGCGCTAAGTGCTATGATTGTGGAGCCACCCTAACTCGCTTGATTCGAGTATGATCCCGTTCATTGATTTTTTTTCAATTTTCATTTGATTTCGTTTCGGCAACGTGCAATTTCGTGATGTATTTTTGTGGTGATAGGAGTATAATGTTCGTGCAAGTTCTGCCAATGATAAAAACTACTTTATTGGAAGGTTTATGACTGGGTTGCCTGATTTTTCAAAGAAGAAAAGTGCTGAAAATAAATGGTGTCTTCAGAAGGATGGATTGCAGCGTCGAGAAGTTACTGATGCTTTGCGGGTATTGAAATTTGTTATTGGATTATTGCTTTGTGGCATTTTTTCATTATATCTTGAAGGACTGATGAAGATATCATGTTTTGATAAAAAAAAATGCTCTTCTAGAAGTTGTGATTCTTTAATATTTGGTGCATTTATTTATTATGCTAACTAGCTATGAAGCACGAATATTGACATGAACACCGGATATGGCATCGACGTTGACACCGATAATAATATTTGAAGATGAATTCATTGAATGTAATCAATATGTCAGTGTCAAACACTAACACGGGTCGGATACCGGGACACGTCTTTTAGAAGTGTCGTGCTGCAAAGCTAACTAGTATGCTGGTAATTGAACCTTTGCCCAGCAAGACTTGTACGAGGGTTTCTTATTTCCTATATATATAAATGACAACGGTGCCCCAAGGTGCAATGTGGATAAGCAAATTGTATTTTATTAATGGTTTGATGAATTGTGAAAGGATGGTTATGTTATTATGTTTGTCATGAAGACAGCGAATAATTGTCTGTGAGTTGTAATAGGTCAATTTTTTTTTTATCTTTTTTGTTCACGTGTGATTTCTTGTTGCATTACATAGGAGAAGTTCAAGAACAGGCCTTGGCTCTTGGAGGACGAAACAGGTCAGTCCCAGTATCAGGGTCATCTTGAAGGTTCACAATCAGCTACATATTACCTGCTAATGAAGGAAAAGAAGGAGTTTGTTGCCATTCCTGCTGGTTCCTGGTATGCTTGTTAAGGATTGTGTTTATGGAAAGAGCTTTGCTTTTATCTTCTTCTTTTCAGTGGTACTTTTCTGTATTCGTTACTGGGCAAAGACAGTAGGCAGATGCGATTATGGTATGCTTTTCTTTTCTAGGTACAATTTTAACAAGGTTGCCCAATATAAGCAATTGACTTTGGAGGAAGCAGAAGAGAAGATGAAAAATAGAAAAAAAACCGCTGATGGATATCAAAGATGGATGATGAAAGCAGCAAATAATGGGCCTGCTGCTTTTGGTGAACATGGGAAGCTAGATGAAAAGGAAAGCAACACAGGTGGTGGGAGAAGCCGTAAAAAAACTGGTGATGATGATGAAGGCGTTGTCTCTGATAAAGGAGAGGAAGATGAAGATGAGGAAGTGGATAGGAAGAGTAGACTTGGACTGAATAAAAAAAGTGGTTATGATGACGAGGAGGATGAAGGTCCAAAGGGAGGGGACAGTGACATAGATGACGGTGATGTTGAAAAGGGTGAGTATCTTGCCTTGTTTATTTATCATGTTTCCTGATGAATCCATGGAGAAGGTTATCATTTTATTTTTGGTTAGTTTTATGCAGTGATGACTTATCATAAAGTATTAGAGATGAGTGGAAACAATTATTTTATTGTATACATTATGTCACAAATAACAATGTCCATCTTTTTGGGTATCTTGATTGCTTCAGTGCTGTTGATATATTCACCTAGAGGATAGCTTAGAGAGTAAATGAAGAAATCAAATTGATTGCTTCTTGAAACAAATATAGGCCTCATTTTGGCCAGGTTTTGAATTATTTATTTTGGCCAAGGATAGAGAACTGCTATGATAGAACTCATATAGCCTGTCAATTCTAGAAGTAAAATTTGCTGTGTGTGTGAGATTTGATGAAAGTTTCAAGTTATTATAAAAAATATTCTAATAGTCTGTCTTTTATGTCAATAGTAATCATAATAAAAGCTAATGAAAAACTAAAAGGTATAAATTTTATTAACTTTTGAGAACATCTTGTTTGAAAGTTAGCTGACACAACAGTCTGCTAACCAGTAAGTAATAAAATGATATGCTCACAAGACTTGTCCGTCTTTGGGTCAAGAAAGCTTCAATTTGCATGTTATTTTCTTATAGCAGCTGTCTGTATTTTGCTGTGTAATATGTCTTTAGAGGTAAGCCCATCATGCAACCTAACCACAAAGCCATGGATTATGAAATGTCAGTGCATGAATTATTCCCAGATTTGAACTTCATTGTCAATTATTGAATTAATGGGCAGAATAGGTTGGTTTAGGATAACCCATGAGTTATGTCATCCAAGTACAGCGTGCTGATTTTATAGCACACCTATTTAGCTTGACTATTAAATTGACACTCTCTATCTCTCTCTCTCTCTCTCTCTATATATATATATATATTTATCTCTCTACATATATATATTGTCTCTTAGGAATCCTGTGATCACACTCCGCTCTAATATTTAATCTTACCTTGGCATGAATTGAAAACTTTCAAATCATTTCAATGGATTTGTGTTTATTCTTTCTTTTGATAGTTGAACTTGCACATCTGTTACAGGTGATGATTGGGAGCATGAAGAGATTTTCACGGATGACGATGAAGCTGTTGGTAATGATCCCGAGGAAAGGGAAGATTTGGCTCCTGAAATTCCTGCTCCTCCTGAAATCAAGCAGGTTTGTTTCCACTCCACAAGTTCTTGTATGTCTGAGTTGTGACATGTTAGTCATTATATTACCGTTTCTGTGTCATAGCTAATTCTACTATTCTATAATTGGTTATATATTTGGTATGGGTTTTAGGATATATTTATGGAAAAAATTATTTTATGGACTTTTATCTATCATAAGGAGGGTTGACTAGATGAAAGATAGTTCAATAGTTAGAGGTAAAGAGCGACAAAGAAAACTATAGGCCAAACCTCTGAGAAAAATTTGGAGGTAAATGGTCTATCTTTGGACCTAATACATGGCATGGCTTTGTTGTTGTCGTTGTGAAAATTGTGATACCATAGAGTAGCTAAAACATTTAATCCCCTTATTTTCGTCACCTCCTAGATGGATTTAATTGATCTGGTTGATTATATTGATTACTTTTTGTATTTTCTCTTACTCTTTCTTGGTTTCATGCTTATTCCTTAATATGATTAGTTCCCCTAGATAGGGTATATTTACCGGTATGATCTCTCTCAATCCCTAATTTTTCCCCTTTAATTACAACTAGTATATGTATATATTTGTGGTGTATCATATCATCGCACACAAAGCCAACCCTGTTCATGGGTGGGTTGGGTTATTAAAATTATTACTCATTAAGGGTCTGCTTGGTTCAATGGAGGGAGGGGAGGGAAGGGGGAGTAGAGATATGTTTGGTTCAAAAGAAGGGAGGGGAGGGGAGACGGGGGATTTTAAATGATTTATATGTGTATTTAGTCACCTCCCCTCCAAATCCCCTGAAAATGGAGGGAGAGAAAAATGAGCTTTAGAAGAGATTTTGCTCCCCTCCCCTCTCAAAAATTGAACCAAACACATTTTATTTAAAATATTCTCACCTCCATCTACCTCCAACCAAACAAACCCTAAAAATGAGTTTATTTGGCTTGTCTCACTTAACCAGTGAGTTACCTAAATTGAGCTGGGGGGAGCTGTTTTTCAAAAAGAAAAAAATGAACTCACACTTTGCCTCATTTCATCCCTCTTAACAATTACACACCTTTTTTTTGTTTCTTTGTCTTTTTCTTCCAACCCCCATTTTCTTCTTCCTTCTACTTCATCTTCATTTTTTATATCAGCTTTATCCACTCCTACCACTATCTAATTCTTCATTATTCTTCAACTCTTGATTTCACTTTTTATAATACCCACAAGTAAATTGTGTCTAGATGCTAAGCAGGACAAGGGAGCCTATATTGATGGGTTACTCGAATACAAACACAAGCCTACAAGTCTATTTTTCTAGGCTCAACTCAAGGTAGCAAATAGAGGGGGGAAGCAGTTATGGAGAGAGAAAATTTGTTCTCAGTGGGGAGTTAGTTGTGGGAGAAAGAATGGTTCTATTGTATAAGGGGATTAACGCAAGGCATCATTTAATCTTTGTGCCTTATGCCTTGGTCGAAGAAGTCTCCATTTCTTGGAGCTCTGCTCTTTTTCTTCTGTAATTTCTTTTTTTTTTTCATCTCTAAAATACATTCTCCCTCCTAGGTAGGAGCAGGACAAGGGAGCCTGTATTGATGGGTTACTCGAATACAAACACAAGCCTACAAGTCTATTTTTCTAGGCTCAACTCAAGGTAGCAAATAGAGGGGGGAAGCAGTTATGGAGAGAGAAAATTTGTTCTCAGTGGGGAGTTAATTGTGGGAGAAAGAATGGTTCTATTGTATAAGGGGATTAACGCAAGGCATCATTTAATCTTTGTGCCTTATGCCTTGGCCGAAGAAGTCTCCATTTCTTGGAGCTCTGCTCTTTTTCTTCTGTAATTTCTTTTATTTTTTTTCATCTCTAAAATACATTCTCCCTCCTAGATAGGAGCAGTTCCTATCAATTATTCTTGTTTCTATGTGAGTTGGGTTACTTTTCAACCAGTTTTAGGAACCTAACCCATGACAGACATCCTTGATGTTTATATCATTTTGAACTTCTACGTATAATATAACATGGAATTGATGAGAACATTTTCATATTTGGCTTCTTTGGTGTTGTTGATTCAAGCATTCCTTGTTAAATTATTTGTTTAATCACAATTGCAGGATGATGATGAAGAGGATGAAGAGAATGAAGAAGAGGGAGGTCTGAGTAAATCTGGGAAAGAGCTGAAGAAGCTGCTTGGGCGAACTGCTGGTCTGAATGAATCTGATGCAGAGGATGATGACGACGATGACGAAGATGTATGGGTTTTGTTACTGTTTCTTTTTTCACTTCTCCATTTCCTTTAATTTATTGTCAATTTTCTATAATTGTTTATTGTTCTTTGTTCCACTTATAAGATGAAAGATAGGCATAGCTTAGTGCAAACTGTATTCCCTTTATGGTGTGCTACAGTTAGCTTTTGCATTTTCTGAAACTTTTTTTATCATGGAAGTGGCTTATTATTGGCATTTTGTAAATCCTTGCATATGGTTTGAACTAGACTTCATCATTTTTCATTAATCAGCGGATCAATTTTGTTTGTCTAGATTGATGACGAGGTTGGTGTTCCTCCTGTGACTGCTACAAAGAAGGAACCTAAGGAAGAACCTGTTGACAGCAGCCCTTCAAAACCCACAGCAACAGGACCCGCTCGTGGAACACCTACTTCAAAGTCTTCAAAGGGGAAAAGAAAAGCAAATGAGGAAGTAAAGCCAAATATTGCACCAAATAAGAAGGTCAAGACAGAAAATGTAAGTCATTGCTTTGGTTGATTATGAGTGCTCCTTTCATTGTAATTGTTGCTTTGCTTTACATTTTGTAAAATGTTAGCTGCTTGGATAACGTTTTAAATTTAGAACTGAACAATTGAGTTGGTCTTTAGCTTATTTAGAAAACAATATTTACCAAAGGTGGTGCTGCTTAGTTGGTAAATCGTTTGAAATGATTTGGACAGATATTCTTCTAATTTGACTTGGGAGCATTTTCCGGTTAACATCCAAATATGGTGACATCCCGCATATTATGATTCTAGGAGATAAACTAAGATACTCTAATATAATATCAAATATATTTTGAGATATTTAATATATTCTAACACTAAAAACTTGTCTGACAACTTGTTTTACAAATAACTTAATTTTTATAGCTAGCCCAATGGGTTTTCCTATTACTGTTGTTGAAATTCTTCATTATTTTATCTAATCAGGAGCCAAAATCATCTGGAAAAGATGTAAATGGATCTACATCTAAAAGTAATGCACCTTCCAAAGGTTCACCACCACCACCATCAAAAGCTGGGTCTTCTACTGCAGCTTCTGGACCTGTAAGCGAGGAAGAAATTAGGACTGTTCTAATGCAGAAGACTCCAGTGACCACACAAGATCTTGTAGCTAAATTTAAGGCAAGATTAAGATGTTCAGAGGTAAGCTCTAATTTTGCATTATCCTTGTTTTAACCGACTATGTTTGCTTAACCATTCTATGTTTTTCCCCCTTTAAGACTCCCAGGCTAATTAATCAACATTTGGTCAAATTTAGATATGGTGAAGAGTATAAAGCTATAAATTGGCTCCAGTTTCACACTTGAATATTTTGAAAATTACATTAATCTTTAGAATGAATTTGTGACTGATATTTTGCAATGTTGGATTAAAATGATGCAATCTAACCAATAACCTTAATTCTTATGGTAAATTATTGATGTGTTCTTTTGTTTTGGATGTATAATTAGATATATAAACATTTGAAGATTGTTTTTACCATGATCTGCCAATTTGTAGCCAATTTCAAAAACCAGACTAGGCCGATTCAACTATAGTCTAGACGTAGATAACTGTCAAGAAAAAGAAAAACATAATCCTTGTTGAACCAGAATGAAGCGATCAAAACCAGTAAACTGGTCTAATTTTCTGAAAACATGATCATCTAAAATTTGGAACTTTTGACCAAAATATCAGACTCTGACCTATTTATAAACCCATTTGATGGGCAAACAAAAAACTGAATTGTAATTTTTCGATTTTAATAGAAGTTATTGTTAACTTTGTGCAAAGGTAAAGCCCTCAATTGATTTGCTCAAAATTAATAAGTACAAGTGGTTGCATTAAGATAAGAGAGGAGAGAACACTTCCTCCCCCTTGCTAGCGAATGTGAGACTTGTTTCCACTTCCCAGCTTAGTTCTTTTTTCGTTTTACCGCTGAAAATTTGAAAGGCTTAATTTTGTTAAGGTATAATTGTCTTCTCTAGTTTGGATTTATTGCCATATTATTTACTTGCTCCTTTTTCATGTGATCCGGTTGGGTTGATAGCTAAATTGATCAAAACCTTGAACAGATAGCCTCGCTGGTTTAGTTCTTAAAACTTTGCTTAACACAGCACCTGGTGCTTGTTTGCTATGTGCAGGATAAGCAAGCTTTTGCTGAGATCCTGAAGAGAATCTCGAAGATACAGAAAACTACTAATGGATCCAGTTATGTTATCCTGAGAGGAAGGTAATTATGCATTACCCAGTGATTGGATGTGCCGGAAGATGCAGCATTAAAAAGAAAATACACGGATACACCATTGGCAGCTTATACTGGTTGATATCAGATAACTTTCACATTTTGTGCATCATCTTCAAGATACCATGAGGAATTTGATATTAATTTTAATTATAGTATGTTGATGACCATTGAGTGTAAGAGTTTGTTCTTTTTTTAAAATCAGATTTCAGAGGATCATATTGGATATGGAGATGGTGTTACACTAATGCATTGCATAAACAGCTTATTACCAGTCAACACTAATGCATTGCAAAACCATCTTGTATAAAAAAACAACATATATTTAAAACTTTAGTGGACATCAAGTGTTATTTTTAAATTTAGACCGTCAAGTCTTATCCTTATATATTGTAAAAAAAAAAGGTTTTATCTTATATTATTGCATGTCAAACACCTCTCAACAAGGTTGTAAGATTCTAGAAAAATTCAAGAAACAAGATATGTCTCAAATAAAAAATGGCTTCATATAAATATCCCAAATTCCAAAATATTGAGTTTTTTCATCTGTGGTATGAAAATAAAGTGCTAAAAGGGACTCTAAAAGAAACCCATCACAGAGCAAACAAGCCCAACAGCCAGATAGTGCACAATGAGCACAAAAGACACAACCTGGTAGTTCCTAACCAAATCTACACTAATAAATATTGTCTTCAAATATGCCATAACATAGCACGAATTATTCTTCTCACACTTAGGCTTATATCAATCAATACGCAAGGACTACAATGACACATGATAATAATAGTGAAAGAATCACATTGTGGCCAAAACGGGCCGAACTGGAAGGAGTAGTAGGTCCATCAGCCACAACTGTTTGAGCAATTGGTGAGGCCCGTGAAGGTGAGGCCTTGGGCTGAACATCAACATGAAGCTTGAGACCATTCTTGCAGTTCTCAGAATCACTACTCACAAAGTATCTGATTCCTTCCCTCTCAAGTGGGATTGTATGCAAACCTTCAGTGTACATCATGATAGGGTTACTCACATTACATAACTCATATTCTTCTCTGCTTTCAAGCTCCGCAACCAATCCCTCTGTTGCAGAGTACGCCAACCCTGCCCACAAAAGCAATATTGTTTATCAGCATTAAAAAAAAAAATTAAGTTTCATAGAAAAATCTAACTGTAGAATAAAATAATCTTAAATTTTTATTTTGTTTTATACTCGTCATTTTTATAAAATACAGTTGAGTTAAATATTGATCAATAAAAATTTAAATATCTAATTTATTATATAAATTAGATGCATCAATTCTTATTAACTAAATTTTAACTCAACTCTACCACTAAACACCAACAACTAACATTCGTCATTAGGAATGCAAGATTGGTTTAGTGGATGAAATATGAAGAATTAGAAAGTAGAATGATAAAGAAATAAAAAATTCAGTCTCTACTCTCAACAAAACAAAATGTTGACAATATGCAGAAAAGAAAAAAACTAACAATTGTCATTTTAAAAAATAAAATAGATATTATTACTTAAATGAATTAAAAATTACCTAAATTCAATTACCTATATTTTATTTTATTGAATGCTTCTATTTTTCTTTTTCTTTTTTTGACAAATGCCTCTATTAAGTGAGATAGGAGATAAGACTCATGAAACTCAAAAGAAGAAATGGTGAGAAGAGAGTAAATTAAGGAAAAGTATAATAATCAAAATAATGGTAGAAAATAAGGAGAAAAAGAAAGACTTAACAGATTTGGTCTCCAACCCTGAAGACTCTGCCAGAAGACCAAGATTTGATGTCTGAGTTTGGATCCCACCCACGATCTCCTCCCACCACATGATGCACCCCCCCTTTTGCTGTTGCCATACCCACCATGCTCATAATCGCCACCACAATAACACCAAAATTAACCATCCTTCCCATTTTCATTTTTCAAATCTATATATAATATTAATAATCCACAAACTCACAAGGATAGTATATTATATATATTAATAAAGATAGTAGTGGGTATGTGCATAAGGAATGTGGAGAGTAGAGAGTCTAGTAACCGAAAGGGGTATTCTAGTTTTATTTATTATTTTTTGGTGAGGAATTAAGGAACTACTTTTCGGGCAGCTTCCTTTCCTTAATCTCCTAAAGCAAGGACTGGTAGGTATGTGTGTCTTTTGAGTGCTTCCACATTCACCATATACTAATTACCAACTGTGACATATTCCTTTTTAGCCCTTCTTGTCAATTCTATTACCACACTAAATTACAACTACCACAATTAACTGAACGCCTTCCCGATCCATCACTTTAATGGGGTCACATTCTTTAACTTTTTATGATATTTTCTCTCTTCCAATGAGAGTATGGGGGAAGGCTTTGGAGGACCGATTTGATAGCTAGGTAGCTTACTTTGGACCAATGCTTATTACTTAATTGAATTTTTAATTAAAATCCACGATATTCTTCGTAAAGGTGTTTTTAGTCTTTAGGATAAATATAATGACTTGATCGAAGTTAGTTTGATAAAAAAAAATAATGTAATTTTTAAAAGTCAACTTATAAAATCGAGATGAATTAAATTATTATCTCAAATGTAAAAGATAATTAGAAATTAAATGTTAATTTATACATGTAAGACCTACATTTTTCTCTTTTATTAATATTGTGTGAAATATATTTTTATTTTTTTTCAATAATTTATAATGTGGTTGTTATTATTTTATTTTTTATCTATTTATTATTTTTGAAAAGTATATATATGTATGACATGATTTATTTAATTTGACTGAATATTTTGCTAAATTGTGTGAAAATCATTTTTTTAAATATTTTTTTGTGAAGTATTTGAAAAAAAAAATACTTATAATAGTGACACAGTTCAACTATTTTTAGAAAATAAAAACAATAAAAATATTTTAGATTAGTCAACAGTTCAAATATTATTCAGTGAAAAAAATCATATAAATATCTATTATTAGCTTAGGTTTATTAGATTAATTTATTTATCCTCAAAATAGGCATTAAAAACAGACTGCAATAAGGTAGGAAGAGGGATATTGAAATAGTGTTGATGAGAACAACTTCTCTAACTCTACAAAACAAATCGGTGGATGTGATAGGGAAAAAAATGTAAAATAATTATGTTCTTGTAGTCAACTGCTGTGCAACGAACTCGCTGCAATTTCGTTTAAATCATTTAAATTTTAGTATGTCATCTATACATTTGAACTTGACTTATTAATGTACTCTATTATTTTTACTTTCTTTTTGATTCAATTTCATAAAATCTTTTATTTTAAATGATGATTTTTTATACAAAATTTAGGTTGTAAATTAAAATATTGATTTTTATGGTAAAGTTGTTACTAATAAAAAAAAAACTGATTTTTAGTAAATGGTTTTATGATGAAGGATAATTTTGAAGATGTGTTTGATATTATTATTATTATTGTGTAAAAGATTCTTTTTAGTTTTAAAAGAAAAATTGTGACATCCAATTTATTTTCTTAGAAGTGTTTTTGATTTTCTTATTATATTGATATAAAAACCTATTTTAATTAGAGAAAATATTTATCTATGTCAAATATTAATTTTCAAGTTGTTATAAAGGCTAGATCATATTTTAATTAATAGAAATCGTTATTGGATACAAACTCAATTTTTATTTGGTTAAAATTTTATGTTGTGATAGTTTGATTGGTGAAGAAATTTTTAGAAACTTTATTGATGTTAAAAATAATAATTTTTTCAGAAATTTTAAATGCGTTGAAAGTTGTTGTTATGATTATTTCTTTTAAAATGTTAAAGTTATGATTTTTATGAGACAATTGTGTATTTGTTGTGTTGATTTATAAAATAAAAATAATTTTATGATAGAGTTGTTAATTTATTTTGTAATAATTAAAATGGATTTTGTGTTGAAGTGTCGTTAAATTTTATTGTTAAATTTTTGGAGCTGAACTAAGGAAAAAAAGTCTTAGGGATGCTTGATGCTTGTTATATTAGAATTTTGATCCAAAAAAATATTTGAAAAATGACATTTCCCCCTTATTTTATTGGATGTGATGTGAGGCATTTGTGCCAAATATGGACTCAAAATCTATTTTATTGTTACTTGTTTGTGTGCTTGCTAATTTGAGAGAATTGATACCTTTTAAAAATATAACAAAATTGTGTTTCTTAAGTTATGATATAATAAAATTGTAATTATTTAATTAAAGAAAATTCTTATGCAAAGTAAACCTTAAGCCAACACCAAATCTATAGGAATTAGGGATAGATGAATTTTGACACTAAGTGAGTAATAAATTAATTTGTGAAGGTGTAACTTATTTGAAGCAAAGACCACTGCGTAGGAACCTTAATAACAACACTAACAGTAAAAGCATCACTCCATTTACTTTTCTACTTGAATTGTATGTGATATAAATGCACTCTGATGTTATGTATTGGTTATGTTTGTGTTATCTTCAAAATATGTGTTATATGAATTACATATTTATGAGTGATATTATGAGATTAATCAATTTGCATAATTTGATTAGTAACAGGTGGTTATTCAAGGTGATCACTTTGTATCTAAACTAGGTTGGTTTAGGACAAGGTTTAATGATTTTGGACACTCTGGTTGAGTGATCTATTTTGTTACTAACTAAGGTGATCACATTCATGCATGCATTGGTGGCTTGGACCTAGTCGCAAGTACGTGACGACAATTCCTTGAAAAGGCAATGTGATTCAGAAAAATACTTAACGGTTAGGTATTGAACATGAAACTCTGAAGAGTATTCATCCAATGGTAGGATATTGTCCAATGGTGGGACTTTTTGCTATACAGGGTGGTGATATTCTGGAATCATGCATTGACATATAGTCTAACAAATATGATTTTTGCATTTTGGTTGATTTGCATCGTTGGTACTTTGTGGTTATAATTGTTAAATGAAGTATATGATTTAATTATATTTTTGCTATAATAAATATATATGCATGCTTATTTGCTCTGTGTTTGTTATTTGGAGACGACTCATACATTTGACAGGACTTCATATATAGTGTTACTTGCGAATAATGTCGTTGACCAACCTAGTAGGAGAAATGCGAGGAAACACACTAGCATGCAGTTGGAGGTTCCGAGATACTTTTGTATTGGTGTTGGACTTGTTGGGAGAGTGTTCCGTAAGCGTCCAGAGTTATGACCAACTAGAATTTATTTTTGGGTGGTAAAACGCCAAGAGTTTTGGCTTTAGGAGTTTATTTTGTTTTACGTATTAAATTTATTTTTTGTAATTACGAATACTTTGATTCATTATTTTTTAAAAATACAATTGAAAATGTTATTTATTGGTTTTAAAGTAAATGAGTATTTAAGATAATCTTATAAAAAAAAATGAATTTGTCTCTTTACGTTTAGAATTTGTTCGTTAATCTCTCGAAAAAACGAGATGTTACAACTTCGAAGTATTGTCAACCTTCATTAGAGTTTTAAGTAATTTTTTTACACAGATCTATAGTAGACCATGTGTGAGGATGGTCCACCTTAAAATTTTGTCTTAGAATATGATATGTTATGAAATTTTATGTCTTAATTTGAATTTTGTTTTTGAAATGATCAACAATTTTCATCAACTTTACTACCTTCCTATTGAAAAGAATATGATTCATCTTCAATCACATAATTTATGCAGTTGCTAAACATACCAAATCACATAATTTCATAGTATATTTACCTTTCACCAAAGAATTAGAAGCAATGAAGTTTTCCACCACATCACAACTATATCCAAAAGGATGTCAATGAAGTCAATTAAAGATGGAATTTCATATCTCTACTATCATGGACAAAAAATGAACATAAGAATGTGAGTTTTAATTTTATCAAAGCACATCACACAACATTGTTGACGAGGATAACTTATAATACCTATTTAGTGCAGTTTCACTCTAGTAAGTATCGAATCTCCAACCAAACACATTCACTTTCAATGGTAAAAGTGCGACCAATAATCAATCAACTGGTGGAAAAAATTATTATTATATTTAACTTCAATCTATAAGCTTAAGAACACTGCATAACCCAATTTTACTATAAAATCACTTTGTTTTTAAGGATCTAATGAAATGAATCCATAATGTATCCCTTAGGTGTCAAAATCTCCTTAATTTATTCAACATGAACCATTTTTGTCCGGTTGAGATTTGAAATCTATCTCCAACACCACTCCAACGCAGCATTTCACCAAACCCTAAAATTAGTCCATGATGGACCATATTGATCTATGTTAGAATTTGTAGTTCTTCGCATTGAAATCCACTTGTTTATTGTTTTTATCACCCTTATTTCTCAATTTAGTAGTAAAAGATTCTTTTCCTATTAAAACCGATATTCATTCGTTTAAATTGATCGATAACAATACAATTCAAAGTCTCTAAAATCGAAAAGAATGAATTTGTCAACAAACTCACAACACCAAAGTTAATAGCATAAAACGACAAAACATCTAAAATTGTGACAAAACATATATATATATGACAAAATTGAAGTGTCTAAAATATTTATGTCTTCGGAATTGTCATGTTGACTATGCCAAAATCATTGTTTGAATTTGCATTTGATTGAAGTTGATTTGTCAATCTAAACGAAACAAACACTGCAACAAGACGAGAAATCAAAATAACGCTACACTAAGATAACAAAATAATGAGAAAAAAATTAAATACGCGTAAAAATAACTTATTTAGATAAAAAGAATAAATAAAACAGTATAAAAGAGGGGTTTCATACCAAAAATTAATCCTAAATTACCTTTCTTAATTCATCCTATTTCCTTGAGGATGTTTGCGCGACTAATTTGTGTAGTACCTGTTCTTCTCAATTTTTAGCCCAACATCTTTTCCATTGTGCTACGCTGACCTCCCTTAAATTTTGTTACATTGTTGCTCTAACCTTCTTTATTTTTCTAATGAGCACTAGCCACCCTTCTAATTAACATTATACAAAATAAAATGAAATGAAATCCTGAAGTTTAAATTACCCTTTACTTTCTTAGTTCCTTCTTCTGCACTTGTTTTCTCTTTAAATAAATTTCGTAAACCTCGTTTGTATGACAAGAGAGGAATGTGGTTGATGGAGAAATGTATGACAATATACTGTTTATATGAATGAAGAGGAACCACACCTGCTAGATGGTATTTTTCCATTTGTAACATACGTTAGAGACAAGAGAGGAATGTGTCAAATATCACTCAATTAAAGGAGGTTTGTGTTTATTAAATAAATAGAGAGGTGTAAGTCATATCTTAGTAAACTTTAAAGAGGTCAATGTAATTTGCCTTTTTTTATTAATGAAATTACACAACATCTTTTAAACCATATAATTAAATGTAAACCATGCTGTATAATAAACACTTGCACAAAGCTCGTGTTAATGGTACTACTAAAGTCAACTATATTCTTATTTTATTTTATATACATAAAAAAATTGAAATACTTCATCAAAAACCAATCCACACTTTACAGCAAATGTTATGTTATTTGAATATAAGATAGAAGTTTATACGATTTTGTTTTTAGTAAAAAAATGTTTTGGTAGATTGAGAAGTGTGAATCTTGTTTATAAATTAACTATCCAGGCAGAGACTAAAGACTAAAAGTTTATCAACCTTTGTATATGACTTTATACTATTATTTTTTACCGACTATGCCATTATTTTGATTTTAAGTAATATTTTTAAAAAATTGTTGCTTTCAATTCTTATACAAAACGTAAAAGTCGTCTAGTTGAGAGCCTTGCTTATAAAATATCGTTATTTCTTTGGTCTTCGTTATCAAATAATGTAAAACTATTTTTACCTAATATGATAATTGTTAATAGCATGAATTCAAAACTAGAATTGCAATCCTGCAGCCTCATAGTAACAGTTCTGAAACCATATTTCATATTTTATGATGGAAGAAAATGGAAAGCAGAGCATATTAACATGAAGAATCACTTTATATTCCGCAACATTAAAAATGGCCTTTTGCTTTTTCAGATTCGAATAATCTTCCACTCCCAAACAGGTAGGTAACATTTCTAAATACTAAAAAGTAGATACTACGTTATAAACAGAAAAATGTTCTAAAATTGTGGTTAATTTATTCATTGGATTAGGTGGAGTGTCACCGCACATAATCATATATACATTCTCCGAGTTTAAATTTAAAAATGATTTTTAATAAATATAGACCATTTAATTAAAATTGAATGACCAAAATCGTTTGATTGCGTATAGTCACATGAATTGTGGCATGTGAGTTCACAATTAATGCTACATGTTTCAAATTTCATCTTGCTAAATTAGTAGTCAGATGATTTATTTGAGATTGAATTATTGCGTGAATATGAAGATATGAAAATTCCTTCCATAAAAGCTGTGGTGTTACTTACACGGTCTTGACAATTTTTTTTAAAGAAAAAATACATAAGCTCAAATAAATATTATCTAGAGATTTATACAAAAATATAAGAAGTGTTAATAATATATAAATATTTGTTAAGAATTCAAATATAAAAAAAATTATTGAAAAATTATATAATTTAAACTTTAAAATTACAAAAAATAAAAAAAATTCTCAAAATTTATTTTTTATTTTGTATATTTTTAACGAGTGTCCTAAAGAGACTTATTAGTCTACTCCAAATATATATATATATATATATATATATATTATTTAACTATTTTATTTACTATATTTTATTTTTTTGTGTAACTAATGTGTTCAAATTTTTGTACGCCCACACGTGACTCTCTTATTTTTCAAATTAATAGTAATAATTCGTTTTTCTTTAATAGAAAAATTAATACTAGTAGTGACTATAGTGATTATCGAAGACAGTAGAATACGAAATTTCCGAAACTAGCTTCCAATTTCAAAACTAGTAGTGACTAGTAGTGACTATAGTGATTATAGTAATAATCTGTGTTATTTTGTGAATCTTGAATATCACATGTAGCATATGTTTCGGACCACGTTTTATTTCGTATCACAAACTCTAACACGATTGCATCGAAGTTTCCGTTTTGGATTCCATCAACCGTGAAATATGCAAATCTTAATGATCACGGTGGTTTCACAACATTGTTTCTTTCTGTTGTGTTGTGCTTCAGCTTCATACGCATGAAAGGAACAGGGAAAATTCCCCTTGGTGGATTTTTTAGTGAAAAATTTACATAAATCATCAAAAAATTTAAAAACTTTGACCCGTTGACATGATTTGATTGGATTTAACATCTTATGGCCCTAGTCATTTTGAAGTTGAAAAGGGGAAACAACAAGCATCTCTCAATTTATGTAAATCTACAGAATAAAAGAAAAAATAAATTCAGTTATCATTTCATTAAATATATACTATAAGAAGTTTACCATAAAAAAAAGTTAAGAAATAATAGAGTTAAGCAAGTGATTAACCAAAGTGTTAAATCGAATTTTTCAAGTTTTAGTGTGATCTTTTCTATTAATATTATTTTTTATTTAAATTATTTTATTAATAATTTTATATTATTTATTCAATTAAATAACCATAATTTTTAAAATTAATAATAAATTTTAGTGTAACTCACTGTAACTTTTTTTTCCCTGCAATTTTTAGGTTTTGTTTTACAATTTTAGTTAAGTAGTTTTTTTCTCACCAATCAAGTGATTGAATTTTTTAAAATATAGATATTCTATTATTTTTATAATAAAAAAAGTAGGCATACTCACGGTAGTTATTTTAAACGAATAATAACAATAATAATAAATAAATGAATCCCTCACAATAATGATCCTCTTGTATAATTTGCGTGTGTGCGCTGTTTAGCCAAGAACAAAGGAAGAATATTTTTTGTTCTTAAAAACATTTTAGTAACAAAAAAGGCTTCATCACCGTTTAGGTTTATCAATAACATTCACTCTTCTTCGTATTTGCCGCTTTTAACTTCTTAATTTCGCACACTTCGTATCTTTCACATCGTCTTCTTCGTCCTTCACAGCCAAACAAGGTTTCGTGCGTTTTCACCATCTCACTCTCGCTATTCGCACTTTTCTGTTTTAAACTTATTGTTTCTTTTCTCTGATATAAATTTAATTTAAATTTAGGGAACTGTATATGATTTTGATTTTTGAATCTGATACTCTTTTCACTGACCTTCGAGTTATATTTGACATTTACTTTGCAGGTGTTTACTTTAATGCTACATGTGTTATTTTTACATTGATTTCAATTTGGTGAAATCTGATTGAAGAACTATGCAAAAGGATAGTACTACTAATACTGCTCCGTCAACTTCAACTGGACGGATTAGGCACCGAAAACGCTCAAATGAGGTTAATTCATTTTTTCAACTTTGATTTCTCACTTTTAATCGCTATTTGTTAATATGTAATCAAAAAATATTTATTAGTCATTTTTCATGTTGAAATATGTCAAATGTATCTAAGTATGGAAAACATATGTTTGGAAGCAAAGTCAATTATTATTTTTATTGTTTTATCATTTGTAATAAGTTCAACAATTTATGATCCAAGTCTCTGAAGTATATGTCTGGAAAAGTTGGCGTACGTTTTTGTTTTTACCATTTGGTTACCAAGGGAATGGAGCCTTAGTAATATAGAGTTCGGCCGATAGACAAGAAAAGTATGGCCAAGAATTGTTCCAGCCATAATTTAAACTCTGGTGGTTCTCCTGAACGATTTGGTATACTATTTGAAGATGATTTATTGTAGAATGTCTTTATATCAGGTTATTCTGGACGATAGTAAAGCAAATGGTAACAAGTTACTTGTTAATGACAAAAGCAAATACAAGTCCATGTTGATTCGTGCATATTCGTCAGTTTGGATGATTGGGAGCTTTGTGTTGATCATCTATATGGGTCACCTCTACATCACTGCAATGATTGTCGTTATCCAAATCTTCATGGCAAGAGAACTTTTCAATCTACTCCGTCGAGCTCACGAAGATAGGCAGCTGCCAGGATTTAGGCTATTAAATTGGTGTGTATTACAAACTCATTAACCTCACAGAAAAGAAATTTATTATTTTCAAGACAAGCTAGTAACTAAATCGACGTGGTCAATCACGGATTGTGGAAAATAGCGGTTTGTTTACATTCTACTACGGTGCTATAGCGCCACTATTTGGCAACACTTTTTATTAAATAGCGTATTATGGAACAATCGCGATTTGTTCAAATTCTGCTATGCTATAGCACTGTTATAACTGCCGCTATTTGACAACACTGTGCTAAATGGCCAGAAAAATTTATTTTATTTAAAAAATAAAAATAAAAATCATGTAATAACTTGTTCCAGTTTTCATTGGCATATCCTTTTCAGGCATTTTTTCTTCACTGCAATGCTATTTGTTTATGGACGGATTCTGAGTCAACGACTGGTCAACACAGTAAATTCAGACATGGTTTTATATCGGCTAGTGAGCAGTCTAATAAAGTATCATATGGTTATCTGCTACTCCTTGTACATTGCAGGTAACCTATGCATATCACTTTGGTTCTTTTAATTTTCATGGGCTAGTTCTTGTGCAATGTCTCTGCCAGATGCCTGGAAATTTTTGTTTCTTGTTTTTGTTAGGATTGCAATTTTACTGATTATTTTACACCATTGTAAGGATTCTAATGCTTTGGTTATCTTCCCTTTTATTGGTTGGGATCAGGGTTTATATGGTTCATTGTCACATTGAAGAAGAAGATGTACAAGTACCAATTTGGCCAGTATGCTTGGACTCACATGATTCTGATTGTTGTATTTGGGCAGTCCTCTTTCACCGTGCCAAGCATTTTTGAAGGGATTTTCTGGTAATATAACCAATAAAAGGAAATAATGATTGTTTAACAATTATGCCCAAAAAACTTGTTGACTATTTTTGAGGATTCTCTTTACATGATATCATACTTCGTGATGCTGTTCCTAATCCATGTCTACAACTTTTTCCTACGGCTTCAAACCATGTCTGTGATCCATAGTAATTATCTGAAAGGAAGGTTAAGTGAGTTGCATATTTGGTGACTTGTAGGCTAAATCACTCAGCATATTCTCAAGTCTTGCCCAAACAGTGGAATTGAAGCCTTAGGATAGGAAAAAAGGATGGAGAAAAGATTAAGGATTGAACAATGAGCAAGATGAGAGAAAAAGTTTCTGTTGTATTATAGGTTACCAAGTAATTATACTCTCCTCTGAGCTGTGAAATAGGATTACTTGCCAACTTTTCAGAGCATAGTGATAGAGTTTTAAAATGTATCGATGTTTATATTATGCAATTCATGAATCAAATGGCCTCCAAAAGGCTGCTGAGCTTCCAATTACATTCATTAGCATAAGCTAAGTTATTGAAGGGAGCAATCAAACAAATGAGATGGGAGATATGAGTTCATATCTGTATGTCTAGACTTCTCATTGTTGTTATGTGAATATTCTATAGTATTTACAATATTGTTATAAGTTTGTTTGAAGAGTTGACCTGAGTATATTGGAATTGGAGGTTTAAATGTCTGTCCATATATGCTTGCGTAGAATTGCTTATTTATATCCACCCTGACTGCTAAGATTTAAAGTGATACTGTGTATGTATTATGTACTATGTAGTTTATATTAGAACCATTTTGATCATGTATTTAATATGTTATTATTACATGAACAATACATGCCGCTGCTCTATTGCTTTTGTAGTGAAATGATTTTACTGTTTTGCTTGTTTTCTTTTGACACTTGGACTTATTGTACAGGTTTCTTCTTCCAGCAACACTTATTGTCATTAATGACATTGCTGCTTATTTCTTTGGTTTCTTCTTTGGAAGAACCCCTTTGATTAAGTTATCTCCAAAAAAAACTTGGGAGGGTTTTATCGGGGCATCTGTTACAACCATCATATCTGCATTCATGGTGAGCACAATTTCAATTTGTTAAATAAAGATGCAACAACTGGAAGGTCTTTTCTTTTATTTTTGTTTTCTGAGGTGTGGGGCTTTTCATTAAACCAGAATCACTTGTGATGTTATATATTCATTATTGTAACATTATTGAATGATAGTAACAGCTTAAATAAACTGAGGGAGTTGGATCAGATTTATGGCAATTTCTTGCTTTAAGTCTTTCTGTATCAATGAGGTTTTTCTGAAATAGATGCTAATATCATTGTAAAAAACTCATTTTGTAGCTTGCGAACATCATGGGTCGTTCGTCTTGGCTGACGTGTCCTAGGAAGGTAGCTCTCTAACACATCATATATTAAAAGGTCTTTTATTCAACAACCAACTGACATGTGTTCACATCACCAACCCGGTGGGAATAAATGCAGGATTTGTCAACTGCTTGGCTTCACTGTGATCCCGATCCTCTGTTTACGCCAGAATCTTACTCCTTGTCAGGATGGATTCCTTACTGGGTAATCACTTGACATTCAGCCGAACTTTTTTAATTCTATTATCTATAACTATATTTACACTTTGCAGTTTATGGGTATGCGGGACCAAACTAGTCCAAAATTCACCAGACTACTTATCCATAGTTACCAATAAGACAATTTGGATACGTCAAACAGCAAGAATAACATCTAATTTGATTGAGGAGACTTAAAAAACTTGACAAATGTATGGAATTGGAATGTCAATTTAATCAGGACAAAGAAGGGCAAGGATTAGCTCAAAAACTGTTGCGTCATAGACTCAGACAGCTCAATCAATGACTCGAACTCAATAGACCCTGTCCTTGACTTTGTCAAATTCATTGGGAATGTAAACAAAATCAAATTTAAATCATTAATTCTAACTTCAATTCTTAGATAAAATTTCCATTAGAAAGGCGCCGACATAAGATTTGAAAGCCAACATTTCTGCCAAGTGCCAACCACTGAATGCTAAAATTTCTATTTCCATATTCCAGTTCAGCTTATAAAATATGACTACTGTAATTATGAGATGTCAACCCATACACCCGGAATATCTGACAATCATAACCTTTGACACACACACTTTATGTGTTGTCTTGTGCAGTTTCCTTGGAAAGAGATTTCAATCCTACCAGTTCAATGGCATGCTCTATGTCTTGGCTTGTTTGCTTCTATTATTGCACCTTTCGGAGGATTCTTTGCAAGTGGCTTCAAAAGGGCTTTTAAGATAAAGGTATGCTGTTGCTACTTTCCTTTTCTGATCAAGATGCAATCATACGAGCAAATATCACCCATTTAGGTCTGAGGCATAAAAAAATTTCATGGGTGTTCCCATTTTTTTGCAGGATTTTGGTGATAGTATTCCAGGACATGGTGGAATTACCGACAGAATGGACTGCCAGGTAGACTCTTGATGTTTCAATCTACCAATTTATTTAAAGTTTGTAATATTTGGCACTACTTGGAAATATCATAATGCATAACTATATTCGAAAGAATCTAAACCATGGTTCTCACCCATATCTCTGCTTTACCCCAAAAGAATTTACAAAAGAAAAGGAGTGAAAAGGAACTCTTGATGTTAAAAATGATGGAGCATTAAAGATATGATTGTGCACATTCAATACATATAGAAGGGATATCGTAAATCCACTTAATTCTAGTAATGAAAACTTCAGATTTCATAGAATCTTCAATGACTAATAAACATGAGCAATAAATAGTCATATTTCCTGGCCTACTTTTGCTCATCCCCCTCCTTTACATGCTGCTGCCTTTACACTATCTTCTTTGATGTACAATCAATTGACCAATTTGTCCTTGTGTAGATGGTTATGGCCGTGTTTGCGTATATATATCATCAGTCATTTGTTGTGCAGCAAAGTTTATCGGTTGAAATGATTTTGGACCAGGTATTCTACTTACAAGTGCTAGCAACAAACTTTTTTGAATAACATTTTGAAAAATGTTGTATTTATGATGTTTACGCTGGTTGCTTCAGATATTGATGAACCTAACATTCGATGAACAAGAAGCTCTGTATAGGAGACTTGGGGAAATGTTGGAACAAGGGATTAAAAGGATGTCTTAGATCCATTGCAAGGTGTATTTGCCCTTTCTCCTTCTATTTACAAGGGAAAGTGAAAAGGATACTTTGTACATGTATGTTCTATCTTTTGAGTGAAATGAGTCAAAGGTTCAGAATCAGGAACCTGTCAAGATGTGTATAGTGTGTATCTTGACAGTTAAAATATCCCATTCTGTTTCTCTTATTCCTGTTCTTGAATATTTTATTGATGGCTTTACTTGATCAGCCATTTGTTCACTCAATATCTTTGGAATATTCAAATAGCCAATGGCAGCTCAAGAGGAACGCCTGTATTATTTTTCAGTTCCTTGAGGGGAGTGTTAACATTTTTCAATTAGCTGTAATTTGAATGAAGTTGGATAATATGTTCTACTGCAATGAAACAATAAATCTTGTTCTACTTATAAATCGCATGTTGCAAATATTGTGAAGGGAAACGCAGAGTACACCATAAGATGCTAATTGCTTTCCTATCTATGATGCTTTTGTTCAAATTGTTGCTGTGATTTTGAGTTTGCGTGTCATCTTTCTCCCGTGCAGATTTTTGTAATTCTTTTGGCATGTTTGATTTTCTATTTACGTGGCCCATTCATCAGTTACTACTTAAATGGATATTTAGACAAAAACCTTGGAATGTTTATTTAATTATGCACTTATAAAATGAAAATTTATGACATGAACTTCTAAGTTTTAAAAAGTTGCATCTGGGCGTGTATTTTGGAAAATTATTTGTATTCTCAGTAATGTTTTCTACAGTAAAATTAGAATGAGAGTGAATACTATAACTGAAGAGGGAATGAGAGATTAGTATAGTCAAATGTTAGTTGATAGTATATTATGTTAGTAGTTCAGATTTGAACTCTAAACCTCTTTTTAAAACTTCTTCTGGTGTCTAAGCTCAATTATTGAGCTATGTCTTGGGGACTATTGACAATAATATCAAGTCTAATCTAAATCAAGGTGAGTTGTACATTACAAAGCAAAATTATTTAAAATCTCTTAATTTGAAGTTTTTTATTTGTTCTTTATTTTTTTATTAAGTTAGTCTTTTTATTTATAAAATATTAACACTGTTAGACATTTTTAGAGTTTCTGTTTAATATTGTCAAAATAACCTCTTATATGCCCGTTCTTATGCCTCTGGCTACTAATTATTGAGTAATTTGTTTAATTTGTTTTGTATTAAAATTCAAAAAAGACATAATTGATGTGGAATCTATATTACAAGTTCATTTTTTTTCTTCTTTTGCTATGAACCCTAACTTTTTCCTCATACCCATCAATGAACTATAATCTGACTTTGTGTTATTATTAGGGAATATAATGCGACGATTCAAAATCTCTAGAATTGTCATTTTTTAAGTTTGCTATATTATTACTATTACTATCAAATGATACCTTGTTAAGTTGTGAGATTTCACCTTGATTTGGATTGAGATCTTTGTCTGTGGAAGGTTATGTTGCTTTTTTGATTTGTTGTCTTTTTTGCATGGAATTGCACACATCAAAATTGATTACTCCATCGTGAATAGTAAAAGGAGATTTGGGCATAGATGTTTTGACCTCAAGTTTGCAGCACTTCTTTTACAATATATTGTATACTCTGAGTCTTGTGTAAGGGTAGGGATTAACATTATTTTGTATTGGTTATTCACTTATGAATATGGGGGAAGAATTAGATTTCAACTATGATTTTAATTTTTGGTGTTCCTACACTTTGAGTTGTATGAAGTTTACAGCTATGTAATTTTGTATTTCTTTTCTGTTTGAGGAGGGTGAGACATTAGGCTTGTTTAGATTTAGATCTCCCTTTTTTGTGTGGATGTTGAAACGTTGTATATTTCCTAAGTTTTAGTTCATCTTGTTCTATAAATTAGTATTATATATATATAGTCGTTTTAAAAAAAATGGTTTTTCTTAATAAATATATAAATGACTTACATAGACATTTTAATGGGCACATAGACATATTAAGAGACATTTAGAATTTTTTTTAACGTCGTTAGATGAAAATTCAAATAGAAGCCTAATGGTGTTAACATTTTGAAATTTAAAGTATCAACTTTACAAAAAGAAAAAAAAAAAGGTTAAATAAAAAACGTTAAATTAAGTTTAGGGTTTGTTTACTTGTGTTTTCTCCTTTCATTTCCATTTCAACTAATTAGCATAAAAGAACATAGATTTAATATTTTCTTCACCATTTTCTGTTACAATTTTTGAAACGTATCTAGCATTTTCATTAATTTTAAAAATGTCAAAAAATTATCTTTAGTATTTCACAAAATGCATTCTTTCAAGCTTGTTTTGCATCTTTTCCCTGTCTCAAACTCTCACTTGTTTCTTCCATCCCCTTGTTAGCAATTTAATATAAAAATAAATTTTAGAAAATAAAAACTGAAATATTTTTATAAAGTAAACAAACATAATATTTATTCTTAAAAAATGTTGCTATTATTGTTAAATTTAGATTCCTTTTGAAAATGTGTTAAAATCATAATCATTAGTCTTTTTTTTAAAGATTCAAGTGTGTTACCTTATTTAACTATGGCCACTTAAATGGCTTATTGCTAAATAGATTTTGAAATAGTTTTTGATATTTGTCAAGATTTTTAAAAAAGACTGAAATTATTAGAAAAATATTGTTGTGAAAAAGCCCTACTCTGCCAATGTAGTCAATTTCCACCCCTTTGTTCCACAAACGTTTTCTTTGGTCCCAAGGAGTGCTTATTTAAAGCATTAATTTAAATACTTTTAAATAGACTATAGACTACATTTTATAATTTAAAAAAACATAATAGATAATTAAGTAGGATTGAACCTAAATTTTTAAAGTATTTTATTTACCAAAGTGATAGTTAAAAACAACGGTAAATTAACGATGGTTTCACTTTTTTTTTATTTTTAAAAAAAGTGATAGTTTGAAAGTACATTAATTGTCAAACAGTACACACATTCAATGTATTGTGTTACATTCAGTGTGCTTTCACAATTTAAAAACATACAGTTTTTAATATTTTAACGGGTATACTTAACTATCACTTTTTTCAAACGAAGATAAATAGAACTATCACTAATTTATTACTCTTTTAACCTTTGCTTTTATGTCACTTGTTAACAAGACCCGTGAAACAATAATGTTGAGAGCCTTAAATGAGATATAGCTTGAAAATGTCTTTATAAATAAAAGCCAATTTTGTAATGTTAAACTAAACTCAACACGACTATACAAGCCAATTTCGTAATATTAAACTAAACTCAACACAAATTCTAAAACGGTATTAAAGTCTAACATATATTAAGCCACCAACATATTATTCACACAAGTCCAAATATTATTCACACAAGTCCAATAATATTAGATGTGAAACGTGTATTAAAAAAAAAACAAATTAAAAAAAAAAAAAAATCTCACATCGAAGAAATTGAAAAAATAAGACAAAATAGTGACAAGTCTCGGTTTACAAATCTACTTTGTAACACCCATGTTACGTCTAAAGGAAAAAAGTTGGATTTCAAATGAAGATAAACCACATTGAACTTCAACCGAAAGCAGATTATTGGCCACACATTAATTCTCTCAAACATTTTTTTTATTATAATAATTGATTACACAGAAGGAAGATTATATTAGACAACTTTTTGACCAAATGCAAAATAAACCAATCAAATTATGCACCAAGAAAAGCTCCTGCAAATCAGCTGTGATTGAATATATGAACTGCTGCACTTTTTCAGTTGCATAACATCTAATTCCCAACTTGCATTGAAACTTTCAGAAGGGAATTTCCTAGTGAAACCAATGTCTAACAAGTTAATAACATACTCAAACTCAGCCTAGAAAAAGGGTTACACAACATGTTACATGTAAAATGTGGTATCAAACTGCGAATCTGAACAACCAGAACAACAAAACTTTTGGTTGTGTCATAAGTAGTGTTAAGAAAAGCATCCATATGGCATAAATATTGTACATGTCCTAAGGCTGCAACAAAATATATATAAAAAATCATCATCCCTTAAACCAATCTAAATCAGAAAAACAAAACTGAGAACCAAGTGCAAAACATTGATAACTCTTCCAATCTTCATCTTCTACTATCTTCTCTTACTGGTGTTTCGGCTTCTCAATCTTCACATAAGGCAACACACCCATCAAACAAACAATTTTTGGAGACCAGCCGCGTTGTTGAGCACGGCAAAACATTAAGAATGTGTTTGCAAAGTAGGAATTGAAGCCCATAAAAACATGCCATAAAGCATGACCTTGAGGATTAATTGGCCATTGGGATATCTCCTTGCAGAAAACTCGATCACAAAACCAAAACAAACTTCCTAATAGAAGAGTGACTACGTATAACTTTGCAATCCGCTTGGCACACACATCTTCAGTGTAAATGTAATACTTGTACATTCTTGGAATGCAGAGGAGACAGAGCACGACGTAATGGAATTTGAAGCCAATACCGAAACTGAAAGCTGAATGGACAGCAGCGAAAGCAGCACCATACAAAAATAGGAAGATGGGCATTGTACTTCGGTAATGCCAATCTGGAGAGTAAAGGATGTACATGTACAGAAGAATCTCCCACACCATAGGAGTTTCATCACTCTGCTGTTGCCTAAATTACAAAATTTGAAGAATAAATAGTCACCCATAAACAATAGATATTTGATGAACAAACCTTATTTTTTTTTATCAACTTTGACAAACTTAATCAAACTACTCATTCCAATAGAGAACAAACACCTAGGAACTTTAGCAAAAGAAAATGTTACTGAAAAGGATTATTCATAAGGGAGCAGTCCGGCATTTGGAAGCACAACTACCATTCTCATATCTCCAGTATAGTCAATCGCAAATTGCGGAAAATGGCGGTTTGTTCAGATTCCACTATACTATAATGCTATTGTGCCACTGTAGCCACAATTTGACAGCACTTTGTACTAAATAGTGTATCGTGGAACAATAGCAATTTGTTCAAATTTTGTTTTAGTTATAACAGCTACTTGACAACACTGCATATCTCATTAGCAATAAATAGACACCTACTCTATTGAACAGGATAGCCTGACTTAGAATCCATTACAAAATTAAAACTTTTTTTCAAAATTATGTTAAGAAACTAATTATGCACGCTTCCAAGAATATAATATTGTATATTTGTAATCAAAGAAAATTCTCAACCCTTGATGTACGCCTGCGTCACTATACCAAAATCAATCAATATTTTCTTGTTACCAAACGACACTAATACATGATGTGTTCCGTGCAAAAATTTGTATGATGCAAAGAAACTCAACAACAAAATGAATATAAAACAACCAAAATTTAAATGAATTATTGCATAAAGAGATGAATACTTACACCTGTTGTAAGGTAGCATGGTATAACATGCTTCCAAAGGCAAGCGTCATATTTGATACATGAAGAACACTAAATCTTTTCTCAAACCGTTGTCTAAAAGCATTTATAAGACCAATGAGAGCCAAAAGAATGGTCGGAATGTTGGACATTGTGTTGTAAAATTCTGCAATATAAGATGAATACGCATAATTTTTTTCACAACACTCAATTGTTGATGTGACTGGACCCCAGAAGCTGGATATCGTTTCTGCCATTCTCCTCTACAGCCAGACGACAAATTGTTTATCTAATAATCTGTATCGAAAGCTGCAGAGATCACAAATTCCTGCAAATCATGTGGCGACGTGCCAAAATACAATCAATCCAGCAACTTATTTACAGGGATGGAAACAATAAGGCCGACAACAGTGTTGCCAATCGCAAATCATAGAAAATAGTGGATTATTCAAATTCCGCTATGCTACAGTGCTACAGCAGCGCAATTTGATAACACTTAGTACTAAATAGCGTATTGCAGAACAATAGTAATTTGTTCGAATTCCGCTACACAATGGCATTATAACGCCACTATTTGACAACACTAACCAAAAGTATTCATAAATCAAGTACATAAGAATGTTAATTCACAAGGACATTGTGATAGCCATATTAAATCAACAGAACGTGAATAACAATGTAGATAAAAATCAAGATATTAACTTAAAAAATCCTAACAAAGGAAGCTGGAAAATACCTACTGATGAAATTCAAATTGACCAACAATGTTGAAACTGTGAATTCTGCAATGTCTAATATACCCTAATACGCATAAATCAAAGGGGAAAAAACATTAAACTTTATCAATATCAACCACAATATTCACTTCATAACATCAATAAATACTGTAATTTGGATTAAAAAATACAATATTTGACAAATTCCTTATAACCTAAGATAGAGAGATAATCAGATCCCACAGAAATTTAAAATTAAAAAAGAAAAAAAAATCCTCAAAATAATGAAACATTGTCGTATGGGGCACTCCAATTATACCAAATTTGCAAAGAAGATCCAATCTGAGTTGTTTTGTGTTCCCCGTAATCAAAAGGGTCAGTGAAAAAATTAAAACTTTAAAGCATTATCAACAAATTCCATCAGAGTTAATTCATGCAATTAAGAAAAGCACGCTTAATTCTTGATAGAAAAAAAAAAAAGCACAAAAAATTAAATATAGAATCAGATGGAAAAAATAAAAAGCATTAATAGAAGATAAAATGGTGAAAAAGAAGAATTACTTGAGGAGATTGGTGAAGGAAAAGGAAGAGATTGTGAAGAAGTACGTAGATCTCATCTTGGGTTTGAAATAATAATAAATATTGGGAGAGATTTGATTAACAGAAGAGAGAGGCATGGGGCGGAAAATCTCTTTTCCTCGTACGGCGTGACCTTAAACGGCATTAATTTTTGTTTTATCATTAATTAGGTTTTTGGTCTTGTGAAATTATCAAATTTTGTGGTATAAAAAAAATACCAAATTTTAAGGAAAATAAATTAACAAATTTGATTAAAGAGGTTAGAATCTCAAAATGCTGTGAACCAAAATTTAAATATTTGATGGGAGAGATCTAAACAGTGTGTAACGTGCCTTAAATAGTTAAATATAATAAAAAAGATAAAAAAAAATATGAAATTTTTATTAGAATATTTTTTCCCTTAATCATGTGTGAGTAGGGATGGGAATAGGCTAGGCCGTCCGACAGGGGCCTATGACCTGGCCTACTTATGGCCTGGTCTGACCTGGTTTGTTTAATAAGAAAGTCAGGTTCATGCTATTTTTAAAACCTATTTTTGTAAATAGGTCAAGTTCAGACTTATATAAAAGCCTATTAGACCTGACAGGCCGATATATATATATATATATATATATATATATATATATATTATTTATTAATGTTATTTTTTATTATTATTTATTAATATTATAGTTTTCTATTTTAAAGTATATGTATATATATCTTATTATTTATTAATGTTATTTATTAATATTATTGTTTCCTATTTTAAAGCCTATCAATTAGGCTATTTTAATATTATTTTATTATATTAGATTTGATTATAATTTTATTAGTTTTCTTTATATAAAACTTTCTAATTTAGTCTATTTAAAAAAAATGTAAAATATAACATTTAAATATTTTAAATTGAACAAGACTTTTAAATAGGCTTTCAGGCCAGGCCAAATTTTTAAAAAGGCCAAGCCAGGCTGAAAAAAAAAAGCCTATGATAGGCCGTAGGCTAGGCTTAGGCCTAAAAAATTAATCGTAGGTCAGGCTCAGACCTTTCAAAGTCTGGCCTGGCCTGGCCTATTCTCACCCCTATGTGTGAGTTTTAACGATAAATTTATTAGAAGAAAAATATATATTTGTTTTTAAAAATGGTTATTGTGTAAAAAAAAACTTTAATATTAAGTTCTTCAAAACTTAAATTTATATTATTAAAGGTTTAATATATATATTTAGATTTTATAAAATTAAGGTTAAATTGTACTCTTATTCTTTTATGTTTGATCTAATTTTTGGATAAATTATTTATGTTTTTTCTTCAATCAAGTTTTTAAGTGGCACCACACTTACAACCTTAGTTTTCAGTTATTGTTCATTTGTAAAAATGTATTTTTCCGTTAAAAAAATGTTATACGGTTGTTACAATATTTAGGTGTGCATATGGTACTAATGTCACAAAAATAAAAATAATTATTTTTTAATTATTCTAAATTTTTTTTTTAAAGATTCATAAAATTCTTCCAACCAAGAAACATGAAATTTAGTCTTCATTTTTCAAATTGGCTTTTTTATTTTTTATTTTTTATTTTTCTCGAGATTTTTTAAGTTATATTTGATTTGAATTGCTAAGCCTTTTTTTTCTTTTCATCATCTTTCAATGTAAATCTATTGTTCCAAACCGAAATTCATATTCAAATTTTTGAATATTTTTTGTTTTAACTTTAGATTTGCTTTTTTTGTGAATTTATATTTTTTGAGTTTTTTTAAGTTCACGGCGAATGTGATGTAGAAGAGGGATATTTTTAATTTGTGTTGTTAGAACAAGGGAGAACATGGAACTTAAAACCCTAAACCCTTTTTATTGTGATTATAGATGGAAGCGATTGCTCTATGCAATTCATAAAAACTCTTCTTGAAACCCACAAGAAAAACCGTTCTTGAAAAAAAAATGATTGAAATTATTGAACAATATTCAAAAAATGATTGAACAACTCTTTCATTTTTAGTCAATTAACGGTGAATTTCTCTTTATTTACAACAACTCATTTTTTAATTTTTGTTGGAATAATAAATTTATTGTTTTACTTGTTTTTTAATTTACATGGTAGATGTTTTAGGTTTTTCTAGTGAAATTATAAAAAATTTATTTTATGTTTTTAAAGATAGAGTGAAAGAGAAAGATGATAAAGAGGAAAAAGATTAAGATTGGACCTGAGGAAAAATTGATTTAAATTTAGATGATTATAAATGTATTTTTCTAAAACTTAAAGGATCAATATTAAAATCATTTACTTTTATAATTTGTTACGTCAACATCGTTATGTACATATCAGTATCGTAATAGCCACATGATTTATTTTTTAACGAAAATAATAGAAAATAATATTTTTGCAATCAAACAATAGCATAAATACTAACATTGCCAATTAGTTGTAAGACCTAGTTGGAGAAAAAAAAACATAAATGACATATCTGAAAACTATATCAAACATAAAATACTAAAAGTATAATTTAACCAAAAATTAAATATTTTGTTTTTAGTTCTTGTTAAATATAAATTTTAATTTCTGCAAAATCATCTTATAAGTAGTTTTAGTCTATGTTATTAATTTAGCATATATTTTTGAATGATTTTTTGTAAACATGTTTACGATAGTATAAAATGTTGCTCCACAAAAAATGAATCCACAATTCAATTTTTAAGTCCATATTTTCAATACTTTTATACTGTGTTTTTACTTAGGTCCATTTTATAATGTTTTAAATATAATTGAAAAAAATTATTCAAAAGATTAAAATTAAAAGATAATTAAACATATTTTGTTTATTAAAACTGTTTATAGGATACTTTTGTAGAGTTTAAAAATTGTATTTTTTATAGAAAGTAAAAACAAAATATTAAAATTTTATAGAGATTAAAAATGTAATATTATTAATATTCACCAAAAAAGTCATTGAATTAAAACTTAGAAAACATAACGTAGTTTGTTCTTTGTATTTTCATCTAACAAAAAAAATAGTTCATGAGGCGTTACTTCATCGATTAGAGTTTGAACTTGAAATACTAAAGGAGGAAGAACACTCGTAAAATAACTTTTTATACTCTCTGAACATAATGTTATATGACATAGAGCAATTTGGTTCTATTTGGGAACATTTTATAATTTTGTTTTGATCTATTTTGTGAACATATAAACATCAATCATAAAGTGTCTGATTGAAAATTTTAATTTTGACTTTTATATTGGTAAGTCAATACATAATCTTGATTTAAGATTTTTTTATTAAAAAAGACAGAATTATCCGTACTAATTAATAAATCTATACTTAAATGACTAAAATAAAACGAATATTAATTAAGAGATCAAAATAATTTATACGTACAATAAAATATTTGTAGATGATACTTTCATTGCACGTTAAATATTTTTTAAAGGATATTGAACATTTTATATAAATTATCATTATTATTTACTTACTATAAATGAATATTTTAATAGAAATTATACATTAACATTCTTATTTAAAAATATCAAATTTTTATGTAGTATATATAAAATATAAGAAAACGAAGATTAACATCTTACAAGGAAATACATCCTTTAAAATGAAATATAAGTAAAAATGTTAGTTGAAAAGTTGATATATATAGTTAAAATTTTAAATTACATACATCAACTTTTCAAATACTATTTTTGTTTATGTATTATTTTGGAGAGAGTACATGTGAAAAATTATACTAAATATGTTATTCAACATGTAACTTCAATATTATAATTTAATTTGTCTTTATATAAAATCTCTATTTGGACGATTTATTCCCGTGCATAGCACAACTACTATTTTTGTTTATGTATTATTTTAGGGAGAGTACATGTGAAAAATTATACTAAATATGCTATTCAACATGTAACTTCAATATAATAATTTAATTTGTCTTTATATAAAATCTCTATTTTGACGATTTATTCTGGTGCATAGCACAAAAATATATTAGGTTAAATAGTACCCGTGGTCCCTTAACTTAATTTCAGTTAACGTTTTAGTCATTTATCATTGTTTTCTTCCTGATTTGGTCCTTTATTTTAATTTTAAATGACAATTTGATCTTTTATGTTTTAAAATGTCAACAATATTATTCTTTTTTTTTACAAAAGTTCATCAAAATTTTCAACCAAAATCCATAAAATTAATTATATTCTTTCATATAATACAAATTTCATCAAATTCGTAACTCAAATCTTCAAATAAACTCATATTTTCATTCTTTATTTCACTTAAAATTAAAATAAAGGACCAAATCAGAAAGAAAAAAAAATAAACGACTAAAACGTTAACTGAAATTAAGTTAAGGAACCACAGGTGCTATTTAGCCTATATATTATTGAAATTTTCATCAAATGCAAATGACGTTTAATATAATGATGCATTTCACTTGAATAAATATTTTAATGAGTGATTATAAATTTGGCTTGTAATAAATTTTGTAATCATATTTGATGAGTTACTATTGGAACAAATGTGTGAATTTAAAAATTGTTGAAGTGCCACATTGTTAAACTCTCATTTTGAATAGTTTTAATCACTATATAAATATTCTCAAAATTTTGTTGAAGTCCCACATTGGTTAGAAAACATATGTGGGTTTGCTTCCATCATTATATAAAGAGTGTCAATTTATTGTGAAAGACACACCAAAGTTGGATGCAGTTCCCAACTTTTTCTTTTCTCCCTCTTATTGTTATACCGCAGTCCCTTCGAGTGGTATTGTACCGTAGTCCCTTCGATATTTTAAAGCGGTTGGTATACCGCAGTCCCTTCGAGCGGTATTGTACCGTAATCCATTCGATATTTTAAAGCGGTTGTTATACCGTAGTCCCTTCGATATTTTAGAGTGGTTGTTATGCCGTAGTTCCGTGCATGCTGCAGTCATTTAGAGTGTAGTAATTTTGAGTTATGAGTGATTATAGTACCATATTGCGAGGCTTTAATCGCCTTATTAAGAGTGACTTTAACCGTCATATTGAGAGTGGCTTTAATAGCCATATTGAGGGTGTAATTCTAGAATGGTTTTCTACGGTGCAGTAGAACTCCGATACAGTGAATCTGGGCTGTTTTATCCTGGGGACGGCGTGGTTGATAGTCTGCCTTGCACAATTTGGGCAGTGCCGCGAAACGTCTTAAAGAGAGCGACCTAGTCCGCGACTCAACCCAGTAATATCTTCGATGGCACAAATTGTGATTTTTAAACAATTTTTTCAAACTCAAAAAACAACAATTTTAAGACGTTTTTTTCTGCCATGTCAACCGAAGATATTACTGGATATGTTTCTTTGAGGTAAACAGAAAAGGATAAGAAAGCTGGAGAATTAAACCATGGGAGGGTAATTATTACCTATAAAAGAATAATTATGTTCTTAATAGACTTGCTGGTGATCTGTATGAATACTACAATTCCAGCAATAGTGCTAGACAGGTATGAGATGCTATTAAGAAGGGGAAGTTGGAGCTAAAAAAAAATCTGTTGTAGCTTGAAATGCTATAAATATGATACCGAGGAACTTCGAGCTAAAAAGTGTGTTGTAGCCGCTACCTCAAGTATCAGATTACTGATGACAAATACGTGGAGAAATTCAGAAAATAGCACAAGAGATCATCTTAAGGTATGATTTTAGATGAATTTCAAATTGATTGTTATTATCGACAAATTGCCTCTGTTTGGGAGGATTTTAAAAACAAACAAATTTTCTCTAAAGAGTATGATAACTTATCTCTAGAAAACAAAATGTTATTTATTATTTTTCTGAAAACATGACTATTTTTTTCATTATTTTTTATATGAATAATGATATATATGCACCTTATATTATCCAACACTTATTCTACACTTTATTTTATTCATATCTTTCTTCCTATCACGATATCGACAAATCACATATATTACATCATTCTTTTTTATCTTTTACTTTCTCAAGGATTAAAGATGTATACACCTAAATGGGATGTCCCCCAAATATTTTGGTTTTTATATTTATACTCAAATACATATAATTCCATGATGACTTTTCATCATATGTATATTTTTCATTGTTTTTAGTCATATTTATCTTCAATCATTAGTTAATTTAATGATTTATTTGATATATTTTGTTGATTCTAGTTCTTGGGTTTAATAAAATACTTATGTTCTTATTTCGTTGATTAAGTAGAGATTTTTCGGAGTTTTGCGTCGTTTTTTTGTTTTAGTGCAATGCTGAATTCTGGTGAGAAATCAACATGACCTATGTGGAGTACTTCAGTGATATCTAGAGTTGTAGATGTCCAATTGGAGTCAAACTAAGTGCAAATGAAAGCTAAAATCCATAGCTACAACTTTCATGAAGACACCGGAACCAAATTCGGACTCAAAATAGTAGAAATATGCAGTATATGTCAGAAAAAAGATGTTGTGCACCTGAAGTGCATTTCTGCACTGCTGATTCTGTTTAAATGCACCTGAAGCGCAAGGCCTGCGCCTGGGGCGCGTGGCGCGCTGCAGATTGCATAAAATCGAGTTTTTTGATTGTTTAGGGATCTTTTGGTCAATTGGGAAGCTCAGAGACTAATGCCCTAGCATAGAAGCTCAGAGACAGTTGTTCTACACCATTGAAGGAGTTTTATCAAGAATCATTCATGAATCTTTCTTGTAATTCTTCTTTAATCTCTATCTCTTTAATCTCTGTAATGAGTAACTAAACCCTATTTGTTAGGGATGAGTGAAACAAGATGAATCCCTTAATTGTCTGATTTAATTCTTTGTTGTATGAATAAGTTTATTGAATTATTTTTCTCATCTCTGTGCTTAATGCTTTTTATTGCCTGATCAACTTTAAAATGTTTTACGATTCATATTTTGAAACGGAAGTGGACTTTACATATGCTTGAGACGAGAAATTCATGAGATTCTAGTCTAGGGATAGATGCAGGTCATGAAACCAATTGAATTAGTTGCAGAGACAGCAATTTAAAAAGATAATTTTTGTATTGTAAAGCTTAATCTTAATTTTAAATCCACTAAGGAATTAGAGGTTATTTTGGAATTAAAGGTTCTGTCACTAAGACATTAGGGCAAGAATACTAAAGAAAATTCAGTAATAATTCAATAAAGGAATTCAGTAACTAAGATCAAATTAGAGGCCAAGGTTGGACTCGTAGTGAAACTCATCCCTGACATTTTTCTCATCATAAAAGTTCAATTTTATTACTGTTGTTATTTCAAATATTATTCTACTCAATCTAGAAACTTTTTGTTCAATTTCAGTAATTAAATATAATTCGATAGTAAAACGCAATCCTTGAGTTCGACACTCGGTACTACCGTTTTAATTATTATTTGCAACGATTCAGTACACTTGCTGAAACGCTATCATTCCACACCAAATTATATGATATTTTAATGAGTGAATACTGAGTGTGTTTGGCACAGGGCAATTATATTAGTTATTTTTTATATAATAATTTGAATCATATTGATAATTGAAAATTGTTAATTACATCAAGGTAACATAGATTTATATAGTAAATTAAATAATTAACTAACTAAGATATTTAATATTGCCCCTCAAGCTAGAATGTGTTTATTACACTTTGAGATTGGAAAATGTTAAGAAAGAAATGTCAGAAAAAACACTAACTAAAAGAAGTTTGAAATGCCGAAAATTGATTACTTTAAAAGAATTTGAAATGTCGAAAATTAATCGGTGAAATAAAAAAGAATTTTGTTTAACTACACATGATTTTGATGAATAGAAGTTAAAAGCCAATGAGCCTTTCTGAAGAAAAATATCACAATTTCATTTTTTTTAAAGGAATTCTTCTTTGTTTAAGAAAATAAAATATTTGATGCAATCTTGCCTTTTTGCTTTGATTTTTTTTATTAGGATCTTTATCTTTGATCTTCATGTTGTTCTCCAGAATTCTTGATTCAAGAAAAAAAAATTGAACCGGTTTGTTAGGGAGAGCTTTTGTTGAAATGCCATTTAGACATTTTTTTTGCTAAAATGTCAAAAATATATGTGCATATGACAACTTTAATATTATGAATTTTGAATCATCCCCCACCATTTGTTGCAATTGAAGAAGAGGAGTCGATGGTGGCGACATATAGTTTTTCCTTAGAGTTTTGAAACAATGCTTATTTTTCAAGAAAATATGTTAAATGCTACACATTGTTCAATCTTAGAAATTTTGAAAGAATATTGTATTGTTGATAATTTCAATTACTCCACATCTATTTTGTGGTCTTAAAGAATATGCACTTCTAGAGACTTGAGTATTACATCCATAGAGTGAATTTATTGCACCATTATACATGGTTGTAACTCTATTTTTGTAAATGATGGAGGTCTTCTACCATTGAAGAGTGGTTGAAAAAATAAATTAAGATTCATCTTGAATTTTTTATAAGAAACTTCAAGAATAAAAAAAAAATAGAAAAGTATAAATGATTCGATAAAACTTTGAGAAAAAATTAAAAAGGAATACAATGAAATAATTATTCTCTAATACTATATTACGATTTTTTATTTAAGTTATTTGTTAAAAAAATTGAAAAAGTAAAATTAAATCATATTAATAATTAAGAGAATTATTAATTACATCAAAATTACTTAAATTTATATAATTAATTAAATAACTACCTAACTAACTAGCTAACCAATTTAAATAACTACCTAAATATCTAATAAATGATATGATAATGATACTAAGTCACTTTGTAAGAAGTGTCATTATTGGTCATTTCCAAAACAAGTAACAAGTTTTGAAATAAGAACAAATATTTTAATGGTTTGTCATGAAACATTTTTTTTCAGAAAAAGACAAAATTATATGCCGCGAGTTTTACCAGAAATGGGATGGAAAATTGGAGAAGATCTAAGTACGATTCAATGAATGAAGACATTAAATCGAGGTTCATTGAACCTGGTCTAGTTTTACCTAATAATTACTCCATAAAACAGAGGACATGGCTTACTCACCTACTCAAAAACACAACGGACCCCAATTTCCACATCGCATTATTATAACTAGAAATAAATAAACACGAGATGACATGGATTTTCTAATATAAGAATATGCATCGGTTCATCTGAATAAATATTTTTATTTTTTTAGATACCATGTAAAATGCAATGTATTTTATGTTCTAATTCGATCGATCCTTTTTTTCTCAGTTAGGTTGATATTTTATCTCTAATTGGTTTTTAAATCCGAGCAAACTATAATATGATACTTTGTGCTATAAGATAAAGAGAAAATCTATTTAACTAAGATGAGATTAAATTGTTTTGAAAAGACAATAAAAATTAAGTTATTAGTTATATTTTTTTTCCGTAGATAAGATGTAAATATCACCAAAAAATTACATATACAACTGTGAAATATTGAATTCGAACTTGAGTCATAATATTTAATTTAATAATATCGACATTTTGCTAGTTGAACTATTGTCTCGCTTGATGATTCAGTTAAGACTAATATCATGATATGGGAGGCTCCCGGCCAGTGCGGTATCAGAGCCTCAGTTGAAAGAGGGGGTGCATATGGTATGAATGTAATAAAGATAGTGAGTAGGGAAAGAAACCACAAATCTATGGATACACCAGACTCAACATCATCTCAACCCATCACTCTCACCTCAGCTTTATCCCTTCCCAGATCATGTAAAAAGACTGATTCCCATAAAATAGAAAACCTTGTAGAATATTCATATGTTCCAGATGATGCCAAAATTACTGAAACTATACCTCCCCTCTTAAGCCCTTACAACATCTTCAAAAGACAAAGATCATTTACCAGATCAATCAGGAACCTAATTTCGACAAATCGGCCTCACATGAAAGAGTACGTACAGTCATCTAGACTTGACCAATGCAGCCTTAAAGCAACAAACCAAGAACAATATGTTGACTTAGAGATTCCCCAGAGTCTCATAAATCATTGGAAATCTGAAGGATACACAACTTTACACTTTGGAGCTGTAAGGTTAATCATTTTCTTCATGGAAGGAAAAATCAGGCTGTGTTTTGCAAAATAGCTCTCCTTGACTCAAGCTACCTTCATTATGAGAATGCTGTAATTGGGACCGTACTAATTTCACTCCATGCTGGAAGTGTAGTGCTTACCATCTTCCCAAATTACAACGTAAGCCTCAATGATAGCACTATATCCACAAGATTAAAAGTTCAAGTACAAATCACTGGATCTGACCAGGTTCCAGAAGCCTTGTCTGCTACCTTGCATCATCAAATAATTTACCGCCTCCAGAATCACACAATAGATTTGCCCCTCTCAGGATGCTCTTCTGATTCATTGTTGGTTGTCACCAACAGAGAAGAAGACATACCCTCGATTGTCCAGATCCCAAGAAGGATCTCAAGAGAAGAGTTAACCCAACTGATTCCTTTAGAATGGATAACAAACTATGAAAAAATCCACCAGGACAGAAGGCCTATACAATCCCATGAGGCCACCTTCAGGAGATCTGTTGATAGGTCAGTCAAAACAATCTTCAAAAAGCCAGAAGAAGGACCAAGTTCAACTCCTATCTTTCAAACCATGATGATCCAGCCAGTGCTCAAAGAAGATTGGTGTTCAATTTATGCTGTCACAACAAAAGGAGAACCCATCTATACTGACAAAATAGATGGACATTTTATCTGGGACGTAGATCCCAACATATGTGACCCTGGATGTGATTGCTGGATGCATGATGACGATATCGACAGAGATATCATAATCCCCAAAAGGAAGAAAAAAGGAGCATGTAAACCATCTCCTCCACCACAAAGGAGATCTGATCCTGATAATGGTCCATGGGTAGGAATCCATAAAAAGGCTCCTCCCCTTCCATTCTATGAAGAAGCCCTTAAGATCCTTATAAAAGAAAACCTTCTACCACCTAATGATCCCAATCTCGTTACATGGTCTCCCACAGACTATTGTAAGCCAGTGAATCCTCCAAAAAATACAGAACCAATCCCATGTTTTATGTTCTCAGCTTCAACTTCACAATATGACCAACATTTCCCAGTTTTAGAACGAAAAATAGACCCCATCACAAACAGATCATCTAAACCATTCATACAACCAAATGAAGTCCAGCCCGATGGAAAACTTAAACCTTTAACCCAAGCCGAGAAAGTTTTAAATTGGCAGTCTGAGAATATGGTTACTCAAAACGATATTATCCAAAATCTTGACAAAAGAATGGACAAAATCACAGAAAAGATGGATGAGACAGATGAAAATCTCAAGGTCTTGTCCCAAAAGATACAAAAGCATTATAAATGAAGTGACTGAATATCACTAGAAGGGGGGTTGAATAGGGATATTTGATGTTTAAAAATTTTGTTTTAAGTTTTAAAGCTTTATCCTCTTCTAGAGGATGAAGGTAAGATGTCAGAAATTCAAGTTAAGTGAAAGAACAAATTAATTGTAAAAGAGAGAGAGATTGGAGATTGACACACACAGCTTTATACTGGTTCACCCAAAAAGGGTTACGTCCAGTCCTCACACACTTGTGAGAATTCACTAAAAACAGTCAACCTCTCTCAGAGGTTAGTTACAGCTTTTATGTTTTTAAGCTTCACCAAGCTTACAATATCTTCTCACGAATTTCAACTATTTCTAAGTGTAACTCACTTAGAAATTCCTGTAAAGTTTGAAGGGGTTTTGATGTTTCTCTTAACTAGCACTTTCTAAGAGGATGATTCAAAGATCTAGTGTAATACAATAGAAAGTGTGAAGAGAGGATGAGAATGACACTTGATAGCTCTTGGCCTTTTTCTTTGATTGCTTGTAGTTGTGTGTAGAATAAAGAAGTGCATCAATCCTTTTATAGAGTTGTAAGATAGACTAACAATGCTTCTTGATGCTTCATATCCGTTGGGCACAGTGATAAAAAAGGTCAAGGTCTAGTATTCTGAATTACGGAAATGCCATCCAGCTGTCTTTTGTCTTGTTTGATTGGAGGAGGATGAGAGTGCAGTCCATCCTCGTATGGCAGATGCAAGCCTTCTAGAAGTCCATGTCTTGGCTGTCCTTTTTCTTTCTCTTTCTCCAAGGCATGTCAGGTTCTATTTTAGGCTTTGTTTAGTTTACCCTTTATGTGTAGGTGAAAAGGTAGAACCATTTTTATCATAAGCCTATGCATTAGAGCTAGAGGTCCATTCTACTATATTCCAAATATCTGTGCTCATCCTCTGCCTTCCTTTTTTCTTCAGTTGACTTGTTTTTCTTTCAAACTTAATTACTGAATTGACTTTGCATATGGAAGGAAAGTACAGTTAACGTGATTATGAACATTTTGGCTTATAGTCGGTTCATCCTCTGGTCCATCCTCTTGTTTGAAAACTTGTTGACTTACATAGTTTTTATCTGATTTGAAGAATAACCTGTTTTCTAATTATAAAACACTCAAGAGCACATATTAGATTTAACAAGAGTCATAATCAATCAATTTTGTTATCATTAAAACCATGTGAAAGAGATTTTGTCTCAACAATCTCCCCCTTTTTGATGATGAAAAAAATTCTTTTTAGATTATGATGGATATTGAGAGAACAGAATATAAGCTCCCCCTCAATATTATCAAAAATGTTTTAAACAATTTCTTTTTCAAATATTTTTCTTAAAAAAAGACTTTTGAAATTTTTTTTGAGAAGAACTAACTTAAAAGGACAAATGATTATAAGGAATGAACCACAGAGTAATGACAAACATAAGTCAAGGTTATTACAGACCAGAGGCAGAATGTTTTTATCAAAATCAAGAAATTGCAAATTAGAAACATTTAAAAATCTTCATACAGTCTTCATAATCTTACTCTCCCTGAATTGAGGCAGCAACAAAAAGAAGACGGCAGACGAATGGAGAAAGATTAAGTAGAGGATGATGAGTCATTTGAGGAGGTAGAAGGTTGAGATGCAGCATTCGGAGGTGGTTGAGTTTGTGGAACTGGAGGATGGTCTCCTGGGAGAATAGTAGGAATGAAGTTATTTGTGATCCAATTGAGAAGGAGGCCAAAATGAGTCAGCTGATGTTGAAAATTTGTGAAGCTTTCCAACATCTTCTTCTGGTTCTTACGAATCTTTTTCAGCATTTTCATATATTTCAGTTCTTTGTGCTCTTTCTTCGTGTGGTTGGAGCCATCTTCTTTGGGAACATCAGAGGTTTCCAAGAAGGAGTGAGTGGAGTCAACCTGCCCTGGTACCTCGGGAGGAGGTTTGGAGGACTCACCAGCAAGAGGATTAAAGGATGATGAACCAAAAGTGTGAGGAGTAGGGACAAACGGAGTACCTGAGGGCAATTCTTCATGAAGCGGCAGTGGAGAGGATGAGTCAAGTGTGACTGGTTCAGATAGATCCATGCCAGCAAGGTCTTTTTCACCAGGAACTCGTGGGGAGAACGTATGATGTTGCAGAATCAGATCATGATAGAGTTCGGCCCCATCCTCCATGAGTTGAAGAGGAACATATTCTGATGGTTCTGGAGTATTAGTGCCATAGTTGAATGTAGATGGAAATATAGCCAGTGGTGAAGAATAGGTGGGACATGGAATGTCAGAATCTCGTAGAGGAGATGGAGTTCTTTCAGGATTTACCATAGGTTCCAGATTAGGAGACGGAGTCTCATCAGTAGGAGGATGGATTTTTTCTAATGGAGGTGGTGAAGCGACAGAAGTAGATGTTTTGTGTTTTTTCAACTTTTTGGCTGGTGGAGTTTTGGATGATTTACGTTTTGGAGGAATGGATGTTTTGGTGGAGGAAGGTATATCCAGGGGTTTGAGTTTCATCTGTTTGATGTTACGCATGGAAAAACTGTTGTTGAAGAGGACAGAAGGTTCATCCTCAAGAGACAGTTTAAAAAATTTAAAGATTTTTGTCAATAGCATCCCATATGGGGCAGACCTTCCCAGAACAATAGCATTTAACATGAAGTTAAAAATAATATTCCCCAAATGAAGACGAGTACCTGTTGTGAGATGATGAATGAGCAGGAGGTCAAGTTCAGTGACCTTTTCAAAGCTGCCTGCTCTTGGAACAATAGAATGAACACAAATGGTATGGAGAATTCTGCATAAGGGCTGGAGGTTGGAGGCAACTTGAGGCTTAGGAGAATTAAGGAGTGAATTTTGAAGCACCTCAGTTCTGGAGACATGGCACTGAGAGTACCATTTTTCAGAAAGCACATAGAGCCTTCATCTGGAATGTCCAGAATGTGACATAAGGAGATATGATTAATCTCCATATGCACACCTTTAAGTATAATACTGAACCCAGAATCACCTTTGAACCCAGAAGCCGCAACATAGAACGCTCGCACAAGGCGAGGATATTGAGTTTCATTGATTTTTAAAACAGAAGTCTAGCCAAGTTGATCAAAAACATCTTCAATATTAAATCCTCCTTTCCTAAGGTCAGAAAAATCAATAAACTTCCCGTTTACACCGATTTGTCAATCCATTTAGAAAGATACACTTTCTCTAAGGCAGGAGTTTCAAACAGAGAATCAGAGGAAGTAGATTTAGGTTTGGAAGAGGGTTTTTTAATGGATGATTTTTTAGGTGAGGGAGAGGAAGTTTTACCGAGGGGTGGTTGTGGAATGGAGTCAGCAGAAACAGTTTTCTCTGAATCAGTAGAGTCAATAACATGAATCGTGTTATCCTGTTGAGTTGGTTTTTTGGATGAGAGGATTCCAGACATGATTCTGGAAGATCGTCGAACAGGAGCAGGAATGGAGGTCTTGGATGAAGAAGAGTGGGTTCGTTTTAGGTGAGGAGGAGTAGAGGCAAGGTTAGGGATAGTGGCTGTATGAAGAGGAGGATGAATGGTAGTCATAGGTTTAGGTTGAAGGATTTCTTCATCCTCTTCGTTCGTACTTGAATACTTATCGTATTCATCTTCAGAGTATTGTTCAACAAATTTTCGTTTAGCAGTAAACTTGGTGCGAGCCATGAGAAAATTTGCTAAGTTTTGAAAGAGAAGAATGAAAGGATTTTTGAAAGAGAAAGGATGAAAGGATTTTTGAAAGAGAAAGGGTTTTTACGATTTGATGAAAGGGAGATGGAAGGGGTTTTTGGAAGAGAGAGGTTACGGCAGTTGAGGATTGGATGTGAGGGAATGATGAGATAGGCTGGAGACTAGGCCGCGCGTGACAGGAGCAGTTACTTTTTCAGCCGTCAGCATTTAATGCATGACGAAAGCCAAGGAGTTTGGCTGGAAAACTGCACATAGAGGGAAACGTGCTAGGCGTTTTGTTGACTTTGGTCCGTTTCACCAAAAAGAACAAACATTCTATGTTTTGAAACTTGCAGAGTCAGTTTGGGCAAATTAATTTAAATTTTGATCCCCACAATTGGTTTTACCGAATTAGGAGTTTGAAAGGGACAAGCTTAAGACCTTATTGATGAATGAACCTCTTGATACTTTTAGAAGTACATGGATTTTTCCAGGAAGTTCAACAAAACATAAATAATACTAAAAAATAAACAATGAGTTTTAGATAAAATTAATGAATTTTGGACAGACTTATGATAGAGAGGTTTTCCAAAATATTTTTGAATATGTCCTCCTGGAGAGGTTTGGTGAAAACATCAGCTAATTGTTTTTCAGTTTCAATGAAAATTAGCTCAATATCACCCTTCTGAACATGATCTCGTATGAAATGATGTTTAATTTCGATATGCTTGAAACGAGAATGTTGTATGGGATTTTTTGAAAGATTTATGGCACTTGTATTATCACAGAGGATGGGAATTTTTGCGTACCTTAGTGAATAGTCCTCCAATTGATTTCTTACCCAAAGTATTTGTGAACAACATTGGGCAGCTGATACATATTCTGCTTCAGTAGTTGACAAAGCAATTGTGCTTTGTTTTTTGCATGACCAACTTATGAGAGACTCCCCAAGAAATTGACAAGTTCCACTTGTCCTCTTTCGTTCAACTTTATCTCCTGCATAGTCTGCATCACAGTATGACAAGAGGTCAAGGTTTGAACTCTTTTTATACCAAATTCCAACATCAGTGGTACCAATTAAATATCTAAAGATTCTTTTTACAGCTATACGATGAGATTCATTTGGAGAGGATTGAAATCTTGCACAAAGTCCAACAACAAACACAATGTCAGGTCTGCTTGCAATTAAGTATAGTAAGGATCCAATCATCCCTCGGTACTCCTTTTCAGAAATGGAGGTTCCTTCATCTTCTTTGTGTAATATGGAGGATGGATGCATAGGAGTTCCCATGGGTTTTGCTGAATCCATGTTGTATTTTTTTAGAAGATCTTTGGTGTACTTTTCTTGGGAAATAAAGATGCTAGACTTCATTTGTTTAATTTGTAACCCAAGAAAATATTTTAATTCTCCCATCATGCTCATCTCAAACTCGCTTTGCATGAGATTAGAAAAATCTTCACACATTTTTTCATTTGTAGACCCAAAGATTATATCATCAACATATATTTGCACAATTAACAGATCCTCTTTAAGAGTTTTCTTAAAGAGTGTGGTGTCAATCTGTCCTCTTGAAAAACCATTTTCTTTTAAAAATGAGCTTAAGCTTTCATACCAAGCTCGAGGAGCTTGTTTTAATCCATAAAGAGCCTTGGAGAGTTTGAAAACATGATTAGGTTTTTTCTCATCTACAAAGCCAGGAGGTTGGTGAACATATACCTCCTCATTTAAGAAACCATTCAGAAAGGCACTTTTGACATCCATTTGAAATAGTTTGATGCCTTTATGAGTGGCATAAGCTAGGAGGATTCTAATAGCTTCAAGTCTAGCAACCGGAGCAAATGTTTCATAATAATCAATTCCTTCTTGTTGGTTGTACCCTTGAGCCACTAGTCTTGCTTTATTTCTAATGACCTCTCCATCTTCATTTAATTTGTTTCTAAAAATCCATTTTGTTCCAATGATGGATTTATCCAGAGGATGGGGTACAAGATCCCATACTTTATTTCTTTCAAACTGTGAAAGTTCCTCCATCATTGCTTCAACCCATGATTTGTCACAAATTGCTTGATCAATATTTTTTGGTTCAACTTGTGATATCATGGCCATGTTATTTGCAAAGGACTATCTGGTTCTCACACCATCTGCCGTATCTCCAATAACCAGATCAAGAGGATGATGCGTTGCTACCTTCCATCCTCTTGGAGGCTGCTGTGAGGATGGATCAGAATCATCCTCTTCATTTGGACTGTGTACTTTTGAGGATGAATGTTCATCTTCTTCTATTCTATCCATATTTTGTGGACACAAGTCATCAAACTCATCAAAAATAACATGCATGGATTCCTCCACAGTTTGAGTCTTAAGATTATATATTCTATAACCTTTTACGATGTGGAGTATCCTAAAAATATACCTTTATCGGATTTTGGATCAAACTTTTCCAAGTTGTCTTTATTATTTAGTATGTAGCAATAACAACCAAAAATATGAAAATATGAAATATTTGGTTTTATACCTTTCCAAAGTTCGTAAGGAGTTTTATTTAAAATTTTTCTGATGGACACACGGTTTAAGACATAGCAAGTTGTGTTAATGGCTTCAGCCCAAAAGTATTTTTCAATGTTGGCTTCATTCATAATAGTTCTAGCCATTTCTTGCAGAGTTCTATTTTTCCTTTCAACAACTCCATTTTGTTGAGGAGTTCTTGGACAAGAAAAATTATGAGAAATACCGTTTTCATCAAAAAATATTTTAAATGATTCATTTTCAAACTCACCTCCATGGTCACTTCTCACAGAAATAATCTTAGTTGTTTTTTCATTTTGAATTCTTTTACAAAAATATTGAAATGCATCAAAGGATTCATGTTTGTGCTTTAAAAATAAGACCCATGTAAAACGTGAGAAGTCATCAACTATCACAAATCCATATCTTTTTCCACTAAGACTTGGAGTTTTAATGGGACCAAAGAGGTCAATATGAAGAAGTTCAAGAGGATGAGTTGTTGAAACAATATTTGTTGAGTGAAAACTACTTTTGATTTGTTTTCCTTTGGCACAAGCCTCACACACTTTGTCTTTTTCAAAATTAATTTTTTGGAAGACCTTTGACTAGTTCCAATTTTGATAGTTTGGAAATGGTGTTTAAACTTGTGTGCCCAGCTCGTTTGTGCCAAATCCATTTATCTTTTTCAAGAGAAATAAAGCAAGATTCAGTAGGCAAATCATCAAGATATAATACATATAAATTCTTTTTACGCATACCAGAAAAGAAAACTCTACCCGAGGATGAATGTTTAACCTCGCATAGAGTGGGTTTAAAAATAACTTCAAATCCACTGTCACACAGTTGGCTAATGCTTAGTAAGTTATGTTTTAAACCGTCTACATACTGAACATTTTCAATTTTTGCAGAATTATTCTTACCAATAATACATGTACCTCTTATTTGAGCTTTATCGTTGTTTCCAAATGTGACTGATCGTCCATCTTTTGTTTCTAGTGAAATGAAACAATGTTTATCCCCTGTCATATGCCTTGAGCAGCCACTGTCCAAGAACCATGGCTTTCTTTTGTTGATTAGAGGATTTGCCTGTGTCAGAATTTAGGAGTGACTTAGGTACCCATATGGAATTGGGTCCTTGGTAGTTAGTATGTCCTCTTGTAAGGATTTTCTTTTTATGATAGCAAACTGAATCATGGTGTCCATACTTATCACAAAATGAACATTTCCTTTTGTTAATTTCAGCCATTTTCTTAGCATGACAAATTTTGATAGTATATCCATGTTTTTTGCAAAAGGTGCATTTGGGTCTGTCCTTTTGTTTATTTGGTAGAAAGAAGTTTTCATATAATTTTTGCTTTTGAGAACTTTTAAATCCAATACCAGCTTTGTCAAAAATTCCAGATTGAGATCCCATAATTTTTTGAAATGTATCAGTGGATTTTACAAAGTTGGTAATGTCCTTTTTGAGTTCTTCTACCTTTTCTTTTAAAACACTCTTTTCAGTATCCTCTTCTGGAGGATGAATGTTGACAATCTTCTTATTCAGAACTTTTTGTTGTTCTGATAATTTTCTATGAGATGCCTGCAAGTCTAGACTGATTTTTTGATATTTATCATTCTTAGCTTGGAGTTCCTCATTTAACTTCTTTATTTCATAAAGTTGGTTAAGAAAACCACATTTATGAGATAGAGTGTTTAAGTCATTCAAGAGATTGTCAAATTCAATTTCTAGTTTTTCACAAGAGGGACATAGATCAGTAATGGTTACCTCATCAGTATTGGAGTTTGCCATAAGGCAGAGGTTAGCTTCTTCTTCCTTGTCTTGTTCAGAGGATGATCCATCACTGTCATCCCAGGTGGCCATCATAGTTTTATTTTTACTTTGAAATCTTCTTGTGTTTCTTTTGTTTAGAGGACATTCAGTTTTGTAATGTCCCACTTTGTTGCATCCAAAACAGGTAATTTGACTTTTGTCAGTTTTTTCTTTTAGAGGGGACCTTTTTTCTTGTCCTCTTCTCATTATCATCCTCTGAATTCTTCTAGAAATCAGAGCGAGTTCATCCTCCTCATCATATAGAGGATATTATGAGTTTTCTCTTTTTATGATATCTTCATTTTTCTTGGAGGAAGTGCTTTCAGTTTGGCTAGATTTTAACGCAATTATTTTTCCCTTTTTGCTTGATTTATCAGCAAGCAGTGATGGTTCATGAGCTCTAAGAGTTCCAACCAGATCTTCTAATCTCATGGTGGCCAGATTTCTTGCTTCTGTGATGGCCGTCACCATTGGTCTCCATTCTTTTGGTAAACTCCTCAGAATTTTCCTTATCCTCTCTTGAACTGAATATTCCTTTCCAAGAGATCTTAAGTTATTGAGAATGATTGTTAGCCTTGAGAACATTTCATCAATGGTTTCTTCTTCCTTCATTTCGAATAATTCGAATTCTCTAACACCCATGTCAATCCTTGCCTCTTTAACATGACTTGATCCTTCATGATGGATTTTCAGAGTATCCCATAGTTCTTTAGCACTTTGGCATTCTTCAACTCTGTCATATTCTTCCCTGCTCAAAGCACACGTTAGAAATAAATGAGCTTTAGAGTTTAGAAGTACCTTAGCATTTTCTTCGGCTGTCCATTGTGCTTGAGGTTTTTCATCGGAGGATGAATCAGTGTTGTTGATTCTAATGACGTGATTTCCATTCTCAACCACAGACCACATGTTGTTGTCTTGTGATATGAGGAACAATCTCATCTTTCCTTTCCAGTGATAGTAATTTGTGCCATCGAAGTAGGGAGGTATGCTGGATGATCTTCCTTGAGGAATATACTTGGCTTTTGACTTTTTTTTTTTATCTTTTTCTCTTACACTGTTAGGTGTAGTTTTCTAGAGAACCTTGCTCTAATGCCAATTGAAGTGACTGGAATATCACTAGAAGGGGGGTTGAATAGGGATATTTGATGTTTAAAAATTTTCTTTTAAGTTTTAAAGCTTTATCCTCTTCTAGAGGATAAAGGTAAGAGGTTAGAAATTCAAGTTAAGTGAAAGAACATATTAATTGTAAAAGAGAGAGGGAGATTGGAGATTGACACACATAGCTTTATACTGGTTCACCCAAAAAGGGTTACGTCCAGTCCTCACACACTTGTGAGAATTCACTAAAAACAATCAACCTCTCTCAGAGGTTAGTTACAGCTTTTATGTTTTTAAGCTTCACCAAGCTTACAATATCTTCTCACGAATTTCAACTATTTCTAAGTGTAACTCACTTAGAAATTCCTGTAAAGTTTGAAGGTGTTTTGATGTTTCTCTTAACTAGCACTTTCTAAGAGGATGATTCAAAGATCTAGTGTAATACAATAGAAAGTGTGAAGAGAGGATGAAAATGACACTTGATAGCTCTTGGCCTTTTTCTTTGTAGAATAAAGAAGTGCATCAATCCTTTTATAGAGTTGTAAGATAGACTAACAATGTTTCTTGATGCTTCATATCCGTTGGGCACAATGATAAAAAAGGTCAAGGTCTAGTATTCTGAATTACGGAAAGGCCATCCAGCTGTCTTTTGTCTTGTTTGATTGCAGGAGGATGAGAGTGAAGTCCATCCTCGTATGGCAGATGCAAGCCTCCTGGAAGTCCGTGTCTTGGCTGTCCTTTTTCTTTCTCTTTCTCCAAGGCATGCCAGGTTCTATTTTAGGCTTTGTTTAGTTTACCCTTTCTGTGTAGGTGAAAAGGTAGAACCATTTTTATCATAAGCCTATGCATTAGAGCTAGAGGTCCATTCTACTATATTCTAAATATCTGCGCTCATCCTCTACCTTCCTTTTTTGTTCAGTTGACTTGTTTTTCTTTCAAACTTAATTACTGAATTGACTTTGCATATGGAAGGAAAGTACAGTTAACGTGATTATGAACATTTTGGCTTATAGTCGGTTCATCCTCTGGTCCATCCTCTTGTTTGAAAACTTGTTGACTTACATAGTTTTTATCTCATTTGAAGAATAACCTGTTTTCTAATTATAAAACACTCAAGAGCACAAATTAGATTTAACAAGAGTAATAATCAATCAATTTTGTTATCATTAAAACCATATGAAAGAGATTTTGTCTCAACAATAAAAACCTCAAGGCTCAAGTGTCACAACTAGACCGAGACTTGAGAAATATGCTAGAGCTTTTGGCAAAGATTTTGATCACAAGGAAAGAGAAATCAGAAGACTGCAAGGCCAAGTGAAAGAAATTGATGATTTCTTAAAAGCCTCCAAGGAACAAAAACCTAAACCTGCTGAAGATTCCTTTTTTAATCCTCCAACCTTTCCTACATATTTTACGCAACCCAAAAAAAACCCTCTCCTTTTTATTCCTCACATGCCTCGTCACCTCCTGACTATGCCAAATATATACCTTCTGCTTATAGACCGAAATCCTTCAGAACTACCTCTTCAACACATAAATCAAAAGGAAAGACTGCATGTATGAGTGTATCATCCTCTGATTCCCAAGGCGTTCCTGAGTCACCTCCTCCAATATCCCAAAAAGAAGAAGTTCCGGACAAGAGTTTTCAAGCCATGGCTATCACAGAAAATAAGGAGTATTCTCAAGGAAATTGATCCTCTGCAGAATCTTCCGCAGAAAGTAATGAAGATTCCTCATCGGGAAACTATTCCTCTCAAAATACATCCACCACTGATGTCTCAGGATCTTCCTCATCAGATTCAGAATCTAAAAAAAATCACATGAATATTTCTAGACTTTTTATTGTGAATGTAAAAGAAGAAGGGTCATTTTATGAAGAGTCATTTTGTAAGACCCTTAAAATTAATATTAATTTATGGAATTAATATTAAGGGTATTTTGGGAATATTTGTAAAATATTTAATATATGTATGTTTTGAGTGAATATATATATATATATATATATATATATATATATTTATTTTGGAAGATGAATTAAAATTATTGGATGAAGATTAAATTAATTTAATTACGAGTAATTAAATTAATCGGACAAGTTAAATGAAGATTAGTGGCTAATTACAAGACAATTAAGTGCTGAAGGATTCAACATTATTTTAACATTAATTTTGGTGAGGTGGCACCTAAGTGGCTCTATAAGTACATGTGAGGAGGCAGAGAAAAATCAGAACTCCATACCTCCCCATTCTGCATGTAATAGTGTTGCATGTAACAGTACCCTTTCTCCCATTCTGCCCCCTGTTTTCTGAAAACTGTTTCACGGTTTCAAAGGAAAAAGAAAAAGAGGGAACTCTTCAAAGTGCCATTACTTGAACATACAAACACCAAACCAGAAAACCCCCAGTATTAAAGTTAATCCCCACCTCATTACAGAGCTAAAGAACCCAGTTTCGTAGCAGCAAACGCAAGTTGCAGTTTCATCGGTTTTTGACGCGCAAACGGGAGCAGAATCAGAAACGAGAGAAGTAGTAGAACACGCAACAAGGGTAAGGGCACCTTCCACTTTCTAGTTGCATTAGGACTGTAAATGCATATTGTTATGACTTGCACGTTGTTCCATTTCTGTTTTTGAAGAAAAACTGTTTTGCATGTCATTTTGAAGAATGAGAAATGCAATCTGTTGATGATTTTGTGATGTTGGCTGTTTTTACTGATATAACATGCTGTTTTGCTTATGTTGAGAAAGCTGAAATGCTTTGCATGTTGTTCTCATGTTGAGAAAGCTGAAATGCTTTGCATGATATTCTGATGTGTTGAAAAAGCTAAAATGTTTGCATGATGTTCTGATGGTTTGAGAAAGCTGAAATGCTTGCATGCTGTTCTATTGATGATTCTGGTGGTGACTATTCTGTTTCTGTTTGAGTGATTCTGATGATATTGATGATTTAAAAAGAAAAGGGATTTTAATGAGGAAAGTATTGTATGGAAAATAATGCTGAATCTGTTTTAATGCTTGGTTGTTGTTTTTAAAAGAAAACAGTTTGAAAAGGGTTGAAATCTCAGGAAATTTCCACTGGTTTTTGTAAGACCCTTAATTTGTAATGTTAATTTTGGAATTCTTGTCAAGGGTATTTTGGGAATTTTTGTAAAATGTCCAATATATGTATGTTTTAAGTGAATATATATATATATATAAATATTTATTTTGGAAGAGGAATTAAAATTATTGGATGAAGAATTAAATTAATTTAATTTCGAGTAATTAAATTAATTGGATCATTAATTAAGGATTAGTGGTTAATTAAAGGATTAAGTGTTGAAATGATACAACATTATTTTATTAGTATTTTTAAGAAGGAATGCACTCAAGTAGTTCTATAAGTACACGGCAGGGAGATTGAGCTAAGACCAGAACTCACATCTCCCTATTTTGCATGTAATGAGTGATTGCATGTAACAGTAACTTTCCTCCCATTTCTGCCCCTGTTTTCTGAAAAACAGCTTCACGGTTTTCAAATTCAAAAGAGGGAATTCCTCCAAACACCATAAAACTGAAAATCCAAACCTCAAACCAGAAAACCCACAGTAGTAAAGTTAATCCCCACTTCATTACGAAGCCAAAGAACCCAGTTTGGTAGCAGCACACTCAGGCAGCAGCTTCCACCTGTTTTAGGACGCAAAAAGGGGAACGACGGTTGAAACAAGAGCAGAAGCAGAACACGCTACAAGGGTAAGGGCACCTTCCATCTTTTAGCTGCATTAGGACCACGAATGTGTGTTATTTCAGTTCTATGTTTAAAAGAAAAACTGTTTTTCGAAAATGACATTTTGAAAGAAAATGCATTCTGTTGATATGTGATTATTCTGATGGTTGTTGCTGGCTGTTTTTCTAATAAAACATGTTGTTTTGCTTACGTGTGAAAGCTGAAAATGTTTGCATGTTATTTTAATTATGATTAAAATGCATGTCATAAAACTGTTTTGAAAATGGTCTTAAAATGCAAAAATGCATTCCGTTGGTGTTTTGTTGCTCTGTGATGCGTGCTTGTTATTCTGATGTGTTGTGAAAACTGAGTATTTGCATGTTTCGGATGTTTGAGAAAAACTGAGCACTTGCATGTTTGTTCTGGTGAGTGAGAAATCTGAAATGTTGCATGATGTGCTGATGGTTTGAAAAACTGGATGATTCTGATTCTGTTGTGTCTCGTGTGATTCTGGTGATATTGATGATTCTCATTCTGGTTGTTTTGTGTGATTCTGGTGGTGTTGATGATTTTAAAGAAAAAAAAAGATTTTAAATAAGGAAAGGGTTTTTTTTGAAAAAGTGCAGAATCTGTTCGATATTTGGTTGTCTTTTTTTTAAAAGAAAACAGTTTGAAAAGGGTTGAACTTTCACTGATTTTCGAAGGTGTATTCAACTACAACATGTGTGTATTCGAATACAACCTTCCAGGGTTCTGTTTTATTTAAAGTTTCAAACCTGTATTCGAATACGAGCCCCTGTATTCGAATACAGAGGAATGATTTTTGCTTCTGTATTCGCATATGTATTCGACTACGATCATGTCGTATTCGAATACAGAAGTGAAATTTTAACATTGTATTCGCATCTGTATTCGACTACATGCATGCTGTATTCGAATACAGAATGCTGTTTTTCACTGGTTTCAGTTTATGTATTCGAATACAAGGAATCTGTATTCGAATACAGATTCGTGTCTTTCCAGAAACACTGTTTTTAGCTTCTGTATTCGAATACAAGGAAGTTGTATTCGAATACAGATTCCTGTTTTCCAGAAAATCAAATTTTAAACTCTGTCAAGTGTATTTTAAAATGTTGAGAAAACTCTGGGAAGGTTTAAATGATTAAAAACGAAATCTATGAAATGGTTTTAAAGGGGAATGGATGATGTTTTGAAAACCTTTAAGAACATGGGAGAAATGCTGAAATTTTTCAAGGTTTGGTCTTCTGTATTCGACTACAGACATACTGTATTCGAATACAGAGTGTTAAAACTGCAGTTCATGCTTCTGTATTCGAATACAGGGGGTCTGTATTCGAATACATATTCGAGTTTCCAGAATTTCCAAGTTTTAAGAGTGTTTTGTAAAACCCTGAGTGTTTGGGGAATGTTGGGACTGTTGTGGGGAATTCAAATGGAACTTTTGGTGATATTTTGAAGTTATGGTGATGAAGTTTTTTGAAACTTTACTGATGTATTGAAAGATGTTGTTTTGTGCACTGAGACTGCCCCTGTATTCGAATACCAGAGGGCTGTATTCGAATACAGGGTGTTAATCTGCACTGTCTTTGGCTTCTGTATTCGAATACAGATTCGTAAAATTCCAGAAATCCTCAGTTTTAAACTCTATAATTGAATTCTAAGAGTCTGGGAAAACTTTTCAAAGTGTTAATGATTAATGGACTGTTTAATCATGATTGTGATGTTGTTATTTATGACTGTGCTGAAATATTTAAACATGATGAAGAGCATGAATTGTCTGATTTTGCATTCTGTTTCTAGAGAAGTGAAACACTGCATATTCATGCATTGCATAGTCAAGTGGTACCCGCGATGGGCCACGGAGTAATGCGCAACCACGTGCTGATCTGTGAGCGATTGCACAAGTGCTAGTCTGTGAGCGACTACACTAGGTACTGATCTGTGAGTGATTGTACCTTGGTATATAAGTGCTGGTCTGTGAGCGACTGCACTGGTACTGAACTGTGAGCGTCTGTACCCTGAAATGCGCAACCACGTGCTGATCTGTGAGCGTTTGCACGAGTGCTGGTCTGTGAGCGACTGCACGAGTGCTGGTCTGTGAGCGACTGCACTGGTGCTGATCTGTGAGCGATTGCACCGGTGCTGATCTGTGAGCGATTGCACCCTGGTCATGAGGGCCGTTAAATTGTGCTGGTCTGTGAGTGACTGCACCTTGGTGATTCCAAGAAAATTATGCATGAGCATATATGCATTACATTGAGGGATTTGACCGGTGGGTCACGATTGTTTATATGATGAATGTTGGAAATTAATGTGTGTGATTGCTGTCCAGAATCTGAAATTCTGAATTAATGGCTGTGTTTTGTTGACGTGTTGTCTGTACTTACCACATATATCATAATAATTGGCTACTATTTTTGAAAAGGCATATATGTTATGCAATTTCCAATGAGCATTTTTATTGTCATCATATATTATGCCATGAATACATGTGTTGTTGTGAAATATATGTTATGTGCTTAATTGTTAATTTCGGTCAGTGACCCTTGCTATTATATTGTGGACTTTGGGCTTTGCCCTCAGATGTTACCCAAACCCATGCCACTCGTGGGTACCCGAACGACGGAAACGTCGTTGAACTTCCTTGACCGCTACTCGCGCACTGCTTGGGTATTTGACCCCATCTCAAGCAGAGCGACTTACACGGGGTGGTTGGAACGGACGAGCAGGACCGACAGCGTTGAGGACTTTGTAGAGCGCACTCATGCGAGTATAGACTTTCCTGTGCCTTCCCGTCTGGTGTTGGAGGCACACGGAATTTTCGACGATGCTGAGGAGTCCGTTGGGAGGGTTGAGACGGAGGCCACCGTAGGAGTGGTGACTCCCAACCCGGTGACTGGAGGAGTTGTACATGAGTTCGAGGCAGAAGGGAAGACTGATGAGCCGAAGCTAGCAGCAGCTGAGATTCCGGGTCCGTCTAGGATCTCCGACGATTGTTATGAGATTCCGGCTTCGCCGAAGCGGCCGAGACTATGTATTGAGCTGACTTCTGAGGAGACCGACCCCTCGCTGTATGATGATGAGGAGGAGGAGGTCACGTCGAGGCGAGCGGCAGATTCGGAGAGGACTTGCTTGGGATGCGGGGGGAACCCGTGCTACTGTAGCTTTAGCGCATGATCAGTTAGACTTGATGTATTAGGCTTGAGTTGGATATGTATTTTGTTTTTATTTTGAAAAACAATTGTTGTACTATTTAATTCCGCACTCTGATATTGACCTTTTGGGAATGTTATGATATTATTATCTTTCAAAAATGTTTTATTGTTAATCATTAAATTTCCAGAATTAAGTAATTATTTTAATTCTTTTCGAATTAAATTGGAAGATCCATTTTAAATATTTATTCATTTTAAAAAAAAAATGCACCCGCGCTGTGTTTTAAACTCGGGGTGTTACAGTTTTCGAAGGTGTATTCGAATACAACATGTGTGTATTCGACTACAACCTGTCAAGCTTCTGTTTTACTTAAGTTTTCAAACTTGTATTCGACTACGAGCCCCTGTAGTCGAATACAGAGGAAGGATTTCTGCTTCTGATGATTCTGATGTTAATCATCCTGTTTTTGCTTCTGATGATTCTGGAGTGAATCATTCTGTTTTGCTTCTGGTGATTCTAGTGTGAGTCTTTCTGTTTTACTTCTGGTGATTCTAGTGTGAGTCATTCTGTTTTACTTCTGATGATTCTGGTGTGAGTCATTTTGTTTTGCTTCTGATGATTCTTGTGTGAATCATTCTGTTTTGCTTCTGATGATTCTGGTGTGAATCATTCTGTTTTGCTTCTGATGATTCTAGTGTGAATCATCCTGTTTCTGCTTCTGATGATTCTAATGTTAATCATTCTGTTTTGCTTTTGATTTTTCTAGTGTGAGTCATTATGTTTTGCTTCTGATGATTCTGGTGTGAATCATTTTGTTTTGCTTCTGATGATTCTGATGTGAATCATTCTGTTTTGTTTCTGATGATTCTGGTGTTGATGATTCTGATTCTGGTCCTGTTTCTGATGTTCTGGGGTTGATGATTCTTATTATGGTTCTGGTTCTGGTTCTGTTTCTGATGTTGATTCGTTCTGGTTCTGTTTCGGATGTTGATCATTCTGGTTCTGTTTCTGATGTTCTGATGTTGATCATTCTTGTTCTATTTCTGATGTTCTGATGTTGATCATTCTGGTTCTGTTTTTGGCTTCTGTATTCGACTACAGGCATGCTGTATTCGAATACAGAATGTTGAAATTGCAGTTTCATGCTTCTGTATTGAAATCCTGTTTCTGCTTCTGATGATTCTGTCAATCATCCTGTTTTTGCTTTTGATGATTCTGATGTTAATCATTTTGTTTCTGCTTCTGATGATTCTGATAATCATCCTGTTTCTGCTTCTGATGATTCTGATAATCATCCTGTTTCTGCTTCTGATGATTCTGATAATCATTCTGTTTCTGCTTTTGATGATTCTGATAATCATCATGTTCCTGCTTCTGATGATTCTGATGTTAATCATCCTGTTTCTGCTTCTGATGATTCTGATGTTAATCATCCTGTTTTTGCTTCTGATGATTCTAGAGTGAATCATTCTGTTTTGCTTCTGGTGATTCTGGTGTGAGTCTTTCTGTTTTACTTCTGGTGATTCTAGTGTGAGTCATTCTGTTTTGCTTCTGATGATTCTGGTGTGAGTCATTTTGTTTTGCTTCTGATGATTCTTGTGTGAATCATTCTGTTTTGCTTCTGATGATTCTGGTGTGAATCATTCTGTTTTGTTTCCTGATGTCTTGATATTAATCATTCATTCTGGTTCTGTTTCTAATGTTCTGGTGTTGATGGTTCTGATTCTAATTCTGTTTCTAATGTTCTGATGTTAATCATTCTGATTCTGGTTCTGTTTTCTGATGATCTGATGTTGATCATTCTGGTTTTGTCTTCTGTATTCGACTACAGGCATGCTGTATTCGAATACCGAATGTTAAAATTGCAGATTTTCATTAGTTTCAACTTCTGTATTCGAATACAAGGGATCTGTATTCGAATACAGATTCATGTTTTTCCAGAAACTTAGTTTTTAGCCTCTGTATTCGAATACAAGGAAGCTGTATTCGAATACAGATTCGTGTTTCCCAGAAAATCAAGTTTTAAACTCTACCTTGTGAATTTTAAAGTGTTGGGAAACTTTGAGAAGGATTAAAATGATTTAAAATGGAGTCCTTGATATAGTTTTGAAGAGAAGAGGATGATGTTTTGAAAACCTTTAATGATGTAGTGAAAAATGTTGATTTGTGCACTGAGACTGCCTCTGTATTCGAATACCAGAGGGCTGTATTCGAATAAAGAGTATTAATTCTGCATTGTTTTGGCTCCTGTATTCGAATACAGAGAGGTTGTATTCGAATATAGATTCGTATTTTCCAGAAAACTCAGTTTTAAACACTATTTTGTGAATTTTAAGAGTTGGGGGAAAGACTTATGATGATTAAGAATGGAATTGTGTGATAATGTAAAGTGTTAATGATTACTTGAATGTTTAATCATTGACGTGTTAATGATGATATTGATTATATTGAGATGTTTTGAAATATGATGGAAAAGCATGAATTTTCTGTTATTGCATACTGTTTTCAGTGAAGAGAAAACATTGCATGTTCATGCATTGCATAGTCAAGTGGTACCCGCGATGGGCCACAGAGTTGATGCGGTGACCGTGATGGGCCGCGAAGTTAAGTAGTAACCAAGGGTTATAGAATAGTTCCGCGTGTATTAGACGGTCTGTTCTATCCGGGGTCAGAGTAGTTCCGCGTGTATTAGACGGTCTATTCTACTCGACTACGGAGTGGTTCCGCGTGTATTAGACGGTCCATTCTATCCGTGTGAGAATTTAACTTCTGTGTATTTGGCCTGTGAGAGGCTAATACATGTAATTGTAGTGACCATGATGGTTATAGAATAGTTCCGCGTGTATTAAACGGTCTATTCTATCCGAGTTTAGAGTAGTTCCGCGTGTATTAGACGGTCTATTCTATCTGGGCAACGGAATGGTTCCGCGTGTATTAAACGGTCCATTTCATTTGTGAAGTCGTGCTGGTCTGTTGAGCGACTGCACTGGTGCTGGTCTGTGAGAGACTGCACGTGTGCTGGTATGTGAGCGACTGCACCTTGGTGATTCCAAGAAAATTGTATACATGAGCATATACATATTGCATTGGGGGATTGACCGGTGGGTCACGATTGGATTATGATGATGAGTGGAAATTGAATGTGTGTGAGTACTGTTCAGAATCTGAATTTCTGATTTAATGATTGTGATTTGCTGAGGTGTTGTTTGTACTTACCACATATTTCATAATTATTGGCTGCTGTTTTGAAAAGGCATATATGTCATTAAATTTCAAATGAGCATTATTATTTTCCTCATCATTGTCATATATTATGCCATGAATATATGTGTTGTTGTGAGATATATGTTATGTGCTTATTTGTTAATTTCGGTCGGTGACCCTTGCTATTATATTGTGGACTTTGGGCTTTGCCCTCAGATGTTACCCAAACCCGTCCTACCGACGGATACACTGACGACGGAAGCGTCGTTAGTTTCCCCTGATCTTTACGTACGGAGTCTACGTGGACAACGCAGAGGGACGGACGATTGGCTGAAGACGAGACTTATAGAGGATACGGTGGAGACCGTGCTACTGTAGCTTAGTGCATGATCAGACTAGACTTTTGTATAGGGTCTTGAGTTTTGGGGAATGTAATTTTATTTTGGGAATTAATGTATGACTTTTCCGCTGTATTTTCCGCACTCTAAAACTGTTTAGTGGCCACAGGCCGGGTGTGCTCTTTTGAAATGAACTGATGAAAATTTTATTTTAATTCCCTTGAATCAATTCGGAAAATTCTTTTATTGATTTATTTTATGTGATACCAAAAAAAAAATACACTCGCGCTGTCTTTTAAACTCGGGGTGTTACACATTTGAAGAAACTCCAGCTGCTGAAAAAACTAAGATAAATAGTGGTCCCTGGTTCACACTTGATGATATACCTCCTAATCGTTGGAGGAAAAGACTCCTTGAATTTGGTGCATAGCTGGATACACACCTAATGAAGACAGACGTAGATCCTTACAAAATCATTGAAGAATTTTGCTACAGAATGACAAGAACATTAAAAGAATGGTATCAATATCTTGGTACATTCAAGTAGGATGAATTCCACAGATTAGAAAACATTGTTGATGTCCTTGGTGTTCTTCACAATGAATTCATTGGTGAGATGGAAATATTTGATAGGAAGAGTAGGCAAGAATTCTTTGAAACGAAATGATGTTCACTCAAAGTAAAAGAACTTGAAAAACATTTTCAGAGAATGTCTTAGAGGTACTATGTTCTCAACGGGTTCAACGACCCTAGTCTCCAAAGTACCTATGTGTCCTCACTACCACAAGAACTCCAGCCTGAAATCCACAGGATGATAGCAACGGCCCAAAAGGATGTCCAAACCACGAGTCTTGGTCAAATTCATCAGATAACTTTGGAGGCACTTGAAAAATTGTGCAGACTGCATCAACATTTCTCAGAGATCGTTGAGCAGAAATCCAAGTTCACAAAGGCATGTCAAAAACCTTACCTGGAAATAAAATGTAAAAGTAATAAATGCACCTGTTCAAAAAAGAAGAAACGTCAGCAAAAGTACATCAAACCCTCAAGAACCATCAATAGAACGAAGAAGGGAAAAAACTTGAAGTTTTTTAAAAGAAAAAAATTTAGAGGAAAAAGAAAAGGTCATACATGCTTTGTTTGTGGTGAAAAATGACATTTTTCAAAAAATTGTCCAAATAAGGCCAACAAAGTGGCAAAGTTGATTAACTCTCTCCAACCTCGAGAAGGTGATCTAGAATCTCTGTACTCAGAACAAAGTGCTGCTGATGAAGAAACAATTTTTGCACTACAAGACTCCTCAACTGAGGAAGGATCCCTTATTGAGTCAGGAGATGACGAATACTTCCCTATTTACTCGTTCAAAGAAATAGGAAGTACTCTGCCTACTCCTCCTCTCCCTTGCGTTGAAGTCCAAGTCCTTGCGTCAAAGTTTTCTCATCCTAAGAAGGCCATAGCTTATATGGAAACTGGTGCCCAAATAACAATGATAAATCCAAACATACTTCCCACCAACGCATGGGTAAAACATGTTGCATATTTTGTGGCAGCAGATGGAAAAGTTTTCAGGACAGACCTGATGAAAAAAGAAAAAATAGGAATCAGATTCTTCCCTGAATGCATAGTCTGGACTAAGGTTATTGGCATCAATCTCCCAAACAAGGACATCGTGTAGGAATGGATGTGTATTCAGCTGCAGAAAGACTCTAAATTCTTCAAAGAGGAATTAAATTCAAGAGAGAATTTAAACCATATTCTGAAATGTTAAAGTTGTATTCTCTCGCAAAGGTTTCTGTTGGATATGAAAGAATTAAGACTAATTTGCTCAAACTTTGTGCAGATAGTCACGAGAAATTTTCTCATCCAAAACCCCTGTGGAAGAATGAAGAATTCTTTGTCCAACTTCCATTTAAACTCAACGACGACATCAACCCAACTAGGCTACTCATCCAGGAATGCGTCCATCAGATTTTGCATTAGCCAGAGAAGAGTGCAATCAGTTACTCAAACAAGGATTGATAGAACCTACTAAGTCTGAGTGGGCTTGTCAAGCATTTTATGTTGAAAAAAGATCTGAAAAAATCAGGGGGAAAAAGAGGTTAGTAATTGATTATAAACCTCTTAATCATTTTCTCAAGGATGATAAATTTCACATTCCAAAAGCCTCCTCATTAAATTTTATGGCAAAAATCATAAAAAAGGAAAAAAGATTTCCAGAACATTCACCTTTCCTCCCAGATACACCTTTTTATTTACCATTTATGTTAAATCCAAATGCAAAGTTTACTGAAGATCATCTTTGGTATATTTGGTGTGCCACCATTTTATATGTTATGCCTATCTTTGTCCCAACTGAAGCAATGTGTCAACACCTGATGGACCCTAAAAATCACAAGTCATTAATTTGAACTGCACTCGAATGGTATTCTCCTCTAGAATGGTGGAGAAATCAGATTGAACCAGTCTTAAAAGAGGTAAAAGAAAGAAAAATGGCACCAGAAGCTATTAGCAAACTCAAGACAGTTTTCATTGTGCACAAGCCATATCAGATAGATCCCAGGACTAAAATCCTCATTTGCAAAAATTATGCTGACTTATGGAAAACTATTGATGATTATCCTCCAAGCTTAAAAGTTACCAAAGATTTAATGGATTATATCAGTTTTATTAATCTCCATGACAGAGGAAACACTCAAACAGATACTACATGCATAAGTCATGGGAATCTTCCACCACAATTTCAACCAGTCAATTCACAGGAAGTTGGAGAAAGCTCCAGAAAGGCCTCTCAACAAGAACAAAATTTTCAGATGAATATTGAACAACAATTCAGAAAAATAAATTTTGAAGATACCTGGCAACATGAGTCACACCAGTCAATAAGCTACTTCACAGGGGAATATTATTCAGAAAAATATATGTCTGGTCTGAACATGTCTCCGAGTCACGAGCCTATTATTAAAGACTAATATAATGTTTGTGTCCAATAAGTCACTACTAAGGTGGCATAAGTGTCAAAAAACGTGCCTTTCATGATGGCAATATGTATAATTATATCTTTGTCTTTATTATGAGGTGTAAAGAATAATGTGACATTGTAGTCAAAAGTGTCATAATGGTTGTGACATTTTAGTCAAAAGGTATCATTATGGTGTCTCCCATAATATTTTAGTGGCATCTGAATGAATAGTCCTATATTTGTTTTTAGTGCTCCTCCTTGGCTATAAAAGGAGAAGAATTTTATCATGAAGAACAACTTGGAAAGAAATAAAAAATCTTAGTGTGTTTTAACAAAACATGTTGTTCTAAATTTGTCTATTCTTTCTGAAAGCTCTAAGTTATTATGTTCATATCATAAGTCCCTCCATAGAGATGCCAGTATGCTCTACACTCGCCTCTAAAACGAGGATCTTGTATATCAGAAAACATCTGATTATAGATCCATGCTACGGTCCTCTCTATTATGAGATACTAGTTTTAATTGATAATTTGTGCTTGAGACCTTTTTATGCCTATGGTTCTGTATTAGATGAAATATTTTTAATATTATGCCTTGTATCAACATTAAAACATAGTAGTTTACTACAATATTACTATTTTGTTATGGATACAAGATTGCTCATTAAAGTAATATAAATTCTTTTGAAGGGAATTAAAGTAATGTAAATTACAAGTCGAATATTTTGTGTATAAAAGTCTCACCAAAAATAGAATAGAACTAACAATTATAGATAATGGGAGTGTGGAACAAGTTGAAGTGGGTTCTACTTCGCCTTAAGTCATCCCTATATTTAATTTGATTGATTTTTAATTTTTTACACTCTAAACAGCTAGTCTAGCTTGCTCTTATATCTAAACAAATATGATCTATGTAAATTAAATAAGACTACATGAGAATGATCTTCATATTGAATCGTGTAATTTGGCCCTCTATATTGATTTTATATTATACCATTAGCATTTTTTTTAATCAAAATTGTATTAAAGATAAATATAAAATTAAGCACAATCTATTTGAGTTAAGAGTTAAGGTGTTAAAGAAATAAAAGAATCATAGTTCAAATATGGCAAAAGAGAATATACTGATAGCAAACCGAGGCTGCCCAAGATATGCCAAAGTATTGCCAATGAAGAAAAATACAGCACATGTTCTATTAGCAAACCGAGGCTGCCCAAAAATTAGTCCATCGAAGCAATTGACCCAATTGAACCTTACACTACATGACCAAAAAAAAGAACATATACTATATGACATAATGTCAAGTAGAACTTCAAGCTGTATTGGTTGCATGTGCATGTCACTTTTCACTGCTACTCCCCATTTTCTTTTTTGGTGAGCTTACTACTCACATTTGTTCTCTGAATATGTCAAAGTTTAACTTCAAATTTAATAGATATTTAAGGTAAATCTATAATGGTCTTAGTTTTAGTCCAAGAAAATTAATGTTCTTAGTTTTTTTTTAAACTCAATATACTTTAAAAAACTTGCACTAGTCTCAATTGGAGTTGAAATTTTAATCCTCGTTTTTCAATGTAAGTTGAGATTTCCACCACATATCCACTCCTATTCATAAAATATAATTAAAATAAAATAAAAATAATAAAAACATGTTATTTATAATTAATATAAGAAAATAATAATTATCAAAGAATAATAAATAAAATAATATTTTTTCAACGAAGATTAAAATTGACCATATATTTTCAATACTCACCGCATGCGTAAATTCTTCATTCGTACACTTAACTTATTAGATTGTTTTGTTTTTTAACTAACTTAATAGATTCATTTTTTATATATTCTCAGTTCCACAAGTATCTATTTGTAAAAATGTTGGGGCGTGTCTAACATAAACTTCATAAAAAATGTTCTGAAGATGGACGCTTGCTACTTTTTGGTAAAAAAATTAAATTTTATAATAATAAAAAATATAGAATTTTACTAACATTTATTAAAAATAATAGTGAGGTTTATCTTTGGATAAGAGCTGTCGAAAAACTAAAATACTATCCAAAATTGACGACTCTTTTTAATTTTTAATATAATTTTAATTATTATTTTTTAGAGAGAGAGAGATCTAATTGACATCTAATTAAAATTAGAGACATTTTAAGCACTCTTTAGAGAGTAACTATCATTATTCCATCAATTGACATCTCACCCACTAGTTCACATGTTCATGTACATTCTTCTCGGTGAACAATGTTTTTTTAATTTCTTGCTAAAATAACTCAAATAAATAAATAAATTTTCATGTTATTCATTTTACAAGAAATTGATTAAGGCATGCATTACCATAATTATTATTATTATTTCTTCATTTTCTAATTTATCATTGTAATAAAGTTAAATTCATTTTTAATACTAAATTGTAAACAGTAAATGAATTGCATTGTTTTTACGATTACTATTTATAGATATAGAGTTTGCTAAACTTTTACAGAACTCTTCAAATTTATGTTTGTATTGTAATAAATAAATAAATAAAAGTAGATGATGTAACACAAAAAAGTAAATGAATTGCATGGTTCTGATTTTTATTTCAATGTTTGTTGTGTTTTTTTTTTTGTTTCTACCACAATAATAAAGTAAAGTAAAAAATTTGATAAAAAATAATGGATTAAAACAATACTTAAGAGAGATTGGATAAAAATGTTGCATTTTTTGTTATTTTAAATTAAATGATTATTTCATTTTATATCATTTTATATTGTTAAAAGCTAAATTTATCAAACACTTTAATTTCAATTAATTAACAATTTCGTTATAAGTCATCAGTTATCAGCTAACGTTTCAGCTATCAGTCACCTTTTCAGCTATCAGCTAGCTTAAAGCTTAATTTTACCAGACAGAGTCTTAGTCTAAAACACTTTTTTACTCAACATACTAATTATTAACCAATATATCATTTATTTACTTTCTATTGTCCAATGTATTATATGTTTCAACGTACTAACCATTAACCAATATATCATTTGTTTAGACTCTATTATTCAATGTATTATTTGTTTCTCCATCTATTAATCAATGTATATCCAGTTTTCACTCCTTCACATTTAGATTTACATTATGTTTTCACCATATTTTTTTCATTTCAAATCTAAATCACTTCTTTCTTACATTTTATTTCTCATATTTATTCTTTCTTTCTCTCCTTATCATCTTCAACTCCACCTTCTCTAATCAATAAAATTTTTTTTTTGCTAGAAAGTTGAAAGTTCTTCTTTCCTACAAACAAGAATAAGAAAAATACCAAGAAGTAAATAAAATTGAATAGATTCATTGATATATTAAACATATGTGATACATATGAAATAATTATTTATTAGTGATAAATATAAAAAAAAATGTGATAAATATTTGTCACCGATAAATATGAAAAATTACAAGACAAATATTTGTCACTGATACACAAAAATACGAGATACATATTTGTCATTGATAAATTTAAAAATAAAATACGGGATAAATATTTAACACTTATAAATATAATAACAAAAACATAAGATAAAATATTTATAACTGATAAATATAAAAAGACAATTTTTTGTAATTTATATTGGTTATAGATTTGTGAATGATAAATATTTGTCACTGATAAATATAAAAATCACGAGATAGATATTAATCACTTATAAAAAACACTGAAAAAATATTTATTATTGATACATAAAAAATATGCAGGGTCGTCTTAATGTTTTTGGAGGACCTGTTAGAATCTAAAAAATTGGGCCCTTAATAAAAAAATACAATTTTAAAAATTACAAGTTATTTCAAAATATTATATTTTTACCGAATGAAATACCAAAAACTCAAACTATTTTATTTAAATTTATCAAATTAAGTAAATTGCAAATAACATCTAAATACAACTTCAAACTAATACTAACATTTTTGCTATTTAAAAAGAGTCGTCTTTCTAATACTTTTTTGAAACAAATTCATCAACCAAGAGTCATCCTTCTAATACATTATGAAGATTATGATTTTCAACGGAAATTAGTAGTTCTTTTATAAAAAAAATTATCAAGAGCTTTTGCTTGAGATTGAGTTAAATCTTCAAACCAGCAAATGATCTATTAGTACCATTGTAAATCACAAAATCAGTAATGAATTCCTAAAATCCAAAACCCTAACATCAAATTAAACCCTAATAGATGACAAGTTTCTAAAATCATTAAATCAGTACATAATTAAATAAACCATTTCAAATTTCTAAAATTAGTAAATCACAAAATCCTAACATCAATGTTCAAGATTTTAACCTTTGGTGGTGGGTGGTGGCGCATGTTAGGCTACAACCGCTATTACAAACTCATAGTGGTGGGATATGCAGAGAAGATGAGAGTTGAAAGAAATAAGGTTTTCTCTCTGTTTAGAGAGAAGATAGTCTATGTTCAGAATGTATATTTATTTTGGACATAAGGTACAAATATAACATTTTAAAGTGATCAATTTACAAAGTTAAGGATATCAATGCAATTTTTAAAAGTTCAAAGTATACTATTAAAAAATATTTGGGCCCTCCCTAATTGGGGGTCATGTGTCAATGTTCTTGTTGCACAGGTTGATTACAGGCCCCAAAAATATAGGTCACATGTTTGTTAGTGGTAATTTTTAAAAAAAAAACAAGATAAATATTTATCACCTATAAATATAAAAAAACAGACAAATATATGTTATTGATACATAAAAAAAATACGGGTTACATATTTGTCATAGATAAATATAAAAAATTATAAGATAAATATTTATCACTCATAAATATAAAAATATAAACACGAGACACATATTTGCCGCTTATAGAAATTAAAAACACATAAAAACAAATATTTGTCATTGATATATAAAAACACAGGACAAATATTTATTAAAGAAAATGAGAGTAATTATAATACACTAACTATAATTTTTCACACATTAATATAAACAAAAATGATACAAATATTTTTCATCGACATATACAAAATTACAAGATACATATTTATCAATGGTAAATATAAAACAAAATACAAGATAAATACTGGTCATTGTTAAATATAAATAAACACGGTATAAATTTTTATAATTGATAAATAATAAAAAAAAAAGATAAATATCTATCATTGATACATTAAACATAGGTCATATATATTTTTCATTGATAATCACTAATAAATATAAAAAACACAAGAAAAATATTTATTACCTATAAATGTAATAAAACACAAGACAAATAATTTTTTTTTATGCATACAAAATACATCACCTATATTTGTCACTAATAAATATTAAAACACTGAAAAATATTTGTCATTGATGCATGAAAATTACACAGTGACAAATATTTCTCAATAATAAATATAAAAATTACGAGACAAATATTTATCATTGATAAAATATAAAAGAGATATGAGACAAATATTTGTCACCATAGAATAATAATTTATCATTGATAAATATAAAATAATACAGAAAAAATATTTTTCATTAATTTACAAAAATAATCGGGACATATATTTATCACCGATAAATATAAAAAAATCTGAGAAAAATATTTGCCACTAATACATAAAAAAATGGAGCATATATTTGTTATTCAGCAATTTTTTTTAAAATTACGAGATAAATATTTATCATTAATACATAAAAAATAAATTACATATTTAATTTTTTTATATCTTCTAAATAAAACTGAGAATAATTATAAAATATTAATTATAAGTTATTATTAAAATCACATTTAAAATTAATATCTTCTTAATAAATCAAAACAATTATAATATATAAGAAATAAGACGCGTGTAAATCCACAAGTCACTTAATTAATAAAAGTAATTTAGTAAAAATGTTATTTTATTTACACTTTTTAATCTACGTGAACCATAGGATAGGAGTATTTATTAGAGCCCTATTTTAATGCATTTAGGTGTTTTCCATTTACGTCATCCTTTTGTTATTTTCCTCATGATGTAAATAAAACCACCAAAATTGTAAAAAAAAAAAAAACTAAAGTAAAGAAGCAAGTGAGATAAGCGTGAAATATTTTCTTTATCGGCATAATAATGATAAGGTAGTTTCGATGGTTCATGATTGTAATAATAATAAAAATAATCCAATGTTGGTTCCTACAAACAACATTTGACACACGGTACCCGGACGCTTTTTGAGGGCAGGTTCATTCTAAAGGTGTCTAATTAGGCCTACATTCATATGTTTGCACTTTATAACTCAAAAATCCTCCACCGTTCCCATCTTCTCAACTATATAAACACATTATGTATAAATATGTAAACACCATGTCAACATTTCAACGACATATAAAGATATTAGCACTATCCCAACTTTAATTAATTAATTTCCCTTCACAGAATATAAGTACATATTCACCTTTAAAATATTGTTAGCATTTTTTAGATACAAAGAGTGATTTTGAAAATATGGCGAATCATCCGGTGATGTTTCAAAGAGTGGCCGAAGCATTTGACGCTGATGTGGCATTGACACGTGTGAAGGCGTGCAGCGAGAGTAGTGGGAGTGAGCACTCTCCCGAGAGTTCGACCGATTTGTCTGATCTTGTTTTGTCTTTCATGGAAGATATTGAAGATGTTGAGGTTGTTGTTGGCAGTGAAGATTGTGAGAAGGGTGATGAAGAATTAGATGTTGAAAAATCTGGTGATTTTGAGAAGAGGGAAATGTTGAAGGGTTTGTTTGGTGGGAATGAAGAGGATGTTGATGAAAGTGATGAGAAAGAAAAGATTAGGAGAGAGGTTGAGATAGCATGTGAAGAACTTGTTGGCAATGATTCTTCGTTTCCTGATTTCAAACGTTGGTTGATGTCTCGGTTAAGGGAAAAAGGTTTTGATGCTGGTGAGTACTAATTACAATATGTTCTTTGATTTACTCTATAATAACTTGTTATTGTAGCTTTGATTTGGATTCATTTTTAATTCAAACATTTGAAAATTGTTAGTGTTATAGTCATTCCCTATCATGTTAAAAAATGAGGTCATAATCAAAGTAAATTGGTGAGATCCATGATACATTGAACTAAATTTAATTTAATTTAATTAGATTTGATTCTAAGAGACTTATAAGAAAAAACAGTAGTTGAACTTAACCCATAAACTGTTTAGTTTCATTTTTTTTATCCGCTATAAAACTAATTAACAATTGGCACCGAGACATTCAATTTTTTAAAATATTAGGTTGAGGTGAATTATTTCTTTAAGAAAGAGTCATGTTTCCAACCCTTTTACATGAATTTAGATTCACATTATTAAAGAAATTACAAATTGCTATTTGATGGACTTGTTTTAATGAAATCTACTCCTCTTTTCACAGGTCTATGCAAAACCAAGTGGGACAAAAAGGGAAAATTAACAGGTGGTGACTATGAATACATCGACATCAACCTTTCCGAAAAACGTTACATAGTTGAAGTTTCCTTAGCATCCGAATTCGAAATAGCTCGTCCCACAAATCAATACTCTTCATTGCTAAATATTTTTCCAATGATTTTTGTTGGTAAAGTGGAAGATCTCAAACAAGTTGTGAGATTAATGTGCACAGCCATTAAAGGGTCTATGAAAAAAATGAACTTACATATACCACCATGGAGGAGAAATTTGTACATGCAAACCAAGTGGTTTAGTTCTTACAAAAGAACAACAAATGCGGTTGCAACTAGAAAAGTATTGTCACATTTTTCTAATGAGTCTCTGTTTCCTAAAAGGTTCATGGGATTTGAGGCACGACATGTGAAAGTATATAATTGCAGGGATGATTATGTTGGAAATAATGGGATTAGAATTAGCCACTTGACAACTGCGTTGAATTCTGATAACTTTGGTTTGTGATTATAGTTTTATTTATTCTATTTGTAAATAAGTTTTTTTTGTTGTGAGGTTGAAAGAATTTTAAAGTGGTTGTGTTAGTGTTAGGTGCTTTAGAACAGGGCACAAAAAGTGAAACAGAACAAATTGATGTGGTGCATAGTGTGATATGAATTTTGCCAGTTTTGGGTAGATTAAGCAAACAATTAAAGTTTACTGGTAGCGATTTATTTTGTTTGTAAGAGATATTGTGAAAAACATTTTACCTAGATGAATTGGTTTCTTTGGCCAGCATCTATAGAATTCAAATATCAAATGTAACCGATGATATTATTATGTGGCACATGAAGTCTACATTTGAATGATTACGTCTAATACTTTCTCCAAACAAAAATAACCAAACTTAACGGATATTCTTTAAAATAAAATATAAATAAAAATTAAGAGTTTTTTTTGTCTTATTTGATGATGGTATATTTAAAATACTCTTTAGTTAATTTAATTTTGTATATCAACAAGTTATACTGTACTATAAAAAAAATCTATAAGTACTATGAATATTTCGACAAATAATTCTCTCTAACTTTTTCACGTGGTTAGTATTAAATTGTCTATTAAAATTAACTAAATTAATAATTTTATTATATTTATTTATTTAATTTAAACCTCAATAATTAAATTAATTATTTTCATAATTGAATATTTTATTTTAATTAAAATTATAAAAAAATAGTTGTAACATATTATTATTATTATTATTATTATTAGATGTATCCATTTTTCAACTATTATTTTTATTTATATTTTATTTTAGATAGAATTTATGTGAAAAATTATACTAAATATGTTATTTAACATGTAACTTCAATATAATAATTTGTCTTTATAAAAAATCTCTACTTGGACAATGACTTCCCGTGCACAGCGCGAAATATATAATTGAAATTTTCATCAAATGCGAATGACGTTCGTTAGAACAGGGCACAAAAAGTAAAACACAACAAATTTCTGTGGTGCATAGTGTGATATAAATTTTGCCAGCCAGTTGTGGGTTGATAAAACAAGCAATTAAAGTTTATTGGTAGCAATTTATTTTGTTTGCACGAGATATTGTGAAAAATATGGTACAGTTGTTGAATTGGTTTGTTTGGCCAATTAAGGATTTATAGAGACTTCAAATATCCAAATGTTATCGAACATTTAATATTATTTTGTGGCACATAAAGTCTACATTTGAATGATTGTGTCTAATATTTGTTAGTGTAGTGATAGTGGCTCTATCAATCGAACATGATTGTATTATGCATTCTTGTCAAGAATTCTATTTACTTTCACTTCTGAATTAATTCTTAACCTCATAGTCATAAGACAATAAGTCATGGTGTCTTGCATTAATATGCAAAAGGTTCTCGGCCATTCTTTACTAGAGCTGTGTGTAAAAAAATTCTTTTTAAGTATTTCGTTTTGTGGCCTTTAATTTATATTACTCTTTATTTAATTTAATTATGTATATTTTTAATAATTTAACTTATTGATTATAAGGAGTAATTTAGAGTATGGACAAAAAAAAATTAAAAATAGACTTACATTTTTATTGGAATTGCAACAATTAAGAGTGGTCAACTAAATTTTTTATTTTAATCTTTAAAATGCTATTCAACTATTTCCGAACATTTCCAGTATTTTCTGGTAAGAAAAATTTTCGTTAAGCTACGGACGTATTTAAAAACAAATAAACCAAAATTAAATTAAATAATATCTTCTACCAAGACATTCATTGGAAATCAGAAACTGTTTTGAAGGAAGCTATTCAAGAACAGACGAAATTTCTTTTACTTCAGAAACAAGTAGTAATAAATTAATTAAAAAATTTATAATTGGATAATTTTCATAATTTATCTCTTACAATATCTTTTCTTTGAATTTAAATTCAAAATCTTATTAACATAATAAGAAAGATAAGAAATTCATTAGAACTATATACATTAGACAAAGGTTTATAAGACCTCTGTCCTATCCATTCTTCATAATTTGAACCTATACCAAAGGCTTAGAAGACCTCTATCCTATCTATTAGACAATGGGTGCTTTTTTTTTTCTTTCATTTTTCACAAAATATTCGTGAAAAATGAAAAAAATTTCTTTTTTATAAAATACTCTATCTAGAAATAATCATAATCCATATATTATTTTAAATATAATAATACTAAATCATTCAAATTCAATTAAATTTATCAATAATTAAATAAGTATTCATTCTACATTAGAAAATAAAATTTTCGAATAGAAAAAATATAAAAATAGGATATAAGCGGATAGAACCTGCATTGTTAGCTTGGAAGGCTAAGGTTATAGTCAACGTTTATGAATGCACGTATCTAATTCAAAACCGAACGTGAAATTGTTGTTTCATTCAGCTCTTTTACAAAATAATTTAAGAGATAGATGAAATACATGAAAAGAAAAAAAAAAGTCTATAACATCTATGTCAACCTTTCGGTAACAATACATTTGATACACCTTGCTTTTTAGATTATACCTATAGAAAAGGAGTATTAGAACAATCTTTTTTTATTATTTACTTTGTTCTCTATTTCTATTTGAGAGAGTCGTTAGGAAAAGAATAAAATTTCTATCGAGCTCCAAAAATATATTGATGTCTCTAATAAACTAAAAAAATGGTTTAATAACTATTTTGCTTCAATCTCTATTATATTAAATAAATAATGGAAGATTTAGTTACTATTAGAAATTAATTTTCTATATCTTTTTCTCTGGATCCTTTAACTCCTATTAAAAAATTGGGATTATTTATCCAATTCCAAAAACTTATGTTTCATAATTTTAGAATCAATTCTAAATTGTATACAAATTACAATAATGTATATTATTCTTCGATTGGTTCGTTGAGAGGTATAAAGGATTAAATCTCTTTAAGTAAGAAATAAAGTTTTTGATCGTCATATGAATCATGCAAGGGATACCTTAATTATTAAGGGATCTATATAACCAAATCGCACTTTTACCACTAAACTATACCCGCTACAATACCATTATTGTATATAAAAGGATCATTTGTCGAACAAGTGAATCTGGCATAATTCTCTAATAAACACATAATTTTATGATAATTAGAGTGTTGATATGTTTCATAAAAAGCCCCCAATGAAATTAAGAAATGGAGCGAATCTCATTTTTGGATTTTGTTTTTGCTGAAAGTATTTTGACAAATAAATCTCGACAAAATTACTTAATTCATGACAAAAAAAAAATGCATTGTGCAAGAACCCATAGTTCCATTCCTTTTTTTAGATAGGTTACGTACGCGCTACAATACCATTATTGTATATAAAAGGATCATTTGTCGAACAAGTGAATCTGGCATAATTCTCTAATAAGCACATAATTTTATGATAATTAGAGTGTTGATATGTTTCATAAAAAGCCCCCCAATGAAATTAAGAAAGGGAGCGAATCTCATTTTTGGATTTTGTTTTTGCTGAAAGTATTTTGACAAATAAATCTCGACAAAATTACTTAATTCATAACAAAAAAAAATGCATTGTGCAAGAACCCATAGTTCCATTCCTTTTTTTAGATAGGTTACTCAAAAACACAAGAATTTGTAATCAAAATTAACTTTTTGATTCCTATGATATACGCTAAAAAAGTTACTTTTCTTTTTGCTTGATCGTGGTCAAATTAATTACAAGTTTCTTTCAAATCAAATACAGTCAAATAAATCATTGTTACCCAAGATTCGTGGGGAAAAAAAGTCGGTACCTAGTTGGGCTCTGATTATATAAAAAAAAAAAAAACTAAAAAAAAAATAAGTAATTCTATATTTATATATAATATATATATATATATCTTTATAATACAAATAATTTTGAATAGAAAAAAAAAACAGATAAGATATATCAAATCAGAGATGAAGAAGGGATTTTTCGAGCCCCACTTTATTTGTTCTTTTTGTTTATGCGATGTATCAATAAGCATAATAATTCTATTTTTTGAATTGGGGAGAGATGGTTGAGTGTACTAAACCGTCGGATTGCTTATCCTTTGTACGAATTTTTGTACAAAGGGTTCGAATCTCGCTTTTTCTGTTTATTGAAAATTTAATATTTTTTTCTTTTGGACTTATCAAGTTTTTATTCCTTATTTTCTTAATTTTTTTACCGGTTAAAGATGTAAAATAAATAGAAAACCAAAAAAAATTCAAAATTGAGCACTAGTAAGGAAAACACATAAAACAAAAAAGATTTTGTTATTCTTCACGTCCAGCAATACGTCCTAGATCATTAGATAGGAATCCGAAAATGAAAAGAGAATCAAATAATATCACTATCATGTAAACAAATAGTTTTAGAGTAAGCATTACAAAATTTTCAAGATAATTAAGAGAAAAAAAAAAAGTAATATATTATCTTCTATTTTATATTGTTTCCTTTGATAATAAGTTTCTACGAAATGAAATGATTTCGAGAAAAAAAACTTAGAGAATTTGTTTCTGGTAAGAGTTGAGGCTTTTATTACCATTACCTAAAATTTTCTTTCATATCCACAATCAAGATCTAGGTATTGGTGGTGGATTCAAATTGAATAATAAGATTTGGATTTCTTAATGGTGAGATGGTCTGGATTTTCTTGTCTATCCGAAAATAAAATATGTGAATCCTTATCAAATAAATTCTGAATTTTTTAGGACATTATTCAAATCAAAGATCTCATGGAAAACTTACAGCAGCTTGCCAAACAAAAGCAAAGAGAAAAAATAGAAGGGTATTACTGGCATAAAATCTACAATTGGATTTAAAAAAGTGTAGACTTCACGTAATTTCTCTAATAAAAAACTACTTGAATAAAGGGCAAAGTTAATACAAACACAGACCAAATTAGAGATATTAAGCATAATAAAAATGTTGTTCTTTAAGATAATGAATTGTGTTTTTGCTTTTTTTGAATTCTAATTAATATTGTATTTTTTATTATTATTATTATTATATATTATATATAGGATATAATTTATCATATATATAATTTAGAATCATTTTTATTTATTATATTTTTATATTCACAATTAAATATAAAAGAAACTTCGATTTATAAAGAAATATATATCTATATAGAATATGTTCTAATATATAAGTATATAATTATATTATATAATTATTATCTAATTATATAATAATTTTTTTATTTTAAAATGGATAATAAAAGAATTAATAAAAATTCAAATATTGCATTTATAGATATAAATATAAAAAAAAACCAAAAAAAATGAATCAAATAAGATTAGACCCTCAACCCCTTTTCTTGTTTGAATATATCCAGTTCAAAAGATTTTAATTCTTAAATAAAAAATCGAAGAACTTATATATTCATAGAGTAAAAGATTTTAATTCTTAAATAAAAAATCGAAGAACTTATATATTAGAGTATTTTAATTGAATTTTATGTAATGATCAATAAATTCAGTTTAATTTGATATCTATACATATCAAAATAATTAGAATTGACTAACAACCAGTAGTATTCTAAGCTTCTAAACTTCTAAATTATATATTTCGTATTAATATATCTTCCTATTCCATTATATATATAAGAGTTTTTCAATAAAATTTTGCTCTCGAGACCATATTAGATGGAGATCATATTAGATGGAACTCAACTCAAAATTAAGATTCAAAAACATATCACATACAAGCACTCAACTCAAAATTAAGATTCAAAAACATATCGCATTCAAACACTTTAGATATTTTAAGAAATCAAAATGAAGTAATTCAATTAAAAATCGGAAACAATATCCAAATGAAAATATGAGTGAGTGTAGGCACCGTTAGACGCAATTTGCTGTAAAATCAAGGCAAATTGCCTGGAAAGTGACCTTTTTGAAAACAAAAATATGTTTAATATAAGAGAAGATCTTCGAAACAAGCCAAATACAAAACTTATTTCCTTCTTCTAACCTTCTCATATTAAAACTATATAAAAGAAAATGTGAGAAGCTCGGTAAGCAGATTTATCGACAGAAAAACAATAACCGGCCAGTAAGCTCCTTCGATTTAATTTGGCTACAGCCGCAATGGCACATTCAAGATTAAGGGTACTGGTTTTTTTAATTACCACCCTTCTCTTGGTACATATAGCCTCATCACAATAACATAAATATTACCAAAAACTTAACTCAAAACATACAACAAAAACAATGAGAATCTTAGAAAATTAAAAGGAAATTTTTCTAAAAGAACATGGCTGCTAACTCAAATATAAGCTATAACTATCAGCCGTAAACCCTAAACCTAAACCTGAAATTCGTCTGAGATTGATGAATGGGTTGGGTGCGTATTTATACTTATAGTGCAGCTCTTTGCCGATGAAAGGGGCCAGTACAAATCAAATTTAATCCAATTACTACTTGGGCCTTTCTAGGCCCATTAGCTTATAATATCTGGTTTACCCATTATTTCTCACCGCTAAATATATAACTATTTTATCTATTGTCCAAAAACAACTATTTTATTATATTTTAATTTTTTTAATCTGATTCAATGATTATTATTATTTCATGTTTTGAAATATTTAAAATAAATTTATTGTGTTTTTTGTTCCTGATAGAAAAAAATTATTTTATTCCGTCAAAAAAATTGATTTTATATAAATTAATTGTAGTTACCAATGTATTGAACAAAAAATGAATCATGTTTAGTTATATTTGACATGAAAGTAGACTCCTTAGACCAACTCTAATGGCGATTGTTACCAGTTCGTTGAGGGACAAACCTGACTTTTTGACCGATTCTGCATTAGAGTCCACCAACATAGAATTGGCGTTGCATTCTGAAGCAACTCTGAATATGGGTTTGTGACAAAAAAGTATGACACAAGATCAATTAACATTATTTTTTTACAACTAAAGTTGACAAAGGGGTGGTATTGTATGATGCAACTACATTTTAATGAGTGATTTTTGGCATGCTACTAAATAAAGTGTAACATGAATGAACTAAATTCATGTAAAAAGGAGAAAACCCTTTGAGATTGTGGAGGTTTTCGAATAGACAATTAGATGAAGATTAAAATTGATTAATACTATTTATATCAATAAAATATATTTATTTTTTTATGATAAGAACATAAAAACTTTATAGTTAGATCTAATTTACTGTGAGCATTTACGAGATAGGAATGATTTCTCATCGAATTTTTTATTTATAAAAAATATATGAGTGATAACGAAATATATTGAAAAGATTTTAGTTGTTTTATAAAGATATATAATCATCAATCTTAAAAGAAAATCAAAATGTTCATTGGAATACAAACGATCTTCTCTCAATATAGTGTGGTATGCAAATGGACCATAGTAAAATTGTTGAGCAAGTAAATATTGCGACATTCTTTGTTTGAATACTAAATAAATGACGTTGAAATATAAGAAAAAAAGTGAAAACTATTATTACTCAATCTTTTACAAAAATAAATTTGATGTCCAAAATCACTTTGTTAGAGTATAATATAAACTATAATTTAAAAAATTTGAATTCTCGAACTCATAGTGTATTTGGTTGGAGGTAAATGGAGGGGAAAAGATGTAATATTTTTAAGTTTTTATGTTTATTTCAACTTTTGAGACAGGAGGGAGCTAAATTTCTCGTACAACTCGTTTTGTTCTCCTTTCATTTGGGAGGAATTTGGAAGACACGAGAAGAGAAACTCCATATAATTTAAAACCTATTAAAATTTTTTATTTTTCTTTGAACTAAACATAAAACCATTAAAAATTTATTATTTATCCTCCTCTTTTGAACCAAACATATCTCCACTTCTCCTATCTTTTGAATCAAACATGTATCCACTTCCATACTAGTCGGTAATGTTATTGTGAGAAACTCTATATAACTAAAAAAATAATTTAAAATATCTTTTATCCTTTTAAACCAAACAAATATCTCTCATCTTTAAAATTTTATTTCTTATCTCAGTCTAAACAAATATATTTTTACTAACTTCCCCTCAGCTTTCATCCTCTCCTGTCCTGTCCATCGAACCAAATAATTGCTAACAAAATGATTTTATTTTTGTTTTGCAGTGTTAATGAAATGGAATCGTTTATTCTTGTATTTTTTATTTATAAATAATAACTAATATTTAATTTGCATTAAAAAAAACTAATATTTAATTAAATAATTATCTCTTCAATGAAACATGGTGTGGACGGCCCTGATTGGCAGCAGAACAACCAACAGCGAATCTTAGCCATTGGATCAATCGTTCTAAAAAGGACCTGGAAACTAAAGTATAAAAGCAAGTAAAAGACACAGCAAGTAGTCCTTTTAGAGAGAGAAAGAAAGGGTTTTTGTAAAGAGGATTAGAGAATTCAAAATCCAAATTTTATTGGCAAAAAAATAACAAATTATTTTTGGTACTGTTAGAGGTGGATCGGAGGCACAGAGAGTCGGTGGAAGTCAGATCTGGTTAGTTAGAAATGGAAGGAGTTGGGGCCCGACTCGGACGGTCCTCGACCCGTTACGGACCGGCAACGGTTTTTACTGGTCCGGTGAGGAAATGGAAGAAGAAATGGGTCCGCGTTTCACCTTCTGCTGCTTCCTCTAATTCAAATTCCAACAATAACAACAACAACAATCACAATAACGCTTCTTCTAACGGTAATAACGGTTCTCATCTTCTTCTTTACAAGTGGACCCCTATTACTCCAAGCCAGAACACCAATAATGCTAACGGAAATGTCAAGGACGCGCCGCCGGAACCGGTCGAAGAGCCTCCCCGGAGGAAATTTAAATATATTCCGGTATTTTAATTACAATGCACTCTTTTTATTTTATTTATTTTTATTGGCCTTGGGTTTTTTGAATTTAGCTTAGGTTTTATTGGATGAATGAATTTATAGGGTTTTAGTGTCCGGGAATTTGAATTGGGAACTGAATTTATGGATGCGGATTGCGTCTTTAATGGCTGAATGGTTTTGAGTTTCTGTCAATTCTTGCCCTTTAATGTAATTGACAATTTAACCGACCAAGTTTGCAGTAACTGAATGCTTATGATTGATGATTCCTGCACATTTACCCCATAGAATATGTTTCTTTGATAGTGATTAGAAACGATAGAGAAAGAGAAGATAAGAAGTGTGAGGAATCTTAATTTTCAGGTTTTCCTAACGGCAAAAGTATAGGAACAATTTAGTTTGTGGAACTCTGCAGCAATTTAATTAAGGGCTTATAGCATAAGCGGTTATCATTAAGTTCTTTTGTATAAGCTATTTCGACAACAAAAGATAAAATAAAGAAATTGTTTTCATAAGATATCATGGAGAGCTACTTGTGGAAATAAGCTGAAACAACTTAGGACATGTCATAAGCTCTCCCAAACAGTCTCACAAGTTCTTATTCTAGTATATTAGCTCAAAGAAACCAATCCAATCAGGTCGTTAGGCTATAAGCTGGTCTAAAGTTTGATGGAACTAGAAAAAGGTTTATGATTCTCCCCCTCCCCTTTATGTTGCCCTCAACTGTCAAAGTTCTTTGTTTAATAAATGAAATTCATTCTAGCATGAATTTACCAAAATGGAAATATGGATGCCTTGTGGCGAAAGGTGTCGAGTGCCGTGATGACAAAATAATAGTTTCTAATGAGATTTCCTATGAACAAATATAGTGGTAGTTGTTTTTGTCTGAGGATAGGATTTGGAAAATAATCTATGATAAATGCAAGTTTGTAACTTGTATGATCAATAAAAGAACAACTCTAGTGCTGAAAGTGACATAATTCAAATATCAGAATGATAACTCTTTGAAAAAGTACCACAAAATGAGAATCAAAGAGTGTTGGAGGGAGACAAGGATTATTTTGATGGAAATGGAAAAGGAAGGATATCTTTACATAGTGGGTTGTGGCCCTAGACAGAGTCTAATGCAAAAAGAGGATCCATTTGGCAGAGATACTGATATCTGCCAAACTATTTTTCAATAATTTGATATTGTCTTTATTCATGTAGAGATATTGATCTCTCCGTTGTGTTGGTATATTGTTATTTTTTGGATAGGATCTTGTGGTAGACTTGGATAGGCTCACATAGAATCGTGTGTTTAGGACAATGCATGATAGTGCTTGGTATTTTTAAAAAAAACCCTAAGAGTAACAATTGAATGATATGTCACACTAGTACATCAAACATTAACCTCATAGTTGTAGCACTTGACTCTAAGATGTATCTAGCATCTCAGTGCAAGCTCTGATGATTTGAATCCAATGCCATCGAGAAGACCAAGTCCTTCTCTCTTCAGTAATTTTGTACCATGTGTTCTGGTCTGATCTCCGTTCTAGTCTGTTATGCCTGGAACTTGAAGTCATCTTTATTACACGTTCACATTTCTACCATGATAAATATTCTCAATATTCCTCATTTTGATGCTGATAATCTTCATGGATGATAATAAACTAATATGTTATGTTAAATGGTATGGGGATTGGGAAGGTGTGGTGGTAATCTGGACTGTCTGTTGATGTAGGTTGCTGTACTAGAGGAGCAGAAAAATGAGGCTACAGAAAATGAGGGTGCAGAAAAGGTTGTAGATGAATCTAAACTGGTAGATGCTGATTCTAGTGCAGCAGAACCAACTTGCAAGAATGAGACGTTGGATGAAAAACCTGATATAAATGATGTCCCAATGGAAGAAAATGAGGTAAAATTTTGCTCGTCTTTCCATTTACTTCATGTTTATCTACATACCAATGTATTTTTCTAGAATGTAATAACTGCAGCTAACATTCTATACAATGCCTATGTAGATTGATAAAAGAGAACTCTTTTGCAGTTAAAATTAGGGCATGTTTAATTTGAGAAAATGTTCTACCTTTTTCATTGATAATTTTTAATCATTTGTTTCTTTTTCAAAGTTTGTTGTGGCGGTAATGATGAAAAGACACTAAAATGTTGCTTTCACCATTTCTTGGACATAGTTAAAAATAAGAAATAAATTGAAGATAAGGAGATATTTTTGTGATTATTTTTTTGACAGTATATTTTTTTGTGATAAATTGGAGGGATTCTCCCCCTCAACTTTCTCAATGTATTATTACTGATGTTTTAAGGACTATGAGATTGAGACCTTAGTTATTCTTTTCCCTCTTTGTTCTTGTTTCAACTTGATTAAAATAAATACTAAATGGTTCTTGTCTGTCATTTTGGACTTTGGAGTTTGGATAAGTTTTATGCACAATTTTAAAAATTATAGATATATTATCGTGTAAATTTTAGTTTACATGTCTCAAATTTGTCGTGCCTGTTATCAACTCAATTAAACTCCACAGCAGTAACTAGCCAGCTATTTGTTCTAATTTATTAATTTTATTATGCATAATGAGTTAATGATGACTTTATATTTCAGTCACCAGACAAAAATCAGGTAGTACGCCAAGATCTAAATGAAAGCACATTGGATTTGAGTTTGGGTTTGACATCACATGATGAGGAACATGATTCTGATTTAAAAACTAATCAAACTAGAGATGGCCAGTAACACAAGGTGAATGAAAGCAGTACGGAGACATGAACAGGGTGGCCGCGCGATTCTAAGTGATTCAGTCTTTATATTTGTCTGATGGAAGGGAATTTTCACCCTGACTAGATGTTCACTCAATGGCTGATGGAAGGGGATTATTGTAATGACATATGCCAATTGTATGTTTTTTATTATTATTCAGTGTCCTTGCTGGTCTAATCAGAATATGTATTGCAGGAACATATGATATACATTTTCACAATCATTGGGAAGATTTTTTTTTCTTTCCCAGATTCTTATTTAGACAGAATATTATCTATTCAGAAGCTACAATTAATCGTAGCCAAGATGGATTTTTTTTTCTTCTTCAAATTCAAATAATATTACTGATGAAATTGTGCTATTGGTGGTTTATATCCCTGTTCCAGTTAAATTGTGCTTGCTACTAAGATTACCTTGTTTAAGAGATCTACTGATGTATGTACAATATATATTATCGTTTAATTGTAATAGCCACGTTACACAATCACTGTATTTGTCTTTGATAATCCAAACTGTCAAGCTTCATCAGCCACTGATTTTTTAGTCTAACCATTAGAGATATTCGTTGTATACTCAATTTAAATCTAGTCAACAATATTCAAACCATCTACAAAAGCACACACAGCAGAACGTGAAATGGCAATCAGTTTAATACTTCAATTTGCGAGGGCTTGAAGATATGATCTATGAACATAACAAATTAACAATAAATATTGAGATGTAAATTAGGAGCCTGTGGCGTTCAGTTACCACTTATCTTGAATCCCTATTTCTACAACAATCAAGTCAGACATGAAAATACACAAGATTTGACAGTTTGTGCCTTTGCCAACTACAAAATGAACCACGTCCCAAAATAAGAATTCAAATATAATAACATGAAAATTGCAATCAGGGCATTGGGCTCCAACTACAGAATAACTTATTTTCAAAGTCTTCGTCATCATTCTTTTGCTACTTCTGCCTCTTTTGCTACTTCTGCTTCTGAGGAATAATCATGTCTGGGAAATAGAGCATGAGTTAATATATGTGTTCCATGGAGATATAAAACAGTGCCAAAAACAATGTTTGCAACTACCAACATTTATCAATGGCTATCACAAGGTTAATCTACAAAAGAAGGAAGTTTTTCAATTGACATTGTAATTGTAATTGTATTTTGTCCTTCTACGTTGCTCTTCACGATTTTGATGAAATACGTCAGAACTTGATTTAGTAATAAATTTAATCCAATTCTATTAGAAAATAAACTTTATAATTACTAATTATAAAAGTGTAGGAGGTTCCCACTATTTTGGGGACCCGAAAGGGCTGCACTAGCCACATCAAACAAATATGGAAGAGACTGGTTTTTGGCTAGTAACCGTGAACTAACATTGGATCACAAAGTTAGCAAATAACAATCACACAAAAACATTAAATAAATGATCATAACTTACCGCAATTTGCGTGAGAGTTGGTATATGCCAGTAACTGCCATTGCAACGTTAACGCTAAAAAGGTTCCAATTTTTCTGCAACAACAAAAGTAGTTCCCACTAACATATGGGGATTATGGAAAATTATATTGCACACAGAAATTAAAAGAAAATTACTCTCTCAATAGTATTCATAAAGTAAACTATGTTCTCAATTTTCCTACTCTTATTCTGTCCAGCCATTATAATCAGTAAACAAAAATTCATTCTGTAATTGGCATCAACAAAAAGTACCTAAATGTTGCTGTGTTAACCGAGATTAAAATTCTTGTATACTCCATGTTTAACACAAAGCCTAGTATATAATTTTAAATTTCTTGGCAAACACACACACAGGGAGGGAGCTGATTGGTATAAAATAAAAATTCAGATAAAGCAAACAACAGTATGGATTAATGTCTAGGAGACACCAAATATTATGGAGCAAGAGATAAATGACAATGGGAGCTACATTATGTATCGTAAGATTTAATTAGGCAGCAAAAAAACAGGAATCCAGATTTAGATTGCACAATGTACATTAGACGTACAATGTTATAGTTTAATTGATGTTACATAATCTTACAAGTCAGGTATGTCATACTCTAGCAAGAGAAATAATGCAACTACAAACCAGAATCATGCACATATCAAATAAAATGATGAAGGTAATTGATGCGAACCCGGATCACAAAACAGTAAATAGAAGAAAATAGAACAACAATGGAAAATAAAAGAGTGTCTTATTTCTGAAAATCAAAGATAACTGCAAAAGGTTGAATATCTTAATGCCCACCGAGCCAAGCTCCTACAGAGATCTGTCCATAACTACAAATGGTTCTCCAAAAGATACCCTTTCACATTTGAGGTCCTAACAGTAATAAGGTGAAATTATAAAATTTTGTTTGCACGGAAGGTCCACAAACTATCCTCATTCCACTATTTTTCAATATTTCATGAACTAGTTAAAAGCAACCTGTTGTTGAAAAAATAAAACTTACAGGAGTGATTACAGTACTGTAACGTGACCAGACAATTCCAGTAGCTGTGACCGCTGTTGTAAAAACAAAAGGAATCAGCAATACATAGATGTAAATAAAACCCCAATACATGAGAATATATATGCTAAAATTGCTTGCAATTTGAATACTCAGCATTCTGTAAATTCATCCACGTGCACATGTATTCACCTTACAAGGGTGAATGATAAGCAAAAACATGTGTGTGTGAAAGAGAGAGAGAGAGTGAAGTCCGTGATAGATAACACTATATTCAGTTCTATGCGCACGGGCATACCTATTTGTTGAGGATAAGAAAGCTTCTCAGGTGGTTTTGCGAAATCAGCAATGTTGGCAATACTGATACCCCACTTAAACGTAGGTGCCCAGAAGTGAACTGCACAAAATAAGTGGTTAATTTATGCATTCATACAGCTTGACAATGACAAAGTAAACAATTGACAACAACATTGCTGATCTGAAACAGATAAGAGTCAACAATTTGAATCAGGTGAAAAACGTAATCTATTGGATATTTGTACTTACAGCAAGTGACATTCATACGCACATACTCCCTCCAAAATGAAATATAAATAAAAAGAGTAATTGAAAAATTGATGCATCAATTTTAGACTAGATAATCAACTTTTCCAATAGTCTTTTTTGCTTATATTTCATTCCAGATGGAGTACATGTTTATGTGTAGAACATAATAAATCTTCATTAACTTTTTTTAATCTCCAAAAGGCCTACATTATGCTATTTTGACCCTGCCAAAAATCCCACATATTCTTTGATCTTTGATAATAAGTCTATGTTTCATGAAGCATGCAAGATATTACAATTTGTAAGCCATCACAATAAACATAACAAGCAAAATACTCAAGTAAAATGCAATAAGGATTAAGACTAATAAACAAATCCCAAATTTTATAACACTTCACACTAAAAAATGACCGCTTTTTTTACGGAGCAATCAAAATCCAGATTACGTTAATTGAAAAAACACTTAGGTCACGAATAAAACATTGATCTTTCAATAAATCACCAATTAGCTTTCAAAATCAAAGTCAGACCCGATAGCTGCTCTATGTATATATAAAGGGAGTTAAAGAAATTCATTCAGATGATAAAACAAGCATTGATAATTGAAGATCCGAAACGCTATATGAAAGGGAAAACAACGAAGTCGTAACAAAAACACAGAGGGATTCGTGAAAAAAACGAAAAAGCGAAGTGACTCACTAGTTTTGGGCCCAGCAGGATGATTCCAAAAGGCTTGAAGCTTTGTAGCCGCCATGAAATGAATTCTTCTTCTTCTTCTTTCTCTCTTCGATTGAAATCGAAAATGGATTTGGGTTCAGCTTTTGCCACCACTTGAGAAACTATATTATTATTTATGTTTATATTGTTATTATTTTTTTAATAAAATAATTTACTAAGTTCAATCATTAACGGATGGGATCCACTTCTGAAAGTTAGCCAATTAAACGGCGACACGAGGACTCCAATAAAGTCAGCGAGCTCTCGTGTTGACTAATGTTGGTTTGGGGCGAATTGGTACAATCACCTCAGAAGTAAAATAGCTTCTCACTATTTTTTTTTAAATGAATAAACCTTACCAAGGGCCAACAAAAAAGTGAGATTTATAGATGATTTTTAGATTTTTTTTTAAAATAAATACAAAGGTTATGTGTTTGTTTATTATAACTAAAAATAATTTTTTTTAAATAATTATTTATTAAAAAATTCAAAAAAATAATTATTCACAATAAAATCTCATTTGAAACAATTTTAAATCATTTTTATATTTTCATTATTTTAAAAAATTATAACAAGTAAATGTAAACTTTTGAAAATAATTTTTTAAATAAATAATTTATATTTAAATATATATATATAATAGGTCATAACAAACGAATATTAATTGACTTTAAGAGATAATATGATTTATTGTTGTAGTCACGAGACTATGTGATGTAAAGTATAAACCATAGGTTTATTATTTTCATAAAAAATATGTGGTAATGATTAAAGATGAGAAATAGTTAAATTTTTTATTCACATTCACTGTTGCGATTTGAGTTCTAAGTAAAAAAGAATTAGAAGACAAAACAAAAAATTTATTGTAAATTGTATAAAATTTGAAATTGATGGATTTAGTTAATCTTGTATGGAGTATGTCTCCCATTATCTCAAACTTTCTATTATAAAAAAAAAAAACGAGAAACATGAAAGGCGATTGTGTGACTAGCAAGTTATATTTTGATCTATGGTGGTTGCTAATACTAAATCATCACCATAAACGGTCCATTTATGAGAACAATCAGATCAAACAATCTATTACAAATATTTTTATTATAAATCACACTCTTATTCTCCTTTTTTCTATTTTCCCCTTTCTTTCTCCGACTAGCCACACCCCCCACTAGATTAACTTTGAGCAATGTACAACAATAAAAAATAAATAAAATAAAAACATTTCTATATGTGGTTTCTTTATCTCATCTTCTATCTACTCTTATCCTTCATCAACAAGCTATTCACCTAACATACAAAGCTTATCATCATTATTGTCGTTCAGGTTGCCACCAAGTTTAGAATCAATTCCTGAAGAATAAGGAATCCAAAACGATAGTGGTTGATTTCAAATAACAAATTACAATAAGAAAAGAAGATTAACTCATAATGAAGAACCACATATAAGAAAGTATAAATTGTTGCACCGACAATGGGGTTCTTTCCATGCAATCAACCATTTAGAAAGGAGTTGACCCATGGTGGTGTTCTCTCTTTGCTTTCATTGCGTGTTGGAGGTTAACAATGAGCGAAGGTTGATCGGCGATGATATCAAATCAACTAATATATCATGAAAGTGTAGCTGATTTTGTTGTAAAGGATGCGATATTGGGCTTCGGCAACTGCAAAAGTCTATTCGAGAACAAAATTATTAACTAACATTACATATTCTTTCACAAAGATAAGCTAACATTTAAATTTCAAATCTCAGTCCAAAAGAGGAGAAAAACGGTTTTATTGGTGATATAGTTTAGTTTAATCCATTAGATTAATATAAATTAATTTTATTTGCGATATAGTTTAGTTTAATCCATTAGATTATTATGAACTATTTAATTAGTAACAGAAACACGTGGTAATCGATTAACTAAACAATCTAATCCATTAGCAGAAGAATTAATTGATTAGGATAACATGTCTAATCAAATTAATTGTTGCTAAACTTCCATGAAATCTTTTTTGCAAAATTCTCTTTCTTTCTCATTTTTTTTCTCGCTTCAGATCTCAGATCTCACTTTCCTTTTTAGCTTGCCAGTGTGCAGCACTGTGTTTATTCCTTTCTAACTGCATTGAGTTGAGGAGGTCAATGATGAGAGATGAAGGACTTCAAACCATCTTCACAAAAAGGGAAGCCAATTAGATTGGGCTTCTTAACCATTTCAGCCCATTATTATTTTTTTAAAATATTATTTATTTTTTATATATGTTTTATCAAAACATTCTCGTGTTTTTATGTAAACATTTTTTTTATGCATTTGTTTTGTATTTATTTATTATTTATAAATTTTAAATTTAATGATGTTTTACTTTATAAATTATTGTTTGTATGAATTATTTATGAAACTTAGCATTATGTTACTTAATTTAGTTATTTATTTATTATTTGGTTTAAGTGTTGTTGAACCTACCGAGCCAATTAAACCATGATCGGCACGTTTTATTAGTTCAAGTTCAATTTTTGATCTGATTTTTAAAACATTATTTTTTTTTACTATTTAAGCATATCAAAATCTATCAATAAACACACAAAATTTTAAGGTATTATTACTATTTGTGCCCAAAAATCAAATCTAAGAATATCATATTGACCTAGAGTATACTAGAGTGCTCACAGCCAAGAAGCTTATATATTAAATAAAAGATTGTTATATATGTCAAAAGTAAAGTTTTAAATTGAACAATTTAACTACTATGTAATTGTGACACAATACTAAGACTCTTGAAAACTCTTGACTACATCACTATTGTAAATGTTATCGTGTCAGTCTATTTATCTGCTGTATTGTGCAATTAATTCACTACGCAATTGTGACGCAACCTCAAGACTCTTAAAAACTCTTGATTACATCACGATAGTAATTGTCATTGTGTAAGTCTATTTGTTTTCTATGTGGATCTATTTGACGGCTATATATTAAGTATCGTGGCATAAACACAATGTTATTGTAACAACAATTTAAAACTTTGGTTAAAACCTCTCAAATCCAATGGAAAAAAAAAAGCACATCTAATACTTTAAACAAAAATGAGACCTAGAGTATATGTTGTGGTTGCATTGTCTATAAGCTTATATATAAAATAAAATGTTTTAATATGTGTCAAAAGCAAAATTCTAAATTGAGCAATTATTCCGCTATGTAAGTGTGACGCAACCCAATACTCGTAAAAACTCCTAACTACATCATAATTGTAAATGTAGTTATGTAAGTCTATTTGTCCTCTATGTCAGTTTATTTACCTGCTATATATTAAGTATTGTGACATAAACACAATGTAATTGTTACAATAATTTAAAACTTTGGTTAAAAACACTCAAATACAATAAAGAAAAGCACATATAAGGCTTTAAACAAATATGAGACCCAAAGTATTTGTGCATGGCTTCATATCTATTTGATCAATTATTTTGTCATTGCCAAAAATCAAGTCCAAGAGTATTCCAAGGTTGGCTCTTACTCTCACGACCAATAAGCTTATATATGAAATAAAATGTTGCTATATGTGTCGAAAGCTTAAATTGAACAATTAATCGGCTATGTAATTGTGACGCGACCTTAAGACTTTTGAAAACCCCTACTACACCATAATTGTAAATGTCTTTGCGTCAGGCTATTTGTCCTCAATGTCGGTCTATTTGTTTGCTATATATTACGTATTGTGATATATACACAATTACCGACAACAATTTAAAACTCTGGTTAAAAGCACTTCAAGCCAACGAATAAAAATACATATAAGACTTTAAACAAAGATGCTATCCCAAAATGTACGTGTCTAGCTGCATGATCTATTTGACAGTTATTTTTTTGTCATCGCCAAAAATCAAGTCCAATAGTATTCCAAGGTTGGCTCTTACTCTCACAACCGATATGCTTATATATGAAATAAAATGTTGTTATATGTGTCTAAAGCAAAGCTTTAAATTGAGCAATTAATCCTCTACTTAATTGTGACGCAACTTCTAAACTTTTGAAAACTACCGACTACACCACAATTGTAAATATCGTCGTGTCAATCTATTTATCTTCTATGTTAATCTATTTGTATGTTATATATTAAGTATTGTGACATAAACACAATATAACTATGACAACAATTTAAAACTTTGGTTAAAAACACTCCAATCAAAAGAAGAAGCACACCTAAGACTTTAAATAAAGATGAGACCCAAAGTATTTGTGTGTGGCTACATTATCTATCAAACCAATTATTTTTTGTCATCGCCAATAATAAAGTCCAAGAGTATCAGACTAGACTAACTTAAAGTATCCTATGATTGGTTTTTACTCTCATGACCGATAAACTTATATATGAAATAAACAATTGCTATATATGTCAAACGCAAAGTTTTAAATTGAGCAATTAATCCTCTAGATAATTGTAGTGCAACATCAAAACTCTTAAAAATGTCTTGAAAACTCTTGACTATATCACGATTATAACTCTCAACTACGTCACAATTGTAAATGTTATCACGTCAGTCTATTTATTTGCTATGTTAGTCTACTTGTCCGCTATAATATTAAATTTCGTGACATAAACTCAACGTAAAAGTGACAAAAATTTAAAACTTTGATTATAAATATTCCAATCCAACAAAGAAAATCACACCTAATACTTTAAACAAACAGGAAATTTGTGGTTGTCCCGGTTCTTGACTTGTGACCAAGTATTTTCCTCAAAATAATGAGTGCACAAACTTTTGTTATGTCATCATAATAATTTTTCATATTAAGGATGAACCAGACACTACATAAACTCGGCATCATTCAATAGGTTATATGAGATTTTTAAGGCATTATAATTTATTCAATTAATTGTTTATTTAAAAAATATTCGACTCCACTTACACTGATGTTAATTACTTAAAATCCATTTAATTTGTATGCCAAGTATAGATTATAGAGAAATACTATTAAATATTTCGACAGCTGACGCACATGAATGTAAAAAATTGCAATGTTTTAAAGTTGTTACTATCTTTTCCATAATTTTTTTTCTATTTATAAAGTTACCTACGTATGGTCGGTTTGCCATACCTTTATCAAATTTCAGTTAATACCTCTTCACACTGTATAGTCGGGCTCTAAATTATATCCAGACATGGTCGATAAAACAGTCTTGGCACTATTTATCGCCTAATAATAAACGCATTATAGTTTTTTTTTATAAGAATTATAGTTACCTCATTACTAATCCGCCAGAGGGAGTACATACTACTAGTACCAAATTAGCTTATTTATTATTTCCATAATTCTCACAAAACCATGAAAAGATGCTCTTTCTCCCTTTTGGTAAATGGAATATGATTTGCTTTAAAATAAAGATATATCCTTTTCAGTGAAATGCTATTTATGAAATTTTAGGAAATAATAATCAATGGGAATTTAAAATATAAAAAATATAATAAGTGTCCAAATAACATTTATTAGAAAAATAAAATTTAGGAATTGTCGGTTAATATCTTGAAATTTTAAAAATAATTTTTTTTTTCTTTTAATTCCTTGAGACTGGTAGGTTGAGACTCAAACATTTAATTTTGAATATGAAAATGGGTAGAAACTATAAGATTTTCTCAAAATTTCCGGAAAATGTGATGCCAATCGAAGCGATGATGTTAGTAATATTATATTTCTTTTACAGGATTAAAATATAAATTTTGGTTTAATTAATAAAATCGAAATACCAAGACAAGAAAAACCGACTTTGATAAAAAAATTACTAAAAAAACCCGACTTTCATCTAAAAAAACATCACAATGATTTATTTTTTACCAAAAAAACATCACCGTGATAACGATATGGAATCCACATAGTAATTAATAAAGGTGACAAGTTGATGTGGGGGAGTAAAAAAGCCGTCATAGATTTTATATGACCAGTCCCACCAAACACAACCCTATTTACGGCACTTGCAGACCATATCATCATGATAATATACAACTTGGAGATACAAACAAAACAACAAAGTGAACTTCACGGAAGGAAAAAATAAAATTTATGAGAAATGAATCAAAATCTTTACTTAAAATATCATTTTAGTTTTAAAATCGTTGAATATTATTATTAAATTTATCAAATATTTAAATTAATTATTAAATTATCAAAATATTAGTTAATTTAATTTTTGATATTACAATAAAATAAATTATTTTAACAAGAAATTATATTTTTTAATATTTTTGTAGTAATAATTTATATTTTTTAATAATTATTTTAATAATTTAATAACTAATTTAAAATAACAGACGAGTTAAAAATCAAAATAACAATGCTATTGATTTTTAGGAGCGAAAATAGCAGTTTACCGAAAACTTAAAGTAGCAAATCGTTCATATTAAGTTGTCCTTTATGAATATGGTCTGCAAGTAAACAGAATTTTTTATGGTTAAACAGAATTTTTGATGGAGTTAAACAGAATTTAAAATAACAAATATTATGACATGCACATTTTAAAATTTAAAAGATCTATTAAAAACAAAATTAAATAACTGATATGAAAAGTAAGATAAACTTAAATTATAAGCATAATTATTTTTGTTGTTTTTTAATTTAATTTTAAGTAACACTTCAATTTTTCTTATTTAGTCTTTTATTTAATTTTAAGTAATAATTTGATCATTTATATTTTAAAATATCAACAATGTTATTTTTTATTTACATAACCTTAGAAAATTTATAAAACTCATAAAATTCAATTTCAATTTCAAGAAAACTTATATATTTATTAAATGCATAACTCAAATATTCAAATAAACTTACATTTCTATCTCCAACAACATCAAATTCATCAAATAAAGAATAAAATATGAGCTTATTTGAATATTTAAGTTATAAATTTGATTAAATTTGTATTATATTGAAGATGATAATTTATTTTATGGGTTTTGTTTAAAAATTTTGATGAATTTTTTGAATTTTTGTAAAAAAGAAATAATATCGTAGACATTTTAAAACATAAAAGATCACATTGTTAGTTAAAACTAAATAAAAAATCAAATAAAAAAAAGGATAAATGACTAAAGAAATATTACTTAAAATTAAGTTAAGGGATCACGACTTAAATTATATTAGAGAGTTATTTCATATATGATTTTTCTCTGCAATTTTCTTGTACTATTATAATTAAATTTGAAACATTATTAAATATAAATATTTATTTTAGTGTAGATTCAAAATGTCATTCAAATATTAAGTTATATTATGTAATTTTTGTCTACTAAATTGACTTTTAATTTAAAATTTATTATTTAATACATTTTTATATAAATATATTTAAATATAAATTACGTTGTATTTTCATCAAAATTAATTTTACTTCTAAAATGAAATTTGTATAGCCATAAAACCAAGTAGATAGATTGATGTAATAATGTACGTTTGGTTTTTAGTTTACTTCCAAAGAGAGGAGCTAAACTGCTTCCACTAAAAAAGAATTGGCAATAAGTTATTTATCTTTTTTCTGACATAAGGGACACAATAAAGATAATAATTTAAATTAAAAATCCGTATAAATAAAGAGGATTCATAAACAGAGCTAGCAGAGTAGACAAGGACATATCAAAGACATAGGTCCCACTATAAGTCCCTTCCCCCCCAATATCAATCAAGTCTAGTACACAACACAACATAGACTGATACATTATATCACCATGTCCCGCGTCACACCGTAACATTTCCCTACCCCAAAATCTACGTCAACAACTCCAATATCTAGCAAAAGAAATTAAAATTACTCATCAACCCTTCAAACTTCAAACTTCAAAAATCAAAACCTACTCTCTCTCTCTCTCTCTCTCTCTCTCTATATTCGGCAGAAAAATAGTATCAACACTTTCTCTCTCTATCTTTTTGTTCAACCATGAAGAAGCTTTATCATAAAGCGACGGTTCATCCATCACCGCCGGTGATAACCGACCAACTTTCTTTCCTTCCGGCGACCATCCTCACCCTCGCGGCTGCTCTTTCACCTGAAGACAGAGAAGTCTTAGCTTACCTCATCTACTGTTCTTCCGCCGCAACCCCACCAACCCTCTCCAACTTTTCCGACAACAAACGACGGACCACCGCCAAAACCGCCGATCATGCTACTCTTTTCAACTGCAGCTGTTTTCGTTGCTACACGAGTTACTGGGTCAGATGGGACGAGTCACCGAATCGTCAACTCATACATGAGATCATCGATGCTTTTGAGGAGTGGTTGGCGCAGAGTAACAATAAAAGTGGGAAGAAAGGGAAAGGGAAGAAAGAAAAGAAGAATAAAAAAAGGTTTGAAAATAAAAATTCCGGCGAGTTGACTCGGTCCGAGTTGATGAGTAAGAACGAGTCAAGTGAGTTGGAATCGGTTGGGGAGAGTAGTAATAATAGTACTAATGGTGGTGTTGGTGAAATCGTTGAAAGGGTTGTTGTTGATGAAGAAAAAGGGTCGGTTAGAAAATTTGTGAGTTTCATTGGTGAAAGGATTTGGGGTGTTTGGGGATAGAGAATGAATTTGGAAGGAAAAAAATATTATGAAGATAATTTCATAAAAAATGAAGAAGAAATTAAGGTAGGTTTAAAACACCTCCTTTATTTTGTTTTGATTAAAAATTTCTGTACATTAATCATCACCCTGCAATGTTTAAAGATGAATGAAAATGTTTATTTGGTTAATTGGTTTTGTGATGCATGGGTTAGAGTTTTGTTATTACAAATCATACTAATGTTCTGTATTTTTTATTTTTATTTTTTATTCAATCTGTGTATCACATTCTATTTTCTCCAATTTTCGGCAAAGCTTGATATATAATGGCATTGTCCATTTTTTATAGAAATTATGTGAAGATTTGCTCCTTAATTTTGGGTACGGAACTCATTTTTAATCGGTCAGAAAACATGGGAAAAACCATTTTATTACCTTATTATTCAGTTATTGTAGATTTTCATTGATTCATATATTAATGTAAGTATTCGCTAAGCAGTAATTTACGTCCGTAGTTGGTCAAAAATTGCACATTCCTTAACTTCTTTCCTTAAATTAGATGTTTGTATTTGACTATTCCATGGAAGTTTTATTTATCTCTTTCTGTGAGGATTATGTAAGTGAATGCCAATATGCCATGGAGGAAAAATTAAAATTAAGCCTTGTCCGCGTGTGTTGACTTGTAAATGTTCATTGAATTGAATTACATAAATTTCAAAATAAATTCTAATTTAATGAGCGACATTAAACTTATTGGATTCAAGTTATGGTCTAAATTAAATAAAAAAGTGTTTTAGTGATGGTCTAAAAAATGTTTTCTGTTAATTTGTCATGCTTTTATAATCCAGCTTTTAGACTTTGTTCTCTAAAAAATAGAGGAAGCATATAAGCTATTTGATAGTAAATAACCGATATGTTTAGTAAAATTACTGATTAAATTATTAGTTTAAATGTTATATTATCTATTATAAGCTTATTTTTTAGCTTTGTTACACAAACCTCATTCTCTTACTCTATTTTTCCTTTCAAAAGTGATGATACAGCACATATTTCATTCACGCTGTGTAAAATTTGTTGATATAGAATTATTGAATTTATAATATATAGATTTTATGTTACATCAATAAAAAAATTTATTGACATAGTTATTATTCATTTATTTTTACGAAGGATTGAATTTTTGATCTAAAAATAAAATTTATTTAATGAAAATTAAGATATTTGTATTTATATTTATTTAAACTATTCATATTTTGCATCAATTGGTATGCTCCATTTTATAACTTCATACTATTTATTTTGAAATTCTTTCCCATTCATAAAAATAGTTATCCAAATATTCCTTTTAGAATGAATTATAATAAAAAAAATAAAAAAAATTATACATATTAAAAAAATAATTGATCGCATTTAATTAAATCAATCCACTAAATTACCCCTGTGATTAATAAATTAAATATGTAAAAGATTACTATTTTTATAAATAACAAGTCTTACATTACTTAAAAATTGACAATAAAGTTAGTTTATAAACAATATTTTTTCCTTGTGTCAATTACTAGATTATAAACAATATGTTTTCTTTAATTCATGGAGACAACTATTTTTTACACATATACACTAATACTTCTTTTAATAAAGATAATAGTGTGACTATTTACATAAATACCTAAAATAAATAATATCTTAAAAATATAACTTGAAGTGAAAACAATTACTTTGTGACTATTTACATAAATACTTAAAATAAATAATATCTTAAAAATATAACTTGAAGTGGAAACAATTACTAAATAATTTATATAAAATTTTGTACAAAACAAATGTTTTTGTCTTTGTGACATTGGTTAAAGAATTCAAAAATAGAGATTTTATGTTAAAAAGAACAATTTTTTAACTATCTTAAATATTAAATTCACAATTTCAATTCAAAGATCTAACTAAAAAAGTAAAAGTTTAATTGAACTTTTTCACAATTATTAGATTTGTTGTAGTGTTGGTCGGAACTAAACTTTTGATCAAATAGTGATTTTTTTATCCAAAAACGATGATTTATTGCCCAATTGTAAATTGAAAGAAAATATAAAAGACAAAACACCATCTTTAGACTAAAACACATTGTTTTAAAAAAAAAATAGAAAAAATAGAAAACGCAGTGCTACTATAGTTGCACTGATTTATGCGACACTATAGTTGCACTGATGTATGCGGTGATTATTTTTAAAAAACGGTGGTTACAAAATATATTTATATAGTAAGAGAAAGAGTTGTGATTAAACAATGATGTAAAACTATTTTACAGGAGATCAAAATTACAATCAATATAATAATTGAGAGATTAAAAAATTTAATTATAAAATAATAGTTATCTTTATCAACGTAAACCAAAATAAATATTTACATTTGATTTTTTAAAATGTATTTTTTGAAAAATTTATTATTGAAAGAAAAACACAGGAAGATAAATAAATATTTCTATAATAAAGTTCAAATAAGGAAGAGTAATTTAATAAGTATTTCAAGAACCTTAGTTAAAAAATATAAATTAAAGTTCTGCATTAAAATTAATTTTTAATTTTTTAAAAAGTTGAATTTATTAGTTTTTAAAATAATATTTTTTATATTTATTCTCTTAATCAATGTATTGTATATTATAAAAGTAAATCATCGATATTTTTCGATAAATAAAAGAATAAAATGAATAGAGTCTTACATATTACACATGAAAGCCTTACATACACAAATATCAATATCATGCACATGATATCAAAAAATCTATGTATTTACCATTGGTGTGAATCTTGTGATTATTGGTTGGGTGTGAGTTATTATTTATTTAAACCACTAATTCATTCACTAGAACCCAACAAAGCCGAAGGCAAATAAAATCAAAAGATAGATTATGCTCAAATACACAAAAAGTGATTTTAAATTAAAAAAGGAAAAATAAGGTAGATGCGGTGGAAGTGATGTTGAAATTTGTGAGTATATGAAAATGGGTATTACATCTTAGAGTCTAAAGAAAAAGAGATTTGGAGTGAGGTGTGAAATAGTAGAATAGTGGGTTTTTTTATTTCTGTCTCCTTCGCTTAAATCGAAGCCCTTACTTTTGCCGACCTCGTTCTTCGCCCCACCTACCATACTCTTATCTCTATTTGTCATTTTGTTTTTTAAATTATATTATAGTGGTACTACTAGTAAGACTCTATTCGTGTATGTAAGGCTTTCATGTGTAATATGTTATCTATAAAGGACGTATGCACTTTTATTTAACAAACAATCCTTAATATATTATTATGTGATTTTAAAATTATCGTATCTTTATTGTGTGTATGCATCTAAATAATGTTTAGATAATTTTTCTATTTTGCAATTTCATTTTTAATTAGGGTTTCGATCTCAAATTGACAACACCGCATTTTCAATGTATCGTCCATTTTAGATATTTTGAAAATCATACGTTTTTTTCTTTATGAAAAGATGCATCAGTGAGTTGAGTAATGTGAGTGTTTATAAAACACTCTTAACCTTAGCTCTTAAGTTATGTGAGACATTTTGGTGTATTAGAACAATAATTCTAATGGAGGCTTAGGGGTTAAAGTGTCTCTTACTCTTTGTGTGTGGCAAAAACCCTCATGGGTTTAATACCCACATACATCGTCAATGCTTGAGAAGGATGACTGAGTTGGTAGACTAATAAGAGAACACTCTGTCTATGTGGTGGGTGGTGAAGGTGCAAACACGAGAAGGGGGGTTGAATTGTGTTTGTCAAACTTAATTACTTTTGCTGTTTTGTTAAATATTGATTTGAATTATTCGATAAATAACTAATCAGATTCAGCAGCGGATAATAATAACATAATAACACAACAATTTATACTGGTTCACCGTTAACTAGACTACGTCCAGTCCTTTCCTCCAGAAGGCCTTTTTACTAATTCAAACTCCTTTGAATTACAACACCACTGACCCTTCAAGTCAGTTTTCCCAAACAGCCTCACAACCCCAGACTTTTGAGGAACAACAACACCTTAACTAAACCAGCTAAGTCTTCTCAAACAGCCTGACAACCCCAGACTTTTGAGGAATAACAACACCTTGACTAAACCAGCCAAGTCTTCTCCTACCAATCTGACAACCCCAGATTGAAGAAGGAATCTACACCACTATAATAAAGGTTTGGAACTTTGCAATGTTGCTTCTGGAAAGCTGTTTGCTGCACTTATTCTTGCACTCTTTTATTGCTTCTGGAAAGCTGATTGTTGCACTGTATTTCTCTCTCAAAAACACTTAGAAAATATTGCTCTTGCTCATTTGTGTTTCTCTTTTTTGAACTCTCAGATAACTTTGAATTGAAGCTTGAGTTCTTGTGTTTTCGATACTTTATTCTTCAGCATTAAGCCTCTATTTATAGTTGAACTTTAGGGCTTCACTGATGCTTTACTTCAGGAGTGTATTTCGATTAATCTATTTTGAGAATATTCTAGAGTAGTTTGCTCAAATTCTGTTTTGAGCCTTTTGCTCACTGATCTGTTTTGAACATTTTTCTCTGACAGATTCATCTGACGATATCCTCTTCTGATTTCTGCTTCTGGTGACGTCATCTTCTGATCTATTCTTCTGATGACATTTTTCATTCTTCTTCTAAGTCAAATATGTTATTTTCATAAAATACATTTGTTAACATCAAAACTTTAATTGCAACAACCAACTTGGTTCCAACAATCTCCCCCTTTTTAATGATGACAAACAATGTATTTTTTATAATACTTTTTCTATCTTTTGACTTTGACTCCCCCTAAGACTAAGCTTCATTTTATATTTTCTCCCCCTAAGTCTAATGCCCAAATATCAAATACATCATACATCATCTTCTCCTCCTTTCAAATACATCATCTTCTCCCTCGGATATTTTATCAAATATTACATCTTCTCCCCCTTTGTCATCAGACAAAAAGGATTGAATGAAAAAAAAGATCATCTGTTTTTTTTTTCGACTCTTTTTTCTTTCTTTCTTTTTTATTTTTTATTTTTTTTTATAAAAGTACGTGAAAAATAAAATACATAAAAATTAAACTAAGCTATTAGGTTAGGAATGAAGATAAGATTAAGGTTTTTCTTGATGAATTCAAACCTATCTTCAGGTAGTGATTTAGTGAATATGTCAGCCAATTGAAGATCAGTGTCTACAAATTGAATGTTAAGTACCCCTTTTTGAACATAATCTCTGATGAAGTGGTGTTTGATCTCTATGTGTTTGGCTTGAGAATGTAGGATAGGGTTTTTGGTTAGGCAAATTGCACAGGTGTTATCACAATAGATGAGTATGTTGGATTCTAATATTTTGTAGTCTTCAAGTTGATGCTTCATCCAAAGTAGTTGAGAGCTGCAACCAGCTGCTGAAATGTATTCAGGCTCTGCTGTTGACATGGCAATGGTGTGTTGTCTCTTACTGGACCACGAAATTAAATTGTCTCCTAAAAAGGTACAATAGCCACTGGTGCTTTTTCTTTCAAGTTTATCTCCAGCATAGTCAGAATCACAGTATCCACTCAGTTTGTATGTAGGAGTTTTCTTGTAAAACAAGGTGAGGTTGGTAGTGCCTTTTAGGTATCTAAGGATTCTCTTAACAGCAGTTAGATGAGATTCTCTAGGATCAGATTGAAATCGAGCACATACACACACACTAAATATGATATCAGGTCTAGAAGCAGTAAGGTAGAGTAATGATCCTATCATTCCTCTGTAGATTTTCTGGTCAACTTTTGTTCCTGATTCATCTTTATCAAGTGAACAAGTAAGATGCATTGGTGTAGCCATAGGTTTGCAATCACTCATCTTAAACTTCTTGAGAAGTTCCTTTTTATATTTAGTTTGGTGAATGTAAATACCTTTTGGACTTTGTTGAATTTGTATTCCTAGAAAGAACTTATGTTCTCCCATCATACTCATTTGAAATTCATGCTGCATTAATTCAAAAAATTCTTGACAAAGAATACCATTAGTAGATCCAAAAATAATATCATCAACATAAATTTGAATGATCAAAATATCATTTTCTATTGATCTGCTAAACAAAGTATTGTCTATTTGTCCTCTTTCAAAGTTATTTTTAAGTAAGAAATTACTGAGTCTATCATACCATGCTCTAGGTGCTTGTTTTAACCCATACAAGGATTTTCTCAGTTTAAGGACATGGTTTGGAAATTCAGAATTTTCAAAACCTGGAGGTTGTTTAAGATATACCTCTTCACTCAAATAACCATTGAGAAAAGCACTTTTAACATCCATTTGAAATAATTTGATATTATTATTTGCAGCAAAGGACAATAAGATAGGAATAGCTTCTAACCTGGCCACTCGAGCAAATCAATACCCTCTTGTTGACTGTAAACTTGTGCCACAAGTCTTGCCTTGTTTCTGACTACTTCACCCTTTTCATTTAGCTTATTTTTGAAGACCCACTTGGTTCCCACAATGTTCTTCTCTGGTCTTGGAACTGGATCCCAAACATCATTCCTCTTAAATTCATTTAACTCTTCCTGCATTGCAATAATCCATCCATCATCTGCCAATGCTTCACTAACAGATGTAGGCTTAATCGATGAGATTAAACCAAACAGACTTATATCTTTTAATGATAATCTGGTTCTTAAAGAATCACTTCCACTTCCAATGATCAGATTTTCACGATGAGATGACTAGTATTTCCATCCAGATTTCTCTTCTGACTTCTCATGACTGGTTCTGATTTGATCAGGTTCATCCTTTGAAGATGTGTCACATGCTTCTGATTTATTTGTATCCTTCACTTCTCCAAATTCTGCTGGTTTATCTGCTTCTGCTGGTTTGTCTGTTTCTGCTTCCTCTGATGTTGTTAAATCTGTAATATCAACATCTTGCTTTGACTTTGCAGTGTCAAGATTTCCATAATTCATATGGTGTTTTATTCAACATAGACCTAATAAAGACTCTATTCTGAATATAACATGCAGTGTTGATTGCTTCAGCCCAAAAATGTTTTGCAACATTTAAATCATTTAACATAGTTCTGGCCATGTCTTGGAGTGATCTATTTTCTTTTTTTAACTTATCTTCAGATTTATCCTCTGAAGACTTGTCAGGTTCTTCTTTCATCTTCCATCTTTTTAAGCTCTCTTGGTTTGTCTACATTAGCTTCTGGTTCTGGTAGATCTATATAAGCTTCTGGTTCTAGTAAACCTGCATCGGTTTCCTCTGGTTCTGGTAAACTAGCTTTAGTTTCCTCTAGTTCTGGTAAATCAACATCAGTTTCCTCTAGTTCTGGTTAACCTGCATCAGCTTCATCTTGCTTTGACTTTTCAGATCAAGCTATTTGTCATATAACATAATACAAATCAAATAATTTAAAAATAAACTTAATACAGCCAAACCATTAATTCTGCTTCTGGTGGTTTCTGCTTGTTTTTGAAACCACTGAAATACTGTTTCTGTTGAAGTGTTCACATCACCTGAATCACTTGGTTCCTTTGACAGTTTGACAACCTGCAGAATACTTATCTAGCTTTGATTTTTAAGATCAAGCTTCTTGTTATCACATTAAACATAAATATCAAACAATAATAGTATTTACAGCAAAATGTAACCTCTATGTCAACAGTTTTAATTTTACTCTGAAAATCCTCTTGTTTCTGATTTTCAGATTCTGAATCTGTATGTTCTGTGATTAGATGGTTTGGATGAAGGAATTTGAATTCCCTTCCTGGTTTGTAGTCTTGATGAATTTTACTGGAGTGTTTGAAGAACTCTCTAGTTACTGACACTTCTCTGTCTGCTGATATAACATGTTCCTCTGATAGTTCTGGAACTGATGATAATTCTGATTCTTCTGGTTCTGGAACTGATAGTAATTCTGATTCTTCTGGTAGTTCCAGGTTTGTTGATATGAGTGATTTCTCTGTCTGTTCTGATCTATGTGATGTGTGTGATTTCTTTGATATTTCCTGTTCCTCCTATGATTCTGGTTCTGGTTCTGATAGGTATTGTGTTGACCAGTTCTTCTTCTACCAGAGTCAATTGGCTTCTGTTTGGTAGATGTTGGAACATAGACCTTTTTCCCTTCATATATTGCCAGCATCCATTGACCAGGCACCATGACTGGTGTTTCAATTTGGTTGCTTAGAACATTTGCAACATAGACAATTTTATCTTTTGGTACCCAAATCTGGTTGGGTCCAGGTTTGTTAGTCTTGAAAAGTTTCTTGTTTTCCCTTGTATTTAGCATAGGACAAGACACTTTGGAATGACCTTTCTTGTAACAAACAGTACACACTATATTAGAGGGAACAGGTTTAAGCACAAGTTTAGATTCAATTATAGTTTCTTGAAATCCTATACCTCTATTTCCATTCCTACTGACTCCATAAATCATAGAAGCATATTTGCTTCTTTCCATACCATTAGCAAGAAATTCTTGAAGAACTTGTTCATGTATATCAGAATTACTTGTGGTATTTTCAACTGATGTTGAATTATGGTCATTTTTCAGAGTTAGACTTTCAACTTGAAGTTCAGCAAAACTGTTTTTCAAATATACATTCGCTGTTTTCAATTCTGCAATGTCAGTTTCAAGAATGACACTTTCTGTTTTAAATTCTGCAATCTGATTCTTTAAAACATTAACTTCTTCTATTAGATTTGTATTTTCTTTCTTAAAAGTTTTCAGTTTTAAAGATAATTTGTAATTACAGTTTAAAAAATCATTTAGAGCAGTAATCAAATCGGATCGAGTGAATTCAGAATATACCTCAGTTTCATCATCTTTTGATTCTCTTTTAGAATCAGATTCTGTGTTGGATCCAGAGTTGGTGTGAGCCATCATAGCCAAATCTGCATGTTCATGTTCAGAAGATTCATCAGAATCATCCCATGTAGCCATCATGCTTTTCTTCTTAGTTCTGAAATCTTTCCTCTGGTACTTCCCTTTCTCCATATTTGGACATTCTGACTTGATATGTCCAGATTCATTGCATCCGTAGCAGATGATACCTTTCTTGTCATTTGTATCATCACTTCCTTTGTTGGACTGATTGGAATATCTCTGGGGAAATTTATTCCTTCTGTTATGCCACATCTTTATGAACTTCCTGGATAAGAAAGCAATTTCTTCTTCCTCTGAGTTCAGAATTTGATCGTCTGAATCACTATTTTCTGATGTTGCTTTCAGAGCCTTTTTCTGCTTGGATTTCAGGGCTAGAGTTTTGTTCTTCTTCTTGGGTTCATCTTCTTCCAACTCAATTTCATGTGATCTGAGAGAGCTGATTGATTCTTCCAGCTTTAGAGTATTCAGATCTTTAGCTTCCTGAATAGCAGTAATCTTTGGTCTCCACTTGATTGTCAGACTTCTAAGTATTTTCTTTACATGATCAGCAGTAGTGTAGCTCTTTTCTAGTACCCTTAATCTTGATACTAGAGCCTGGAATCTGGAAAACATAGTTTCAATGTCTTCATCTTCTTCCATCTTGAATAACTCGTACTTCTTGACTAGAATGTTAGCCTTTGCTTCTTGGACTTGCTTACTGCCTTCGTAAGTCAGAATCAGACTATCATAGATGCTCTTCGTTGTTTCTCTGTTAGTGCATTTGTCGAACTCCTTGAACGTGATTGCATTGATCATGAACGTTCTGGATTTGTGATGCAACTTGAACATCTTCTTCTGATCAACATCCATATCTCTTCTGGAAATTTTAATACCATCAGCATCTTCTGGAGCAGTATAACCATCTTCCACCAAGTCCCAAAGTTCAGGATCTTGTGAAATAAAAAAACTTCTCAGCCCGTCCTTCCAGTATTCAAATCGTTCTCCATCAAACAGAGGTGGTCTGTTGATGTTTCCTCCAGTAGCTTCTTCATTGAATCCGGACATATTGATCCCTTGGATCTTTCCTCAAACACTGTAAAGTGCTCAGCCTTGAGACCGAGCTCTGATGCCAATTGAAGGTGCAAACACGAGAAGGGGGGGTTGAATTGTGTTTGTCAAACTTAATTACTTTTGCTGTTTTGTTAAATATTGATTTGAATTATTCGATAAATAACTAATCAGATTCAGCAGCGGATAATAATAACATAATAACACAAAAAATTATATTGGTTCACCGTTAACTAGGCTACGTCCAGTCCCTTCCTCCAGAAGGCCTTTTTACTAATTCAAACTCCTTTGAATTACAACACCACTGACCCTTCAAGTCAGTCTTCCCAAACAACCTGACAACCCCAAACTTTTGAGGAACAACAACACCTTAACTAAACCAGCTAAGTCTTCTCAAACAGCCTGACAACTCCAGACTTTTGAGGAATAACAACACCTTGACTAAACCAGCCAAGTCTTCTCCTACCAATCTGACAACCCCAGATTGAAGAAGGAATCTACACCACTAGAATAAAGGTTTGGAACTTTACAACGTTGCTTCTGGAAAGCTGTTTGCTGCACTTATTCTTGCACTCTTTTATTGCTTCTGGAAAGCTGATTGTTGCACTGTATTTCTCTCTCAAAAACACTTAGAAAATATTGCTCTTGCTGATTTGTGTTTCTCTCTTTTGAACTCTCAGATAACTTTGAATTGAAGTTTGAGTTCTTGTGTTTTTCGATACTTTATTCTTCAGCATTAAGCCTCTATTTATAGTTGAACTTTAGGGCTTCACTGATGCTTTACTTCAGGAGTGTATTTCGATTAATCTGTTTTGAGAATATTCTGGAGTAGTTTGCTCAGATTCTGTTTTGAGCCTTTTGCTCACTGATCTGTTTTGAACATTTTGCCCCGCTTCTGTTTTGAGCATTTTTCTCAGATTCTGTTTTGAACATTTTTCTCTGACAGATTCATCTGACGATATCCTCTGGTGACGTCATCCTCTGATTTCTGCTTCTGGTGACGTCATCTTCTGATGACATCATCTGGTGACGTCATCTTCTGATTTCTGCTTCTGGTGATGTCATCTTCTGATCTATTCTTCTGATGACATTTTTCATTCTTCTTCTAAGTCAAATATGTTATTTTCATAAAATACATTTGTTAACATCAAAACTTTAATTGCAAGAACCAACTTGGTTCCAACAGGTGGTACACACAATCAACTATTAACTTATATTTCACTTAATATTATACTAATTTGAGTGTTAGAATGATTGCAAATATCAACTCACCATATAAATGAAGTGTTATTATACCAGTCTATTAACTTGATCATCCTTCTAGATCCTTTTTGTACCAGTCGCAGATGACAATACATTATGTGTTTTTTTTTTGCCTCAATAGGAATACACTTGTAATCTATTTGTTGGGTTTAAGTGAGAGTATTTAGTCTCGCATTGTCTATAAATAAGCTAAATACGATTATATTAGTGTATATAGTGTCAAAATCTCTTATGGTCCGAAAACATTTAACATGTTGCTCCTCAAACTCCCCAAGTGATATCAGGAGCTTTAGTTTAGTGAAGTATTAAATTCTTAGTATGTTATGTGGTTGCATCATCGTCAATTCTTCCACATCAAAATATAAGGTTGATATTGTGAAAATGCTATTTGAAAAGGTTATGGATAAGAAAAACTTAGTATTTAAGTGGTCCTTTGTGATTTGTCTTTCTTTTTCAAGAAGCTACACAATGCATAGTTACGTTATGTATACAACTACAATTTAAGTTCTATTTTAAAAATGCATAATTATTTTTTGATAAAAGAATTAATTATAACTTTTGAGAAATTCAAGTCAAGGATGTGTCAGGTCATTAGTTATGAGCTCGACTCAATCATATATCGATTATTTTTACGATTCATAATGACAAATTAATATTTTTCATAATACAAAATCTTTATTTTAAACATCCACCAATATTCTACACATTCATCACTTAACAAATGTTACGTGCCTCGTGGTGGCACCTCGTGTAACATAATCAATATTTTTAGACTCATTTGACATCATATTTACATATTAACTCTACACAATTTTTTAATCAACTTAAATTATTTTTAAACACATATTAACACATTCTAATATATACATATAAACACATAGAATTCTAATTTCTAGAAACAAAATTTGAGGGTGTATCGCCAAACAATCAAAACCGGCTCACTCTTTACTATTTTTCTCTCTCTTTTTACTTTCATTCATCATACTTTCTTTTTGCAACCGAACACATATATATAAAAAGCCAACTATGTATTCTATATAACACGAAGGAAACATCTTTGACGTAGTTTATAGGCTAATTTAAATTTTTAGTCTCAAGTTCTAAAATATGTTATTTTCCGTGAAAAAAAATGATATATTGATGTTACAATGTTGACATGTGTATAACGTGCTGATATGACAAATTATAAAAGTAAAATATTTATAAATTAATCTTTAAAATTTTGGAAAAAATATATTAATGATCCTCTAGGTTTAAATCAGTTTTTACTCGGACCGAATCTTCATATTTTTTTCGTAATTATCTTCCTCTTCACCATTTTACTATTCCACTCCATCTTCGAAAAATACAAAATCCAAAATTTGTAATTATAATAGAAAATCCAAAACATCGACCAAAGTAAATTAGAGAAAAATTAAAATAAAAAATCCATTATTCCAACAAAAATTAAAAAATGAATTATTATAAATAAAGATAAACCTATTAAAAAATAAATGAGTTGTTGAGCGCATTTTAATATTTTTCAAGATATTTTATTTACACAAACTAATTGTATATTTGTTTCTATTTTTATGTGTTTTGAATGATTTTTTCTGGTTGTAAATGCCTGGAAGATTTCAAGAAGAAACTTTTTTTTTTTGTGTGTGAGTTTCAAGAACAATTTTTTATGGGTTGTACAAATTAATTGTTGATTTTTTTTTATGAATTTGAAGAAGAATTTATTCATCCATCTCCAATATACACGTACTTCCTTTTTTCAACAAGACAAATTAAATCTTCATCTTAGCTTAACCGTAAACTTAAAAAACACCCAAAAATTCAAATTAAAAACATAACAAATCTAAAATAAAAATATCAAAAAATATGAATATGAATTTCGGTCTAAAACAATAAATTTATGGTGAAAGATGATAGAGAAAAAAAAGTTCTAACAATTCAAACGAAATATAATTTAAATGAACAATTCGAGAAAATTAAAAATTATAATGGACCAATCAAAAAAATGAATCAAACTTGAAGAATCAATGACTTTCAATTTTCTTGATCGAAAGATTTCTAAGAACTTATTTTAAAATGTTTATTTTAAAAAACATATAATTAAAAATTTTATTTTTATTTTTGTCACATGAACACCATTATGCATACGACAATATTATAACGGTTGAATGACATTTTTTTAACGGAATTAATGAAATTTTTTTTTTACAAACAAACAATAACATAGAAATTAACATTATAAACAGAGTACCACTTGAAAGACCTCATTATAAAAAAATAAAATAAAAACTAAAAATTGAATCAAAAATTATAATTTAGCCTCAATTTATATTTTAACTTTCTCAAGGCCCCTGCTTGTTCTTAAAAGTATCTTCAACCTGGTAGCTTTCCAAAAGTAGTCGGGAGTTCATCACATCTTCGTCAAGTCAAATACTTCAATTTCTCAATCCAGCTCCCCTATCAAGTTGGTATGGTAAGTCATTATACCCAATCAACACTTCCCATCGATAGATTTTATTATCTGCTTATACAAAATAGCTTTTATTATCTTATTAATACCAAACCTTAACCTCATTTATGACATGTTTAAAATTATTTTTGTCATTTCACAAATATTTTCTTCCCTCACACTTTCTATATATAATCAAAGTAAGAGAACTTTCTATACAATAAAATAAAGCAAGAGAAAACTTGATTATTCTTGAATTACATTTTCTCTTCATCCAAACAACTAAAAAATTACATCACTTTCATATTTTTTTAGGTTTATTTCTTTTATCTTGGATTCTTCTCATTTTCTTTCATTTAAACTAAATATCCTTTTATATCTCCTTACCATGGTATTTTAAAATAATATCTCATTCCTGGCTCAAAAAAAAATATATAAAGGATAATATTTGATAAACACTCAAACATCTATTATATACTTTGAAAGAGAAATAAATAATAAAAATATAAAATATTTAGAATTTTAAGGTGTAGACAAATTATTACTCTGTATACAAAGGAGAAAACAGTAAAATTTGATAATTGCATTATCTTCATCGCTATCTATAAAAGTAATTATAAATAATAAATTACCCGGAGGAAAATGAATATGGATTATTTTCTCTTGTTATTAGTTTCTTTTCTTTATATTTTTTACTATTATGGTATGGTCAACAATTCCTTCAAACTATAGCTCTTTACCCTTTTTTGTTGCAATGATTGCAATTTGCAAGCCACGGGTTTGATATACTTCCTTCAATTTAATGGAGGTGGAGATATTTGTGTGCTTTTTCAACAAGATACTTTAGTATGAGTGAAGCGAAGATAAAAAGATGTGATTAAAAGAGTGAATGAATTTAATTAAAATTAAAATTTAATTAAGAATTAAAATTAAAAATTAAAACTAAATTCAAAACTTAAAATTAATTTTAATTTTTAAAAATTTTATAACTGAAAATCAAAAACTACATCGAATAAGGATTTGGGTAATTAATTTATAAGGAGAAATGGAGGACAGGCATGAGCAGTGGAGTTAGGTATCATGTTCTGCTATGCATTCATTATTTGCTTATTTTCTGTTAATGATTGTGTTGTGTGTATCATAGACAACGAGAAAAATATGACTCGTTCATGTCCATGAGAAAAGCACGTGATGGAAAATCGTATTTTCTTTCGTTTCCCATGTTGCAATTTCTAAGGAATTTGTCGATAAAAGTTTGCATTTGTTGACTCATATTCTACCCTCGAGTTTTTGAGTCAACATATTCTCGGTCAACTTTTGTGGTCTTTAGCATATACTACTACGTACACTACACTTCCTCCTTCTTGAATACATAAATTACAAATAATAATAACAATAATAATAATAATCTACTTTTATATTTTTAAAATATAAGTAAAAATTAATTAATTAGATCACATTTAATGCTATTATTTTTATAAAACAACTTCAATATTAATTTTATATATTTTGGTTCTTCATTAACTCTTTTTTTTTTCTCATGGAATAAGTTATTATTAAAAACAATTTAGAGAATACAATTCAATTTTTAATTACTCCTATTTAAAACAAATTAAATGTGATCAATTATTTCTCTTAGAAGATAAGATTTACTACATTGGTCTCTAAACCCATTTTGTCAAATCATGAGAATTAGAAAAATGAATAGTATTATTAAATTTATTAATAATTGATATTATTTTTACATGTTTGACTTTAAAGAAAGATAATTAGTTAATATTTTTATTATAATATTTATTTTTTGATTGAAGAAAAATATATATATTAATTAGAGTTGTATAATTAATTTTAATATGTTTGTATATGCTTGAATAAAATTGATTTTATTTTTAAAATTGATTCTAATTTTAAGTTTGAATTAGAAATTTTTGTCTCTATAATTGTTTTTTAAGCGTCAAATTAATTATTCTACTCATTTATCCTTAATTTATCTAAATATAAACTATTTTATATTCAAATAATTTTTAAACAAAATCAATTTTACTCAAAATTAATTTTCATTAACACAATTGTTAAAGCTCCAAGTCAATTTTTTCTTCTTACTTCCTTTCAATGAGCAAACAAAGGTAAATACCAATATATTTCCATATAGTTACTAGTACTTTTTTCTTCACACTCAAATTCTCTCCTTTCATTTGCTTCAAACAAAGAATTAATGTAAACAATTAAAAATGTTACATTAACAACTTGTTCACTACAATAAGGTGCAAATTAACTTAAATCACAAATGACAAGGATTCGCTATCTTATATATTAAGGTTTCCTTCCAACAGTTAATGAGCAATGTGTAACTTAAGTTTTAAGATTAATAATGCGAGTGTAAGTGTTATTGGTGGAATGTAGTAGCTAGTTGCTTAATTGTGCACATAATGCAGTACTACTTTGCCTTCAGCTGCTTGTTTGGTGGATAGATAGATAGATACTTTGCTGACTGATTACTTAGCCCACTGGTTGTTGTTGGTAGTTGGTGAGAGTGATATGCTGTGCAATATTGTTTGATGTTAGTTATACAAGAACAAGAGCAATGTTACTCAACTTTTAAATAGATTGATCCACATCTTATTATATTCATGATCTTTAAATAATTACATTTCGGCTGAGTAATCCTAATTTCTAAAGGACGACTCGTCGTTTGTACTTTTCATAGACACTATATATCACTCAAATTAGAGCAGCCGTTTATTTATGCAAAATCACATTGCCACCACAATTTTATGGAAGCTCTAAAGTACTATTTGTCAAAATTGCATTGACTTATTTTCATCATGTTAATCTTACCATCAATTCAAATTCAAATATGTACTCCCTTTTGTCTCAATTATAAGTAGAAAATAAAAAAAAATATCAATACCAATAAACTTATTTATTACTATAATTTTTTGAATATTTTTACAAATATACTTTTCATAAAAAAATGTGAGATATTAAATACACTCATTAATATTAAAAAAACAAACATTAAATGGAGATAAAAATGTCATTTAAATAATAAATGTATCTTAAAAATTATAACTTTTTCTTATAAATGAGACACTAAAAAAATCTCCAATTTTTTTGTTATAATTGAGACCAAAGGCAGCACTTAATAGATGAAAACTTTTGCTTTTGTTCCTTTTTATATGCACTTATTGATGTTTTTTTTCAAATATATAAAAATAGTTAATAAATTCCTATCACTTTTTGTTTAGATCTTTCTAAAATAATGTTTATAAGTACATTTGAATGGATTATATTTCAAGATAAATTAACGGTACTAATAACGATATCTTCGAAAAAATTAATAAATACACCTTAATAATCTAAAAGAAAAAGTAGATATATACTCAATGTGTTGTTGAATGAAACCATCTATCATACTTCCATGGTCTCACGTATAAGAAGAAAATAAATTATTTCATATATTTTTTAAGAAAAAGAAGTTGAATTTATTTAATATTTCAGAGTAGTCAACAAGAATTTTGTTAACAAGAGTTCTAAGAACATTGTTAAGGATACCAAATAAAGTAATTATATATTGAAATAGTTAAGTATTTCAATTTTCAATACATTAAATACTCAACTTTCAATAAAAACATATTATTTTAGTCTCTAAAACAGTTTTTTTAGAGCACTCGTTAATATTTTCCAAAATTAATTGTATTGTCTAAATTGTTTTTCATTGAAACTTGTTACATGATAATAAAAGTGTTAAATGAGAAATAAAATATGCATTAATTAAATAGCACTTTCTTGAAATATAAGCAAAAATAGTAGTTGGAAGGTTGATGTACTTAATTAAGAATTTAATCTAAATTCATTAAATTTTCAACTACTAATTTTATTTATATTTTATTGTTGATGAAATATTTTAGAAATTATCACATTAAATATGATAGAATTAATAGTTAAAATTTGCTTATATTTTTGAAAGAAAATTTTGTTTATATTTAACTAAATATAACTTTTTTATTGATTATATTTTGAGATCAAGAACATCATTTAAGTTTTTTATTATTCTTATGATTAATTAAAGTATTATAAGGGACAAAGACTTTTCAACACCGTGCATTGAGAAAATAAAAAACTAATGAAACCAAAATACTACAATTATTTGAGGGAACTTGTTTCTGATCTTATTAGAGAAGACCATATACCAATTACTCACCGAAAAAGTGTCGAAAATGATTAGTTAGTTGATTTTAATATAAAATGAGTTTTATTTATTAAAATATTTTTAGTAATAGTTGTTAGATAAATTTTGAGATATAATAAATAAAACTATTTTAATAAAAAAAATGAATATCTCGTTGATAATATCAAAATATAAATAATATGAGAGAAATAAATATTACAAGATGCAAAGGGAGTACTAGTTTAATGCCAAAGACTAATAACTTTTAACATATATGTATGTAACAAGTGTAAGTGTTACATTTTATAACATGTTGGGCCATAAGTGCTTTTTGGGAGTAGGGAAGGAACACCTCCAAGGCCCATGCATCAGTGCCTCCGATTATTGCTACAATTGAAAGGCAAGAAGACACATTTATTACACTTTTCAACAAAAAAACAATTCAGTCAATGAAGTAAAATAATCTGTGATAAGATGATAGTATACTAATCATAATGTTCATGCCATATAGGTTATGCACATGTAACCCAATATCAACCTTGGATAGTTTAAGTATTTCCATGAATCCAAGAAATGCAGTGTTGTCAAGTTCAAAATCCCCTCAGGCAAAACTATAATGATCAAGTAGACTTATTAACATATTCAATTTAATTAGGGGCACTTAAATTATCTTGGAAAATGAACTAAAGTAGTTATAATATTTTTGTCATCCTCACCTCCATTAGCCAATAGGTGTGTGAGATAATAAAATAATCTGACTCATCACATTCCATTAAAAAAATTTCAACAAATACTCGTCAATTAAGTAATAATAAGCGAACCTTAATTAAGGTTTATTTGACAATTCTAAGTTAATAATTATGCTTGGTAATCGTTTTTTTCTTATGAGTTTATGATTTTTTTCTTAAATATATAGTCTTTTCTATAAGTTACTTGAATTTTAAAAAATTAATTAAAAATAAATTTTTTACGTATTTTATACTTTTTAATTAATTCAACCGTTAATTTTAATAAATATTTTAAATTAAATCAACTAACTTATTAATTATCATCTATCAGCTAATTTATCTTCTGCAAACTTATATACTACCAACTAATTTATCCAAGTTATCCACTGCTCATTGATTTTGCCAAACAAAGCTTAGATGGTTTCTGTTTCACGATAAATATATCCTGAGAGTTCTTTGGAACATGTATATTCTGTTATGATAAATTCTATTGAGTGATTATTAGATGCTGAAATTATTATTATTATTAACTCTAAATTAAGCATAATTTAAAGATGAATTTAAATTATATATATATATATATATGGGGTAAGTGTAAAGAATTTGTATAAAGCATTAAATTATTAAAAAATTTGACTTTTATTATAATTATTATATAAATATTTAAATATTTCTTTAGTTCTTACAATTATGTTTTTTTAAAAAAATTTAGTCCTCGCTTTTTTTTTATTTGGTTAATATCTCAATAAATATAATTTTATTTTAAAATACTTATTTTATCCAATTTTTATTACAAATATTGTAACACCGTCAAAACATAACCATTTTTTAAACAAAAAAAACCACATATAATTAAATTATAAGTTTTTTTAACCTAAAATTAATTGCAAATGTTTTAATTTTCTTTCTTAAAAAAACTTAAATCGCGTCTTCTTTTTCATTGTTTCAGTCATCTTCTCATTGTATAATTTCTCACATTGTGTCGCAATTCATAAAATAAAGAAAATCTGGAAAAAAACAAAATGAATTTAATTAAAGGTTCAATCCCATTACCACGACGAATTTCTTCATCACTCCTTACCATTACTAGGTCTAGGAGTAGACTTTGAATTTCTTCTTTGCTCCTCCTCACTCTACAATCAAATTGTACTCCCACTTTTGGACTTTTCCATATACTCCCCTCAAATCCCTTAATCTCCACGCCAAGGAAAAAACCTTTGATTCAAGGTCAATTCTAGAACTCACCATTATCTAACAAGTACCACCAGACGAAGAAAAAAATTATGATAACTATGAATTTGAATACAATGATGAATTTCAAATGGATGAAAATGTCGATGATGATAAAAATTATGATGAGGAAGAGCACACAAACGATAAAGAAAAAGCCACAATTTAGATTTTTTTAAGAAGAAAACTGAAACATTTGAGATTAATTTTAGGTTAAAAAGGTTATAATTTAATTATATTTATTTATTTTTTTGTTAAAAAATAATTATGTTTTGACGGTGTTATAATTTTTGTAACAGAAATTGAATGAAAAAACTATTCTAAAAGAAAATTATCTTTATAGGATGTTAACCAAATAAAAAAACTTACGATGAGTAAAATAATTTTTTTTTATAATTATAAGGACCAACAATATATTTAAATCTTATATAAATAAGCACCTCGTTAAAATTATAAAATTTAAAATCACACGTGGGATATTAAATTACATAATATTTTAAATATTTAATATAAATAAATTTCAAAATAACTTGTATAATACTCCTCTATTATAGATGTTCTTAGTCATTCCTAAAATTTAGTAAGCATCAAACTGAGTGTTTACTGAATCTATCATTTTTTTAAAACTAACTCAAGTGGAAGTGGTAAGTGAAAGGGTTTCTTTAATGGAAAAACCAAAACAATAGCTGATAAACAGTATATACAACAAAATCAAATTAACTCAAACACTTAGCTCTTGCTGGCCCAAATATTTAGGCCCACGATGACAAACAAACTACCATGCAACACAAGATAAATAAACCTGTGTTTGGTGTTGTAGTAAATAAAATTGATTTTAAGTGAATTAATTTTAGTTAAAAGTGAATTGAATGCAAAATTATTTATGTTTGAATATATTTTGGTAAAAGGTAGTTCAACAACAAATTTTATTGTAAAAATGACGTATGAATTAAAAAGTTACAAATTATAGCTTCAAATTATAATAAATTTTAGCGATAAAATCAATTCTATTCAACAATATCCAAACATACAAAAATCAAATTTACAATTCGAGAAATAATTTTAAACTCTTTAAAATTGAAACAACACATACGCTAAGTGTGTGTTTTTGTAAAGCCAAATTTTCAAAGTGACAACTCAAATTGAGCAACCAATACCATATATGCATTAAATATATGTAGAAGCCATTGGTGTGTGTTTGGTTTTATATTTTGTTTGTTAGAAACACAATAAACCACCGATAATCTTATTAGTGAAAACCATGAATTTTAAAGATCCTAATATTGTATGGTTTAATCATGGGAGTTTATAATCAAATCTTTAAAAGATGTGAAATCAAATTGAAGTCTAAGTTTAAGGAATGAATTGCATGTGAGGAAATAAATGTTGAGATGAATAAAACACATGTATATTGTTTGGCTCTCTAAGATATACTAAATATATTTATTTATAGATTTAATAAAGAGATGTTAACTAATTATATAAATTATTCTGTATTATCTGTTATTTTTGTAGTGTTATATTTGTGTATTTTCCATCAAATATTGTTGAAGTATTGTTAAATTCATTTATGCGAGTGATATATGCAATCAATGTTATCATGCGAGAACACACCTAAGTTTGATCCCATTATTACAAGCGATTGGAGTGGACTTCAAAGAAAAATCATTGAGTAAAATTGAAATTGACTCTAGCTCCCAAAATTAAATACAACATATCGAATGAGACAATATCAAAGTTTTGTGGAAGAAGCTCAAAGACGGATATATATGTGTCATTAACCCATCAACTTAATTTAAAGATGGAGTTGTATAAAATCAAATAAAGATGAAAAAAATCTTTATAATCACATTAATCGTGTTCAACCACATATTCACGCGCTACTTCATATCTTATGACATCAAAAATTAATAAGTAAAGTATTTCGATTGACACATTCTAGTTAAAAAAATATATGTATTGAACTTTCAAAATTATTTTAACAGATTTTCATAATTTCAACAACTAAATTATCTATTGCATTATCTAATAAGTCATGATACCCTTGCAAAAGAATCTCATAATCATGACACATCATAAGAGTAGAACATTCCTACCATAAATATTTGAGAGATAAGGTGGAGAAAGAAAAGCAGCAAAAGATAAAAAGTTATAAAAAAAAAAAGAATAAAAAGGAAAACAAAAAGGATAACAAAAAGGGTAAGAATGTAAAATAAACACAGCGTGGGGACAGAAGTAAACAAAACTGCAAATAAACCTGCAACAAACTGAGCATGATTTACCCATTTCACCCCCAAATATAGAAACGAGTCATCGACATTCAGCACAACACAAACAACACTGTGCTTTATCAAAACCAATGTAAAGAGACAAGGACATAAACGTCATTTTCACAAAACTAAATCCCATTTCTGCAATTCCTTTGAAGCTTCCTCACTTCCACTCGCACCACTAACTCACTCACTCGCACCCAAAAAAAATAAACACTGCAAAAAAAAAAAAGAAGAAGAAGAAGAAGAAGCTTTTAACACTCTTCACTGCTTTGAAAGCTGCTCGCTTTCTCAAAAAATGGGGACTCGAATCCCTTCACACCAGCTCAGCAGTGGACTCTACGTTTCGGGTCGACCCGAACAGTTCAAGGAACGACAACCGACAATGACGTCGCGTTCTGTTCCTTACACCGGCGGCGACCCTAAGAAATCCGGAGAGCTTGGTAAAATGCTTGATATACCTGGAATGGATCCAAAATCTTCGCTCCCATCTTCTTCTTCTCAGCACAACAGTGGACCGGCGAGATCCGGGCCCAATTCGGGTACAATCGGGAGGAACAGCGGTTCGGGTCCGTTATCAAGGAAAACAGCAGGTTCTGGCCCGATAGCGCTGCAGCCCACTGGACTTATAACTTCGGGTCCAGTTGGATCCGGGTCGATGAGCGGGAGTCGAAGGTCGGGTCAGTTGGAGGAAAGCCGGTCGGTGGGGAAAGCGGTTTATGGTTCGTCGGTGACGAGTTTGGGTGAAGAGGTGAAAGTTGGGTTTAGGGTTTCGAGAATGGTGGTTTGGGTTTTTATGGTTGTGGTTGCAATGTCTTTGCTTGTTGGGGTGTTTTTGATGGTTGCGGTTAAGAAAGCTGTCATTTTGTTTGCACTTTGTGCGATTATTGTGATTGTTGTGGGTTTGATTATTTGGAATTGTGTTTGGGGAAGGAAAGGGCTTTTAGGGTTTGTTAATAGGTACCCTGATGCTGAACTTAGAGGTGCCATTGATGGACAGTATGTTAAGGTTACTGGGGTAATTTTCTTTCTTAATAATAATAATAATAATAATTATTTATTAATGCTTACTTATGGTATCTCATTTTTATCATTATTTATTTTGTTTGTTGTTTAGTTGACATTGTTTATTCGTGATCACGCTTTGTTTTATCTATCTTATTTGTTTTTGAGGTGTGTTATTTAGATTCATAATAATCGGACACCGTATAAAATACAACTTGGATGGAAAATCGTATGTATATCCAGAGTTAACTTGCATTTTGGGAATGTTTTTTCTTATTCCACAAAAAGTGGTGATCATGGTTGGTGAGAACTTGAATTAAGCTTAGATGGTGTTAAGGAATAATAATTAATGATGTCTAATGTGTATATATGTGGTCAACTAACTAAAAAATATTTGCTTCTTTATGAATGTCTGAATTAGGAAGCTTTTTGCTTTGTTACCAAAAAATTGCTTACCATGTAATCATTCTTTTTAGAAAAAGGGATGTTAACGTTGGCTTATTGGACTCTACTGCTTTGTTATATTTATGGAAATTCATATTACCTTAGAATTGCATAGCATTTAAGAAATCATATTTTAATCTCTCTTCACACTTGGTATTATTCCTAGACAATGTGGTAGTATCATGCTAGTTAGGTTATTTACATTGTTAGTTATTTTGATCATACTTCTTGAACATGTGCCACAATCACTCTTAATTCTTACTTCAAACTGGATTGTTCTGTATGCGTTGATGATAATGTCCCTTTTTTTTTAATGAACAAATGATAATGTCCTATATTGAAGCGCTTTAGTATAGAACATTATCATTTGTGCCAAACATTGTGTTCTCCACTAAAAACATTAAGCTTTTACAATCTTATACAACGCATTTTCCTTATTGATATAGTTCATTAGTGATTTAATTGAAAAATATGGATTTTAATAGCCTTCGAAGTTGACACGACTCCATGATGTTTTTTATACTTATCTATCCTGTTTCTTCATGTAGGTTGTAACTTGTGGCAGTATTCCTTTGGAGTCTTCCTACCAAAGAGTAACTAGATGTGTATATGTCTCCACCGAATTATATGAATATAAAGGATGGGGTGGAAAATCAGCAAATCCTAAACATCGTTGCCTCTCTTGGGGTTCTAGATACGCTGAGGTTAGTTTGTTCGACTACTTTATCGATGCTTTGTGTTTGTGTGTACTAATACGGGAGGATCATGTTTGGTTTTGACCACAACCATTTCAAATACATGGTGGTTTTAAGAGTCAATAAACTCCATGCGTTATGTATCTTAAAAAACGGTAAATGTATTGAATCTTGCCATCCAGCGGTATCTTGGATGAACTTCAATACTAGAGAACTCTCTAATACAAACAATTGACGTGTTTAGATTTATCTAGCTTCTTGATTACTTATTGTATGTGGTGAGTTTGTTTCACTCACGCTGCACAATGATGACTATTATAATTTTCTATGAGCAGAGATATGTAGCGGATTTCTACATATCAGACTTCCAGTCCGGGTTAAGAGCCTTAGTGAAAGCTGGTTATGGTTCCAAAGTTGCTCCTTTCGTTGAACCAACAACTGTAGTTGATGTAACAAAGGGTAACAGAGAATTATCTCCAAACTTCCTAGGTTGGCTTGCAGACCGCAAACTCTCTAGTGATGACCGGATAATGCGCCTCAAGGAAGGGTATGGTTCTATATTAGTATGTGGATTACTGTTTGAATATTCTTTCATTGCTTCCTCCCTCACATCTCTACTATGCCTTGTATTTCTCATGGCATAGACTATAGTTTCAATGCTTGACAAAATTACTTTCACTCAAATTTTAAATATCATTCAATTTCCTGAAGAGGTTTATTTACATTAAAATGATATGATATGTATAGGAAGAGTGTAATTTACTATTTTCATCATGCTCAGCGATTTTATTTTGAGTTTATTTTTGAATTGTTATTTGGTACTTACGAAGGTTATTTTGGGGAGTGCACAGGTACATCAAAGAAGGCACCACAGTAAGTGTGATGGGAGTAGTTCGTCGACACGATAATGTGCTCATGATTGTTCCTCCAGCAGATCCTGTCCCAACAGGTTGTCAGTGGATCCGCTGCCTTTTGCCGACCTACGTTGAAGGTCTTATCGTTACATGTGAGGATAACCAAAATGCCGATGTCATTGCCGTTTAGTGTAATCTTCCCTTGCTCTCTGTTCCTTGATATAGATATCACAATACCGAAATGGCAGAAACTGATGTGGAAATCCTACATAATGGAATAAATATAATTTCCTTTCCACATTTGCACGGTTTTGGACGAAGATGCAACTTAACAGATTATTACCAATATTGTACTAATAATCAAAATACCACTTGATTGATATGATGTGAGGATCCATCAAAGGTCAAGTTAAAGCAGTTTGAGAATGTGATGACAATGTATCCACGAAGTTGAGCATTGTGCTTTTTTCTACTTATTTTATGTACATAGGTAGAGGTGCCCAATTCAAAGTAGTTGCTTTTCTTTTGTTTCAGCTGATTTATAGAAGTGTTGTTGCCAAATATTATTTGTCAAGCCTTGGTTAAGATGTAATCTTAAGTTAATATTATTGTGTTATGCAAGTGTTAGTAGTTGTAAAAATTGAAAACCATCAATGTTATTACCACGATAATGTTGTATAGATGTTGTTTTAATTAAGTTATCACTTGTGTTACTGCTTTTTATATGTTGCCAAACATTTATGTGATAACTGCAAATTATTGGCATGTTCAATGAATTAATTACCAACTTGTTTAGTTAAAGATTTTTTTCAAAATCGCTAAGAACCAATATGAGATTTTCGGTATTATGGGCGAGTTAAAAAGAATGATGTTAATTTCATAATTGAGTTGGTGGTTTGAGTGAGAACAAATGAATGAATAGAGTAATAAGGTTATTTTGAATTCTATCGTTCCTCACCTACTAAAAATCTATTTATAAACAATGTTACTTGATTTCAAGGAGTTGAGTTTGATTCCCACCTACTAACTTTCTTACGATTACTAACAAATAATTTTGGTTGTTCTAAATTATTAAATTTTTTATTTAAACTATTGACAAAAGAGAAATAGAGAAAAATAAATTAAATGATATTGATAATTGAGAAAATTAATTGCATTAAAGGTTATATAAATTATATAAACAACTAACTAGTGTAAAATAATAACTAGTTAGTATAACTAACTAATCAATTTAACTAACTAATCAACTAAGATATCCAATATTTCCCTCAAGCTAGAACATATTTAATACACTTCAAATTTGGAAAATCTCAATAAATAAATGCGAAAAAAGACATATGCTAAAAGAAATTTAAAATACCAAAAACTCATCGACTAAAAGAATTTGAAATGCCAAAAGTTCATCGACGAAAGAATATGATTTTTGTGTTTGACTATCCATATTATAGATAGAAGTTAATATGAATAGAATATGAAATGCCAATTAAGGCTAGAAAGAATGAAATTGTGCTCAACTATCCAATGTATAATTTTTTTTGTTTTGGACAGAAGCCAACATGTCAATGAGTATGAAAACAATGAATTTTGTTTTACATAAGATAGAATGTCAATTAAAGCTAAAAGAAAGAATGTATTTTGTAGAATATCAATTAAAACTAAAAGAAAAAAAAATGAATTTTGTACAATACCAATTATGCTAGCCATTATAAAGAAAGAAGAAATATATCATCAATTTTTTTGTGTTCTTGAAGAACACCGACAAATTATGATCATAGAAGTCAATCAATAAATTTACATGACTCAATCTCATGTCTTCAATATTTGTTTCTACTAGATTAATACGTGAGATTCATTTGAAATGATCTCTTGCATATTTGAATTAGGAGGTTGATGATTGCGCTTTCCGTAGTACTAAATTGTATCTCCTCAATCATTTTCGAGATCGTAGAATTAAGATATACACACCTATAATAAATTCTTGAAAACTTACCACATTTATTCAGTGAATTATAGTCTTGATAACTTGATTTTGTTATGATATTTTGTGTTTCGAGAGAATGAATGTTGAATTGAAGATGAAACACTAGAGTGTTGATGAAGAAAGATTCTAATTGAGGAGGAAAAAAATGCTTCATGAAAATATTGAGAAGGAAAAAATATAACAAAATAATTACGCTCTTAATTTAAGTCATTGATAAAAGATAAATTAAAAAAAGTAAATTGAATGGTATTGATAATTTAAATAATTTGACTAACTAACCAACTAACATATCTAATATAAATAAATAAAAAATGTAAATAAATATAAAAATCTCCTCATATATGCTATTCAAGTCTTTTCTATTAAGTGACCTAATTATTGAATATACGGATATAAAAAAAATGATTAATCTTAAACAACATTTATATTTCATTATTTTGTACATTGTGATGTTGATATTTTAAAATTTGAAAGATGGGATAGAAATTTAAGATTTGATTTTATTCGATCAATTCTTATGTGATGGGGACTTGATAATCTGAAATATAATTGGAAGGTGAGTAAAATTTATCATTAATTATTAATATCATCAATCAAACTTGGATACTCCTGATTGGAAATAAAATTTTGATCTTAAACTAAAGGTGAGAATTTTATTTTTAATTTAAAAATTTAAGTGTCACAAATTTTAAGTAAAGAAAGGATAAATTAATTTTTTTTATTTATTATTTAAGTTTAAATTAATTTTTTTTTATATTAGATAGAATTTTTTTTTGTATTTTTATGTTACTTGTAATTTAATTTATGCCTACATATTTATAAAAATTGTATTTTACTACCACTTGTATTTGACATGTATCATGATAATTCATCATATCTCAATATTCATGTTTTAAATATGACTTTTGAGTCATACATATGATATGGTATTGAGTATTATATATTTTTAGAAATATAGTGATTGTCAAAAAATTAAATGCTGTATCAAATAACTGTTTTTTTTAAATAATTGTATAAAATTTTACAGTATTTTATTATTTTTTTACAAATTATAATTTTATTTATTATAATTTATTTAAAATTAGAGAAGAAATATTATGAGACTTGTTCTCTTATTTATTTATATACATTTTTTTAAATATATTTTTTTAAATATGTATGTTGTAAATAGTTTATTACTGTTAAACACATATGTTGTAAATAATACAATTTATTAAATGAAGTGAAAAAATGAAAATAATATCTATAAATAAAAGTTTTAGAGTAAAGATGTATTGCAAAATTAATAAAAGTTACAGTTATTAAATATTGATAATATTTTGTGTATTTTGATGTTAATATACATTAATTAATCAAGTAACTAGTAACTAGTTCAGATAGTAGAGCGCACATGGCTTTTAGTTTCACGTTGACGGTAGTTCAGATAGTAGAGCGCACATGGCTTTTAGTTTCACGTTGACGGGTAAATTATAGTAATATATATCAATTAACTAGCTTTTCTCCGAGACTTTTAACTTGTATAATATAATACTAGATAGCTACTAGCTCGAATGGTAGAGCGCATTGATTTCTTTTATAATAAAACTACTGGAATGTATTAATATATATAATATACAATTTTTATAATTTATACAAACTAAATATATATTCATAATTCATAATTTTAAATCTTAATTAGTATTACTATTATTTTAAATACAATGTAAAAAAGAAAAAATGATATAGAAATTTCACTTTACAAGATTAAAAATAACACAACTAATATTTAAATATATTAAAAATTAAAAAATCAAAATATATCTGACATTAATACTCAAAATAATATCTCTAGACGTTAATATAATATATTAACACAAACTACAAAAATATTATATGTTGACACACGACATCTTTATACGTCTATTACACATAATTTAATAGTATAATGTGACACATTTAGAATTTATTCATTTTTTTACCTCATACTCCTAATCTTTTTTTGTCAATATCTCCATCTTTAAAAAACCAACAATAAAAAATACAACTCCAATTACATATTTTATTTAATTGTCATTTACTTTTTTTTTAATTCATTGCATATAAATACATCATAATATTTTAATAATTAAAACATAGCAACCATAAATTACCACAAAATATATAAAAACATAATCATCACATATTAAAAATCAATAATTAAACTTATGCACAAACAATCCAATAAAGTTTAAATTAAAATAAATAAAAAATATTGAAACACAATCATTTAAATTAGCAAGCCTTTAAAAAACCAGCAAAGGATATTTTTTTAAAAATAAAAATATTAAATTATACATTAAATATTTTTAAAGTAATATATAATTTGTGTTCATTTTTATCTTATTATTGCTTGGACACATATTTTATTCCTCTAATACAAAACAAAATATTTAATAAAAAATATTATAGTTTCAATTAAAGATAAAAATAATCAAAATCAAGTAGTCATGCTTTATCATTCCCAATATTATTTTGTTTTTTGTCGTAAAAAAATAATACTTTAAGTTTGTTCATTATACACACTCTGAAAAGGATAATTAAATCAAAATACATTTGAAAGAAACATGTGACATAACACTCTAATTAATAATTAGTTATCAATGAAACATAAAATTTAAGAAATAGTAGTTCGTTCAATTAATCAAAAAAGAACAAAGAAATAATTGTACTCAAGATAAAAAATAAAACAAAAATAAAAATAATGATCATATAAAAATCAGTGCTAAAAAATATATCTCAAATCAATACTTGCAAAATATATATTCTATTTTTTATAAGAAGAAAGTATTCTATAGTAATTGAATGTTTAAAACAAAATAAAATATATACAAATAATCACTCATATTTTTTTAATAATATTTTTAGAGTGAAAATCACTCATATTTTATTTTAATCTTTTAATTGTGTATATAAACAATCACTTATATTTTTTTAATCATATATTTTAGAGTAAAAATCACATTTTATTACAAATTTTAATCTTTTTAATTGTGTATACAAACAATCACTCATTTTTTTAATCATATATTTTAGAGTGAAAATCACTCGTTTTATTACAAACTTTTTAATTGTTTTTATTCCACTTATTCTTTTTGTTATACAACCACTATTTTAATAAATTAAGAAACTTACAAATATTGAAATTTTTTTATCAGATTGATACATTTAAACACTGTAAATATCAATTTCAAACTTTTTAAAAAATTTACATTTAAAAAAATTTAACAAATTACATTTGTGTGCGTTGCGCAGGTAATATACTAGTTTAAATAAAAACAAGTGACTCCTCAAATGGGATCAATGTCATCATCTTCTTCTAACTATATGTTATGTGTACACCTATAAGGGCAACTTGATTCCTCATTATTTGTTAGCTCGTGATGACTATTGCTGGCTCACCAACCCATGCCACATTAGCAACATCCCCAAGTCAAATATCATCCTCAAATACCATGTCATCTCCCGCTCCAACCGCTTCTTGATTACAATAATATCAACCACTCATTACAATAATATCAATGACATTTATGACGATGAGATCAATTAAGTCACGACTGTCAAAGCCTCGTACAAGTTTTTGGTTATACTTAAAAAAAACAAATCTTGCAACTTCAAACACTATATCAATCAACCAATTTCAAAAAAGTTAAACTCAAATCGCATTACTTGCTTGCTCAAAAGTGAAGGTGCAAACACGAGAAGGGGGGTTGAATTGTGTTTGACTAACTTGAATACTTTTTCTGTTTTTGCAGTTTTATAACAAAACCTGATGTATGAATCAAACAGAGTTAGCAGCGGATATAAAGTAAAAATAAAACACAAAATTTTATACTGGTTCACCGTTAACGAGGCTACGTCCAGTCCATTCACTTTGAAGGATTTCACTAATTCAAAACCTTGAATTACAACAATACCACTGACCCTCCAAGCCAATCTTCTCAAACAGTCTAAAAATCCTAGACTTTTGAGGAATACAACACCTTGACTTCTCAAGTCAAGTCTTCTCCTACCAATCTGACAACTCCAGATTGTAGAAGGAATTACAACGCCTTGAATCTAATTGCTAAGTAATCTGCTACCCCTTATGACTCCCTCAGATTGTAGACTCTACTTCAACAACTTAGATCTAACACAAGGGAAGGAAAAACTTAGAGTGCTTGCTTCTGGAAAGCAGATACTCACAATTGACCTCACTGAAAACTCAAGTATTTTGCTTTTGAAAGTGTATGACTCTAAAGTATTTTCGATGCTGAGTCTTCAGTCTTGAGCTCCTTTTTATAGATGTGAATTAGGGTATCTTCCAAGCTTAAATTCGAGATGTATCTTGCCAGATACTCTTGCAAAAATACCTTGGCCAATTGGGCTTCACGTAAATAAAAAACATATCTTTTTAGCTCCATATTTTCTTTCAAAAATAACTCTGGCCAATCCTGTCTTTAATTAATTCTGGATCAAATCTTTCTTCCCGCCAATAGTTTCTGAACTCCCATACGATTTCAACTTATTTTTGTATCAAATCCTTTTAATACTTTGATCAAATTTAATCAAGTCTCCATTGATTATCATCATGATTAAATCTGGAACGTTTGATCTTCTGCTCTCATCCACATCTGGACCATACAAACTGATCTGCTGTGATCCTCTGATCTCGGCCAACACTGGAACACACTTTCTGATCTTCTAATCTCGACCACTCTTGACTTGCAATATGATCTACTGTGATCCTCTGATCTTGACCAATGCTGGACCACATGTTCTGATCTTCTGATCTCGGCCAACACTGGGCCATGGTCTGATCTTCTGATCTCGACAACACTGGGCCATATACTTAAATCTGGACCATTGATCTGAACCTTTTCCCTCTGATTTGGACCAATTCAGAACTGGGTCTGAATTGAACTGAAATTAATTCTGGACATAGGATATTTTAATCTGGATATTTACCTTCTGATCTGGATCAGTTCTAGATTCAATCTGGATATCATTTCTTCTGGTCTAGACTTAGTTTCATACTCTGAACCATGCTATCTTCTGGTCTGGGCCAAATCTGGATTAAATCTCTTGTTCTGGACCAATTAATTTATCCTCTAATTAAGTCTGGATGAAGTCTGGACTGATTAACATTTCACTGCCAGGCTATCTTCTGGTCATAATAAATTCTGGACTAAGTCTGACTTATGATATCTTCTGGTCTGGAACAAGTCTCCCTCTGACAGGCTTCCTTCTGGTCTGGTCCAGGTCTCCTTCTGGACTCTGCTTCCTTCTGATCTGGGCCAGGAAAGATATCCTCTGGTGGTGTTTTGTCATTCTGTGTATCCTCTGGTACCTTTTGGATGCATTATCTGGTGTCTTCTGGAGGTGTATCCTCTGGTCTGATTTTATCCTCTGGTAACGTATTTTCTGCCTCTGGTGATTTCATCTTCTGCCTCTAGAAACTTCATCTTCTGGTGGCATTTAATGTAATAATTCAAGGTACAAAATAAGATTACATGAAGTGCTTTTGTAAACATCAAAATCCTAAGTACTTAGAACCAACTTGGTTCCAACAATCTCCCCCTTTTTGATGATGACAAAACCTTAACTTATTTTGCTAGCTTGTAACTCGAAGTACTTGAAATACTCCCCCTGAGACCAATCTCTCCCCCTATGTCTGATACTGACTTTTTCTTCTCCTTTTCAACTCATTCTCTTTTCACTATTTCTTTTCTTCTGCTCTCCTTTTCAACTCCTTCTCTTTTCATCTCTTTCTTTTTTACTCCTCCCTGTTTCCTCTCCTTTTCAACTCTTTCTCTTTTCATCTCTTTATTTTTCACTCCTCCCTGTTTCCTCTCCTTTTCAACTCCTTCTCTTTTCATCTCTTTCTTTTTCACTCCTCATTTCTTTTTATCTCTCCTTTTCTACTTATTTCTCCTTTTTCTCTCTATTTCCCCCCCTTTTGTCATCAGCCAAAAAGATGTCCTACTATTTTTGTATTTTTATTTTTCACTTTACAAATTACAGAAAGTAAAAACAGAAAAATAAAAAAACAAAAAGTAAAATTACAAGAAAATTAAAAAACTCCTCAGATGACTACTTGAGCTAGTCAGATATGGAGATAAGGTTGAGATGCTTCTTGATGAGCTCAAACCTATCTTCTGGTAATGCTTTGGTGAAGATATCAGCCCATTGATATCACTGTCCACAAACTGGATGCTTAAAGTCCCTTTTTGAACATGGTCCCTAATGAAATGGTGTTTTATTTCAATGTGTTTGGCTCTAGAGTGTAAGATAGGGTTCTTGGTTAGGTTTATGGCTGAAGTGTTATCACATAACAAAGGGATATTGGTTTCAAAGATGTTGTAATCTTTAAATTGATGTTTCATCCAGATTAACTGTGAGCTGTATCATGCTGCTGATATATACTCAGCTTCAGCTGTTGACATGGCAATGGTGCTTTGTCTTTTGCTTGACCAAGAGATCAAATTATCACCTAAGAATGTGCAGTTGCCACTTATACTTTTCCTTTCCAGCTTGTCTCCAGAATAGTCAGAATCACAAAAACCTCTTAGTTTGTAGGTGGGGGTTTTCTTGTATAACAAGGTAAGATTGGTGGTTCCTTTAAGGTATCTCAAAATTCGTTTGACAGCAGTTAAATGGGATTCCCTAGGGTCAGCTTGAAAATGGGCAGATACACAAACACTAAACAAAATGTCAGGTCTAGAAGCAGTTAAATAAAGAAGGGATCCAATCATACCTCTGTATGTTTTCTGGTCTACCTTTTGGCTAGTTTCATCTTTCTCAAGTGAGCAGGTTGGGTGCATGGGGGTGGCCATAGGCTTACAGTCACTCATCTTAAACTTTTTGAGAAGTTCTTTAGTGTATTTAGATTGGTGAATGAGTATACCTGATTTACCTTGGTGAATCTGAATTCCCAGAAAGAACTTAAGTTCTCCCATCATGCTCATTTGGAACTATTTCTGCATTAGGTCAGAAAAGTCCTTGCACAAAATGCCATTAGTGTATCCAAAGATGATATCATCAACATAAACTTGAATAATCAAAATATCATTTTTAATGGATTTCCTAAATAGAGTATTATCAATCTGGCCTCTATCAAATTCATTCTTAAGCAGAAAGTTACTATGTTTGTCATACCATTTGATATAGAATTATATCATGATTAACAGCAAATGATAAGAGAATTATAATTGCTTCTAACCTGGCCACTGGAGCAAACGTCTCAGTGTAATGGATACCTTCCTGTTGGCTGTATTCTTGAGCTACAAGTCTGGCTTTGTTCCTTACCACTTCACCTTTTTCATTGAGTTTATTTCTGAATACCCACTTGGTTCCAATAATGTTTTTGTTTGGTCTGAATACCAGATCCCAAATATCATTCCTTTGGAATTCATTCAGCTCTTCTTGCATTGCAAGTATCCATCCTTCCTCTGCCAAAGCTTCATCAACATTGCTTGGTTCGCATCAACTTCTGGTTCTGGAAGATCTGTAACAGCTTCTGATTCTGGTAAATCTGCAACAGCTTCTGATTCTGGTAAATCTGCAACAACTTCTTATTCTGGTAAATCTGTAACAGCTTCTGATTCTGATAAGTATCCAGATTTCTCTTCTGACTTATCTTGGCTGTTTCTGACTTGATCAGATTTATCTTTTGAAGATTTGTCATGTGTTGCTGACTTGCTTGTATCCTCTACCTTTCCAGGTACTTCTGTTTCTTTTGCTTTTGCTCCCTTTGGTTCTGGTGAACCTGCATTAGTTTCATCTTGCTTTGAATTTTCAGGTCAAGCTATTTGTCATATAATACAACTTAAATAATTAAAAGTAAAATTGATACAACCAGAACATCAATTCTGCTTCTGGTGGTTTCTGCTTGTTTTAGAAACCACTGGAATGCTGCTTATGATGAAGTGTTCAATTCGTGTAAATCACCTGGTTCCTTTAAATCTTTGAGAAACTTCAAAATACTTATCTAGCTTTGATTTTTCAGATCATGCTTCTTGTTATCACAGTAAACATAAATATCAAACAATAATAGTATTTACAGCAAGATGTAACCTCTATGTCAACAGTTTCAGTTTTACTTTGAAAATCCTCTTACTTCTGATTTTCAGATTCTGAATTTGTATGTTCTGTGATTACATGGTTTGGATTAAGGGATTTGAATTCCCTTCCAGGTTTGTAGTCTTGATGAATTTCCCTGGAGTGTTTGAAGAACTCTCCTGATTCTGATTCTGCTTTGGCTGATACACCATGTTCCTCTGGTGATTCTGGAACTTATGGTGATTCTGGTAATTATACTTCTTCCGGTAATACTGAAGCTGATGTGTGTGATTCTGCTGTTTGTGGCTGAACCTCTAATTCTGATACTTATACTGGTTTTGGTACTGATTCTGATTTTGGTTCCAGTGTTGGTTCTGGTTCCAGTTCCTGTTCTGATTTCGGTTCCAACGTTGGTTCTGATTCCAGTTCCTGTACCTCTGATATTGGTTCCAGTTCTGATTCTGGTTCCAGTTCCTGTTTTGATTTGTGTGATATGTGTGATTTCTTTGATATTTCCTGTTCTTCCTATGATTCTTGTTCTGGTTCTGATAGGTATTTTGTCGACCAATTCTTCTTCTACCAGAGTCAATTGGCTTCTATTTGGTAGATGTTGGAACGTAAACCTTCTTCTACTTGTGTATTGCCAATATCCATTGTCCAGGCACCATTGTTGGTGTCTCCTTCTGGTTGCTCAGAATATCTGCAACATAGACCATTTGATCTTTTGGTACCCAAAACTGATTGGGTCCAGGTTTGTTAGTTTTATCAACTCTCTGATCTTGTTCAGATTTTACCATTGGACAAGAAAATTTAGAGTGACCATTCTTAGCACAAATAATGCATAAAACATCATAATGAACAGTTTTAGTTTCAGCAATAGTTTCTGTAAAACCAAGACCTCTCTTTCCAGTGTTAATGTTTCCATAAATCATAGATGCATATTTACTTCTTTCCATTCCATTAGAAATAAAGTTTTGAAAAAATTGCTCATGCATATCAGATTCACAAACAGTTTTGGAAGTGGAACAAATATTACTTTTGAGAGTTTGGTTTTCAGATTTGAGTCTTGCAACTTCAGTTTTAAAATCCTTGTTTTCAGTTGCATACTCAGATTTTTGATTCTTTAAAACTTGGATTTCTTAGGTCAGAATTTTCAAATCTTCCCTAAGAGTTTTCAGTTTTAAAGACATCTTATTGTTTGCATTTAGAAAGTCTTTTACAGCCTCAATTAATTCAGATTTAGAGAGATCAGAAAATACCTCACTGTCTTCATCTTCTGATTCTGTTCTAGAGCCTGAGCTGTATCCATAACTTGAGTTGGTATGAGCCATCAGAGCCAGAATTACTTCCTCTGATGTGCTTCCAGACTTGCTTGAATGATTGCTTCGATCATTCTTCCTTCTGCCTGTTTTCCTTCCTGAAATCGTGCCTTTACGAGGTCTAGAGGCAGACCTGATGTGTGCAATCATTGCTGTTTATGCGTCTTCTTCATCCGACGATTCTTCTTCTGATTATGATATATCCCAGTCTGCCATCAGACCCTTCTATTTGAATCTAGAACTATTCTTGTCTTTTTCCAAATTTGGACATTCTGACTTTGATATGTCCAGGTTCATTGCATCCATAACAGATGATGCTCTTCTTGTCAGATTCTTCATTTCCTTTGCTGTTATGTTTCTTCTTGGAGCCTCTTCTCTTCCTGTTTCCCAGATCTTAACCATTTGTTTGGTTAAGTAAGCCATATCATCACAGTCACTGTCACTATCCTCTGATTCTGATGCTGCCCTTGCAGCTATCTTCTGTTTCGACTTCAGGGTCATATTCTTCTTCTTCTTTGGTTCATCTGCTTCCAGTTCTAGTTCATGAGACTTGAGTGAGCTGATCAAATCTTCAAGTCTTAAGTTATTCAGATCTTTGGCTTGCTGAACTGCAGTAACCATTAGTCTCCACTTGGTTGGTAAACTTCTTAGAATCTTCTTGACATGATTTGCTGTTGTGTAGCTTTTCTTCAAGACCTTCAATCCAGATATCAGAGTCTGGAATCTACAGAACATTCCATCAATGTTTTCATCATCTTCCATCTTGAACATCTCATACTGTTTGACCAGTATGTTAGCCCTTGCTTCTTGAACCTTCTGGCTTCCTTCATAGGTCAGAACCAGACTGTCATATATGCTCTTTGCTGTTTCTTTATCTGTGCATCTGTCAAATTCCTTGAATGTGATGGCACTGATCATGATGGTTCTGGACTTGTGATGCAATTTGTATAATTTGTTTTGGTCTGGTTTCATATCTTCCATGTCCAATTCTTTAGTTGGATCTCCTGGAACAATAGGTGCAATGTATCCTTTGACTACCAACTTCCATAATTCAGGATCTTGAGATATGAAGAAACTTATCATTCTGTCCTTCCAATACTCAAACCTGTCTCCATCAAACAGTGGTGGTCTGTTGATGTTGCCTCCAAATTCTTCTGACATGCTGAACCCCCTTGGACCTTTCCTCAAACACTGTTAAGTGCTCAGCCTTGAGACCGAGCTCTGATGCCAATTGAAGGTGCAAACACGAGAAGGGGGTTGAATTGTGTTTGACTAACTTGAATACTTTTTCTGTTTCTGCAGTTTTATAACAAAACCTGATGTATGAATCAAACAGAGTTAGCAGCGGATATAAAGTAAAAATAAAACACAGAATTTTATACTGGTTCACCGTTAACGAGGCTACGTCCAGTCCCTTCACTTTGAAGGATTTCACTAATTCAAAACCTTGAATTACAACAATACCACTGACCCTCCAAGTCAGTCTTCTCAAACAGTCTAACAATCCTAGACTTTTGAGGAATACAACACCTTGACTTCTCAAGTCAAGTCTTCTCCTACCAACCCCAGATTGTAGAAGGAATTACAACACCTTAAATCTAATTGCTAAGGAATCTGCTACCCCTTATGACTCCCTCAGATTGTAGACTCTACTTCAACAACTTAGATCTAACACAAGGGAAGGAAAAACTTAGAGTGCTTGCTTCTGGAAAACGGATACTCACAATTGACCTCACTGAAAACTCAAGTATTTTGCTTTTGAAAGTGTATGACTCTCAAGTATTTTCGAAGCTGAGTCTTCAGTCTTGAGCCTCCTTTTATAGGTGTGAATTAGGGTCTCTTCCAAGCTTTAATTTGAGCTGTATCTTGCCAGATACTCTTGCAAAAATACCTTGGCCAATCGAGCTTCACTTAAATAAAAAACATATCTTTTTAGCTCAAGATTTGCTATAAAAAATAACTCTGGTCAAACCTGTCTTTAATTAATTCTGGATCAAATCTTTCTTATCGCCAATAGTTTCTGAACTCCTATACGACTTCAACTTATTTTTGTATCAAATCCTTTTAATACTTTGATCAAATTTAATCAAGTCTCCACTTATTATCATCATGATTAAATCTAGATTGTTTGATCTTCTGCTCTCATCCACATCTAGACCATACAAACTGATCTGCTGTGATCCTCTGATCTTGGCCAACACTAGACCACACTTTCTGATCTTCTGATCTCGACCACTCTGGACTTGCAATCTGATCTGCTGTGATCCTCTGATCTCAGCCAATGTTGGACCACACGTTCTGATCTTCTGATCTCGGCCAACACTAGGCCATAGTCTGATCTTATGATCTCGGCCAACATTGGGCCATATACTTAAATCTTGACCATTGATCTGAACCTTTTCCCTCTGATCTGGACCAATTCTATAACACCCCGAGTTTAAAACACAGCGCGAATGTATTTTTTTTTATTTTTAAAATAAATAAGTAAAGGAATTTTCCAGATTTAATTCAAAAAGAATTAAAATAAAGTTTTTACTAATTCATTTCATAAAATGGTACATCGTAATTTAATCGATGAACGTAATTAATTAGTTTCATCATAAATATCACAAAGTACTTATCTTTGGAAATTAATAATAAACATTAATACATTTCAAAAGATCACTGTTATATCATCCCAAAAGAAAATATCAGAGTGTAGAATAGTTTATCGGAAAAGTAGTACAATAATTTCCAAAATAAAACAAATTACATTTTCCAGTTCAAAATCCTATACATCAAATCTAACCGATCATGCACTAAAGCTACAGTAGCACGAATTTCCTCTGCATCCCAAACAAGTCTCATCCGACTCCGCCGCTCGCCTCGATGTAACCTCCTCCTCCTCATCATACAGAGAGGGATCAGTCTCCTCTGAAGTCAGATCGATGCACAATCTAGGTCGCTTCGGTAGTGCCGGAATCTCATAACAATCATCGGATATCCTAGATGGACCCGGAATATCAGCCGCTACTGGCGTCAGCCCTTTGCTCTTTTCTTCCGCCTCAGAATCATGTACAACCCCTCCAACTGGCTCATCCGCATCATCAAAAATTTCGTGCGCCTCCAATACCAAATGGGAAGGCACATGAAAGTCAATCCTCGCATAGCTGTGCTCCACGTAGTGCACCACTCCACTAGTCCTACAGGTCCTCTTCAATCTCTCCGTGTAAGTAGCCCTGCTTGAGATGGGATCGTATACCCAAGCAGTAGGCACGAAATGATCAATGAAATCGAGTGACGTTTCCGTCGTTTCGGGATCCACGGGTGGCATGGGTTTGGGGGGCATCTGAGGGAAAAGCCCAATTTCCACAATAATAGTAAAGGGTCACTGAATGAAATTAAAAAATAAACACATAGCATTTATATCACAAAACAAATACACCCATGGTATAACATATGACAATGATGAAAATTAAGGATGCTCATTTGAAATTTCATGACATAAGCTTTTTCAAACAGCAACGAATTAATATGGAAAACATATTGTAAGTACAACTACCATCTCAGCAATCACAAACATTCATCAGAAAATTCAGATTTTACCACGTACTTACACACATCACTTTCCAATCATTATCATATAACCAAATCGTGACCCATCGGTCAATCCCCCGATGCAATATGTATATGCTCATGTATACAATTTCTTGGAATTACCAAGGTGCAGTCGCTCAACAGACCAGCACAATTTGAATATGTTTGACTTTAACGGACCTCAAGACTAGGGTACAATCGCTCAACAGATCAGCACCAGTGCAGTCGCTCAACAGACTAGCACTCATGCAGTCGTTCAACAGACCAGCACTCCTGCAGTCGCTCAACAGACCAGCACGTTTGACATATACTCAGGTACAATCGCTCAACAGATCACTACCAGTGCAATTGCTCAACAGACCAGCACTCGTGCAATCGCTCAACAGATCAGCACGTTTTTGCGCATTTCAGGGTACAGTCGCTCAACAGACCAGTATCAGTGCAGTCGCTCAACAGACCAGCACTCGTGCAATCGCTCAACAGATTAGCACGTTTACGCATTACTCTGTGGCACATCGCGGGTACCACTTGACTATGCAATGCATGAATATGCAGTGTTTTCTCTTCACTGAAACAATATGCATTATCAAGAAAATTCAACCTTTCCATCATTTTCCCAAAACCTCTCAACACAATTAATTTCATCATCAACACGTCAATGATTAAACATTCAAGCAATCATTATCACTTTACATTATCTCAAAATTCCATTCTTAATTATCATAAGTCTTTCGTTTGTTTTCCCCAACTCTTAAAATTCATAAAACAGTGTTTAAAATTGAGATTTCTAGAAAAATACGAATCTGTATTCGAATACAGCTTCCTTGTATTCGAATACAGAAGTCAAATCAGTGCAGAATCAACACTCTGTATTCGAATACAGCCTTCTTGTATTCGAATATATAGGCTGTCACAGTGTAAAAATCAATATTTTCACAACTTTAATAGAAGTCTCAAAAGCTTCATCATTACCACTTCAAACTATCACAAAAACCCCATTTTAATTTGTCACAAACCTTCTCAATGTTCCCCAACACTTAAAGTTTATAAAACAATGTTTAAAACTTTGAATTTCTTAAAAACACGAATCTGTATTCGAATACAACTCCCTTGTATTCGAATACATAAGCTAAAAACTGCAATTTTAACACTTTGTATTCGAATACAGCATACTTGTATTCGAATATAGAAGACCAAAAATAGTGTAACTCAACATTTTCTCAAATATCATTAAAGGTTTCAAGAACCTCATCATTTCCTCTCCAAAAGTATTTCAAAACTCCATTTTAAATCATTTCAAACCTTTTCAATGTTTCCCAACACTTTAAAATTCACATGACAATGTTTAAAACTTGATTTTCTGGAAAACACGAATCTGTATTCGAATACAGCTTCCTTGTATTCGAATACAGAAGCTAAAACTTGAGTTTCTGGAAAAACCTGAATCTGTATTCGAATACAGCTCCCTTGTATTCGAATACAGAAGCAAAAATTGTGACAGTAAGCATCCTGTATTCGAATACGAGACTGTCGTAGTCGAATACAGATGCAAATACAATGTTAAAATTTCACTTATGTATTCGAATACGACAGAGTCGTAGTCGAATACAGATGCTAAGTCAGAAGAAAAAATCCTTCCTCTGTATTCGAATATAGGGGCCCGTATTCGAATACAAGTTCGAAAACTTGAGTAAAACAGAAGCTTGGCAGGTTGTATTCGAATACACCTTCGAAATCAATGAAATTTTTCCTGAGACTTCAAAACATTTTCAAACTGTTTCCTTTGAAAAATCAACAAAACACCAAAACATATTCAACACTCTTTTGAACCACAAAACTCAGGCATTTTTCTTCAATAACAACTTTTCAAGAAAAACACTTTCATCATTTTAAATCCTTCTCTTTTGAAAACATCAGCAACACCAGAATCACTCAAAAACAGAATGTCAACCACACAGAACAGACCTTTTTCAACGTTTACATTGTTGATCATTTCTCAAAACAACATGCAAGGTAATTCCAGCATTCTTACACAACCAATCACAACATGCAAAGCATTTTCAGCTTTCTCACACAAGCAGAACAACATTAATACATTCAGCCAAACAGCAACCATCACATAGCAGCAAAACACCAACATAATGCATTTTCGCATTTTATAACAACCAGCACAACAGTTTTATAAATATGCATTTTAATCATCTTCAAAATAACATGCTAGACATTTTTCAACTTTCCCACATAAACAAAACAGCATGAATGCAGTCAACCAACAGCAACCATCACAAAATCATTACACATCAACAGAATGCATTTTCTTCATTTTTTTCAAGATGTCATTGCAAAAACAGTTTTTCTTCAAACAATGATGAAACATCAGTAATGTCATGACAGTTATGTATTTACAGTCCTAATGCAACTAGAAAGTGGAAGGTACCCTTACCCTTGTTACGTTTCTGCTACTGCTCACGTTTCCGTTTTCGTTCTCGTTTACGCGTCAAAAATCGGCGAAACTCCCGCTTGCGTTTGCTGCTATGAAACTGGGTTCTCTAGCTCCGGAATGATGAGGGGAACAATTTTTGTACTAGGGGTTTTCTGGTTTGGTGCTTGGATTTCCAATTAATGTCACTTTTGAGGAACTCCCTCTTTTTTTTTTTTGAATCGTGAATAGGATTTAGAATGGGAAGGGAAGGGAGAAGGTGGGTACTGTTACATGCAGTATGGAGGAGGAATGGTGTTCTGATTTTGCCTTTCCCTCTCACTCATATTTATAGGCTTGTGTGGGTGCCACCTCACCCTACACTTGTCTGATTTTCAGCACTTAACCAGTTTCGTCGCAATTAGCCGATAATCCCTTAATTAACTGTCCGTTAATTTAATTACTCGCAATTAAATTAATTTACTCTTCATCCAATAATCTTAATATATCTTCCAAAATGAATATATATATATTCACTCAAAACATACATATATTAAATATTTTACAAATATCCCCAAAATACACTTTAACATTAATTCCATAATTTTAATTTTAAATTTAATGGTCTTACAAATTCAGGACTGGGTCTGAATTGAACTGAAATTAATTCTGAACATAGGATATTTTAATCTGGATATTTACCTTCTGATCTGGATCAGTTCTGGATTCAATCTGAATATCATTTCTTCTGGTCTGGACTTAGTTTCATACTCTGAATCATGCTATCTTCTGGTCTGGGCCAAATCTGGATTAAATCTCTTGTTCTGGACCAATTAATTTATCCTCTGATTAAGTCTGGATCAAGTCTGGACTGATTAACATTTCACTGTCAGGCTATCTTCTGGTCAGAATAGATTCTGGACTAAGTCTAACTTATGATATCTTCTGGTCTGGAACAAGTCTCCCTCTGGCAGGCTTCCTTCTGGTCTAGTCTAGGTCTCCTTCTGGAATCTGCTTCCTTTTGATCTGGGCCAGGAAAGATATCCTCTGGTGGTGTTTTGACATCCTGGTGTATCCTCTGGTGCTTTCAGGATGCATCCTCTGGTACCTTCTGGATGCATTATCTGGTGTCTTCTGGAGGTGTATCCTCTGGTCTGATTTTATCCTTTGGTAACTCATCTTCTGCCTCTGGAAACTTCATCTTCTGGTGGCATTTAATGTAATAATTCAAGGTACAAAATAAGATTACATGGAGTTCTTTTGTAAACATCAAAATCCTAAGTACTTAGAACCGACAAGGTTCCAACAAAAAGTACTTCAATTACACTCATAACCTGAAGAACTATATGTCAAGCTTAATACTCTAACTGCAATATTTTGCGAGTTAGAAACCTGATGTCCGTAAGTTTTTTTGCCACTTGCTTGTAATGAATAACCAATTAGGAAAACTATTAACACAATAGCTCATGCGGATCTAATTAAATTTACCAAAACAATTCACTTTGACTTACCAGGAGCCATAGTAGTTGTGTTTCTTATTGCACCCTTCAAGCTAAAAAGTCCTTCAATCCTCATATAATATGTTAGTTCAATAGTAGCTTTATGCTTTTCTTCAATAGTCGCACTTAGCTTCAAAATACATGTAAGGAGTCCATCATTAATTTTGTTATTCCCATCAACACTTGCATCGCCATAGTAGGATTCACGATTAAGGTAATGGCCAACTGCATGTAGTGGTTGATGAAGTTGGCATTCCCATCCTTTATCAATGATAGCAAAAATATATTGTACTTGTCTTCATTTATATTGAAAGACTTCATCATAGTTTCCTTGGCCCTGTCCATAGCCTCATAGATGTAACCCATAGTATGTTTTTTCTCATTATCAACAAGCCTTAGTACTCGCACTAGAGATCCCATTGCCTTGAGACAATAGACTGCGTCATTCCAAAAAGATGACATGATGTCTCTTTCCTTTTTCCCTGTAGGCTCCTTAGATATACTTAAGCTTGCGCAATCATCCTAGGTGAACATCAACATACAACCTTTGCAATGTGAGGAAATGAGTAGCAAAGTCATGTCAGCCTTTTCCATTTCATTCTTGTTAGTGTATTTTCTCATCGTATTTAAGGTCATGGTATGATCGTAAATGAAGCCTATAAGAGTGACTCCTCTTTGGCACACCTTTTTATTTTTGGAAGTTTCCCAAAGTCTTCTAACATCAAATTGATACAATGCTGTTGGAGTTGTGAGATTTTAGAGAAAATAGTAAGGGTTTGAACATTATTAATAATAACTTTATGCTGACTTGATTACAAAAGACTCAATACTAATCTCTATTTGTAGAGAAACATAGACTCAATCTCAAATCAGAAACAAATCATAATAATAATGAGAGATATTATAAAATATCTCTATGGTTATAAATTGATCCTAGAAAATAACTCAAGATACTCTAATATAATATAATATATATTAGAAGATATTATTTAATATTCTAACACTCCCCCTCAAGCTTGCTACAAGAAAACAATGTTTTGCTCTACAAAATCATAAAAAAAATATGGAAAGACAACTCAGGGATGCATGTGAAGTCGGAGAGAATTGCTATAAATATAGCCTAGCCAGATATACCGATTTGATCATCAGCCTAAGAGAAATTCATGGCAAGCAATTGGACAAAACAAGCTCTGTTCTTCTAAAAATCTGCATTTGGAAGCTTCAAACCAATAATATCGGAGACTCAAAATATTTAAACTTGAATATCCTTCAAGGAGAGAGCAACATGATTCAGGGAGAGAAAGGCAAAGCCAATACATATGGGACAAAGATGGAACCAGTGCATTTGGGACAAATTGCCAAGATAAAGTGAGTCATGAAAATAAAAGACATCGTCAGAATAACTATCAACGAAGGAAGAAGTCATCACTAATATGATTCATTTGTGGGAAAAATGGACACCGCCAGAATGATCATCGGTGGGAATATAAGCTACTATTATAACCTATTAGTAAGAACTAAATTGCATGACAAACACCAAAGAAGAAGTAATGCGACTCTGACGAAACGAAGCCATGATCGATCAACAGAGTGACAAAATGTATGGTGACTTCATGGATAAGGTCATTGTGCCTAATATGACTTCCAGGTCCAACCGGAGAACTAGATAACGAGTTTGCCATTGCACTTCTTGAATGAAACAAACCAACGCCATATGCAGGATTTCCATAATAACCATGATGATTGGAACCACTGGATTTACCACCCATTGGAACATTGTATGGTGACTTATGAAGTGAAAGCAGATATATGAGATAAGCTTTCTGAAGCTCAATTAAATTCATGTATGAGTTGCCCAAGTAATTCTTATCCACCGATGGGTCGTTAAGAGCAACAATTTGTGGATCAGTAGTGCTTCGTAACAACAAAGAACCAAGTGCAGCAGTATAAGAATATGAAGCTTGGGCCCCAACATTTTGGGCTGTAGGTGACCCCTAGACATTTGATCCAAATCTTGAAGCATCAGTGGCTGAGGAATCATGGCACAAATGAACCAGCCCTGCTTCAGCGGAAAATGTGATCTCAACATTTTCACCAAATTCATTACGACTGGCTGGATGAGAGGGAAAGCCCGTGACAGGTGTGGCACATCCCAAATCATCCTAGAAAAATTCTGCAAGGCTCTTTTGTTTGATCCCAAGACCACGTCCTGACAAACCAATGAGTCCATCACCACTCCACTCAGCAGAACTTCTAAGTTTTTCATCAACCACCACCTCACTCTCTATTTTCCTCATGTTAAAACCAGGAGGTGTAGCAAAGATTGATCTACCCCCATTATCATTAGCAGCTCCATTCACTTTCCTCCTATCACCAATTCCACCAATTACATAAGCTTCGCCTTTTAGTCTATGTGTAAACCTCCAATCCTACTTTGATAACAAAGGAGGTGGAGGTCTAGGATTCAAATTCACATTGTTGTAATAATATGAAAGATATGTTGGATCAGACCTAAGTTCTTCCTCAAAAGCAAAACCATTACCCAAAAACTCCGAAACAGCAGTCGATACTGTAGAACCACCACCAACTACAGTTAGAGAACCCTCAACAGTTGGAGGAGTTGAACCACTTCTATACAAATTAAGTTCAGGTTCATGATCATCAACCTCATGTCTTCTTTGACCACGAAGCAGCATACCTATTTCCTTCTCAAATTCATCACCAAATGAACCCTCGTTACCACCAATCAACAACCTCATACCAATTCAGACAACATTATTTTTTCTCTTTCAAAAATTCAAATTAATCGTCGCAGTTTTTCACTAAATAAAACCTGATCACTACCCTTAACCAAAAATAAAACCCTAAACCGTTAAACAACTCATAAACGCAAAGTTTTACTATGGAGGTGGTTGTGTCGGAAAACTTGTTGTAAAAATTTTTTAACAGCGACGAAAGGCAGTAGCATATAACAGATCTTGGAGGTATCATGTGTAATCGTAGCCCAAAACTAGAATATGAGGGCAATTTCATAACCAGTAGGCCGATGAAAGTTTAATGAAAGTGGTCGCGCCTTAAACGGCTAGTGTAAGACCCTTAAAAATTAATATTAATTTATGGAATTAATATTAAGGGTATTTTGGGGATATTTGTAAAATATTTAATGTATGTATGTTTTGGAGTGAATATATATATATATATATATATATAAATATTTATTTTGGAATATGAATCAAAATTATTGGATGAAGATTAAATTAATTTAATTTCGAGTAATTAAATTAATCGGACCGTTAATTAAGGATTAGCGGCTAATTGCGACGGGATTGGTTAAGTGCTGAAAATCAGACAAGTGTCGGGTGAGGTGGCACCACAAAAGCCTATAAATAGGAGTGAGAAGGATGGTGAAATCAGAACACCATCCCTCCTTCCTCACTGCCCATATTGCATGTAATAGTGCTGCATGTAACAATACCCTCCCTTCCCATTCTGAAATCTGTTTCCAGTTCACGATTTCAAAATACAAAAGAGGGAGTTCCTCAAAAGTGCCATCAATTGGAAATACAAGCACCAAATCAGAAAACCCCCAGTACTAAAGTTGTTTCCCACGTCATTACGGAGCTAGAGAACCCAGTTTCACCGGTTTTTGGCGAGAAAACGGGAACGACAGCATAAATGAGAGAAGTAGCAGAACACGCAACAAGGGTAAGGGCACCTTCCACTTTCTAGTTGCATTAGGGCTGTAAGTGCATAACTTTCATGACATTACTAGTGTTTCATTACTGTTTTGAAACTGGTTTGCCTATTGCTTGAAAGAAATGAAAAATGCATTTTTTGATGTTTTAAAAAGCTCTGTGATGATTGTTGTTGGGCTGAATGCACTAAAAGTTGTGTTGTTTATATGGGAAAGTGGAAAAATGTCTTGTATGTTATTATAAACATGATTAAAATGCATGTTCATAAAACTGTTTTGAAAATGGTTTTGAAATGCAAAAATGCATTCTGTTGGTGTTTTGCTGCTCTGTGATGCTTGCATGTTATTCTAATGTGTTGTGAAAGCTGAAATGCTTGCATGACGTTCTGATGGTTTGAAAATCTGGATGATTATGATTCTGTTTCTGTTTTGAGTGATTCTGTTGATGTTGATGATTTTGTGATGTTGGCTGTTTTTGCTGATATAACATTCTGTTTTGCTAATGTTGAGAAAGCTAAAATGCTTGCATGTTGTTCTGATGATTGATAAAGCTGAAATGCTTTGCATGTTGTTCTGATGTTTGAGAAAACTGAAATGCGTGCATGATGTTCTGATGGTTTGAAAATCTAGTGTTGCTGATGATTTCAAAATAAAAAGGTTTTAAAACTAATGAAAGTGTTTTCTTCTGGAAAATCTGGTTCGATGTAAAAGTTTGAGTTTTGTGGTTTAAAAGAGTGATAAAAACTGTTTTTGAGTTGTGCTGATTTTTAAAAAAAAAACAGTTTTGAAATGTGTTGAAGTCTCAGAGAAATTTCACTGATCTCGAAGGTGTATTCGAATACAACATGTGTGTATTCGAATACAACCTGTCAAGCTTCTGTTTTACTTAAATTTTCAAACCTGTATTCGAATACGAGCCCCTGTATTCGAATACAGAGGAAGGATTTCTGCTTCTGATGATTCTGATGTTAATCATCCTATTTCTGCTTCTGATGATTTTGATGTTAATCATCCTGTTTCTGCTTCTGATGATTCTGATGTTAATCATCCTATTTCTACTTCTCATGATTCTGATGTTAATCATCCTGTTTCTGCTTTTGATGATTCTGATGTTAATCATCATGTTTCTGCTTCTGATGATTCTGATTTTAATCATCTTGTTTCTGCTTCTGATGATTCTGATGTTAATCATCATGTTTCTGCTTCTGATGATTCTGATGTTAATCATCCTGTTTCTGTTTCTGATGATTCTGATGTTAATCATCCTATTTCTGCTTCTGATGATTATGATGTTAATCATTCTGTTTCTGCTTCTGATGACTTTGATGTTAATCATCTTGTTTCTGCTTCTGATGATTCTGATGTTAATCATCCTATTTCTACTTCTGATGATTTTGATGTTAATCATCCTATTTCTGCTTCTGATGATTCTGATGTTAATCATCCTGTTTCTGCTTCTGATGATTCTGATGTTAATCATCCTATTTCTGCTTCTGATGATTCTGGTGTGAGTCATTCTGTTTTGCTTCTAATGATTCTAGTGTGAGTCATTCTGTTTTGCCTCTGATGATTCTGGTGTGAGTCATTCTGTTTTGCTTCTGATGATTCTGGTGTGAGTCATTCTGTTTTTCTTCTGATGATTCTGGTGTGAGTCATTCTATTTTGCCTCTGATAATTCTGGTGTGAGTCATTCTGTTTTGCTTCTGATGATTCTGATGTTAATCATCCTGTTTCTGCTTCTGATGATTCTGATGTTAATCATCCTGTTTCTGCTTCTGATGGTTCTGATGTTAATCATCCTGTTTCTGCTTCTGATGGTTCTGATGTTAATCATCCTGTTTCTGCTTCTGATGATTTTGATGTTAATCATCCTGTTTTGCTTCTGATGATTCTGGGGTGAGTCATTCTGTTTTGCCTATGATGATTCTGGTGTGAGTCATTCTGTTTTGCCTCTGATGATTCTGGTGTGAATCATTCTGTCTTGCTTCTGATGATTCTAGTGTGAATCATTATGTTTTGCTTCTAATGATTCTGGTGTGAATCATTCTATCTTGCTTCTGATGATTCTGGTGTGAATCATTCTATTTTGCTTCTTATGATTCTGGTGTGAATCATTCTGTTTTGCTTCTGATGATTCTGGTGTTAATCATTCTGTTTTGCTTCTAATGATTCTAGTGTCAATCATTCTGTTTTGCTTCTGATGATTCTGGTGTTAATCATTCTGATTATGGTTCTGTTTCTAATGTTCTGGTGTTGATGATTCTGATTCTGGTTCTGTTCCTGATGTTCTGATGTTAATCATTCTGATTCTGGTTCTGTTTCTAATGTTCTGGTGTTGATGATTTTGATTCTGGTTCTGTTCCTGATGTTCTGATGTTAATCATTCTGATTCTGGTTCTGTTTCTGATGTTCTGGTATTGATGATTCTGATTCTAGTTCTGTTCCTGATGTTAATCATTCTGATTCTGGTTCTGTTCCTGATGTTCTGATGTTAATCATTTTGATTCTGGTTCTATTTTCTAATGATCTGATGTTGATCATTCTGGTTCTGCTTCTGATGTTCTGATGTTGATCATTCTGGTTTTGTCTTCTGTATTCGACTACAAGCATGTTGTATTCGAATACAGAATGTTAAAATTGCAGTTTCATGCTTCTGTATTCGAATACAAGGGGTATGTATTCGAATACAGATTCGAGTTTTCAAAAATTCCAAGTTTTTAAGAGTGTTTTGTAAACCCTGAGTGTTTGGGGGATATTGGGAATGTTGTGGTGAATTAAAATGGAACTTTTGGTGATATTTTGAGGACGTGGTGATGAAGTTTTTGAGACTTTACTGATGTAGTGAAAGATGTTGATTTGTGCACTGAGACTGCCTCTGTATTCGAATACCAGAGGGCTGTATTCGAATACCAGAGGGCTGTATTCGAATACCAGAGGGCTGTATTAGAATACATAGTGTAATTCTGCACTGTTTTTGGCTTCTGTATTCGAATACAGATTCGTATTTCCCAGAAAACTCAGTTTTAAACACTGTTTTGTGAATTTTAAGAGTTGGGGAAAAGACATATGATAATTAAGAATGGAATGTTGTGATAAAGTAAAGTGTTAATGATTACTGGAATGTTTAATCATGGCTGTGTTGATTATGAAATTATTTGTGTTGAGATGCTTTGGGGGAATGCTGGACAGGCTGAGTTTTCTGATATTGCATACTATTTTCAGTGAAGAGAAAATACTGCATATTCATGCATTGCATAGTCAGGTGGTGACCGCGATGGGCCACAGAGTTGATGCGGTGACCGTGATGGGCCGCGAAGTTAAGTAGTAACCATGGGTTATAGAATAGTTCCGCGTGTATTAGACGGTCTGTTCTATCCGGGGTCAGAGTAGTTCCGCGTGTATTAGACGGTCTATTCTACTCGGGCTACGGAATGGCCGCGTGTTCGTGGTGGTCCATTTTATCCGTGCGAGGATTTAACTTCTGTGTATTTGGCCTGTGAGAGGCTAATACACGTGAATGTAGTAACCGTGATGGGTTGTAGAGTGGCCACGTGTTCGTGGTGGTCCATTCTATCCGGTTTCAAAGTGGTCGCGTGTTCGTGGTGGTCCATTCTATTCGAGCTACGGAATGGCCGCGTGTTCGTGGTGGTCCATTCAAAGATGTATAATGTGCTGGTCTGTTGAGCGACTGCACGAGTGCTGGTCTGATGAGCGACTGCACTGGTGCTGATCTGTTGAGCGATTGCACCATGGTCTTGAGGGCCGTTAAAGTCTATCATACATATAAATTGTGTTGGTCTGTTGAGCGACTGCACCTTGGTGATTCCAAGAAATTGTATACATGAGCATATACATATTGCATCGGGGTGATTGACCGGTGGGTCGCGATTGGGTTATGTGATGATGATTGGAAAGTGATGTGTGTGAGTACTTTATGAAATCTGAATTTCTGATGAATGATTGTGAATGCTGAAGTGTTGGCTGTACTTACAACTTATTTTCCATCTTAATTGGTTGCTGTTTTGAAAAATACATGTCATGAAATTTCAAAATGAGCATCTTTATTTATCATCATTGATTTTATGATATGCCATGTGTATATTTGTTGATGTGAAATATATGCTATGTGATTATTTGTTAATTTCGGTCGGTGACCCTTGCTATTATATTGTGGAAATTGGGCTTTGCCCTTAGATGTTACCTAAACCCGTCCTACTGACGGATACACTAACGACGGAAGCGTCGTTAGTTTCCCCTGATCTTTACGTACGGAGTATCCGTGGACAACGTAGAAGGACGGACGGTTGGCTGAAGATGAGACTTATAGAGGATACGGTGGAGACCGTGCTACTATAGCTTAGTGCATGATCAGACTAGACTTTTGTATAGGGTCTTGAGTTTTGGGAAATGTAATTTATTTTGGGAATTAATGTATGACTTTTTCCGCTGTATTTTCCGTACTCTGATACTGTTTAGTGGCCACAGGCCGGGTGTTCTCTTTTGAAATGAACTGATGAAAATTTTATTATAATTCCCTTGACATTAATTTTGGAAAACTCATTTTAATTATTTATTAAAAAAAAAATACACTCGCGCTGTATTTTAAACTCAGGGTGTTACAGCTAGCGGACACGCCTTCACACATGGTGAAGAACGGTGGCACGTGGATCTTACGCGCGGTGGACTATGAGGCGCATGTGATGGCTTTCAACAATGCGTTTTAAGGTGTAGGTTGGTCTCGAAAAGGCGAAGCTGATGAAGTTGTCTTTTTTCGGATAGATCGCCGAAACAATGGCGATGACGGCGGCAGTAGTAAACTGGAAGGAAAACAAGTGAAACCGATGTCGGAATGTATCACGACAATGGTTTGAAAAAAGAATGATCATGTTGGAAAAGAGAAACTGTGATTATATTCCCAAATTGTTGGGAACTGGGCAACATAATAGAGGTGAGATCGTTCAAGGATGATTAAAATAGGCTATAGATAGCATGTTGGAGTTATGAGATTTTAGAGAAAATAATAAGGGTTTGAATATTATTGATAATAACTTTATGCTAACTTGATTACAAAAGACTCAATATTAATCTTTATTTATTTATAGAGAAATATAGATTCAATCCTAAATCAGGAACAAATCATAATAATAATGAGAGATATTATAAAATATCTCTATGGTTATAAATTGATCCTAAAAAATAACTCAATATACTCTAATATAATATAATAGATATTATCTAATATTCTAACAAATGCGTTGCACATGTTATCCAAAAGAGTTTTTATATTTTTGCTTCTAATTTTCTACCTACAATATAAAAAAAAACCTAATTAACCAAATATCACTCAAATTAGCATAATTAAGTTAAACTAGCAAAAAAAATGATTCTTACGCGCTAAAATGTAATTGCTACTGTTGTTTGTGATTACTTGCACAACATTTACTTCTTCCACATTTGCCACAAAACCATCCAAGAACTCAAATAGTTTTTGTATAGTTGTCACATACCCTGAAACATCAACATTATAGACAAACATTGTCCCACATGGACAACTGACCATAAAATGGATAAATGTCTTATTCTTGCGATTTGCCCATACATCAAACATGATATAACAACCACTTTTAGTACGCTCTACAATATATGTTGCAACATCTCTTTAATAAGCTCAAATTCCTTTTCCGATAGTGGGATTCATAATTCTTGATAGTTTGGAATCTCTAGACGCAGACCATAGTTGTCAATAGCCTAAATCATAAACTTGTTAGTGTATTCATGCTTTCTTATCACAAATGCTTGTTTGCTTCAAATTTGATGTTATTGTTGGTAGGGATGTACGCAGGTTGGATTGGGTCAGTTTTGACAAAATTCAATACCCGACCCGATCGATTATCTTTGGGTTGGGTTAAGTTCTAAATCTGTATTTTTTTTCATTTAACCCGAACCAAACCGACTCGATCAAGAACGAGTTGGGTTGGGTGAACGATAGTTGTTGAAAATGGATTCTCTACCTTGAGTGATGAGTGACTTTGGTGACTTTAGTGTATTTTAGAATAAAATTGATGGTTAAAATTAATCGATAAAAATTATTTAGATGAGAGAGAATGATTGATTAAGAGAGAGACCGATACAAATTCACCAAAGTAAGAATCCCAACCTCTAATTGTTGGTGGCCTATTAGAATAAAGCAACTCTAAGGGTCGTTTAAGATGTTTTCCTCTCTTTACAGCTGGGGCATCAACAAACTGTGGTTGTTGTCCGGCTTGAATATTGTAGATTTCTTGCACCTCATCACACTCATCATCATCCTCATTCACCTCAAACAAATGTTGACTTTCAACCTTTTTCTTAGCATAAGCTTCTTGATTCTTCAACTTTATTTTTGGGGCAATCTTCTTGCAAGTACCAACAGCAACCCCTCACTCTCATTTGATGTCTCTTTGCTCTAGTATTACCTCTAGAAGATGTATTCAGACAAAAATCGCAGGTAACATTCCTCTCATTTTCTCTGTCTTTAAGGTTGTTCTATTCCCAAGTTGTGTCAGGTTATTCTCAATGGGTTTAACCAGACACAAGAAGTTGGGTTGTTCAAAGACTTAGATGATGCCATAACAAATGGTGTAGAAAATTGAAGAAAGAGAAGGGGGAAACATAGAACACAAATGCTCACACCATTTCATAGGAAAACAGAGCAAAAATGAAGAGAAGAAAAAAAACTGATGGGCGACACTAGTTCAAAGAAAACAAAGCACGAATAAAGAAAGGTAGATGGAGAGAAATGTCGTATTTTTTTTAATAAATTTTAAGTACTAAAATACAAAAAAGCAAATAAAAATCCTAAAAAACGAGGGTAATTTAGACATTTGCAGTGCAAATTACTGTTGAGCATCTGAAACACGAATCGCACTTTGCCTTCTATGCGATTTCGCACTATCAAGACCGCGACACTTGCAACCCTTACATGCCCCGCAACGCATCTTGCGTAGCACTTAGCCACCGCGACACTGCAATTGTAGCCGCAAAGGCCGTTATTAACTACAGAGCTAGATACTTCCTCACACTCGAGAGCACTAAAAAATGTTTCATGAACTAGTGCATATAGATTCTCTTTCACTCAATAAGTCCAAGTGGCCAACATAATTAAAAAGGAAACAGCCTAAAAGGTCGAACTAAAACGAATATGGATATTAATTGAAAAGGAAACAGCCTACAATTCTTTAATGACCAATTAAAACCTCAAAGTCTCACATTTACTAAACATATATGATAATATATGATGAGTGATAACATTCTCAAACATTTTTCATTTCAATCATAAGGATTTCTGAATTTCTTTAAAAGTTCTGGGATTTCATATCCAAGCATGTCATCTATGGCCTGAATCATTTTTGGCTTTAGTTTCTCAAACTTGTCGATGCTATAACCACTCAAAACTTCTTTGAAGTGCTCAACCCTGGGAAAATCACCAGCTGGTAGATGAAACTCCCTTTTAACCTGTTTTTGTAAAGCATAAATGAAAAGTAATTGAGAAATTAAGCAACCAAGGTAGACAAAAAGTGAAGGTGGAGGAGAAACCTTTGCAAATTCATTATCGAGATTATCAATAAGTTTTTGTTGAGTCTTGGCTTTGCCCATTATTGCTGGCATCTCCTTCTTAAGATGGCTAATTATATATGCATGAATTTTAGCAGATCTAGCTCGTTTCACAAATTCATTGATCTGCACCAGTTCAATGACAATAAATCTTTTAAACATGAAATATATAGAGCATCAAACATGAGGTATAGGTAATGCACTATGCAGTGATATGTCATCCACATACGGTTCAATCAATTTGCACCAACGAGTAACCTAAATAATTTAAAATTAACACTTTACCCGACGGTCACAAGCCTTCTTTGGAATATCCAGCAAATCTGTCAACAAATCGTTTTGTTCCTTCTCAAAGAGATCTTTTCCTAGTGGACCAACAAATCCTTCATCTGTAGGCTTATCATTAAATGACCTGCCAAAGTCAAGAAAAACATATACTAAGAGCAAAAACGTATCAAATTAATTGGAGAAACAATCCAATGATGTGAAGTCAATCAACGATCTCATCAAAATATACTACATAACTGGAAACAAATTTCTGGAACAAAATGTTAACAATAAACAATTAGATCAAATACTAAAACTCCAAATAAGCAAAATCCAACTACTAAAATGCCAATAGTCTTAGGATTTTCAAATCACAAGATGGTAAAATAATGGTTAAGTACTCTTGTAAGTTGTAAGTACTCTAAGTATTCTTTGGATCATCAGACATATTTGAAAGATAACAAACCTACCCAATGTATACGCGTGCAACTTCAGGAGTATTCAAAACTTTCCCTAGCGACCACATCAATGCTCCATAAACTCTCATAAGCTAAATTGATACAATTAAGCGTGTAAATAAACAAAAAATTCGCAACCAAATAAAATAAAATAAGAAAACTGGTTCAATCTTGTTTCATGTATCATACTTGTTGAGTATCAACTTGGTCTGCCTTGTTCAAAACCACGCGTATCTTGTCCTCGTTGCCCCGTAAAGATGAAATTACACGTTTGAACTCATCACTGATGTCTAGTTTATGCGGATCAAATAGAAGAAGAATGAGATCGCACTTGGCAGCAAACCAAGAAACAACACCAGTGAAATCATAGCTTCTTTGTGTCCTTTGTTTCTCTCCAGATAGGACACCAGGAGTGTCCACAATTGTTACTTCATCCAGCAGCTAAAAGGAAAATTGCTTCAATTTCAAGTGCAAATAATGACAAAGTCGTTTGGCTGGGAATATATAAATAAAACTCACCGGATGTGGCATTTGAGAACATTGGAACTTTGATAAAAATGAACCTCCAAAAGTTGTCAGGCCACTAAAAGGCATGTCGGCATCAACAGCTATAGTGTTTCCAGGAATACTCCTCTCATCAGGGCCAGACTACAAATAAGAAGATAGCGAGTATTAAAGCAATTTCCAAGAACACAATTAGAGCACAAAGCAACACAAGCTATGGAAGAAAAGTGTGCTAACGATAAAAACGTGATCTTTATCGCACCAACACAACTATTTTTTGTTTGGAATCTATTGATTTCCACAGGCAATAAAAGTACACAGAGCTTTTCGTACCATGACAACAACAAATCTATCTGTTGTAGGCTCTGGTCCAACGTGTGCTCCTGTCGAGAGGGCGAGTTAAGCGAGAAGATATAGGATCAATATAGTGGTTATATCCATCAGTCATCAGAGTTATAAATGCACAAATTGCAATAATATAGTTGCTATCCACAATTCAACCAACCTGGATAATCACATTTTAACAAATGTTTTATAAATGTTGTTTTTCCCGTAGAGTATTGACCGAGAAGCATGACCATGGGTTTAGCATCAAAATCACTGTTGGTCTGAAAAGGAGAAATCAAGACATTCCTGAAGTTAACATCATCATATTTACATGGATAAGACGTGTTAATTAGCAAATAGCAAAATTTGGTATATTTTAATCCAAATGCCACTTACCAACAACGGAGATACAAAATCATTGTATCTATAAGTGACTTCCAATGGCTTTAATCTCTCAATATACAACCTTTTCAAGCCATCAACTATTGATGTAACTGCATAAGGAGGTAACTAAGAAAAAGCAAACAATTATGCTTAGAATATGTCGGACAGAAAATTAATATTAAGAATATATGCAGTAGACCTTGATATGATATTTGATTAAAATCAATCACAACATTCTAATATTTGCTAGTACCCGTGATTCAACTCATCAATGTAATGAACTGAAATTGAAATGGGAGAGGAAAGGTTCTACATAAGATAAAATACTACATTTCTAATAGAAATGTGTACAAAATTGCAAACAATCACCAATCACCTTTACAACAAAAAAACAATTAGAAAAATATTGGCCACAGAAAAAATAAGGTATCTGTGGTTTACTTTCCCTTATTTCTAAGCTAACCACTGTATTATTGCCAAAGTTGGCATTAATATTATCCTTTTCATCCAGAAAAACATCAAAGAGGAAAGTGAGTTAATGTAATTAAGTGTGAACCGTGAACTATACGCTTTTCTTCAACTCCTTAAGATACTTATTATAGTGATTAGCGAGCATAATTTGTTGATGTTTCAAGGATCTCTCAATCACAGAAGAATCATGCAACCAATTAAAAAGTAATAAGGAATTCATCTAAAAAATAATGTATAGCCAGCGATAACAATTTATAGAACACCATGGAAATCAAACACCTTATCACCATATGGCCACACAAAGCAAGTAACTCAAAATTATTCATTTCATCACAATCAAGTAAAATTTCTAATCTGAGAACGTATAACTAGACTCACTTTCTTTGAAGATTTTGATTTTGAAGTGAACCATGAGTTAGTTGTAAATGGTTGAGGTTGGACAGTCACTACATATTATCAATAAAATAATCAAATCAAATATTAACTAAATACAATATTATGAATAATTATAAAAAGATTAAGTTATAAAATCTAACCATTCACTTCGGGTGGGACAGAAATTGTTAAACTTTTGGTTTTCTGGGAAAAAAAATATAAATTAAGACAATAAGGGAGAGAATCTGATTAAAATCTCAGTTATTAATTAAGCACAAGGTATGATAGAAAAGCACTGCTTACTGCCACTAAAGTATCTAATCCTTCCAGCACTGGTGGTTGAACATTTTCCTTATCCACTACAATCCACAAAAACAAAGCAATAAGTTTCATTGAAACAAGAGAATTAATAAAACACAAAATTGTGACAAGCAGCTACAAATTACAATTAAAAAAATAAAAGAAGGGAGGAATTCAATATTCAAAATTAGCGCACAGTTCATTGATTTAGATAGCAGTTCAATTCCAACCGCCGTACCAAAATATGTTGGTTTTACTTTAAAGTGGCGGTGTTGTGTCGAACTCCAGCACACATCTTCGATCAGAAATTCTGTGCTAAAGAGAACACTTCTGATTGAAGGCGTGTCTCAGTGTCTAACACCTAAGCATTGATTTACATTCAATTACTCATTTTCTAAAATTATGACATGTTAGTGGAAACGATGTTTGTACGAAAGAGGAAACTGCGACCTATCAAGAATGGTTCAATTTAGCAGATTTAGATGGAGATGGACGCATCAGTGGAAACGATTTCTATGTCAATATTGGTACTTCATGGTTAGAGAGTCACTCTTCACGAAGCATGAAATCACACTTACTCTGAGTTTTAAGGATATCGGAATTAAGTTCATATCCTGCTTGTGCGAGCGAAACCAACTGTTCATAGCAAATTAAATCGAATCAAAATCCAGTTTCTAAAAACAGTATCAGAATTGATAAATTGATAAACATAGGTTAAAAATGTAGAACCTGCATGGAAGTAACGAACTCAGGGAAACCTAAAAAACCTTGACGTTTGGTATCAGAGAGAGCCCAAAGTTGCTTGAGTTGAAAACGAGACAAGTTAGAGAGAGCAAAGAATTTCGTAGCATCGTTTCCACTGATGCGTCCATCTCCATCTGAATCTGCTAAATTGAACCATTCTTGATAGGTCGCAGTTTCCTCTTTCGAACGAGTTTCAGTCTTCATCTTCCTAATCTTAATCGTAACGTAAAACTGAGTTTGAATTCAAATGGCAGAGAGGATTCTTTCTTTTCTAGGGGAGTGGCTCTTCTTCTTGATTTTGACGCGTGGATCGTGATTTAATGAACGGCGATGATTTGATTTCGTTTTGGGGTGGGACCCTAGTTTGATGATAACCGATTGGCGGGTTGCTTTATGTGATGTGAGTCCGTTTGATATTTTATTCATTGGAGGTTTGTGTGGACGTGCCCACACTGAATTATTACCATCCGGTTTTCCCATTTCGAATTTTTGCATTTGGGCGCCACTACGTTGGGCCCATACAGGCCGTTGCACAGGAAAACGTTCGCATCGCACCGATCGCGATTCGTATCTGTCACGCATCATCCAAAATGATTAGAACAAATTAAATTAAATTAAATTACAGTATGAAGTATAGTATTTTTTACAGCATGTATTGTTATATTTATTTATTTAATATTATATTTAAAAACAAAAAATTTAGAAAAATTGCTTAAAAAATGGAATGCATCACAAAAGCCTTATGCTTATGCAAATATTAGGGTTTATAAAAATATTCTTCTCCAAATTCTAGAGTTAGTCCATCTTCCTCAAATTTGCTTCAAATTTATGCAACTAAGTCTCAAAATCAAAGACTATCATACTTTTTTTTATCTCATCCCACAATTATATTTTAAGGAGGTGTGGCTCAAATCAATATTCCAAAGTGAACTATTACATCAAACCACTAGATCAGTTTTGTTGTGTTAACAAGTGCTCTAAGATCAACAACATTATATTGTAATGTTTCTACTACCTACTATAGAATTCACAATTATGATAAGTTGATTTAACCATTTGGACAAAAATGACTAACATAAGTGATCATGACTGGACTGAGGATGATAGCTGGCGAGTTAAAGGCGAATGTAACTTTGAACCTGTTGGTAGAATTGTACTTGCAAACACTATTAAAGTAAATGATTGTGTTGAGGAGAGTGATAGGTATTAGGGATAGGAATAGTGTACCTTTACTAGTGCCGAAAACACTATTTATATAGGAGCGAGTCCCAGAGGGGGGACAAGAGCATGGAATGAAAATCAATGCTAGCGTATTTGGTAGGATTGTCACCTTGGAGCTCTTGCAGTTAGGTTTGGTCATCACAGTAAGAAACCCTAGTTGGCTACTTTAGATTATGACGTTGGGCTGAGTTGGCTTAAAAAGTCAAATTACGTTTGGGTCATTCCAAGAACAATAATTAAATGAGAAATCTACTACTCACCCCCTCACCTTTACCTCTCACCTCTCTAAACTACATGAAAAGATCATTTTACCCCCTATTATTTGATAGTAAATTTTTTTGAAAGTATTAATATTTTGACAATTTTAAAATTTCGATTTTTTTCTAGCAAAATTGCATTTCAGAATTTCACATTCATCCAAATTTTCAAAAATTTATTAAACTTTTTGAAAAATTGCATTTAAAAAAGTTTCATATCCATCCACAATTTTGAATTTTTTAAAACTTTAAAATAAATTGTATTTTAGAAATTTTACATTGATCAAAAGTTTCGATTTTTAAAAAAAAAATTAAGAATTTACATTTTAAATTTAAAAAAAATTTCGAAGATGGAAATAAATAAATTACTTGAATTTCAAAAAATTTCCAAATGATTAAAAAAATATAAAATGCATTTTTCATATAATTTAGAAAGTGGAAGGTATAAATAAGGAAATGCATGGTGGTTTTTCTAAGTAAATAGTGTAAATTTAAAATGTAAAAGTGATACTATTTTATATTAAGAGACCAACTTGAACATAAAAAACATGCCATCAAGCGACTAGCTAAAAATAATAATTGAGCAATATATTGATAGATGTAAGGTTGTGGTAAGTTTTTTCAAGAGTGAAACTCTAATTATTTCAATGATACATATTCGGGTATGGCCACACAAAAGCCATAGTCACATACATGTCTAACATCTAATGACCACACAAGTCTCACGATTTATGTTGCAACATGGTCTCTTTACTACAAACATCTCACAATGTAATAGTGTCTTTGCGTGTATTCAACATCTGTACATTGTTGTGCCTCATTCAAGATGAATGATATTTAAACACATTTTTGTACACACATATTAACATAAATACTATCACAAGTGTATACTATACATATGTGGCCTCACACAATCTTTCTCTTATTTTACTTTCCTCCTTTTTTTTATCTCTCTACTTTCAATTTCTTGATTTTTGTCTTCATCTACAAAAACAAACCTCACACTTTCATCTTCTTTTTCTTCCATAATTCCTCCTTCTTCCTTTTATTTACTTTTTTTATTTTGATTTTGGGTAAACCTTAGATTAGAGAGAAACACCATGATTTTGAAAGAAGATGAAGAAGAATAGAAAAAAAGTCAATTTTTTAATGAAGTAACTTGAGCAACCTTATCTTCTCCCTTGCAATTCTCATTTCCTTCTTTCCCCACAATGTTGAGTTTCAAATTTTATCTTTCATTTATTGATGAAGTTGTTTGCTTGTCTTGTTTACTTTAACTTGTATACTTTAAGAAGGTGTTATTTTTTTAGACACTAGGTATGGATTTTTGTTTTTATGGGTTCATACATGGTTTATCTGGGATTCATACACAATTTTTTGGGTTTTTGTGGGTCTGAGTTTTTCTTCTTCTGGTTAATAGTGTAAATATTATTGGTTAATGAAGTACAATAGGTAGTTAATGAATTATTTTTGTCTAAATGTGGTAGGTGAAGTGACAATGTTGATCACATGAAAGGGGGATTTGAATTGTGATTAATTTTTAAAATTTATGCATTAAATTTATAACTCAAGATTGATCTTGATTTGATTTGATAAATGATAAAGACAAAACGTTATTGGTTAAAATATAAAAATAAAAACTTCACAAAGTGATTAGCTGTGTACAGGTGAGAAATAAGATGGAGATAAGGGAAAGAAAATTCACACGACAATATATCTTGGTTCACCCCAACGTGGATAATTTGGTTATGGATTTGAATTAAAAAATTGGTCATTTTTATCAGACAAAATATAAATCTGGTTAATGGCTTAAAACATGGTAAATTTCGTGCACAACTTGGTTAATGGATTCAAACCGAAAACTTGGTCATTATTATTAAACAAGTTATACAAGCAAAATTTAAATGCTTACCATGTTAATTTGAAATGCTTTTAATATTGTTTTCTTCTGACACTGTAAGATTGGTTAATTCAAAAACCTCGAGAATCTAAAATTGGGAACAGATGTTTGACCCACAAACAAGTGGTTGAACTCCCAAAATGATTAGTAGCGTAAACGCAAGGGACTTGGTTATTTTTATCATAAGTAAAAAACTTAGTTAATGGCTAAAAAAATGTGGTAATTTGGTCTACAAAGTGGTTAATGACTTAAAACTAAGAAACTTAGTCATTTTTATTACAAGTAAAAACTTGGTTAATAGCGTGAAAACATGTGGTCAATATTGTCCACACAGTGATTAATGACTTGAAACTAAGGATCTTGGTCAATTTTATCACAAGTAAAAAATTTTGTAAATGGTTTGAACAAAGTGGTTAATGAGTTAAAATTGATGAACTTGGTCATTTTTATCACAAGTGAAAATTTTGGTTAATAGCTTAAAAAAAAGTGGTTAATGCAACCTACAAAGTTGGTCAATACAATTCCAACGCACTGTAATGCACCTTCTTAACAAGTGAGCAAAGAAGCAACATAGTTAATTCTATGTCTAAACTCCTTCATTGCCTCACTTTCTAATTCAACGTGCAATTCAAAGTAATCCATATAATATAACTTCGATTGCACATATCAGCTTCAATCATCATTTGTGAATTTAATCAGCATAACAAAACAACAAAATATTGTGATACACACACTATCATGTCCAACATTACACAATTGCTAAAAACAATTAAAAAAAAAATAGGCCAAAAAGTGCTTCAGGTACACATGCCACCACATACATTCTTACACTAACTTAAAAAGATAAACAAAGTATTATTTTTCTTCTTTTTTACACACGTCATCAAAAATAGATTTTGAATGGACACACTTTGGATACGTTCCCTGGATTGTTTCTCCTTTCTTGATTGTGTTGTGCTCATGAACTAGTATTTTGCTATCTACAATCATTATGTACTTTTAAAATGAATTGTTTAATTTGAAGAACAAAAAGGATTGTAATGAAATATTTTACAATGGAACTATAGTTCATACTACTTTACAAATTTTCTACCAGTCTCAAATCATAAGCATCAAATTCTACATAGTATGGAAGTATCTTTGCCTTTGTGTGTCAAATTCATGTCTACCAAATATTACATTGTGGAGTTGATGCCTCTTCAATCAACTTGAGCGTCTACTCCCTAAGTAACTCATTGTTAGATACATGAGATATATCTCATTTAAATTCAATTCCAAGTTGTACCAAATACAAACTAGTATTTTGCAACAACTATTACAAGTTGTACCAAATACAAACTAGTATTTTGCAGCAACTATTATAATATTGATTTTAATGCCCATATAATGAGTAACTATCAAAAATAAAAATTACACCCAAACAATTATCCTTGCACCAAAACTGACCAATATTGTCTCAAAAATCGCCAAGTCATCACAAACACACAAAACTATTGACTAAAAAATTAGCTATACTAGAACTAGCTAACATGGTTGTAAGAAGCCATCGATCATCACCAATACACCCATAATAAGTCTTTAATTGCTGGAAAAAACATCAAAGGGGTGTATTCTTAATCAATTGCCAAGGTCAAAATCAACACAAATTTTCATTCTTAAAGTTTCATATAACTTTATGTGTAGTGAATACTCCCAAAATTAAATTGTGCATAGGGATAACTCATTAACTACCAACCTACTTCGTTAACCAACAATTTGAACATTATTAACCACTTTGATAAATATTTGTAAACCCTAAGGTTAACACATTTTTTTATGAAGAATAATCTAAATTATCACCATATGAGTATAATTTTTTTTTTGCATTAGTGTGCAAAAAACACACTTTAAACCTTGAAATAAAGAAAACTCATAATCAATTTCTAAGACTCACTATTAATTTCTACAAAATTGTAAGTATAAAATTAGAAATTTAAAAAATGGGGGAAAACTATAAATCTTAAGTAGTGCTAAAGGTATGAAAATAAAGAGGAATGAGTTGAAATCATAAGCAACAAAAATGGAGGAATAATCTTAACCAACAAAAATATCAAATAAACCCTAGAAGAAAAAAAGAAATTTGTGGGTCTGATACCTTTTTCACTATCTCTAATCGCTGGTTAACGAAAATAAAAATGAAAGAATTGAAGTAAAAAGGAGGAAAGTGAAAAAAGGAAAAGTAAATGAGAAAGATGAAGAAGATTTACCCCAAATAGGTGACAATGACCACAAAAACTTATAAACCAATCCTCAAACTTACAATTTTCTATTTTTTTTTGTCATTTCCATTTTCTTTTATTTAATATTTTCTCCCATCTAATAACCATACAATCTTGCTGTAGATGGAGTATTGCAGTCGATAATCCAATTAGGTAAATATTTTTACAAAATAATTAAAGAATCTTAATTATTTATAACATATAAAGTTTAGATATTATACATCTTTAAAATACTCACATTCTGAATATTTGTTAAAAGTTTAATAAACGTCCACCAAGGGATAAAGAAAATAAAATGCACAAATTAATGTGATTTAATTCATGTTCCTATAAGATTCTGAATTTATTCGTAAGATTCTAATTTCAAGTCCCTTGTGAGCCGGAGTAAACAGCAAATCCGTGTTCATTTGCTTTCCCTCGTAGACAAACAGCAACAATACTGCACCAAATCATAAACAAAAATAACTATAAGATAATGACAGTATTTTATTTCTAGGCTTCTAATTTTCACCAACTAAATTTCATTTACTCCTCCTCATTTTATTTCCTATTATAGCTTCTAAGAAAGAATTAAAAAATTAATGGACAAAATATATATTAAGTAATAGTATTAGTAAGTATCATTCACCTTAGATAAACTGAAGGAAGATCCACCATATTGATTCTTAGTATTTGAATAGTTGTCAAGTGGTAGTGGAGTCCTTATGCCTGAGAGGTTGCTAGACATAATTTTCCTTTCTTCTTTAATTTTGCTGAATATAACCGTATAACCCTCTCCTGAATTAGGGTCTTTGACATCCCACTTACCAAATTCAGGTATTGCTGTTTCTCTATGCTCCTGACGCCCATAAATTCAATCACCACAATATACCAAAATGTGAAAAACATTAAAAATATATGTTATAAACAATATTAATATTATATATGTTAAGTTGTTGTACAAATTAGTTTCAGTTAAGGATAATTGTCTGGGAGAATCCGAATTTGAATTATGTATTAGATATAAATGTTAGTTAGAGTTAAATATAAAAGTTAGTTAGAGTTGATTTCTAAGTGGTTAGTTTGTTAAATCTCCATTAACTCTATATATAGAGCATATCAATTATTCATTTTATATCTTTTCTAATTTTATTAATATATAATTTATTTTCAATTTAAATGTTTTCTCTGTTGATTGTTACATCCTGAAACAATTCTTGACCAGGTTTTACTTATAAACATTATAAGATCATATAAAGAATATTACCATATGTTCATTAAAGGAATGAGTTCCACTCTTGTCGTGTCTACTATGACTTGTTGAAGAGAAGCTACCAATGTTACTACTAACTCCTTTGGACACACTTCTTTTGTGATCTGACTGTGGAACTTTCATGACAACAGAATGATCCATATCACCTTTTTCGCTGCCAAACTCCGACGTGAAACTACCTTTACTTCCCCTGCTCCTGCGATGCAAATGGCGTCTAGAATTGTTTTTCACTACTTCATGGCTTCCTTTCTCCATTGAACTTGGTTTGTCAGAGTAAATATCAGAAGATTTCACTTCATCAGTATTAACATTTTTGGTAACTTTATTGAAAGCCTTTGGATTGTTCATTGGATCATTTGGATTCATCATGATCCCAGCTTTTTCTCTGCGTGCATTCTCAAAACATGCACTATATGGAATGTTGTCAGCTTCCCAATTGCCAAACTTTGGTACGTGAGAATGCTGCCAAACATAATTTCATATAAACTTATTTCATGATATAAACATTTATATAACTTAATATATATGATATAAACTTGATATACCAGCTTATTTTAACATTTATACAATTAAAACCAAATTTCATGTTTGATTAACTGTTATAAGATGTGTGTGTTTGAATCAAGTGATACATTTATTTGGTTAATGAACTTCACAAATGAATCGGGAGTACTGAGTTTAAACCAAGACTGAAGCAATAATTGGTAAGATTTTACTGAACAAACTATTGATTACTAGAGCTCTTTCTCCTGAGAACTCGAAGATCAAGACAAAAAAATATATATGCGCATGAAAACTTACCGCCATGATTTCCAGGACGCAAGGATCTTTGGACTCTCTCTGTGCTCCTGATATTAGATGGTGGCTTAAGATATTCTTTTATTATATGGTTTGAGAGTTGCTGCTACAACAAAACTCTTTATTATAATTCAGAGATATTAGTACTAAGCTTCGGAGGAATGATTATTGATAGCTTAGTGATGTGGAAAATGGGAAACTATGACCAAAAAATTCAGATAGGACATGGCCAACAAAATTGATCGATAGTTACAAAGTTTGTTGATTTCCAAAACCTGTGTCACTTTCTTATAGTTTGCATTTTAGAGGCAGGGAAAGAATATGTAACTGTCTTGACATGAGAGTTTTGTTCTGTTCTGTGCAACAAATTCTCCTTGTCATGATCTTATTTTCCATAAATTTGAGATACTTTCTTATGGCTCCACGTGGATCTTATTAGTGTTCTATAATATAATTTAGATACTTATGCTGAAGGAAATTTAAATTTTACATGAAAAACATTTATTTTTATACAATAGCAGTTTAACAAACATGCATACAAATGCAAGGATAACTAATTTAGTATTATGATTTTTGAAAAGCACTAGACTAACAAGATCTGAAACTTCTAATTTGTAGCGAGGTTTCACGATATATATATATATATATATATATATAGGAGCAAACGCTTGTTGCCGGCTGGCTCTGCACTTCAATGTGCCTGTCTTGTGTGTCGTTTGATATGACGATATTCCCCAATGAGTACTGAGTATTAGGAGATGCGGACACATTTACAATAGTCTCAACGATATGTGCATCGCGCGTCATTTACATTTCGTATGTTATAACTAGCACTATGAGATTCGAGTGAAACGGTGAATACTGAAAAGATGTACTGCTAAATGCACAAGGTAGGACTAGGAGGATCATTGCAGTTCCTTTCTGTCTCTAAATACCAACTGTCTTGTTAAGTAGCCAAAGACAAAGAGCCAATTGAATACCAAAAATGGAGTGAAGCCAAGTTCTATCAAGCATGAATCCATACACTGTGATTCCTGCTCTATTGTTCTCCATATATGTAACTGCATTAAAAACAAGTAACTCAAGACAACAAAATTTGATTTAAAAAATCCAAGTAATAATAAATTCTTATTTACCTAAAGCCTGCCTCTTATGGAATGAGATAGTATGTGTGTAAATTGGAAGCAATTTGGTGTTATCCAACTCATCCTCTTCATCTCCTATCTCGTCGTCAGATGATCCCCAATTAATATTTGCAGCCATAGCTTGTGCCGAAGCTGTATCATGTGCTGTAGGTGTCTCACCATCAACGTTGTCAAAGGAATTTATGGTTGCACATATATGCCACTTAGCAGCAAGGCCTGTGATGGATTGTGCTTTATGCGTGATCTTCGTTGCGCTTCGTAATAGTATGTAAAGTCCACTAACCAATGTGATGGACACTAACTGCAACATTAGAGAAGTAGACAAACTATTACATTCTAATGCTAGTGTTTGGACATAGTAAAAATTTTGTGCAAAACAACAGAAGAAGCTTTATTACCCCAAGTTCTCCACCTCTAAGGATATCAACATCAGCATGTGGTTTTATAACCATGAGCAGAAAAATGAGCTGGCTTGCTGTCACCAAAAGGAGAGAAGACAAAATGAAAGCTCGAAAGCGATGGCTAATGACGCGTAGATTCCTTCTTATTCTTAGGTGCTCTAACAAGATTGTTCCTACTTCGGTTTCTCTTTGAAAAACAGGAGCAAATTCATCTAGTCTTTGTATATGCAGGTAGCCGATGAGTCGAAAGAGGACACATACCAAGAAGAAAATTGAGGTTCTATAGAGCCAAGAACATAGCTCCAATGTGCACAGAATTATGCTGCTCAAATATATTTCACCATAATGTGGTATTTGGGATGATCCTGAGATGTACCACCATATCTTGTAGACACATTCAGCTATGAAACAGGGAAGTCCCCAAAGTAAGATGAGCTTCATAGTTCTCTGCACAATAGAAACAAATGTATCTTGTTCAATGAGAGAATAAGTTATGATTTGCTATTTCACTTAGAGTTGTGTTGTGTCTCTTGTTGAATGTTGAATGATGCGATGCCTCTATGGGAAGAGATTCAAATTGTGGTCACGTTATAAAGACTAATCTTATAAATCAAATTAAGCATATATTTCTAACATGGGTTGACATAAGTGGTAGATACTTAAATCTTTTAACCATTTGAACCGTGGTTTGATCTCTGGCCAGTATGTATGGAAAACATACGTTTAGAGATGTCAACTCCTTAAATGGATCTCAGTACCTCAGATGATTAGTCTCTGAAGTCACGCACGGAGATATGTTTATCAAAAATAAAATAAAATAAACTACATATTCCATACTATCATTATTCTTTTCTTTTCCACTTTCGGCAGAAACAATGCATTGTGGCATTCTTTCCCATATTTCCAATAACAATTCATTCACGAAATAGACATAAAAGAACAAAAGACAAACACAACAACATAGTTGTCAAAACTCATTGTTCAATGTTCATTTAATTTGTTTCTATGCGTACACAACATAAAATTGAATGCTAGATTCTTCAGAATTGTTCATATAATTCATACAAAAACACCAAATAGAAAGAAAAAAAAAAGAAGAAAAAAAACACAAACCTTCATTTGGTGTGCATATCCACGTTGAATCTTGAGGCTTTCATCACTAACTTTATCAAGAAAAAGAAACCTACTAAAACCATATCTACGATCCCATTCAGAGAGGCTAATAAAAGACAAAGTTGCAAAGACAGATAAAGAAATCTGAACAGGAACATGGTACGGTCGACTATGATCTTCATCACAGGTTGTTGAACAATCAAGTAGAAAGTGTGATAGAATTGGTACAGCGTAGGCCAAGGTGAAAAACAACGACCAAGATATACAAGCTTTCCATAAATTTGATTGGTCCACGTAAACCCATCTTAGATATGATCTGAATCTTCTCAATTCTGATCCATCATGTGATAAATATCCAGGATTCTCCTTGTTCATTGCCGTAAGATTGCTCCCTCTTTCATCTTCCATAGCCTTCAAAATTTTCAAGTGTTTTCTAGAAAACCAAATCAACACATCAAAATAAAACTACAAGATTCTCCTTAATGCCTTGATGTGATTGAAATTGCAATCAAATGCTGCTGATACGGCTTCAATTATGGGAATACTATAATTGCATATATATAAAAAATCTTAATCTATCAAATTTAAAATCTTGTCTATAACTATCAGCTTGTGGGATCTAGAATATGTAAATGTAGTTGCTGATTATTTATGTTTTTAAATCCTTGTTGCAAGATTTTATAGTTTGATTGATGGTTGCTACGGCACGACAACTTTTTTCACGGATAGCTATAGTTTAATGTTGATGTTACTTGTAACAATTTAACATTAGTATAATCTTTATGATATGATTGTCACGGTAATTTTAATTAATCTCCAGTGTTAATCACCGTTTGCCACGTACTTACAAGTTATGTTCCCTTGGTTAAGAAATGCTATCTACCCTAAATCAATGTGTCAAATGTCAACGAGTTCACCTACTCATAACTAGAATATTTTTTCTTTGAATCTATTTTAATCTGGATTGAATTGTGTAAATGAAAAATTTAAAGGATTTATATGTGTATCGATTAACATTCATCACTCCTATTCAAATTATTTACGTAAACTTTTATAATATTTTATTGAGTGTGACACTCTATATCAAAATTTCATATCAACTATGTTATTGGTTTTACCCGAAAAAGTTATAACAGAATGGAAATATGATGAATTTTTAGTAGACGATTCTAGAATTGTATAAATTGAGTGCGTTTGTTTGAGTTTAAATAAAAATGATTTTTAGCTTAGAAAATTTAGAGATGATTTTGTAGAGATTTGTTTAAAAATGATTTTTTACTTTTCGTTTATTTACTATCATAAAAATGATTTTTAATATGTTTGTACACAATTTTATAAAATAATTTTTTAAACTACAAAATTATCACAAAGGACATAACTTTTCTAAATCCATTAATTTTTCTCCCTTTCCCTATGTCATATCTCTCTAACACTCCCTTTTATCTACTTTTTTTTCAAAACTAATACCAACAACGAAATTAAACTTTATAATCAACTTCTTACTTTTTTACCAATTTAAATACCTTCAACTTCTTGCTACTACGAAATATTTTATATAAAATATTTAAAATAATAAATAATATTTATGCGATAGAAAAATTTGATCATAAATTAAATTAAAAAAAGTATCATATTATAACAAAAGTTTGAAATATTCATATAAAAGTTATCTAAACAATTTGTGTGTTTGTGTTGGTCATATATATATATATATGAAAACCTAGTAAAAATTAATGGATGTCAATTTTAGATGATTACTGAATTAAGTTCAGTGTTTTTAAAACTTGTGACATCTTTCTCTCTCATCTGTCGCATTAGCGAATGTGAAAAGTTACTATTTTTAAATTTTTATTTAATATTTTTTAAACAAAATAATTTTTTAAAAATTTGAAACAAACACAGTTCAGATAATAAAAAATATTTTTTCGTTTAGAAAAATAAATTATTTTATAAAAAATTTAAAACAAACGTACCTCTTATTGGTTTAAAATTATTTTAGAGATTAATTAAATAATTGAATTGTTTAAATTTGTTTAAGAAAATTAACATAAAAGAGGGACAACGCGTGAAAATGAGTGGTCTGGACAGCTGGAGGTTTCTCCGGTTTTTGTTCTGTGCATCATCAGCTATCGACGTTCAGATATTACAAAACCTTCTATTAAAAATAAAATAATCAAAATTTTTTTTCCAACCACTTGCTTGTGAATATTATTAATAGATTTAAATTATACCAAAAATTACGTGGACATTTTCTATTGCTACTTTTTAATGCCGAATAATATTGTAGATTGGTTCTCAACGCTAACCCTTCGTGAACGCCGAGTGTCCTTTGTCTTTTTGATGTATGAGTTGTGCAAATCACGTCAACTTCATGAATAAATATTATTATGATGTTGATCATAATAATAAAGATGTGTTTTTTCATGTATTCAAACAATAAGGTGTGTTGCTAGATATTTTAAAGTGACGCTGAGAAGATCGAAAATATGATTTTTTTTCTTCTTCAATAGGAATATTGAAGTCCATTTTCTCTATTTTCATTTATTTTTTTAATATTTTTTTATATCAGATGATTAATTATTAATTTAATAAATAAAAAATTATATTATATTAATAAAATCAAATAAAATATATTTAACAATAAAAATATATTATGCATGGCTCATCAAAGATCACCTTTTTACTACTTGTTTTATTGCAGGGTTTATCGACGATTATGTAATTTTAATATTTTTAGTTCACTCTAAATCCGAAAAAATTATATGCAAAACTAGATGTCTTTCGAGCAAAACAAGAGAATGTTTGCCGTTTTAATCAATTCTTTGAGGGATTTCAAAATTAGGTACTACAATGTTGGTCCGATCACGAGTGATACTTGATTTGATTTTTATTTTCCTTTAACTTGTGTTTGATCTTTTGTAGCCTTTTTTCAATTTGTTTTAACCGTAAAATAAATTAAAATTACAAATGTTGTTAGCGCGAGTTTCATCGACACAAAAAATTAGAAGTTAAATAAATGTTTTTGAATAACAGATAAATTAAAATAAAAAAAATGAAATTTATGTTATTTTATTTTATAAGTTGACAAATATAAATTTTTTAAATTAAATTATATGACAGTTAACTAATATTATATTATTAAAATTAAAAGTTTTGCAGATGATATTTCATTTCAGTATTTTTACTAACAAAATATCTATTAGGAAGACTATTTTTATTATTTACTTGATAAACGAACCTAGATAACTTTTTTTTTTTTATTACTATAGAGGAAATATATATGAATAAATATCTTAATTCTTACGTCATTTTGTGAAACAAAAATAGAGTTACATCACGCACAAATATCTTTCTCCTACAAAAATCTACTACCGGCTCACACAGAATATGCCGATGCGTAACACCTGAATAAAAAGTCGCCGGAGTTCCCCCCGCGAAACACAAACATCTTTGAATGGAGACACCACACCACCAAGTCCAACTAACTAACTAACGTTGCCTTTTCCATTTCCACTTATTCATAATATCTTATTTACCTCCATTTTCATCCACCACTTACCCAACTCAACAACATGGCCGCGTTGTTCTCTTCTTCCCTCTTTCCAACCACATCTCTTAACAAACCCCAAATCCATCGTCCTCTTCATTTTCCCCTTTCATATCGTCCACCACCTTCCAGGTTCGTTTTTATCTTTCTCTCTTCTGTTAATTATCGATTCCACTAAATAACAACTTCATTTTTTTCAGGATTCGTGCATCTCTCTTACAAGATAAAGAGAATAAGGTTATTCTACAGGATTCTTTCCCATCAAAGACTTCTCCATTAGATTCATCTACTGAGAACTCAAGTAATAATAATAATAATAATAATAATAATAATAATAATAATAATAATAATAATAATAATAATAATAATAATAGTTCATCACCAAGTGGTTGGGAAAAAGGGGTTATCAAGGTTGAACAATCAGTCAATATCTTTCTCACGGTAATTTCTTTTAATTGATGGTTATTATAGTTTTCAATTAATTACTCATTTTGTTTTTACTATTACTCATTCTCAGCTTCAATTCATATTTTCAGGACTCTGTCATAAAAATACTTGATGCTTTGTATCATGATAGAAATTATGCAAGGTTTTTTGTGCTTGAAACTATTGCTAGGGTCCCTTATTTTGGTAAGCTCCTTTTTTATTTTTTATTTTTTTCTTTCATAAAGTACTATAATACATGACTATCAAACTTGTATGAGTTAACTCATAATTGTACGAATTTCTGACTATGGACATCAAAATTGAGTTAACTTGCTTACAAAATTGTTTGTGTAAACTCAAATTGATTTACATACTCTATGTTGAATCGGGAGTCTTAGAATGATTGAACAACGTGTCTGCTACATAATGATTATTTCCCCCCATACCTACCTAAAAATGATAATAGTTTAGGAGGGAACCTAAATATATTAGCTCATAGATTAGTAGGCTTTGCTATGCAAGCAGGTAGTAGGTGTTTGGTTGGGAGATGCTTTTCCCTTGGACAATTATTCCCCCTGTTCTGTTGCTTCTTTGTGTGTTGAATGAAATTGTGGAATTTAAAATAAATAAAAAATCTCAAATTGCAACAGAAGGCTTTGTAGTGCATAAACCATTAACCCCACAGTTGTAGCACTTGACTCCATAGATGTACTACATTCTAACGTGAACCCATTTTCGAAGGAGATGAACAATGCTTTATTCAGTCTTGTTCTCATAGCATATCGCCCGACGTAAATGAAGTCTCGAACTAGAGAATATGAACAAACTCATTGTTGCAAGTTTGCAATGAACCTGATAGGCTAACAAGGTCAATGAGGGGAACCTATTTCCGCCATACTTCACTCTAGTAAATTTGAACCTTGTCAATCTGTCAATCGATTTTGACTCTTTGAACTTGTTATTTTTCTTTTATGTGTTGAGTTGTGAACATATATTGTGATTTGTTATTTTTTTCATTTTGAATTCTGATGCTATGTTTGTGTATAATGGTCTGGTCTGGTGTGGTGGAGCTATGAACCCTTCTTGGTTGATCGATCACAGGATATTTATATTTCGTTATTGTGGTTTTCTTTATTACTAAGTTAATGTTGTAAATTATTTTTCTATTAAAAGCTCATATGAACTGACATGTCGAGTTAACAGAGATTTCAAGAGTTTACGCATACTATTAAGTTTGACAGCCTACTCTTTACTGCTACACATGATTTTACCCTTTTTTATATATCGAAAAAGAAATGGACCTATCAGCTGCTAGATTTCTTCTAGAATTCATAATAATAAAGGGAACTTGAAATTCCTTAGCTGTACTTTAGTGAAAATACACTGATTTAGGATCATACTCATTTATGTATTTGATTTACTTGTAAATGTAGGGAGTCACTGTGCAGTGAGATTGCAACTTTTCAGCATTAAGTACTAACATTTTTGTTATATATGTATGTGGCAGCCTTTATGTCGGTTCTCCACATGTATGAGAGTTTTGGCTGGTGGAGACGGGCGGACTATCTGAAAGTGCATTTTGCTGAAAGCTGGAATGAGATGCATCATTTGCTTATCATGGAAGTAAGATATTTGACAACTTTTTTCCTTCAATGCAAGTGATATATTGTTGGTTAGTCCTCAAAAGATGTCATCCCACAAAATCTTAGTAGTTGTCTGTCCATAAGATTTGATATTGAAGGGTAGGTAGTTGAAAATACTGTGAATGAACCATCAGGGTTGAATTAGAAGACCTTACTGAAAGTAGACAAAATTGAGGAGGTCCCTTACACTTACTACGTTCAAATTTTTAGTTTAGGGAAATAATCATTTAGTGGTATGTTCAACTTCAAAGATAATGATTCAAGTTCCATGAATGTACTCCTATTACATAGCATGCTACTTCTTTATCCATGTATATTTTTATGGAAAATGACGTGATAATGGAAAATGATTTCTGAAAAAAATAATTTCCTGAAAGTAAATATTCAAATGGTGCAATTCCTAAAAAAAATTGTTGTTTATTTAGTTTAGGAGAAGTCACTTTCCCCCCTCCTGTAATGGGTTGTAATTTTCTATAACTAAGAATATTTTTCTGGAAAAATGTTCTTCATAAAACTGATGGACCCTTGAATGAAAAGGAGAACAAAAATATGCTTCTGGGGGTGGGGGAGTTTTCTCAAGGTCGGCAATCTGAAATCACATGCATGTGAACTCTAGTATTCACATACTTTATTGCATGCAATAAACTTGGGTCTATGGTTGCAGGAACTTGGAGGAAATGCTTGGTGGTTTGATCGGTTTCTTGCTCAACATATTGCAATATTTTATTATTTCATGACAGCTTTAATGTATACAATAAGCCCAAGAATGGCATGTAAGTATTACGTACTTAATTTTTGTTTCGTTATGTTGGTTGGATTATCATGAAAATTTAGTGACGTGAAGTTTCGTGCATAGTATGATAAGTTTTGAAGACACCAAATGAAAAATTGGCACTTGTTTGGAAGTAACCAGGATGACCATGTGGTGTTCTCTTTAGCATATGATTGATAAAAAGAAAATGAAGAAAACAATTGAGTTAAACCATCATAAAAAAGCCATCGTGAACTTAAAACAACTAAAGTAAAGTTTATCAGCCCAAACAAACAAGAAGGAACAAACTGACCTAGTTCCTTTTACTAGATCATCACAAGTACTCCTACCATGTTTGACTAAATTACTCATTCTACTATTCCGTACCTGTCTGCATGGCTCTTCAATTTCTGATTTGTGTTTATGATTTATTGCGAGTGCAGATCATTTTTCTGAATGTGTAGAGAGTCATGCATTTGAAACTTATGACAAATTTATCAAGGAGCAAGGAGGTATTTTGGATTTTCTTTCTTTTCTTTTATGTATAGATTTTCATTGTATGTGTGAAGTGTTAACAGTTTATAGTTTTGGTTTTATACTTTCATAATTAAGTGTAGGCCAGAAAACCATTGACTTATACGTATCTTGCTCCTGAATCATGATTTACTTGGTATGAAATCAGTTGTGGGCGAGTGGTTAGGCTGAATAATTGACAACCCGAGATTATTCAAGCTATGAAAAATTATATTAGATTATCTTGTCGTTAGGGCATTCTTTTGTCAATAACAGAAAATAAAAGAAAGCAGATGGATGGTTCTGCATTGATTATTTAGTAGATATAAATAATATATTAATGATCTTAATCAATGATGGTTCCAATTCCAAAAATTGTTCCACACTTCCACTTTCTCTCGTATTCATCTTTTATTATGTTGTGTTTTTGTTTCAGGTGACCCAATAACTAACATGGTTGGATAATTTTTTTGTAGAGGAATTGAAAAAAATGCCGGCTCCTGAGGTTGCTGTGAATTATTATACAGGAGGAGACTTGTATTTATTTGGTAAGTTTTTGCATTATCTTTTATCTAGATTCGTCCACTCAGAGACAAAAAAACTGTAATTTCACAGTTCCAATATCATTTTCCTCAGATGAATTTCAAACTTCCAGAGTTCCAAATACTAGAAGACCTAAGATAGGTATGTGTTGAAACCTGGTCCAACATTCATTACTATACTGAATTTGTTGTGTCTGCTACAAATACAATCATTTACTGTATTTTCTGGGGACCATATCAAATGCTCCTAGCCTGTGGCTTTTTTTTAAGTAAATTTGTCACATTGATTATCTTTTATTTCCTCTCTAGAGAATCTGTACGATGTATTTATGAACATCAGAGACGATGAAGCTGAACATTGTAAGACAATGAGGGCTTGTCAAACTTATGGGAACCTCCGGTCACCTCATTCGTATGCAGAGGATGACGATGATGACTCAGTCTGTACTCCTGAAGCAGGTTGTGAAGGAATAGTAGACTGTATAAAGAAATCTGTTACTTCTAATCCAGCTAAGGTGAAGTAAGATATGGTGTACTATACATAATACATTCATTCCAACGAAGTATAGAAAAGGATACGAGGCAGATTCCTCTATAGTAAGATATAGGAATAATGATAGAGTTAGTAAATAGTTGAAATTTGGATGAGATTCCTCTCAAGTGAGGGTTGTAAGAGCATTTTTTTCAAATTTTATTGGATCATGTATGCTTTAAATTAAAGCAAGCTATATTTGTATTTATTTACTTCAAAGATAAATGTATTCTTAAAAAGCATTTTTTTCTTGAAACTTCTAGCATAGAGAGGTAATCCGGATCTTGTTCAACCCATCTTGAAATATACAAGAAATCAGTATTTTATGTTCTTTTCCCTAAAGTGCTAGGGGAACGTTATGTAATTTTTCATGATTCAATGTTAAAAAGTGTTTCTGTGAAATGGTTTACTCAAGCTCCTGCCCTAGTAAGAGTGTATGTCATTTTTGAACGCACTCAACAGTAACACCCCTCCCTACAGTAGTTGCACAAGTGCCACTGCTTATAGAGTCGTTTGATCAAAGTTTCAAGAGGTCCAAATGAGTGGTCAATAGTTGTAGAGAATTCATGCTGGCTATTAAAAGACTTTTTTGGCTGTGTATACTAATTAAAATCTGTTCAGAATCTAGTGGCTGACATAATCTCCCACGCAAATACATTTCTAATATGAAGGCCGACTTGTATATACATTTCTAATATGAAGACTGATTGAATTGGCTAGGCGTCTGGTTTTCGACTGAACTAGTCCGATCGGCTGACCCGTCCGTTTTTACAATATTTATAGGTATCATATTTTTCTGTTTAAGAATGAATGCTAGTATTGAAAGTGTGGCTACTCTGCTTTTGAATGGACAAGGAGTAAGTTTTAATATACAATCAAATTGAGACCACTACCATCTCAAATTTCCTTTCCTGATATGTATACATCAAACTTTATTATATGAATATGAATATCTACGGTAATGGATGATCACAAATCATTTATTTTCCTACTTCGCCCTTGTACTATCTATTTCTTAACAATGGTGAGGTGTTCTTAAATCATAACAATAGGTCGGGTTGTAAGGTAGGACACAAATTCATGATTTCTTTTTAAATAGTCAATATTAGTAATTGTTAATTAATTTTGTTAGAGGAAAAAGTTGAACTCTTGACGTTATGATTCCCGATACAAATAAATGATTAGATTAATTAGTTGTGACTTGAGTTTGAATTTGAATTTCTTTTATATATATATATATATATAAAAGAGCAAATTTTATTGTCAATTTAGGTGGAGGATAGTATTTTTGTCTCTCTTTAAACGAAAGGTTTTTTTTATTTCTTCTTAATCTATTTTCTTATTATAAAAACAAGAAATGATAAACAACATAAATATATTTTTAAGTTAAATAACAGTATTTGATTATTTTGTTTAAATATTAAATAAAAATATCAAACATACCAAACAACTATTATATTCATTGTGCTAAGTTACCTAAAAAAAAAATTGATTAGGATTAGGAATAATGAATAGAATCTTTGTCAAAAACAAAAGGAATAATCAATAGAAATAGCCCTTTTCTGAAAAACAAATATAGAAATGATCCTATCGTTTACAATTTTCTCCATATTCTCACCGGAAAAAGCCTGAAAAAAGGATCATGAAATCCAATGGCACCATCCCGCTGTCCCCGCAGGTAAAGCTTGTCACTCGTAAGTTTCTCTCTCGCATCGCATGTATGGTTCTCCTTCATTGCAAACATTGATTTGTATTCACATTGTCCATTTCCACCTTTTATTTATAAATAAATCAAATGTATCTTCAACTATATATCCATGCATGTGTTATCGATCGAAAAAGAAAACATTAAAAATGGGGAAATCCGGAGGTAGTAGAAGAAAAAAAGCTACCGTTGAAACCGCAAATGCCGTTACGCATCCGAATTCCTCAACGTCATTCAAGACCACATTGGAACCTCGCCCAGGTCCAAAGAAACAGATTTCACCTCCCGAGCCCAAGCCCAAGCCCGAACCCTCAAATGAATCCATTACAATTACGTGGAGGCAATTGAAGCTTGTTTACGATCATGACATAAGGCTAGCACAAATGCCAGTGAATTGCAGCTTCAGAGTATTAAGAGATACAGTGAAGAAAAAATTTCCAACGTCAAATTCTGTTCTGATAAAGTACAAAGATAACGACGGTGATTTCGTCACTATAACATCCACCGAAGAACTCAGATTCGCTGAATCTACCGTCAATAGCAACGATTCAGTTGGAACTCTGAAACTAAATATCATTGTAGTTAGTCCCGAACACGAACCGCCTTTGTTCGAAGAAGAAGAAAAACAAAAATGTGTAGATTGTGTTTTGGATGAAAAAGTTGGTGATGATAAATTAGAAATTGATGATTGGTTGTATCAATTCTCTGAGTTATTTCGATCACGTGTCGGTGTTGAAATCGAATCTATTAATTTGCATGAGTTAGGATTGGAGTTTTGTTCAGAGGTACTTGAAGAAACAGTGACTAGTGATGAAGCTCAAGATTTGTTTGATAAAGCTGCATTTAAGTTTCAAGAGATTTCTGCTTTGGCGTTTTTCAATTGGGGAAATGTTCATATGTGTGCTGCTAGGAAGAGTGTTAGATTAGATGAGAATGAGAATGAGGTTGTGGTAATGGAAGAATCAGAATTTGATTTTGTTAAGGAAAAGTACTATTTGGCGAGAGAAAAGTATGAACAAGCACTTGTGATTAAACCTGATTTTTATGAGGGATTATTGGCTCTTGGACAGCAACAATTTGAATTGGCTAAGCTTCATTGGTATTTTGGTATGGGTAATAAGATTAATTTAGGTAAAGAGACGCTTTCGCTTTTCGATGGTGCTGAGGAGAAGATGAAAGCTGCTAATGATATGTGGGAGAGGTTCGAAGAAGAAAAACTCGGTGTTGAGCAAGTAGGTGTTGGTATGAGATCGCAGATTCATCTTTTTTAGGGGAATATGTTATTTGAAAGATCTCAAGTGGAGTGTAAATTGGGAATGAGTGATTGGAAGAAAAAATTGGATGATGCTGTTTTTCGGCTTAAGATTGCTGGGGCTTCTGAGGCCGAAGTTTCGATGGTTTTGATGAAGCATTGTTCCAGGGTTGGAGAAGTTAAAGGATCATCAAGAATCAACAATTCAATCAAACTGATGAAATAGAGAACAATGGATATTGATGAAGTTTTGTTCTGGATACCTTTTACTGCTGTTTTGGATAGTTATACTGCTTTTTTTACTTGAAATTCCCCCAACTTATATTAACTTTACAATTGAGTAAGTAATAATCAATTTTAGACACCAAAGATTAGTCTATGAATGTGTTGTTGCAAAATGCTGTTCCCATGCTATCTTGAAAAAGTTTATTTGATTATTTATTCTATCAAATGTATGCTGCTTTTGTTGTCTATTTTACGGTGAGGCTGGGTTGAATTTATTTGTTTAGGAGACATGATATGTTGCTTTAGAACGTGTTGTATGCTGATAATGTTGTTCCCAAACAATGAACTCCGTCAATCTTAATATAATATAATCAAAAAATATTTTAAGCACTAAACAAATAATATTAATTAGATGATATAATTGAAAAAAATTAATATTGTATTGAAAATTGAAGAATCATTCATTTTGTGATAAATATTTTTTACAAATGAGCTACTCATTTGAAACAAAGGGAATAATTGTAAATTATTGTTACACAGCTATTTTTTATTTTAATAATATTATGATTGAATTATAGAAAAAATTAACAAATTTATGATTTAACACAAGATATAAATTATAATGTTAATTTATTCATATTTACTAAATAAGTAGGATTGATATATTAAAAAATTATTTTTTTTGTTGGCATAAAACCCTGACCTTTGTATTTTGAAAAGGTATGATATATATTAGTTGAATCAAAACCATTGAGGCAAACTAAGGACAATCCACGATCTCAAATATGATTGTGCAAAGATAGCCGATTGAAGAACTTAAGACATGGTATTTAGTTGACTAAAAATTGTGACCGATAAGATTTATCTTTCAACATTCAAACTATCAATACGACTGTAGTTATCATTTCAAAATATTATCAATCAATCAAAATCTATCTTTTATTTGCTATCTATCTTTTATTTGCTATCTATCTTTTATACACTAATGCTTTATTTACTTCTTGGCTAGTACAAATTTTTCTTTATATAACTTAACACTCTTTAAAGTAGCATGAGTAACTCATTATTATTGTATCGTTAAAAAAACTCATTATTATTTTGAAGCCTTTTTTCAAAAGAAAAAACTTCTTAATATTGTAGATTTAACTGGTTGTAACAAAAAAAAAACATCTTTGTAGAGTGTACAGGTTTCCACTCTCCAATGACTAAAATCACCAACTTTACAAATTGTGGCTAAAAGACCTACAGATAATCAAACACTACGGTCTAAGCAGAAATTGGTTCCCAAATTGCAAGTTGAAAAAATTACAAACGTGTCATTAATTAAAAGAGACCTTCTCCGTGTCTTTTCTGTTTTTGTTTTTTAAAAAAGAAATATAGAAAAGCAAAAACATGTTTTTACCAGTTTTCCTATTTTAGTTTTTAAAACTGAAAAACCAAAACAGTTTTTTCAAAATTAATATTTTAGAAAGAGTTTATCAAACAAATTTTTATTATTTTTAACTTTTTAAAATAGAAAACCGTTTTTGAAAATAGAAATGAAACATACTCTTAGGCCTTAGTGTTTGAATCATTTTCTCATTACCCAAAGTTAAAGCAAAAGTAGAAAAGCAAAATGGGTGATAACAAAAATGAATGAATAGTATGATGAACACTGATTAGTTGTCACAAGGTTCACAAATAGCCATGCATGATTGTTGATTTTATTATCACAATATCACATGGATTTTAAGTAGATAAGAAAAATTATTTTCCAAGTTTCCACTTATAGATATTTCTTTACGTGTCAACTAGGTGTTTCCTGAAGAGGGGAAACATTGTGATTCTCTCACAATTGATCTTTGCTTGCCAAATGAGTATGTTATTCAATAACATCCTGTCCATGTCTTAGATCTAGTCTTTCCTGTCATATGGAATCATGGATAGAACTCCTTAATTCCCCTTATTAATCAACAAGTAACACACTCACACCATAAGTTATAATATAGTCAGAAAATAACATTATGATAGAAAATTAGTGCACTCGTTGTACTATTTTTTTAATTACATCTTCTGATCCTAGATTGTTTGTACAATCATGTCATGAGGAGTGTGACCCTCTAGAAAATTAGGAACTTTCTGCTTGCCCTTTGATGAGTGAACAATCTAAAAGTACTACTGTTTGAATATTAAGCCTTCTGTTTTGGATGATTCTTGTAACACAACTGAATTTTATAAAATAATTGTAAATTAATTAGAATGTTTAGACAACTTCAAACATTAATCTTGTAGGAGTATAATAATATTTTTTAACATTCTAATTAGGACATATTTGATATGCTAGCTTCTCCGCTACAAACTATGCACTATCATATAACTTATTCAATATCTGCTACATTTTAACAAAGACACAATTTAGTTTGTCATAAGAGAATCCTTATATATTAAATAAAGCTCAACCCAATCTAGAGAAGTAAATAATAATTATTTATCTTATCTTATGAGTTACCTGACTGTATTTTAAACTTGTTTGGTCACTTTCATCAAAGTTTTATGCACTGTCACTTGCTATAGGGTGCCCTTAGTCCTTAGACAGTTTGACCCAAAAAGTTAGTAACATTTATTTTCTGGTGCTCTGATCAACCAGTGTTCAGATGTTGTCTTATCTCCTGCAGCTAAACTGCAATTTCATGTGGTGCATGTGTAATGAGCTTAAAAATGCACATTAATCTTACACAACACAAATTTGTTTCAGTTTAACAGCAATTGATAATTATAGTAATAGGAGAAAAATTGTGTGGTTGTTCTACATTAGCCATTCATTATTCGACACAGTTCGGTGAATTGGTGATTGAGGTCCCAATTAAGCATTATATTTGAAATTCTCGGTACAAGTTTTATAAATCAGAGTAAATATTAAACTGTCACTCGATCAAAATTATTCTCAACTAGGATTTTATTCCTATGCACGGATAACTTAAAAAGATTTTTTACATTCTCAATTGTCAATCAATAACTGTTAGATCTTTTAAATAGCTTAGTTTTCATTGGATCTATTTAAAAAATTATATAAATAATAGATTGTGTTTGGTTGACATAAGTGCATCAAAATTATTCTCTATTAATTAATAGTTAGTTTACTTGCAAACTATATACCGACCTACTTTTTCCTAATTATTTAATTTCCCTATGTAATTGGTATTCTTTTATGTTGGTTTTCATATCCAAGGAATTAGCTGCTTTGTTACCAACATTAGATTTTTAATGTGATTAAAATTCTAGTCTGTAGCTAGCTGTCCAATAGTTTATAATATGTCATTATTAGGTGTCTTAAGTTCCTCAAATTGGAAACTTAGAATTTACAAAGAAGTACCACTCAGATGAATTATCTCCTTGTTTAGAAAGTAAACTGATATGAGAGATTGGAGGGACATCTATTACTGGACATGCTATTGAATTTCTATTTTTTTAGAAAAAGACAAGATTTTTTATCAAGAAGAAAAAAAATAGAATTAAACATTCTTTTAGTTCTCTATTTTGTCTAAAATAAAATTTTAGTCTCTCATTTTTAAAATCATTTTTGTCCCTTATTAATTAATTCTTATGATTTTTTTGTCCACACTACTTTTGATGATGAAACACATAAATGACATTTGTGAATTGAATAAAATATTTTTTAAGTCATATTAATTTTATTTATATAATAAAAAATTTAAAATCAATTTATTTTAATTTAATATTTTAACAGATAAATAAAATGATAATAAAATTAATTACATTAATTTTTAAAAAATTTATTTTTATTTATTAATTACAATAATAAAGTGCATGTAAGCCTATTATTGTAATTAATTTTATTATTTATTTTATTTATATGTTAAAATATTAAAAATTAAATAAATAATTTTAAATATTTAAATATTTAACTATTTTATTCAAAAATATTTTAAATTTTAATTTTTGTTTTAATCATTTTAATTTATAAATAAAATAAATTTATCGTTAATATTTTAATATATAAATAAAATAAATATTGAATAATATTAAATTTAAGTATTAAAATAATATTAAAATATTTAAAATCAAATTAATGAAATTTTAATTATTTTATATAAATATTTTAAA